>CM075352.1:155388750-156610312 GCA_037693485.1 Kitagawia praeruptora
GCACCTTTTGCGTTCCCAGTAACAATAGTGTTGTCCCTACCTTCACCAACAAGCATAATATTCTTCATTTGATCTATAACATTTGGATATTCTGCATACGTCCCTTGTTTTACTTGGATGACAAATCTTT
The DNA here is from genome assembly GCA_037693485.1 of Kitagawia praeruptora. NCBI lineage: Eukaryota > Viridiplantae > Streptophyta > Magnoliopsida > Apiales > Apiaceae > Kitagawia > Kitagawia praeruptora. Next base: position 155,388,881 of record CM075352.1, read on the forward strand.
GATTGACATCTTGCCGCCTGCTAATTGATGCTTGTAGAGCTTCTGAAATTGTTTTATAATCTCCCGAGCCATCTTGAGCCACTACATAGTCTGCATTTTGGAAAAGGCTACTGTTTGCTGGAAAAGATTTTAAAAACTCCGGTAGATTGGTTGCTTTTTCCTTGTCAAAGAAAACCTTGTTAACTGCCATACAATTATTGATAAGCTGGGTCACATTATTGGAGATTACGAGTGGGTAGATGTTGGTGGTCAGTTTTACATCAAAGAAACCGTCATGACATGTACGAATATTTGTCAACGCGCCACTAAGCCATATTTGGATGTCAGCAGCTGTGCTTTTTCTGTTTATGTCAAGGATTTTAGTCAAAGCGTTCACTGTGAGATGATAAAATTGCAAACATTGTGACCACGCAGATCTTTCAGCATTGTTAAGAAGTTTTGGCTCTAGCGATCTGATAAATCCTAATTCCGACGTGACCCTGTCCAAAGCAATTTGTTCGGCCATGGTTAAAAACTGTTGCTCGAAAGAGCTGTACTCTGTTCAGAACTGTGGCTTATGTAGTATTTGCATGGCTCAGGATTTGGTGTTTGGTTGCACCACCAGTTTATGTCACCAGTACTACTGAGGCTTGATTCGACACAAGGTAATAGAATGGAAATTGTCACTAAACATGTCAAGGAAAGGGCCATTTGCATCTTCATTTGTATAATTCTTTTATTTAAAAAACGAAGTGTGTGTTTCGATCCATGCCTTATGCAAGAAAATTGTACCAATATTTATACACCACCGTTGCTTAGCCCTGTTCGAAATAATACCAAAAAGTTAATCTAGTAGTTAATGATTCAAACAGATGTTCTTGGCTAGTAGTGTAGTGCTTATCTTGATCATGAAAGATACGTTTGAAACAATGCTACAGCCTACACAACTAATAAAACAATCTTGTTTCTATCTCGTATTCTCGAGAATGCCTTTACCTTTAATCCATGTGAAGTCATCTTTCTGTGTTCTTTAGTGACTGGAGTCTGGAGATAAGTCCAGATTACTTCAACAAATGAATAAACACGTCAGTTTTTCTTGGCTTTTGCTATTAATTAGTTGCTGGAGAGTTTTTTGTTAGTTGGATCTAATGCATAATACGTAAGATGCATGTGTGGATGAATGGAAGACATTCACTTATTATCAGGAGCTATATATATGACACCCGAGAGGAATTGAAAAAACCCTTAAGCATAGACCATAGTGTCTCTATTCCGTCACTTGTGTAGACTCATTAGGCCATATTCCAATCCAGTGACAGCTACATTAGAGCAAGTCCAATGTAATATGTACCATTTTTATAATTAAAAATTAAATATTAAAAAATTCAATCCTACCCAGATTTCATACTTTGATACAAATATGCAAAATTTGATTCTAAATTGAAATCAAGGATGAATTAATCCATGCTAAATTGCATGTTAGTGTAATTTTGAATGAAAGTTAGGAGAGAGGACAAAAAAAAGTTAAATTTGAAATTCTTTGAATGGAAAATGCAACTACCAATTGAAGTTGCAAATTATAGTAGTAGCTATAGTTATTTTATGAGCTTCGGCCAAGAATACACCAAAAAACTATATCACATAACAAAAATATCTCAAAGCATTGACGATGACCATAAATACCCGTCTATTACGCATTTCATATGAGAGTAATAGGTTACGCATTTGATATTGGGGTAACTAGTATAGATTTTTCATCTATTACGCATTTGGAGAATGGGTAATAGGGGTTACCCATTTTCCAAATGCGTAATAGGCTTCCCTGACAGGTCTATACCCCTCTTCCAAATGCGTAATATGTATAAAATCTATTACTCCTCTCCCAAATGCGTAATAGAGGGGTATTTATGGCCACCATCTGTGATTTGTGTTATTCTCGTCAGTTTGATTAAAAAATGGGGGTATTTATGTCATTATTTCTTATTTTATATTTAGGAATAAATTTATTTTAATAGAGATAAAATAGAGATATAGAGATTAAGTTATGTGAGAATTGAATATATCTATACTCTTTATTAATGTGAAAAACCATTTCAATGGTGTGTAATAATATCAAAATATTAATGTGAAAAATCATATTTCAATGGTGCGTAATAATATCAAAATACCAAATTTGGTTACAACTAATTTCGGGATTCAATTCCTTGCAATTACATAATTATTCAAGATCTATGTACTTAAATTTATCTAGGTTCATCTCGAGTGCCATTCTTTACAATTACATAACTATCTAATATTTATTTACTTTAATTTTTTTAGGTTCACTTCGGATTTGATTCTCTAAATTTACATAATTAAATAGTATTTATTTATTTATTAGTAATTATATTTTAATCTCAAATCGTGTTCAATCTGTCGAATCGTGTTCAATCTGTGCCCATATTTCACACGAGTTATGAACTAGTATATATATAAACGAATAGTAGTGCTTCAAATCTGAAGTTTAATAATATTAATATATATATATATATATAAATGAATAGTAGTGCTTCAAACTCGGAGTTAAATAATATATATTTTTACATTTGAAGATAGTAAGATGGTTAAAAGAAGAATTTTATTTTTGAAATAAAATATGAAGTAACAGGAATTTTGAAGTCATGATTGGAGATGCCTATATCGACAATGCTCAAGGACCTTCGGGGTATACCATTATAATTTTTATTATTAAAACTATATATATTATATTTTTTTAGGTATGTTTTTATTCTAGTGGGCTTGATAAATTATAGAATCACTAATAAAGTGGATTTATTATCAGCATAGTTAACGAAAATATAAGTGAGCCAATTTCATTATGAAATCAAAATCAACGTGAAAGCACACGATTAATTGAGTTTCCAAGCACACGACTAACTCTACTACTTTAATAGTATAAAATTAACGTGACAAGTCTAATTCATCTAGCAGGGTAAAATGCACATATTTCAAATCAAATAATGAAAATTAGTGAAATGCATATTGCTATACAAGTTTATATAATAATGTCCATTTTAATAATTCTTATGTGAGACAGTGAGAGTTATTTAATCACATTCAAATTCACATAATTTGATTATCAAAGAAATTGGAAATTTATTGTCTGATATGCACTAATAAAAAACTTTTAAAGTGAATTTTAGAGATTATATCCCATATATAATATTCAAGTATCTCATTTTATGCATTCAATATATATATAGGAACATGATTAATACAAACTTTTGTTAAATACAAATTTATAAATTTTTTATGTTCAATACATATATAGCTTGGATTCAACATCATTTATTAAATAATAATTAAAAAAATTATTGATAAAAAAATTAAATCTTTCAATATTTTTATAGATTCACCAATACCAAATTAGGCTATAAAAATATGAATTTTTTTATTTGTTTAATATACCGGTTAGGGATATTATCAATACTACCATTGTAATATTGATTTTTGCCGTTCTTACTATCACAAGTTTGACTCATATCTATGATACCTTGAATTTGAGGTTTTTGATCTATCATACCCGTTGGTTAGCAAAACGTTAGACACACATTAAATGTACAAGAATAGCATAGATAATAGTAAAAAATATAGTGATACCGGCGGTAAAAACCAATAGCATAAGGGTATTATAGAGAACAATAAAAATTATTTTCAAATAGGATATGTATTTAATTTTTCGTAAGTTTTTTGATAAGTGGATTTTATATCCACTTGGATCGTTTCAATTCGGCTTAAATTGATTGTCTTGGACTCAAGTTTGTTGTAGTTTTGATATATTTTTGTTAGTTGTGCAGGTTTGCGAATTATCGATTAGGGTTGATGTTTTCGTCGATTTTGAGAGTTGAATTCTAGAATGGAAAGGAGGAATAGAGACTTGTTTTGAGCCTTCATGATGACTTGAAGTCTAGAGTATTGAAGGCAGAAGCAATTGCAAAAGAAACGGGATGATTTGAAGCGAAAATGAAGAAGTTGTGCAATTTTCAACAAGCCAATAGCAAGTGTGCGCGCTGACAGCACACAAATACGCGCTGAGAGCGCACAGAACAGGAGCTGAGCGTGCTGGGAGCGCATAAACGCGCGCTGACAGCGCATGAATCCGTCGGAAAATTCCAGAAATTCCGATTTTGCCCTTATTCGAAGTGTAGTTGTATTTTTGGTATCAAAATCTATTTCTAGTTGTATTGTAGGTAAATTTTTTTGCTTGGCAAGATATCTAGGCATATAAAAACACATCTTAACTTTGTAAATCGTATCATTTTTATTATTTGTAATTTAGAATTGCAAGGGAGAATAGTGGAGAAAGATTCAACGCTCGGTGACAAGCACGGATCTAGATCTACTTCATCTTTTGTATACCTTGGATTATAGATTTGTTTTCTCAACTCTTGGTTTTAATATTATTATTGTTTCTTTCTTTCCTACTTTGTTTAATATCATGTTTTCATCAAATCTCATGGTGACGAACGGTTCAATTATGAACTAATCGTTGTCATGGGATTCTAACGGATTTATTTATGGAACTTAGTATCTTGATGCTTTAAAGATCTGTGTGGTGTATAATTGATATTCTTGTATGGTTATGCTTAATTGATAGATGCGTCGCGAACATCTAATTTGTTAATCTCTTGTGAAGTGAAAGTGGATCTTGAGATTTAGAACTTGCCATGCTAGCATAGGTTCATAATTGTTTATCAATATGATTCGTAGTGTAAGATGAAAATACTTATGCTGCCCTGTGTTATCTTTATGGATAACTTGCTCTTCAACCGCACCGTTATGTTTTCAAATTCTATAGACATATAGGGTCTAAGCATAATTGGTGTCTATTCATCTTCTATCTTTTTTGTGGATGTATGTTTAGTTTTGTAACACCCCCAGATCCGGTGTCGGGGATCTGGTCGTTACGGTCTCAATTACCATCCACAGAAAACCATCATACATTAAATAGCAACCTTGTGGCCCAAACAACAACAACAACATACCCGTTATAGTCCCAGAGATGTAATCAGAGTAACCTAGTTTTATTAATCAAATGGTTGTGTTATTACAACCCAAGGAATTACATTAATAATTCTACATACTATTTGCCATCCATTTATATATATACCAAATCAATAATATATTTGATATACAAAATCTAACAACTAGCCTACCAAAATCTTATCCTCAGCCATGGCGGCTAAGACCTCAGCGGTTAATCCTCTGACGGCTGACTCCCGATCTCCCCAAGTGCACCTTGTGCGACCATCTGATCTAACTGTTGTTGTGATATAAATAATAAAGCAAGGGTGAGCAATGGCCCACCAACAAGAATATAACTGAATAGTGATAATTACAACAGATCATAATAGCTTTGAAAACCATATGCCATGCATTAACGAAGATGGTGCCAGTATAAAGTATAAGATGAAGCTAGTTACGAGGTAACTCAACATATATATTCCGAAAATATATCTGCTATGCCAAAGATAATCAAGATATCATCGTCATTATATGGAAGAGAAACTTGCAGGAAAATAGTGCAATTCCAATTATGAACACTTTTACCAACTTTGTCAACAGTGATGATGTTATAAAAAATAAATAGATTATGGATAGTGAACCAATACTGGAGTATGTCGCGCCGGATGACATCGCCTTACGATGATCAGTCGTAGGTTGTGCATCTCAAGATTTGTTTCTCTACATGTAGAAGGAAGAACATATGGACACCACCATACGCCGGATCTCCCTAGCCAACGGTTGGGCATAGACCGGACCGACGCCACTCGGACCCTATTTCAAGGATGGACTGTCCCATAGCCTCTTACATCGATTTTTAATGATGGACTGTCCCACAGCCTCTTACATAAATACTCCTAGTTCGAGTAAATCCATGATTCTGAAATGTAAAGCTCGTCCCCCTTTCCCCAAGTATAATACTTGTTGATAAGACTCCACAAAGTAGTCGTATCTAGTTGGGAAAGGAAAATTCACTAATATTTCCCAAGCTGCTGCTTGTTAATGGATACCAACTTGTTCCAACATTCTAACCCCTCGAATAATGAGTGGATACACAAGATTCAATGATTAATAGCAACTAAGTTGCAAGTGAAAAGAATAGTTTAGCAAGTATATGACCGGGCATTCAAATAAATAACAGCTCTCAAGTGAGGTTCCCTTTTATATTTTTGGAAGTTTTAGCGAGTATTTAAATCTTCTTATAAGATAGATTTAAATAAAAGTAGAGTTTTGGGAACCTCTCCTTGATTAAATAGTCATAAAAAGACTCTGAAATATTTTGCATAATATCTGAAGGTGAAAGATAATCTTGGTATGATATAAATCATCATAAAAAGAATTTACATAAGTATTCCAAGAATATTTATTAAATCAATAATACTTAAGGACTATTTTTAAATCATAACATTACTCGTAAGTTATCCTCGAATGAATATATAAAATCATTTACTAAATAAATCTCTTCTTAATGAATAAATAATATTCATTAAATAATTCAAACCTTAAATGAATATTCAAGACAATATTCATTAAATAAATAAACTTAAATAAATATTTAAAATAATATTCATTAAATAAATCAAACCTTAAATGAATATTTGAAAATAATATTCATTTAATAAATAATATTCTAAATGAGTATTCAAAAGTAATATTCATTCCCTAGCCAAAACTTTAAAGGAATATTCGAAATCATATTCCTTAAATAAATAGAACTTCAAATGAATATTCTAAAATAATATTCATTTAAGTAAATAACACCTTAAATGGATATCCGAAAGTAATATTCATTTAATAAATACTACTCTAAATTAATATCCAAATAATATTAATTTAGTAATCGACATTCTAAAGGAATATTTGAAATAATATTCCTTAAGTAAATAGAATTTCAAATGAATATCTTAAAATAATATTCGTGATATGGGCTAAAAGTAAGCCCTAAAGACACATATAACGTGGCATTAATTAGACCTAATATGGTCCAAACGTGGGGCCCACCAGATGAGCCCAAACCCTATTTATGATATTAATTTCGTAATTAATATCAAAGGTAATAACAGCTCAGCAATAAGAGTCAGATAAGGATAATGTTCCTACCAGACTTAGCCTACAAGGCACCAAGTTCAATATGGAAGCTAACTCCTATCCAATAGGATCTAGAACCTTCCTCAAGACGGTGACTTGCCCACCAAGTCATCTAATTCTACTACGATTCTAGGGCTTCTCAGCCTATATAAGGGCCTGACCCCTCATTCTCAGAACTACGTCTTGGCTTGATTCTCGATACGAGATACGTAGGCACTCTGTGAGGACCGATTAGTCTCGATACACAGAAACAGCCATTAAAGCTCGAAACTCAACCTCTCTCAGCATTAAATACACACAAACCCTAACCGAAATTCGATAACCTAGTTTTTATTCCACAACATTTGGTGCCGTCTGTGGGAAGACAACATCAACCATGGTGAACACACAAAGAACAACAACAACCTCTACTGAGGCCTTGCCTCTAAGCTCTGCTCCGCCTGCTGCTGAGCAAATACCCCCAGCAACAGGGGCGATCACTCAAACTCAGGTTTCTCAACCTCCAGGGACGGATCCCCATGTTGAGAGAACGTTACCCATGGTCGTTCACCCAAGTCAAGAAACCAGCTCTCTTCAGATGATGGTTTCTCCTCTGGTTAATCCTAACCACCCGTTACCACCGGGGGTACAGATCCATACTACGGATCTCCCCATGAATACCAACCCGATGTATGGTCTGCCTAACTACCCTCCAATTACTCAAGGTCCTGGACCAAGTGGCCACGCCTTGCAGAACCGAGATCGAGAGTATGTTGACTACTCTGGCCCCTATACTGATGATTCATTGTCTGATGATGATGATCGTGATGAAGCCCCGAGGAGGCGACGTGCTAGCTGAGAACCAAGAAAGAGAACACAAACTATCCATGATAGACCCTCTTTGACAGCTGCTGAGAGAATCAAGGCTCATGAGGCCGAGATTTTAAGGATAAAGGAAGATATTGCGAGAGAACAAGCTAAGTTGAATCAAACTCAACCTCCTCCAACCTCATGACCGATTCCCATTATAGATCTGGAGAGGTCTTCAAGAAGGCAGAGATGGGTTGACGCCCCAACTGAAAAATCAACAAGGGTGGAAACCCCCAGAAGCAACCCCAAGGATCAGATGCCACTTGCGGATCCTGATGATCCCACACCTCCGTTTACTGAGGAGGTGATGAATGCTCGAATCTCAAAGAAGTTCAAGATGCCGACAATCAAGGCTTATGATGGAACGAGTGATCCTGCAAACCACGTCAGGACGTTCTCAAACGCACTGTTGTTGCAGCCTGCAAGTGACGCCTTGAAGTGTAGGGCGTTCCCTCAAACTCTATCGGGCATGGCTCAAAGATGGTATAGCCGCCTACCTGCGAATTCGATTGGCTCTTTTAAGGAGCTGAGCGCCGCTTTTATTAGTCAATTCATCAGCGGGAGAGTTTATAAAAAAAGTTCCGCATCTCTCATGTACGTGGTTCAAGGGAAGAATGAAAATTTGAGAGACTACCTTAAGAGGTTCACTAAGGAGACATTGAACATCACTGACTTGGAAAACAAGGTAGCCATGGTAGCCCTGGAACACGGAACCACTGATGAATTATTTAAAAGGTCATTAGCAAAGCATCCTCCGGAAAATATGGCCGAGCTCCAACGAAGAGCTGACAAATACATTAAAGCTGAAGATAGCATGAAGAAAGAAGCCACAGTAAGTGGAGGAGGAGGTAACAACGATTCCAAGAAGCGAAAGCAAGACCAAGAGTATGATGCTAGGGACAAGTATCCTCGAACTAGCGAGGACTCCGACTATGCCCCTAAGAAGAACCAAGGACCAAGGTTCACTGAGTATGCAAGGTTGAATAATCCTAGGAGTCGATCTTATTGGACATTGAGAAGGATAAGGATTTCCGATGGCCGAAGCCACTCAGGGGTGATCCCGAAAAGAGAAATAAGAATCAGTATTGCATATTCCACAAAGATGTGGGGCATGACAATGATGATTGCAAACAACTCAAAGATGAGATCGAGTTTTTAATCCGTAGAGGGAAATTGAGCCACTTCACTAAAGGTGAAGATCGTGTTAATCAAATTATAGATTATAATAGAAGGGATGACCAAGTTCAATATGGAAGCTAACTCCTATCCAATAGGATCTAGAACCTTCCTCAAGACGGTGACTTGCCCACCAAGTCATCTAATTCTACTACGATTCTAGGGCTTCTCAGCCTATATAAGGGCCTGACCCCTCATTCTCATAACTACGTCTTGGCTTGATTCTCGATACGAGATACATAGGCACTCTGTGAGGACCGATTAGTCTCGATACACAGAAATAGCCATTAAATCTCGAAACTCAACCTCTCTCAGCATTAAATACACACAAACCCTAACCGCAATTCGATAACCTAGTTTTTATTCCACAACAATTCGTTAAATAGATAAAACCTTAAATGAATATCCGAAAGTAATATTCATTTAATAAACAATATTCTAAATGAATATTGAAATAATATTCATGAAATAATCAAACTCTAAATGAATATTCGAAAATAATATTCACTAAATATTTCTCGACTGAGATAATACTCAAATAACATTCCTCGAAAGATTTCCAAGTAATTAATACTTTATGGAAATATAATTAATGTTTAATAATAACATTCCTCAAAAGGAATACTAATATATCGCTGGAATCCCTCCAGGTTTCCACGACTATCTCTATATCTCAAAATACCGACTCCCGGTCTATATTTAAAGAATGAATATTATATACCCTTCACTAAGGGTCTTTCAAAACAATCCGGCTTATAACTGATAATCCCCATATAGTCTATAAGCCAATATCAATTCAGGGAACAAGTATTTCAATAGACTTTGAAAGTAGGCATGCATGCTATGGCATATGTATAACAACAATCATATATATATTATCACAACAACAGCCTTTAGAAAGGATTTGAAACTTGCCTGGTAATCCTGTGGGTGTAGTGTGTCTTGGTTCAATCCGGTGATCTATAAATAGTCACAACATTCGAGTTTAATCACTTTAACACTTCAAAATGCTAAGTATATATTTAACTTAGGCTAAAACACGTTTTCAAATTATCCCGCTAGGCAATCCCTAACATAACCCTTATTAATACTGTTATAATCCAACACTCGTCCGTTATCAAGGCACGTCATTGCACTTATACTTAATGCTTAAGCACTAAATTAATTAACAAACAAGGCACTACGGGGTTTTCCTAGACTCACACGAAGTCCATGTTAATCAACGAACTCTTAAGTCGTGAGTTTAGTCCAAATCACTCCTCGAATCCATCCTTAATGTCGGATCTTTCGTACGTCTCACTTAATCATTTATAGCCTCGTTCTTTGCAGCAATATATTGTCTTGATAATTCTTAACAAGTTTCATGTTTTAGTCGACTCGAGATTCCTCTTTTAATCTAGCCAAAATGGGTGGCCAAAGTAGAACCCCTAGAGTTGACTTTTCTGAGAATTACTATTCCATGACTTGTACTTCAACACTTTTAATAAATCACTGGAAATGGATTTAATTACGAAACCACTTCTAAAATCATTTTTGGTATTTGTAATATTTATCATAAAATTTCCAATTCGAAGCCACAGGTCTAGATAGGTGAAATGTATTTTCGAAGTTCAGTCAAGTACGGATCTTTACTATTCACACCTCTTTCACTAAAACGTTCATAACTCGGTAACCGTTAACTCAAATGACGCACCGTTTTTGTGTACATGATCTAGAGAATGTCTAGAAGGTAGCTAACTCAAAATTTGACTTAGGTCAGAAGATTAATTTTTCAGATTTTTTCCAAAACAGGGCAGGAGCTTTTAGTGAATAGTGTTACCTCCGAAAAGTGGTTTCTTCGCACTTAACCTCGATTCGAACATTTTTATAAAATCGGAAAATGATCCATTTTACTTATGGTTTTCTCTCACGCCTTCCTTATGACCTCTAATATTTAATTACCATGATTCTTCACTGACTTAGTCATGTTAAGGGGTTCCAATTTCAGTTACGAACTTTCGATTACGATTTCGAACCTCTTTTACGAATTAAACCATAACTCCTAAACCGTAAGTCCGTTTCACATGATCTTTATATCAAAACGAAGCTTATAACATAATCTATCCAAACATGGCAGGATATGAAGCTAGACATGGAGTTCATGCTACTGTCAAACACGGTTTCTTAAGGTTAACAACAATCGGGCATTACGACGGCTATAACTCGGACATTCCAAAACTCGAATCAATCCAACCAAGCCACACCGGGCATCTAAACAACTTATCATCATATAACTCATCTCATAAGTCCAATAGCTACTTATTTTACTACCAAGATCATCATGCTTCTTAAATCACATAACTAACTACATAATCATGCTTATAATCATCATCATTATCATACTAATCTAAACCCAATCAAGACAATCATAAATCTCAAATTACAAGCTAGGGTTTTGGTGAGATATACCTTCCATGATGTGTGTAAGACCTTGCTAAGCCTTGTATAGTCCTTGTATACCCTTAACCAAGCTTAGATCATCCAAGAAATCAAGATCCAAGAATTTGTTCTTGAAAATCACTATTCACCCTAGGCTTTGATGATTTGTTTGAAAATGGAAACAAAGGAGTTTGGGCTTGAAATTTCTAGGAGATCATTTTTTGGAAATATAGGATCTACCATAAAAGTTTGGCGATCAAACAATGGTGGGAAGTGGGATTTTGCTCCTTGAATTTGTGAAGAAGCCGAATGGAGTATAATGGAGGGGAGAGAGTTTGCTTGCTTTGTTCTTGATCTCATCTTGTCCAATGCATTATTGCTAGATATTTGCTTAGTTAACTATAGTATAGTTGATGGGTTAAGGATTGGTTAAGGGTTTGTTACCATGTGAGCAAGTGTTGGTGTCTTATGGTGCACATCTTTACTAACTAACTTGGTTTGTTTATAAAGATGCTAGTTACTTGCATTAATGTGATGTCTTGATAATATCTTGGCATAAAGTGATTATGTCACCTTTCACTAGCTCATGCATGCACCTTGAATTCCTGCTTGTTTCCTTGTTCGGTTATTGCTCCGTTTTATTGATCGTTTGTAGGAATATCTCAAGGATTCCTAGTTAGGGTTTTACCGGAAACCTCTGTAATGATTCTATTATAATTTCTATCTTTCATTAATATCCTCGAATTAATATTTCTCAAATATTAAATATTAAATCCTTAATCTATCAGTGTCTAGGGAAAATCTCGGAGAAAATGAAAGTGTTATTTTTCAGAATCCGACAGTCTTTACATACACTTATTTTCCCCTCGGATCACTAATAACGAACTCAAAAATTCATTCCGAGTACTTCTATATAGTGTCTTCTCATAATATTCCTATTTCCATCAAAAATACTATTCATCACTTATTCTCTTTTTAATCCTGGCACTTAGAAAATATCTTTGTGCTTCCTCGAGTGTTCCTTAACTCTTTCATGGAACCTCCGTACTTGTAACCGATATCGATCTGGATGACATGAGGGTATCTATTTCTCTCTATGGAATCTTATCTTAACTTTCTAGGAGATGGATTATTCTAATCTAAGTTATCACCTAATAGCATCCTTCAGGACATATAACCTTGGAATCTATATCCTTTCATTATTCATTCATTAAAACCAGTATTACATTGCAGTTGTAACCACTATTCACTCTTACATCAATACATAATAAAAAGTTTTAATTCTACCCAAAAATCTGGGTTCTTACAAGTTTGGTATACGTATGCTGACAGGTAGCGTGTACTTGTTTCGTGTTATCCGATCAGATATCATAACCATTGCATATATTGAATAAAGGCGTCAGATCTAAGTGAAGTATTTAATGAAGTTAGGATCCCATGTTTATTCTTATATAAGTAAATCAGTTTAATTCTCTTTAGTTAATTAATTCTTAGTTTAATAATTTGCATCTTAGTTTAATTTAGATAATTAAAAACCCCAATTTTGTTATTTGTCTTAGCAGTGAATTAAAACCATACATTGTTGCATAGGTACATCTACTGAATTGAAACCTAAACCAGATCTCTATGGAACGAACTTGATTTATATCTGTATTACTTGTGACCACGTACACTTGTGTAATTTTGTGCAAACATTTTCAAAATGTAATGAATATTATTTTAACTTATTTTGCTAACATAAATAATTCTTGTTAAAGAATTTAAGTTAAAATATGATATAATGCTCATTTTGGTACTTTTTAATGTTTTTCTAATGTTTTACTAACAGAGCCAAAAATCGAAAACCAAAAGTATAATGGAAGTAAAAAAAGGTAGTGGTACCAACGGTAAAAGTGAAAAGGATATCCCTAAATATTACATACTTTTCAACTATTCTTTTGAGTTCACCAATATCATATTACGGTAAAGAAATGTGAAGTGTAATAATTTTTGTACTTTTCTTATTCATATAAATGTAAATTTATTTAATGTATTTGGATTCAACAGAAGTATGATGTTGAATTCAAGTTATATATCTGTTGAACACCTTTTATAAAATAATTTAAATTTTTCATAAAAAATGTTGCAAATAAGTTTTTAATAAATTATAAAATGTTATAAATATGTTTTCGTTATAAATTATGTGTATTTATAAAATTTCAATTATTATTTAAGTATGATGTTTAATCCAAGTTATTTATGCATTAAATATAAAAAGTTTGTAAGTTTGTATTTAAGAAAGTTTTTTTTACTGAAACTCACCTATATATATATATATAGGGTCTTGTTCTAATAGAAACTAACTTAGAATAGAAACTGTTGATGAGTGGATTTCGTAATCAACTTATGTGAGGTTTATAGGTAGTTGTTTAGGCTAACGATCAACTGTTCTATGAAAAGGTTTGGGTTGTGTTTGTGGGGGTTGAGCTGAGCTCGAGGGTATCTCCAATAATCTCAGGTGCCTTTAGAGAAAATTAGAGAACTTAATGCGTCGTACCCTGAGGTGCCTACGTACCCTTGTATTTATAGGGATCAAGCTCACGTAGTTCTAATATGATTCTGTCTCTTACTGGAATAGCTGCATTCGGTCATCTAATTCGTGTTGGACTCAGGTTCCTTTAGAGCCTTTCACGAACTAGTTTGGCTAAGTGGAGTAGAACTCGAGTTCGTACCCCGCTTATGATTCTCTCATTGGTTAGAGTTATTCTAGGATCATCTGCGCCCTAGAATTATACTCAGATACCAATTCGTTTATCTGTTCTAGATGACTTCTAGAACTTTCTGTTGGCAACTCGTAGGAACCTGGTGCTCAGGAACCTACATTTCAGGAGCCCGTTTCTCAGGGACCTCCTTATTTCGGGACATATCAGTTAGGGACCTCCCTGTTGGTGTTAGTACCTGCACAAATAACAAACTAGTTAGATTGGATAACTCTTTATATGCTTTTATCACCTCTATGGCTGTTGTTATGCTAATTCGAACTCCTCGGCTGGGAGGAACCTGGTCTTCGAGTGCTCAACTCAGCTTCCTGACCATTGGGAACCTCCTAATACTCATACTTCCTTATTCATTTCTTCTATTTGATCTTCATAACTCGTACTGGATCATTCTTCTAGCTGGTATGGATCGGACCCTATTGATTAATGGCCCTAAATCTAGTCCATGGAGATTTTGGGCACAACAAGTACCCCCCGGTTCCTTGAAATCATGTAATGTGAAAGGAACCTATTCTAATTCTACGATCAAAAGTTCAATGCTAAACCATTCTAGTAACAATACCTCGCTTCAACATTTTATATCCAAGCCTACATGAGTTAACTCGGCGTAGGAAACAGGACATAAAATATTTTCAGCTTAATATAATCTTGAGTAAGCTTCCTTTGTATTAAGGAACCTGTTATCTTGCTATTTTCTTCTTCAGATAGCTGCTCTCGAAGTCAACTCGATGCTTGCATTTAGTTCCTCTGGGAATCTAATTCGTCACTCAACTTCACGTCTCTTTAAATTTAATAATTTAAGAATCTATAGGAAGAGATAATGGTTGGCAGCTGGAGATAACTCAAAGTTCGAATTGAACTTATCACTTACCAAAGCTGTAGTTAATGCATGAGTTCCCAAGGTTCACACGCCTTTCACACATATACCTCTTCGTTTTTACCGCTCCACTAATGCTCTGACGCGTGTACAGAACTGTCTTGATTATATAAACACACTTCTAACTCCAAGTCTAGTTTTTACCTTTACCAAATATCTTCCAAAACCCTTAGAGAGAGAAGAAGAAAAAGAAGTCCGACGGTCACTTACTCAATCCAAACTCTCCATCGCCGCTTTCTTCTAATTAAGGTATGACTTGTTTTCTTTCTGCTCTTTTGACTTCATTTCGTACTGTCTGCACTTTCGTGTCTTGCATGTCGATGTTCTTCGTTTCTAATCTTTGTATGTATACATTTGTATCTATTCCATGCTTCTCACACAGTCTTTTACTATACCCTGTTTGTTTGATCATCGATTTACGGTCTTGTGACCCTGACTTCTTCTGGGACTCAATATTGTTTATTCATATTCTGTACACACATGTTTTCGACTTATACTGTAGTTGATATGAGTCGTTTTAATGGTGGGTAGCTTCTGTGTAATTCACCGATTACCTCGTGTCTCATAGTTATGTCTGTCCAAGAACTTTAGAACCACTATTTCTCTTTTAGAAGACTCAAAACCTGATTTTTCTCCGTCTGTCTTTTGCAGATGTCCTCTGATTCTACACATTCTGACCACTTATCTTCAATTCAACCTTCTATGATGCCAATAGGGGAAAGAACTAGGTCTAGGGTTGTTGTTCCAGACATTGACGAACCTGGAAATATCCTTCTCAAACCTTCGACCTTACCCTCTACAAATCTTCCTACCCCTTCCTTTGTAGATTTGGGGGATGATTGGCCCTCTGACGGAGAAGAAGTGTCTAAGCCTGATCATAGTTTGATCCCAGATCCTGATTTTGATAACGAAGTGTCCGTTGAAAGAGAGCTGTATAAGCAAGAAATTGTACCTTTCTGTGAAAAAATGGATTCTCTTATGACCTCGACTAGGTTAGAGAAATTGTATGAGGAATGTTTTCGTCCATCCTGCTCCATTGTTCTCCCTAAGCCAGGTGAGAGGGCTCACAAGTTTGATACCAAGATACCTGACCGAGGTATTCCAAATGTTGTAACCTCTGCTGCCTTCTTCAAAGTTGGTGTGTACTTCCCTCTACATCCTTTCCTGAGAGAGGTTCTTGACTTCTATGGCTTGGCCCCTCTCCAATTGACACCTAACTCATATAGGTTAGCCATTAGTACCTACATTCTGTACACTAGCATGTTTACAACCCCACTATCTGCGCATGAATTAGGTTACTTCTTCAGATTGAAGGACACTGGGAAGGGTTCCGGTTGTTTCTATCTGACTGCCTGGCCTAGTCATCAAGGCCGATGTATAAAAGGTGTTAAACAGAACTTTGATCAATGGCAAGAGCAGTTCATTTACTGCTTTGATTGCCCCTCTATCCGCTTTGAATTCAATTGCCGCCCATTAATTCCAAAACAGACTGTTCTTACTGGAGCTTGTTTAATGAGAGCTGAAGAGGCTTTGAAGCACTCTTCGGCCATAAGAGATTGTATGATCCTATTGACCCCTGATAATTTATCTGCCCTAGGTTTTATACCCTCAGCTTCTGGTATGAGTTTCCCTGTTGTTGTCCTTTCTTTTCTATTGTTATACATCTGCACTTTTACCTGCTTATTCTGTATATAAATCTCCGATACTTTCTTGTATTTTCTTTCGCAGATATGGCTCCAAAAGCCCCATCGTTTATCAAAAGGTCCAAGAACGTGGATGAGATTTTCAAGACTGAAACTAAGGAGGTTCCGCTGAATGCAACTCCTATTAATCAAATTCCTGGCACTCCTGCTTCCCAAACTACTCATTCTGGTTCTTCAAAGAGGAAGTTTGCTCAGACAACTCTTGATCTCTCAGCAGCTCCCCAGACTCGCTCGTCAAGGAAAAGCAAAGCAGTGAAAACCGACCCTGATCAATCCTCCAACTTGTTCAAGGACATGATTGACACCCATGTTCCTACAGAGACGATAGCTGCCTGGAGTAAGATGAGTTCTACTGAAGCCATGCACGCCATGAGATTTGCTACTGCTCAATCTGCTTTCTTTGCTCTTAGATACTGCGATGAGTTTGCTGTAAAGACCCAATATGACATCCAACTTCAAGGAGAGATTCGCAAACTCAAAACAGAACTAGCTGCTAGTGAGGACAAGGCAAACATTGCCACTGCGGCTGTCAGAAATGCAAAGATTGTGGAGACCTCTTTAAGAGATGAGAAAATCGAACTTCAAGGTCAGGTCAAGATCCTTAAGGACGAGAAACTGTCGATGTTGGAAAGAACCAATGAACTGGAAGCTCAGGTGGACGCCTTGAATGCTGCTGCTGAAGTTGTGAAGTCATCCATACTTATCAAGGAAAAAGCCAGATATGATGAAGGCTATGATGAAGGTATTAATGACTACATACATTCCACATGGGAGAAGATGCCCAATATAGACTGGTCCCTCCTGGGTGAAGACGTAGTAGGGATGATCAAAGATTTCGAGGAGAAAGCTGCTGCTGCAAACTCTGTACCTCCCGTGAAAACGGTTGAGAGGTCTCCAGGTGCCAACCTTGAGACTGCAGAGGTTCCTGCTCCTGACGTTGTTCAGCCTATCCTTCCAACTCCTCCTGTTGCTACCAAGGGTTCCAATGAAGTTCCTCCTTCGTAATTTCAACAAGATTCTTAAAAACTTTTGATAACTTTTGATGAGGTCGCGGGCTCCTCGTAACGCCTCGCAAGATGTAACTTCAAATTTGGTTTCCATGGCCTTCGTGCCAATAACTTTTATGCTGGTTTTCTGGGTCTCTGTACCCATAACTCTCTTTATGGTTTATGATATTTGCCTTTTGCTGCATATTTCTCTTTACAACCTTATGAAATACCTTCATTGTTATGCACTAGAGAATAATTCAGCTTCCTTATTCATATGGTCAAGCTTACGTGGGCTAACCCATTGTAAGAAACAGAACACATGCATATTTCCACTTGTTTATTCTCAAAATAAATGCAACAAATTACAGCTGAATTGTAAAACCTGGAACCTCTGTGTTTATATTTTGTATCGATAATCTAAACCGTAGCCTTCTTTAATAATTTCTTCTTCATCATGACCAGGTTCCTCGAGTATTAATCCTGCAAAATAAACATAAAACAAAAAACAGTTAACGTTAGTAAAAGCTTTCTCTTGTTTAATTCGGGTCATCTCTTGGAAAGGTTGCCTGCTTGGCTCCCAATCCTAATCTCTAGGTCCCAACATGCCTCGAGGCATGTTGGTTCCTTTTTTCTCTTGGAAAGGTAACCTGCTTGGTTCCCAATCCTATTCATCAAGTGGTAGGTTCCTTCCTAAATTGCTGACTTTATCTGGTAAGGTCCCTCCCAATTTGCTCCAAAGGCTCCATGCGCCAGAACCCTAGTATTTGGCATGACTTTCCTCAAAACTAGGTCTCCAACCTTAAAAGGTCTTGCCTTCACCTTTTTGTTGTAATATCTTCGAACTCTCTGTTGATATGCTGCTAACTTCACTTGCGAATCTGCTCTCAACTCTTCGACCATGTCCAAATACAGTCTATGATTGACCTCATTGCTTTCGGGATCAAAATACTTTCTTCTCAAGGAACCTGTTCCAACTTCCACAGGTACCATAGCTTCACAACCATAAGTTAGGGAAAAAGGAGACTCACCAGTTGTAGTTCTAGGCGTGGTGTTATACGACCACAAGACTCCAGGAAGCTCCTCTGGCCAGCTTCCTTTCTTATCTTCAAGCCTTGTCTTCAAAGTGTGCTTGATAATCTTATTCACTGCTTCAGTCTGTCCATTACTCTGCGGATAATATACTGCTGAAAATGCTTTTTGGATTCCAAACTGCTCACATAATCCTCTAAGCTCTCTACTATCGAACTGCTTCCCATTGTCAGAAATCAGTTTCTGTGGAATGCCAAACCTGCATACAATGGCTCGAAACACAAACTCAGTCAATTTTGACGCTGTAATCTTTGCAAGTGGTTCTGCTTCTGCCCACTTTGTAAAGTAATCGACTGCGACCACTGCGTATTTCACTCCTCCTTTTCCTTTCGGGAGCTCTCCAATGAGGTCTATTCCCCAAACAGCGAATGGCCAAGGGCTAACAATCGATTTAATAGGGGCTACAGGACGAATATCAAAATTTGCAAACTTCTGACAATTACTGCATGCCTGCACAAACTTTGTAGCATCTGCTTTGATGGTTGGCCAATAATATCCTTGTCGAAGAACTTTCATGGCTAAAGAATTACCCCCCGAGTGATTTCCACATACTCCTTCATGAATTTCCTCGAGGATATACTTGCATTGTTCTCCAGCTACACACTTGAGCAAAGGCTGATTGAATCCTCGTTTATACAGAACTCCATCATAAATTACATACCTGGCTGCATGATATCTCAGCTTCCTGATGTCACTTTGATTGGGAGGTAGCTCCCCTTTGTCCAGGTAACGCTGTATTGGGGTCATCCAGGAATCTTCAACTGGGAATTCAATGTCCATTATCTCTTCCTTGAAAACACTAGGTTGCTCCTGGATTTGAAGTGGAATTACTCCCAATAACGTGGATTCTCTCTGTGACCCTAGCTTGGCTAATGCATCCGCTTTGGTATTCTTTCCTCGAGGTACTTGATCTAGCTTCACCTCTTTGAACCTTGCGATCAACTCCTGGGAGTACCTCAAATATAAGTCTGTTCTTGGCCCTCTCGGCTGAAAACCACCACGAATCTGCCAAACTACTAACATCGAATCACTAAACACCTTGATATTCTCTACTTTCATCTCCAAGGCTAACTTGAGACCTGCAATCAATGCCTCATATTCTGCATCATTGTTCGTGGCTTTAAAAGCAAAATGAATTGAGCTATAGAGTTGGTGCCCTTCTGGACTAATTAGTTCTATGCCTGCACCTGCTCCACTACTGTTAGCAGCCCCATCTACATATAGTATCCACCAAGGTGCACAGTTGTCATTGTCTGTTTGTTTTTCTACCACTTCTTTTGGCCCCTCCTGGCCAGTAACCTCTACATGAGGTGGAAACTCGATTAAGAAATCTGCTAAAGCTTGAGCTTTGATTGCTGTCTTTGGCTTGTATTCTATGTCGAACTGGCCTAGCTCCACAGCCCACTTTAACATTCTTCCAGAAGTTTCTGGCCTATGCATCACTTGCTTAAGTGGATATGAGGTTCTTACCTCAATCTTGTGAGCTTGGAAATAAGGTCGCAGCTTCCTGGAAGCCAGAATCAATGCGAAAACTAGCTTCTCCATTCCTGTGTACCTTGTCTCTGCATCAAGTAATCTTTTACTGACATAGTAGATTGGGCTCTGCTGTCCATTCTCTTCTCGAACCAGAACTGCACTAATGGAATACTCTGACACAGCTAAATAAAGTATCAATGTTTCTCCATCCACAGGTTTGGCTAACAGTGGGGGACTCCCCAAATGCTCCTTTAACTTTCCAAACGCTATCTCACATTCTGCAGTCCACTCAAATTTGCTTCCTTTCTTTATAGCTTTAAAGAACTCCTGACACTTATCTGTGGACTTCGAAATGAATCTATTCAAGGCTGCAACTCTTCCTGTAAGAGACTGAACCTCTCTCACAGTTCTCGGTGACCTCATATCAATCAATGCTTTAATCTTGGCTGGGTTGGCTTCGATACCCCTGTGGTTTACCATGAAACCCAAAAACTTTCCTGATTCTACCCCAAACACACATTTTTTAGGGTTCAGCTTCATTCTGTACTTCCGCAAGATTCCAAACATTTCTTCTAAGTGCTTTACATGGTCAACAGCTTCCTTAGACTTAACTAGCATATCATCCACATATACTTCCATAGTATGGCCAATTTGGTCTTTAAACATCATGTTCACTAACTGTTGGTATGTGGCTCCAGCATTAATCAATCCAAATGGCATGCATACGTAGCAATAAAGACCTCTATCCGTAATAAAAGAAGTATGCTCTTGGTCAGGTTCATACATAGGGATTTGATTGTAACCTGAATATGCATCCATGAAGCTGAGGAGGGCATGTCCAGCTGTTGCATCCACTAACTGATCAATCCGTGGCAGTGGGAAGCTGTCTTTCGGGCATGCTTTGTTGAGATCTGTGAAGTCTACACAGGTTCTCCATTTCCCATTAGGTTTCTTTACCAAAACAGGGTTTGCCAACCATACTGGGTAGAAAGATTCTTTAACTAATCCTGCATCCAATAATCTGTCCACCTCTTCTTTCAATGCTTGAGCTCTTTCTCCACTAACCGGTCTTCGCTTCTGTCTCACTCCTTTCTTTTCTGGATCAATATTCAACTTATGACACATGACCCTTGGATCTATCCCTTCCATATCTGCATGACACCATGCAAACACATCCAGGTTCTTGCCCAAAAAGGTAATGAGAGATTCCTTTAAGGCTGGATCGAGTTGAGCCCCAATCTTCAATACCTTTGTACCATCTTTGTCATTGATCTTCACATCCAGAGTTTCACCAGCTGGTCCAGCCTTAACCATAGTTTCTGGCATTCGAGGGTCTAAGTCTACCTCCATCCCTGTGGTTGAGTCCTCTTGAGGTTCCTGGACGGTAGACGGTTCCTGCACTTCGTGCATGACATTCCTTCTCTTTGATGCTGGCTGACTGTCTTCATTACTTCCATTATGTTTCAGTTTTCGGGATTTTTCTTCATCCAATCCTTCTACCATACACACGTCACCATCCTTGTCTGTAGGGGGTGCACTTTCTATCAGTAAGTACGGGGTATCTGGTCCCCGAAAAACTGGAATCTCAGCATGAGGTTCCTCTTCTATGATCTCTTCAATTCTTATAGCTCTACAGGATGCTGACACAAAACCTTCCAAAGGCGAACCGCGTAGGTCGACCGTTATTTTGTCTGGGTTTTTTCCTGGAAAATTGTCAGGAACCTCGTCCACAGGTTCAGGCAATTTAGCAGCTCTAGCAGCATGTTGCAAAGCTTTGGTGTAACACTCTCTAGACTCATACTGACATCCTCGAACTACACCAACCCCATTTGGTGTCGGGAACTTCATAGTGAGGTGGTAAATGGAGGTTATTACCCTCATCTCCTTCAAAATAGGTCTTCCCAAGATAGCATTGTAATTCATATTCTCCTCTATAACGATGAATTCTGCCAACTGTGTAATGCAACATGGTTTATCACCTAAAGTTACCGGCAAACGAATCTTACCTTTGATAGGAACCTGATTATTAGTGAATCCGTACAAGGTATCATTTGTTGGAGTTAAATCTTTATCCAGAAAATGCATCTTCTTGAAAGCTGAGTAAGATAGCAAGTTTACAGAGCTTCCATTATCAACTAGCACTCGATGAACCTCATAAGACCCAATTCCTGCCTCAACAACCAAAGCATCAGTATGGGGGTGATGTACCCAGGAAGCATCTTCTTCAGTGAAAGTAATATCTGCATCTTCTCCTTCGAACAACTTTGGGGACCTCTGTGACAGATTGTAAATACTGGTTAAAGGACGTTCTTTAGCCTCACGGGTATACCTCTCCATGGCATTCCTGCTGCTTCCTCCAATGTGGGGACCTCCTATAAATGTGCGTATGCACCCAGCCTTAGGTGGTCCTTCCATCACGACAGGTTCCTGTGTCTGCATCTTCTGAGTCTTCTCATCTCTATACTTTTTTCCTTCCTGAGCCACCCATTCGCTCAATTGCCCTTGTCTGATTAGAGTTTCAATTAGATCTCTGAGGTGACGACAATCTGCAGTATTATGCCCATTATTATCATGGAAGTCACAGTAGGGGCGCTCATTCTTATTCCCTGGGGGACCGGTTCTGAAAGGCTTTTTAAACCATGAGGACTTCTCATTCACTGCGTAAATATGATCAATCGGAGCTACCAAAGGGGTGAAAGTTTCATAGACAGGTCTCTCATGTTTATTGTTGTTATAGGAAGCTGGTGGCGGTACCTGACTCATGACAGGTTTAGTAGGATTCACAGCTTCAGGCTTCACCTGGGATGTGTGACTAACCACCTTTTTATTGTCACGACCATTGGGGCTTCTTTGTCTCGACCTCTTGCTTCCACTTTGCCTTACAAAATCTGGATCCTTCCTTAATTCAGCTAGAGACTCCTCCACCAGACGAAAGGGTTCTGCCTGGGCGTAAAAATCTGCCAACGTCTCTGGTTCTTTTCCCTGCAGTGCTTTCCAAAAATCTGAGCCTCCTTTGACTCCAGCAATTAATAAGTTCTTTATTGTTTCCTCAGATGCTTTCCTAACTTTAGGAACCTCCGCATTAAACCTCTTGAAATATTCTGTCAACGTTTCACTAGGTCTTTGTTTGATATTGGCTAAGGTATTGGTTGGTGGTGCGAATGCAACAGATGCTCTAAATTGAGTGACAAAGAGCTTCCCCATACTTGCCCAAGAACCAATCGAATCTGCAGGTAACCTTTTGAACCATTGATGGGCTCCGCCCTGTAGAGTTGCAGCCAGTAACCTGCACCTGGTGGCTTCCTTCACTTGATAAACATCCATCTCTGTGTCAAAACGACTAAGGTATTCAATGGGATCAGTAGTCCCATCGAATTTCAATTCATTCGAAGGCCTATAAGACCTAGGCAGAGCCGACTTTCGAACCTTCTTGGTGAAAGGAGAAGCCGTTATAGGGTTCACAGCAAGATTCTTTTCGTCCTTGAGTTGAGCCAAAATTTTCTTGACATCTTCTGCTGTCACCTCCCCAGTAGCTTCCGCCTTTGTCTTCTTACTCGTTCCTTCTTCCTCTTGCGACTCTGCCGTGCTTGATTCTTCAGTATCCTCATCTGAATCCGTGCTTTCTTCTTCAATTATCTCGACAGATGGGTCTTTATCTTTCTTCTTTTTCTTTGAGGAACCTCCAGTCTTGGTTTTCTTCTTTCCCTTGGACCCTGTACGGCCCTTGCTACCAGTTTTACTCTTCTCAGGGTTCTCCATATCTTCATCACCATTATCTTGCTTCGGTTCTCCACCATCGTCTGGAACCTCCTCTCCATTCTCAGATTCTTCAAAATTCAACTGTTTCGGAGTAACCTTCGACTTCTTGCCTTTCTTTGCCTTCTTTTTCTTCTTTTTGCTTGAAGCCTGCTCCAAAGTCGACAAACGTTCTCCCACAGTCTTTAAGATTTCCATCATGGCTGCTTTAGTAACCTTCGGTGCTCTGGGAGGAGATGTGTTCCCCTCATGAATCTGTCGTTCAGAACGGGTTGCTTCGCTATCCGAGTTGCCTGACATCTTTTCCACTCTTAAGATATTAACTATCCCCTCCTTCTAGCGCCAATGTTGATGAGTGGATTTCGTAATCAACTTATGTGAGGTTTATAGGTAGTTGTTTAGGCTAACGATCAACTGTTCTATGAAAAGGTTTGGGTTGTGTTTGTGGGGGTTGAGCTGAGCTCGAGGGTATCTCCAATAATCTCAGGTGCCTTTAGAGAAAATTAGAGAACTTAATGCGTCGTACCCTGAGGTGCCTACGTACCCTTGTATTTATAGGGATCAAGCTCACGTAGTTCTAATATGATTCTGTCTCTTACTGGAATAGCTGCATTCGGTCATCTAATTCGTGTTGGACTCAGGTTCCTTTAGAGCCTTTCACGAACTAGTTTGGCTAAGTGGAGTAGAACTCGAGTTCGTACCCCGCTTATGATTCTCTCATTGGTTAGAGTTATTCTAGGATCATCTGCGCCCTAGAATTATACTCAGATACCAATTCGTTTATCTGTTCTAGATGACTTCTAGAACTTTCTGTTGGCAACTCGTAGGAACCTGGTGCTCAGGAACCTACATTTCAGGAGCCCGTTTCTCAGGGACCTCCTTATTTCGGGACATATCAGTTAGGGACCTCCCTGTTGGTGTTAGTACCTGCACAAATAACAAACTAGTTAGATTGGATAACTCTTTATATGCTTTTATCACCTCTATGGCTGTTGTTATGCTAATTCGAACTCCTCGGCTGGGAGGAACCTGGTCTTCGAGTGCTCAACTCAGCTTCCTGACCATTGGGAACCTCCTAATACTCATACTTCCTTATTCATTTCTTCTATTTGATCTTCATAACTCGTACTGGATCATTCTTCTAGCTGGTATGGATCGGACCCTATTGATTAATGGGCCTAAATCTAGTCCATGGAGATTTTGGGCACAACAGAAACTAGAAACTAAACCTAAATTAAATATTTCAAGCTAATCGATCTAATGACCAAATTAGGGGTACCCCAATACAAAAAACGTTTAAAATTATTGGCTCTATTCAACAAAAAAATTAAAAAAATTAAAAAAATTAAAAAAAAAGTTACTGTTCACGTGATGACGTGGCATGTGAACAGTAACTTTTTTATTTATTTTTATTTTTTATATTTTTATTGAATAGAGCCAAGAATTTTATAAGTTTTTTGTGAAGGTGCCCCTAGCGGGGCCATTAAAATAAATGAAATATAATTTATTTAGTGTAGGTTTCTAGTTTCTATTCTATGGTTGGTTTCTATTTGAACGCTAGCCTATATATACATATCCCAGAGTGTCGTTGACATTTAGGGCTCATTTATTAACACCCGGATGAAACTAATATAGCTGGACGAGATATTTGTCTATCATTAAGATTGTTTGACTTGAACTTATGTATCTGGACGAGACCTAATTTTTTCTTAACGACACATCTTACAAAATCAAGCCTCTGTCGTTCAGATTTTGATCAGAGTGGGTCTTTAGCATCATTTTAGTATCATCACTTCTTAATGGTAATATTTCTTTTATGCTAGTTAATTTTATTTGCTCTTTTATTTTGCAATCTCTTTCTTATGAAAAAATTATTACAAATATTTATATATAAAAAATGATCATAATTTTTTTCTGAATTGTAAACATATGACTTTTTTATGGACAACCAATTAAATTAATTAGAATCATGTGTATTATTAGGACAAATTATAACAATTTTTGGTCAAATAATTATATTTATCTATTATGTACGAGTTGCAATACTATGATAATGAATATTAAAAAATACAAAATTATTTAAATAATAAGTTTTTTTTTATTCAAATGGTATTGATTTTTTTACCAAACATCATTACTGGTTCAGCATCCAGATTTATTGTTCATCCAGATTTTTCACTCATTCAGAAAATGTTATTCAGATTTAACAAATGACCCCTTAGTAAATTTAGTAATAATTCTGTTAAATCATTCAAAAAGTAATACAAATTATTTTGAGATGCGCTTACGATATCTCAACTTCTAACAAATTGTGTCAAATCATCCATGCGACTTGGTCACTTGGATAATTCAAATCTAGATAACATTCTAATTTTCTAAAATGCTTAACAACAAAATTCGTCATTTGAAATTCTTTGAAAAAATGACATTTCTATCACAAATTTTTAACTTTTTTACCAAAATAATGATTTTCGGGAGGGGTGATCAAAATTACCACTGCATTACGCATTTACCAAATGCATAATAAAAAAAACAAAATATGCTGCCTATTACGCATGTAGCAGATGCGTAATACCAAAAAAAAAAAAAAAAACCTGTTACGCATGTATAAAATGCGTAATATAAACAAAAAATACTATTCAATACCTGTTTGACAAATGCGTAATAACTTTCACCCATTCCGTACATGCATAATAAAATGGTATTATCCTCCTTCCAAATGCGTAATAAGTTATTATTTTTTTAAAAAAAAATTAGTGATGTTACGCATTTTGAAAATGCACAACATATGTTGCGCATTCTCAAAATGCGTAACAGGTCGGTACTTTTGGTCATTTGTCCGCCTGGCATTCTTGTCGGTGGAAAAAAAGAAGAAGGTATTGTTGGCCTTTTCCCAAATTCTTTTCATGATATAAATGTTTTTTTATTCTTAAGTTTTACCTTATATTAACATTTTTGTTATGTGTAATGTCCCAATCAGTGGCGGATCCAACTAAAAGTTCAGTGGATTCCTGGAAGAAAAAATATTCAAAGTGTACCTAGAGCAAGGTTCAAACCAAAGATTCCCTTAAAAATTTACTGGGTTCCTACCACTGCAACAAGCCTATTTAGTGTAAATTTAGTATACATGTATAGTATATATAGAAATTCCAATGGGATCCTGGCCACCCATTAGAACCTTACTCGATCCGTCCCTGGTCCCAATGTTATGTTTGATATTATAAAATGTTGTGTTTAAAGTTCTAGATATTTTAAAAACAAGTATGGAAAGTTTTCCACCTTGATTTACAAATTTACCAACATATACGAAGAATTTAAATTTATATGCAATAAATATATTAAATTTATATGTAAATGCAACAATAACATTTACATATATTTATTTTTAAAATATAACGTATATAAAAATAAATATTTTATAAATAAAAATGTGTCCTCCTAAAAAAGTAGGTCGTATATATAGTCGTATATAATCGCACAACTAACTCATGTTCTTGTAGTTCTTTACCAGAAATAACTACTATGTTTGATATTTCAAGATTTTAAAAGTGTAAACATTTCATGTGGAGAAAAGAAAAGAGATTTTTACCTTTCTTTAACGAGATCTTTCCTTTACTAATTTTTTTGAATTAGAGAACGCTACACTTAAGATTTCCAGTTATTTATATTCTTTGTTGTAATTGAATATTAAGATTGTATTAAGTATTAGTTTCTTGATAAATATGTGATTATAGTTTTGGGTAAAAAGGTACCCGATTAACGGTGCTTCACATTTCAAATATGTGTATTTGCATTTTTATATCTGTGCGAAGCACGGAATTTTTTAATATTATATGAATATTTTTCATTAATTTGAATTAATTTTTTTAAAACATGAATGACTTAAATTTTTCAATGAGATGATTTCATAATAATTATAGAAATGTTATCCGTGATATTTTTAAAAAAGGGGAATGTAGTTAGAAAATATAGAAAAGATGATAGGTTTTAGTTGTAAAAGGTAATCGGTTAATTATTAGTATTATAATACTATTATTTTATTTTATTAATAGAACCGCACGTGATATAATTGGAATAGGAGAGATTTTAGTTAGAAAAAATAGAAAAGTTAAGGTGAAAATTTAAAAGGTGACATGTTTTAGATGAAAAAGGTAATTAATTAATTTATAATAATTATAATTTAATTATGTTATTTTACTAAATAAAATTGCTCGTAGTGTTTTTAGAAAAGGAGAAATTAATGTTGAGCGTGATATGTCTAGAAAAAAGAGGGATTAAAAAAGATAGAAAAGATTATACGTTTTAGCTGAAAAAGTAACCGATTAATTATTAGTATTATAATTTTATTATTTTATTTTATTAAATAGAACCGTCCATGATATAATTGGAAAATGAGAGATTTTAGTTATAAAAATTAGAAAAGGTAACGTGAAAATTAAAAAGGTGACATGTTTTAGGTGAAAAAGGTAATTGATTAGTTTATAATAATTATAATTTAATTATGTTACTTTAGTAAATAAAATTGCTCATAGTTTTTTTAGAAAAGGAGAAATTAATGTTACCCGTGATATTTCTAGAAAAAGAGAGATTTTATTTAGAAAATATAGAAAAGATGATACGTTTTAGCTGAAAAGAGAGATTTTAGTTAGAGAAAAGAAAAAAGGTAACATATTTTGGTTGAAAAGAGTATTGATCGATTAATTAATAGTAATTATATTAAACAAAATTGCATGTAGTATTTTTTAAAAAAGGAGAAATTTTAGTAAGATAAAATATCATGTGCATGTTTTAGGTGAAAAAGGTAATTGATTAGTTTATAGTAATTATAATTTAATTACGTTATTTTACTAAATAAAATTGTTCGTAATTTTTTCTAGAAAAGGAGAAATTAATGTTGCCCGTGATATTTCTTGAAAAAGAGGGATTTTAGTTAGAAAAAATAGAAAAGATGATACGTTTTAGCTGAAAAGAGAGATTTTAGTTAGAAAAAAGAAAAAATGTAACATATTTTGGTTGAAAAAGGTAATTGATTGATTAATTAATAGTGATTATATTAAACAAAATTGCTCATAGTTTTTTTAAAAAAGGAGAAATTTTAGTTAGATAAAATATCATGGGTGTCTGATTTAATGAAATAAATTAATAATATTATAATTACTAATAACTAACTGTTTTCAGCTAAAAGGTAATATCTTTTCTATATTTTGTAACTAAAATATCTCATTTTCAAACTTGTTTTTTTTACTTCTTTTTCAGCTACCATTACTTAGTTATTCTTTGCTTATTTTAAATTTGTTAATAAGTAACCAATTACCTTTTTCAGTTATTACCTTTTGTACATTTTTCAACTAAAATATCTTCTTTCCAAAAATAACATGGGTCGTTCTATTTAATGAAATAAAATAAAAATATTAATTTTTAATAACTAAGTGATTACATTTTTCAACTAAAAGGTAATATCTTTTCTATAATTTTAAACTAAAATATTTCATTGTCAAACTTATCTTTTTTTACTTCCTTTTCGATTATTATATTTTCTAACTAAAATCTATTCTTTCCAAAATTTGACTTTTTTACTTTTGTTTCAAGCTATTACCTTTTTAAATATGGATTTTATCTATAATTAAGTAAGGGTAAATAAGTAAAATCAATAGGTACCGTACCGACCGACCGACCGACCGACCAACCAAACTTTTAATGTTTCGGCTTTTATATAATAGTATAGATTAGCAAAACAAGTTGATATGAAGATTATAATTAATATTTGAGACTAATCTTTATTTGTGATATTTTTACACTTTTTTTCGTTGGTTTGAGGATATTTAAAATGGACTAAAGTACTTTTGAGTTGAAAATGGAAGGAAAGGTGATTATATATAGTTACATATTTTCTACTATATTCTATTTAGATATTAAAATTTTATTATCTAAATATTTGGAATATTTTTTGCATGATCTTTTGTTAGATGATACATTTTTTTTAATGGAAAGATCCTTTATTTTGATTATTGTATTTCAGTGCAATGTATATATGAGAAAAAAAAAAGTCTTGTAAAATAATGGGGGTTCATATTACTCACAAAACTTTGAAAATCAAATATTGAACAACAAAATATTTCTTTTTGTTTCAAATTTTGTCAGTAATTTATTTAACAAATTAAATTATGAATCAACCTTATCATAAAACTTTGAGAATTGTTGTAAATTTGCCGAGTTCAAGTGCCCAGTTCAAGTGATGTGGTAAATAAATTGAACCGTAAAAGAGGGTACAAAGAACATAACTAATTTTTCAACTTTTACAATAAGAAAGATTAATGTAGAAGTGAAAGCTTAAAGTACACTGTTCATTATATTATAGTGATAAGTTAATATCAAGGGTAATAACCAGCTTAGCAATAAAAGTCAGATAAATATATTACTCCTACCAAGCTTAATCCTCAAGGCACAGAATTCGATATGGAAACTGACTCCTACAAGGAAGGAGTCTAGAACCTTCCTAAAGGCGGTGACTTGCCCACCAAGTCACCTAATTCTACTACAATTCTAGGGCTTCTCAGCCTATATAAGGGCCTGACCCCTCATTCTCAAAACTACGTTTTTGGCTTGATTCTCAATACGAGATACGTAGGAACTTTGTGAGTACCGATCAGTCTCGAACACGGAAACAGCCATTAAAGCTCGAAGCTCATCAACCCCTTGGCATTAAATACACACAAACCCTAACCGCAATTCGATAACCTAATTTTTATTCCACAACATTTGGCGCCGTCTGTGGGAAAGACATCAACCATGGTGACCACACGAAGAACTGCACCGACCTCTTCTGAGGCCTTACCTCTAAGCTCTGCTCCGCCTGCTACTGAGCAAATACCCCCAACCACAGGGGTGATCACTCAAACTCAGGCTTCTCAACCCCCAGGGACGAATCCCCATGCTGAGAGAACGTTACCTATGGTCATCCATCCAAGTCAGGAAACCAGCTCTCTCTAGACGCTGGTTTCTCCTTTAGTTGATCCCAATCGTCCGTTACCACCAGGGGTACAGATCCATACTACAGATCTCCCCATGAATACCAACCCGATGTATGGTCTGCCTAATTACCCTCCAATTACTCAAGGTCCTGGACCCAGTGGCCATGCCTTGCAGATTCGAGATCGAGAGTATTATGACTACTCCGGCCCCTATACTGATGATTCATCGTCTGATGATGATGATCGTGATGAAGCCCCGAGATGGCGACGTCCTAGCAGAGAACCAAGAAGGAGAACACAAACTATCCATGATGGACCCCCTTTGACAGCTGCTGAGAGAATCAAGGCACATGAGGCCGAGATTTTAAGGATAAAGGAAGATATTGCGAGAGAACAAGCTACATTGAATCAAACTCAACCTCCTCCAACCTTAGGACCGATTCCCATTATAGACTTAGAGAGGTCTTCAAGAAGGCAGAGAAGGGCTGACGCCCCAAATGGAAGAACAACAAGGGTGGAAACCCCCAGGAGCAACCCCAAGGATTTGATGCCGCTTGGGGATCCTGATGATCCCACACCCCCGTTTACCGAGGAGGTGATGTATGCTCACATCTTTAGGAAGTTTGAGATTCCGACAATCAAGGCTTATGATGGAACGGGTGATCCCGCAAATCATGTCAGGACGTTCTCAAACGCACTGCTGTTGCAGCCTGCAAGTGACGCCTTGAAGTGTAGGGCGTTCCCTCAAACTGTCGGGCATGGCTCAAAGATGGTATAGCCGCCTACCTGCGAATTCAATTGGCTCTTTTAAAGAGCTTAGCGCCGCTTTTGTTAGCCAGTTCATCAGCGGAAGAGTTCATGAAAAAAGTTTCGCATCTCTCATGTACGTGGTGCAAGGGAAGAATGAAAACTTGAGAGACTACCTCAAGAGGTTCACTAAGGAGACATTGAACATCACTGACTTGGAAAACAAGGTGGCCATGGTAGCCCTGGAACACGGAACCACTGATGAATTTTTTGAAAGGTCATTGGCAAAGCATCCTCCTGAAAACATGGCTGAGCTCCAGCGAAGGCCTAACAAGTATATCAAGGCTGAGGATAGCATGAAGAAAGAAGCCGCGAGAGGTAATGGCAAGGGTAACAATGACTCCAAGAAGCGAAAGCAAGACCAGGAGTATGATGCTAGGGACAAGTATCCATGTACTAGCAAAGACTCTGAGTCACCACCAAAGAAGAATTTGGGACCGAGGTTTTCTGACTATGCAAGATTGAACGCACCCAGGAGCCAAATCTTGTTAGAAATTGAGAAGGATAAGGACTTTCGATGGCCGAAGCCACTCAGGGGTGATCCCGCCAAGAGGAACAAGGATCAATACTGTAGGTTCCACCGAGATGTGGGACATGATACGGATGATTGCAGACAATTGAAGGACGAGATTGAGTTCCTGATTCGCAAAGGAAAACTGAATAAATTCACTAAGGGTGAAGATCGTGGAACCCAAAGAAGGGATTACGACAGGAGAGACAATGATAGAAGGGATAATGATCTTGATCGTAACACACAGCCCCGAGGGCCAGTTATCAACATGATTTGGGGAGGCCCGACAGCGGCCGGCACAACTCGAAACTCTCGAAAGGCGTATGCCATAGAAGTGATGCACATCGTGGGAGAGGCCCCGAAACGTGCTAGAACTGAAATAGCAATTGGTTTTGATGATTCTGACGTTGAAGGGGTGAAGTTCCCCCATGTTGACCCGTTGGTCATAACCCCTGTAATTGGGAATTCAGAAGTAAAGAGAGTCTTGATAGACAATAGAGCTTCAGTTGATATTTTGTTTCATGATGCGTTTGTAAAAATGGGATAAACTGATTCTCAGTTGACCCCGACCAACATGCCTATCTACGGATTTAATGGAGTTGAGTCCAAGGTTGAAGGGACTATTCAGTTGCCCATGAAAATCGGGCAAGAACCTAAGGAGGCTACTCAGATGTTGAATTTTTTGGTAATCAAGGCATCCTCGACTTATAATGCGATCCTGGGAAGGACTGGACTTCATGCGTTCAAGGCTGTTGCCTCCACTTACCACATGAAGATTAAGTTTCCAACCCGGAATGGTGTCGGAGAACAAAAAGGCAACAAGAAGATGGCAAGAAGTTGTTATGTATCTGCTTTAAGAGCTGATGGAGTCGGGGGGCAGGTACTCCCGATTGAAGACATGGATATCCGCGGTGATGATGAACACCGAGGAAAGCCAGCAGAGGATTTGGTGCCCATACCTCTAGAGCTGGGCGATCCTGAGAAAGTCACTTATATAGGGGCTTCACTGAAGGAACCCTTGAGGGGCAGATTGACGGCATTCTTACAAGAAAACAGTGATGTGTTTTCTTGGACCGCAACTAATATGCCAGGGATCGATCCCTAACTCATAACTCACAGGTTGAATGTTAATCCCGAATGGAAAACAATAAAGCAGAAGAAGAGGAATTTGCTCCTGAAAGGCAAGAGGCCATTAAGCAAGAAGTTGACAAGCTTTTGGAGGCTGGGTTTATTGAAGAGATTCAGTTCCCTGAATGGTTAGCTAACCCAGTAATGGTCAAGAAGGCGAATGAGAAGTGGAGGATGTGTATAGACATCACCGATCTGAATGATGCATGTCCGAAGGATTGTTTTTCCTTGCCAAGGATAGACATGTTGATAGATGCTACAGCTGGACATGAGATGTTGAGCTTCATAGACGGGTTCAGCGGCTACAATCAGATTAAGATGCACAAAGATGACATCCCAAAGGTATCTTTCATAACTGACTTTGGTGTTTTCTACTATCTTGTTATGGCTTTCGGTCTAAAGAATGCAGGTGCTACTTACCGACGATTGATGAATAAAATATTCGCCCATCTGATTGGAAAAACCATGGAGGTCTATGTTGATGACATGTTAGTCAAGAGCCTTTCCAAGGTAGACAACATTAAGTACCCCAGAGAGGAATTTGAAGTGCTGAGGCATCACAAAATGATGTTGAATCCAGCCAAGTGTGCTTTCGGCGTTGGATCGGGAAAGTTTTTGGGTCTGATGGTTTCGAAAAGAGGCATAGAGGCCAATCCTGACAAGATCAAAGCGATTCTGGACATGGAACCACCTCGCTCTATACGAGATGTACAAAAATTAACAGGACGAGTTACAACCCTAGGGAGATTTATATCCAGATCTGGTGACAAATGTTTGCCTTTCTTTCAGGCATTGAAGAAGGTGAAAAATTTTGAGTGGACTCCTGAGAGCCAAGAGGCCTTTGAACAGCTAAAGAAATACATGGCTAAAGCACCGCTACTGGCTAAACCTAGTCCCGGAGAGACTCTTTACCTGTATCTGGCGGTATCTGAACAAGCATTGAGTGTTGTTCTCATTCGAGAAGAGAGTAAGGTTCAAAAACCTATTTATTACGTGAGCAAGGTGTTGCATGGAGCTGAATTGAATTACTCTCCCATCGAGAAGTTTGCTTTGGCATTGATAACAGCCTCGAACAGCCATCAAGGGTCAGGCATTGGCTGACTTCGTGGTTGAATGTACCATTGACAACCAAGAAGTCGGGGGGCAAGAGATAGTGATTACCCCTGAGAAAGAAGAGGAACTTGTGCCTGATTTGAAGGAGTATTGGGTGCTCTATTTTGATGGAGCATCAAAAACAAAATCTAGTGGTGCAGGTTTGGTTCTTCAAAGCCCTGATGGATTCACAGTTGAGTACGCTTTGAAGTTGGACTTTCCTACTACCAATAATGAAGCGGAATATGAGGCATTGATAGCTGGGTTAGGCTTGGCCAGAATCATGAGGGTTAAGAACCTCAAAGTTTGTGGAGACTCAAGGCTTATAGTATCGCAAGTTAATGGTGAGTTTGAAGCCAAGGATGAAACTATGGCGAAATATTTGAGAGTTGTGAAAGTTGTTCTGACTCAGTCTGATGAGTGCTATGTGGAGCATATTCCGAGGGAAGAGAACGTTAAGGCTGATGCCCTGTCCAAGTTCGCTTCTTCTGAGATAGAGAATTATGTAGGAAGTGTTTACTTCCAGGTCTTGAAGACCCCGACCATTAATTCGAAGTTGGTAGCACCAATTGATGTAGGAAGCTGCTGGATGGATCCCATTAAAGCTCACCTCGAAACCGGCTGGCTCCCTGACAATACCTTGGAGGCACGGAAGCTGTCAGTAAGAGCATTGAGGTACGCCTTGATTGAAGGCATTCTTTACAAGAGATCTTTTGTCGTCCCTTACTTGAAGTTTTTAAGGCCCCAAGAAGCAAAGGAAGCTTTGGAGGAAGTTCATGAAGGTGTCTGTGGGCAGCACTTGGGGGGCAGAGCCCTAGCTCACAAGATTACTCGTTTAGGATTTTACTGGCCAGAGATGTTGGCCGACGCACAGAATTATGTCAAGCGGTGCGATAGGTGCCAGAAGCATGCTCCGATTGTAAGGCATCCACCTGAGATGTTGACGTCAGTTAACTCTCCCATCCCGTTCGCAATGTGGGGAATGGATATACTTTGTCCCTTTCCAATAGCTTCTGCGCAGAGAAAGTTTTTGATAGTGACCATCGACTACTTCACCTAGTGGATTGAGGCTAAACCTCTAGCCAAGATAACCACCAAGCAAGTTGCCCAGTTCTTTTGGGAGAACATCATTTACAGATATGGAATCCCATGAATCCTTGTAACGGATAATGGGACACAGTTCAACAATGAAGAGTTTAAAAAGTACTGTGAGGAAAATGCTATTGAGCTTCGTTTTACTTCAGTAGCACACCCGCAAGCTAATGGACAGGCCGAGGTAGCTAATCGGATTATCCTTGATGGACTAAAGAAGAGGGTCGAGCGTTCTAGAAACACTTGGGTGGATGAGTTGCTGCCTATACTGTGGGCATATCGCACCACTTGTAAAGTGACGACTGGAGCAACCCCATTCTTGCTAGCTTATGGAGCCGAGGCAGTTGTACCTTTGGAAATTATGCATGCATCACCTCGAGTTGAGGCATATGAACCAGAGACTAATGAAGAAGGCATGAGGCTTGCCCTTGATTTGATTGATGAGGTTAGAGATGAAGCAAGTGCCAGGAATGCGGAGCATCAAAAAAGAGCATCTTTCCACTACAACCAAAGGGTTAAGGAAAGGTTCTTCCAGCAAGGCGACTTGGTTCTGAGAAAGATAGAGGCTTCTGGAGTTGGCCAGAAGGGAAATCTAGCCCCTAACTGGGAAGGGCCGTATCGAGTCAGGAAGACACTAGGACGAGGATCATACAAGTTGGAGACGTTAGATGGGAATGAAGTGCCACGAACTTGGCATGCTCTGAACCTGAAGATTTATTATGTGTAAGCCTTCCTAGTAAGGACTTGGCTTTTATCTATCTATTAGGAGAAGTAGAAATAAGGTTCGATGAAACAATTCCAGGGCCTAGTGCCCCGAGTAGGACTGTAAGAACCCAGATTTTTCGGTAGAATTAAAACTTTTCTTATTAAGAATAAGTATATACGTGAATAGTGTTTGTCATGCGTGAATAGTGATTTTGGTGGATGAAAATTTTTTAATGTCATCTATGTACAAGACATAGGATGGATATTCTGAAGTCATATTAGTGATCTACAGAGCAAATAAGTGTATGCAAAGACGATCGGAATTCAGAAATTCAAATTTGTATTTCAGTGTAATATTTGACCGAGCAGTGAATTATATATTATTATATTCAAGAAATGAGATATTAAATTTGAGAAAGTAAGGATTTAATATGTTAGGATTTTATTATATTTGATTTGAGGATTTAGAACGTAAACCACTGAGACAGTGAAACGAACGTTTTAGAAATCGATGAGACTTTTCAACGAGATTAAAAGATAAAGCGAACGAATTATGGAATTTGGATTGAGTTCATTACGAGATTAAATATCATACATGATCATCAAGAGAATTATATCAA
Organism: Kitagawia praeruptora; assembly: GCA_037693485.1. NCBI lineage: Eukaryota > Viridiplantae > Streptophyta > Magnoliopsida > Apiales > Apiaceae > Kitagawia > Kitagawia praeruptora. Next base: position 155,426,006 of record CM075352.1, read on the forward strand.
GTAGATTGGATGATTTAATCAAAGATTGAATCAAGAGCAATTAGGAATTTAAGTGATTAAAACACTTAAATCATTTCAAGAAACAAAACAATTAGCAAGGCTTCCCCAAGACTCTTTGCACAAGTCCCAAGGTGAGTACACAGTCATACACATCTATAATATCTAGATATTATCCAAGGCAATCACTTTATGCATTATTGTCCAAGAGAAAAGCAAGCAAACACCATTCTCTCCATTTTTCTCAAACTGCCCAGCAGCACCTCCTCTCAGTAAAACGGGCCTAGAGCCTTCATTACTCAATGAAATTTTGTTTTCTTTATATGGTTAGAAAGCTGTTAAGATACTCTACAACTTTCCTTTAGAAGCATCGTTCAGAAAATATCGGTAAGGGCCTCATTTTTCATGATCTTTCAGTTCGGTTTTAGGGACTCCGAATTACTAACTTGATTTTCTTGATTTCTCTTGATGATCTAAGCTTGTCTAAGGCTAGTTGAAGGCTAATCAAGGCTTGTAAAGGTCATACAAACATCAAGGAAGGTAATCCTATTTTGAAACCCTAGCTCTTAGTTTGAGTTTTGATGAATTAGATGAGTTATAAAGATTTGATGCATGTTTAGAGCATTAGTGTTATGAGTGGGCTTTGATAATTGTTAAAAGTGGTTCCATGGATGTTAAGGCAGTTATTGACCTTAGTTTAATGATAAATAACATGTTTGGGTTGTTTGGAGTGGATGGTATGATATTTGGAGTATTTGGATTTTTGGATTATTCGATTTATAGCCGTCGTAATGACGAATTTTTGTTAGAACTTTAAGACAGTCCCTACCCGAGACCTTGTACTTCTGACCTTAAATCACCACTGCCATGAACTTGTAGTTCTTGACTCATAGATCATTTTGGCGAAAGAATCGTAGCATTCTGATTTACGGTTTAGTAGAAATGGCCAAATTCGTAAAAGTGGTTCGATCGCGTAAGTGCTAAGTTCATGACTTCATTTGAACCCCTTAATGAAACAGTATTGGTGTCAAATCAAGTTTATTAAATACTAGGTATCATAAGGTGTATTTGTGCGAAAGAATCACCTCGAAAGAGTAAACGGTTGATTTTATAGAAAAGTTTAAGTCGAGATCGCGTAAGTGAAAACCACTGAAAACGAGACTTAGAAACCAACGTTCTAAATGGTTAAGTATAACTTGGAATTGCGGATGGATTTTGAACCAAACTTATAACGTAAGTATTTGACGACCAACATGGACATAGTATGAGCCTATAACGAGCCAGTAATGCCTTGGTTGTATTTCGCTTGCGTGTTTAAGCATTGAGTTACAAGTGGATTAATTATGCATTTTCTTTGACCTTGTCTAGATGGACCGACATCGTCGCGAGCCCTATCGTATCTCGAGTACCAGGCAAGTGTTCTAAACCATACTTTGTAATGTTGGTTCTATAATCCTGTTTTGTCATGTGTTGTGTTATACAGTTTTGCAGTTACTGTTTATATTGCCATATATATATATAGTTGGCTTTCTGATTCGCATATAAGTTTTAAGATGAGTAGTTATGAACCGGTGGATCTTGTAGCTCTAAGTATATGAGCATACTTATTGTGTTCGACTCTAGACCGGGAGTCGGTATTTGGTTATATATTCAAATAGTCGTGGAAACCCGGAGGGATTCCAGCGGCAAAGTACTATGTATTCTGAGGAGTATTATCCAGTATTATTATTATAATTTCAAGAAGTATTTATTACCTGGTAAAGATTCAAGGATTGTTATTTGAGTATCATCTCACTTGAGAATATTAATCGAATATTATTTCATTAAGAGTATTATTGAATATTTTACGATATACAATGCAAGGTATATGCATAGTTGTTCTGACTTAATATATTGTCATACTTGAAGTGTGATTTTTAATTAGACGACTTATAGACTAGAGGTGATCTAGTAGCTATAAGCCGGATTTATGATAGCCCTTAGTATATGGCATATGATTCGACTAATTTGTTACGAACCGCGAGGCGGTATATCGTATACGTATTACAATTATTTTCTGAGTATTACTTATTTAATAAATAATATTCGAGGATTATAATTACATGTAAAATATTGTTTCAAATATTTATTTAAAGTATGAATTCATAATCATACGTGAGTTATTTATTTAAATGAATCTTAATTCAGATTTTCATTTAAAGGTTTCTAGTTATCTTTAGATGAATATTTACTTAATGAATATTATTCTAAATATTCATTTAAAGTTTTCCTTATTATTAATAAGGGTTGTTTATTTGACGAACATTATTTCGAATATTCATTTAAAGTTAATGAATAATATTTTGGATATTCATTTAAATACTTTATCATTATTAAGGGCTATTTAATTGATGACTATTATTTCGAATATTCATTTAAAGGTAATGAATATTATTTCGGATATTCATTTAAAGGTTTCCAATAATCATTAATAATTATCTAATTACTAAACATTATTTTTGTATATTCATTTCAAGATTTAGTTGTGATAATTTTATTTAAAAATATTGTTTATGCAGATATGAGTTAATAAATATTATTGGAATATTTAATTAATACTTTCAAGAATATTGTGAATAACTCAGATTACTTAAAAGCATATTTGACTTCAATAATCATGAAGTATATCTCTGAGATATAGTAAAAGTATCTTGAATACTTTCGATCTTCTGGGTTTTCCCTAAATAATGTTGAGCACCTAATCTATGTTGCTTAACAACGATTTTCCAAAAGTATTATAAGGTTTTCCTGATGATCTTAAATCAACTCCTAGCCTGCAATGGCGTCGCTTTCCTTCAAAACTGGGAAACCGTATTTGAGAAATTCTATTTTACCTGACTTCTGAGTCACGAAAAATGTCGAGAGCTTATTTTGAGCCCAGTTATCATGAGTCAGGGGACTCTGGCTACTTCCTCAACACTCGAGGAGTAGGATTGCTGTAACAAGTGTTAATCCATTAACGAGCTACTGCTCGGGAAATATTGGTAAATTTTCCTTTCCAATTAGATACAACTACTTTGTGGAGTTGTATCAACGAGTTATTACACGGGGAAAAGGAGGACGAACTTTACGTTTCAGAGTCATGGATTTTACTCGAACCAGGAGTATGTGTGTATGAGGCTGTGAATCAGTCCATCACTGATAATCGTGTAAGAGGCCGTGGGACGGTCCATCATTATTAAAAGGGGTCCGAGTTGCACCGGTCCCGACTATGCCCAACCGTTGGCGGGAGATCAAGAGGGCGGTAGACAAGTAAATCCGTCAGTTCTTCCATCTACATGTAGAGAAACAAAATTTGGAGATGCACAACTTATGACTGATCATCGTAAGGTTGTGACATCTGGCGTGAGATACTCCAGTATTAGTTCATCATCCAATTTGGATATTTTCTGCAACATTATCGAGAACACCCCATCGGAAAGCTACGGGCTGGGTGACTGGTAAGTGTTGGCAGAGTCGAAAAGGTTATATTGGTCTACTTTGAACCTCATCCTTTTATAATATACTGGAACTTGTTGATTTCAAAGTGGAGGTTGATTTCAAAAGGTGATATTGATTTTCCTTATCATTCAAATCATATTGAAAACTTGTTCATCTCACACTTGATAAAGATTACAGATATATTATGAAAGATGATATACATATATTGATTTTCTGCTTATCTTCTTTTAATGGCAGATATTTTGACGGAAAGGTTATTAATGTGATTATGAACTTATCTTGTTCATTTAATGATTATTTTAATCATTTTACTTTCCCTATTGAGATTTTTGGGTACAGATATTTCATGGTTGATAGTAAGTATCTGTGGTATTTCGAAAACCCCAAGTATGTGATGGGATATGTTGTGAACTCTATTAACCACTTGTTGAGCAATTCTTTCGCTCATACTTGTTTGTTTTATATACTAACCTTTCCGAAAGAGGTAAACGGATGAGGATTATCTGCGTAGCTCGGAAGAAGCAGGCAGACTACCCTTATGAAGAAGACGGGATCTAGAACATCTATAGCTGGAGTAAGTTACATGTAGGTTTATTAATGTGTAATATATATCACATTGTATAGAGTTAAACTAGTTGCTGGTATACTTCTCAACGAAGCTATACTAGCTGGATAAGATTTGTAAGACACGGTGTAATTTGATTCAATGGATGTAATGAAGTGAGTAATGTAAAGACTTTAGTTCTTGTTTCTAGCCCTATAACCTATAAGATGCTTGGTAGTTGGGGTCTCAATGATGTATTTCAGTTATTCAATGATTACAGATGGATTAATGTTGTTAAACAGGTGAATTGTTAATGAGAATTTCCGCGTGACGACCAAATCCCTGACCCCGGATTTGGGGTTGTTACAAGGATAGTAGTAAATTATGTAAGGGTTGAACCCGTTTCAAGTTATTAATGCAAGTTTGTTTTCCATTCTATGATTGTGTGATTTTATTTATGTGCCAAGCACCTGATAAGTGCAAGTCAAAGATGACCAAGTAACGAAAATAAAGAATACACAAATGAAATAAAACAAGTGCATAAATAAATACCCCCAAGGGGCCAAGGTTGGAGTTAAGTTACATAACCAAATAAAAGTTAAGTCCCGAAGGACCTTGATTGAAAACAAGAAAGATAAAGCCACAAGCGGCTAACAAGGCCATGTAAGGCCACTTACTCCTCGGAGGATTCTTCCACCACTTCTTCATCACCCTCTCCCTCCTCTCCATCTTCTTCCTCTTCCTCCTCTTCGGAGCCCTCTTCATCATCATCTCCGGCTTCTGTCTCCATGGGTTGAGCCACTCCCTTTCTCACCACGTCCCCTTCTTCTTCTGAAGTCTCGGTCGAAGAGTCGACTCTGGCACGAAGTTGTTTGCCGGGGAAATATCGCCTCACAGCCGCTTCCCTCTCTGACATGGCCTTCTTCCCAGCAGAATGGGAAGAGGTCAAATCGGAGCTAACAACATTGGCCGCCTTCCTCATGCCAGAAGGATGGCGACTGCCCCCAGAGCCTGATGCATGATCCACATCATGACTTCCACTACCAACAGCCCATGTAGGGCAAGGGAAGTCTGCTGGATTCACCACCGAAGGGTACTTGTTGCTTACAACGCCAACAGCTTTGTTCCATCTAACTGACATGTTAAAAGGCCGCACCTCACCATCATGCTTATCCATAAACTTCATAAAATCCTCCAACTTATGATATGAATCAATTATCTTGTTAGCATCAGAAAGTTTCTTCTTGGTTAGCGAGCAAAGTTTCTTTTGATAAGTAGGCTATTGGCCTTAGATCGAACAACTCTGGAGTTTAAATCTTGAAGTTGCTCTTTGAACTTTGCTTGCTCGTTCTGCAGTTCCACGTTGTTATCCCTATAGGCTCGGCCTTGACGAGTGGCAGATTGAAGATAAGCATTGGCCTGTAATAAATAAATTGGTAACATTTACAACAAAAAAAGGTGCAGACAAGAAGATCGAATGTAAAAGTTGGTACTTGATATAGAGCTTGAGCTCCAAGGTGCTCGGATTCATCAATCTTATCTCCTGCAGTTACTGTTAGGAGATCAGGGGCAGTGATAGAGAGCCTGGACCAGGACAAAGCTAATTCAGAACTCCCCAAGATAGAGTCCTACTCGCAAATACCCCAGTCTGGAGTGAAGGGGACTCTAACACCCTCAGTAGCATTCCGGGACCTCTTTCCCCCTTTGGAACATCCCTCCAAGAATGAAGGAACTCTTCGATCTGTAGGATTCAGTTGCTCTTCCGCCTTCTTTATCATTCGTCTTGTAACATGGGGCTGACTCTCGGGTCTGCTATCCAGCTCCTTAGTAGTTGAAAGATGAAGAAAAAGTATCGGAATAAGAACTAACATAGTTCATAATAATACAACGAAAGAAAAATTACCCTCAAAAGAAAGAAAGCTTAAGCCAGCTTCGATAAGTTTCTTTTCTGTCAGAATAGTTTTATAGTAGGTGCGACCATCATCAACAAGTAGCCTATCTCGATCTAGCAATTCTTTGAGGTCAAGGTCACACACGAAGTGTGAACTATCCTCCACGAATCCGAATTTCTTAACAAAGAAGTGACCCCAGTCGCCACCTTCCCATTCCAAAACAACAAATTCCCTCTCCCAAAAATGGTGGGATCTAGGGAAGGAGAAAGAGTTTACTATGTGTGGAAGCCCACTTCGACGCTGAAAGTTATCCACCATGTATTAGACTCAGATGAGTTCTTTACTGAGAAGATGCTTCTAAACATGGTTGTGCTCCAAGGGATTTCCAACTCATGACATCTTAACAAGAAGATGATCAGGAACCTCCAGGAATTGGGATATAGCTGGCAAGGATGGACTTGGAGTTCCGCTAAGAACCTGATAATAAATGTGTGGACTGGGAATCTCAATCCCGCCTCTAAGGCTCCTTTCAAGACACATATCCTTTCAGGATGCCAATTGCAAGTTCTATCTCCTGGACTTGGAAGGCATACTTTGATTGCACTTGGAAAGCCATATGTGCTCTTAATCTTCTCGACATCCTTCTTCTTTAACTTGAAAGGACTATGAAAAGCAACTAAGCTTGAACCATTGGGGAATGATTCTCCCACGGTGCTTAGCAAATATAACATAGACTCGAATCGACGCTAAATATATCTAGGAGGCATGAGTTTTAGTTTACCTTTCATGGTTCTCGCCATGCTCCTCTTCCTAAAAGCTTCCTCCATGGAGATTTGGGGGGTAGATGCGTGCTTGTCGGCCATATTGAACTCGAGCTTGAGCTTGAAAACTAGAGAACTAAAGAGCTTGAAGACTTGAGAAAAGTTTGAGAAATGAAGAAGTGAAGATAAATGAAGGATACTCACCTCCTTTTATAAGAAAAGGATGACCTGCTCCCTCAGGTTGAAACACTGCTTGGTTCGCATTTACAGGTCAAGTATCGATAATTTACGAAAAAGAGCAAAAACTATTTGTTATGGATAGAAAGAGTCGTTGAAACTCATGAAATTTTGGGGAAAAAAATGGAGAATTTAAGTGAATATCTGGCAAAATATTCAACCGGAGCAGTTAGATGAGCTTAGAAAGCTAAGCACGTTTAAGAAAAGCTTAATTGGGAGATTAGTCCTAAACGCGGGATTAGTGATGTGAATCAAGGTACTAAGTAAAACCTTAAACAAAGTCATGAATGGCCAAGATGTTGGTTTTCAAGTAACGAAAATCGATATTGATGTTAAGATTCCATATTGATGATCGATGTCGGTATGCGAAAAACAAAATCACTGATAGTGATCAAGCCGACCAAGGCACCATGAAAGCGGCCGACTGGCTCACTCCCGGAACCTTAGCCGATTGCAACACGGCTGACCACAGCGTGCAAGACGCCTCAGCCGACTGCAAAGAAGCCGACCGAGGCCTACAAGACGCCCTGGCCGACCGACATCAGTCGTCGGTGTGGGTTTTCAACTTAGACGACTGGCTCTCTTGCCGACTGGCCCTTCGTAAGCGTCTCGGCCGACCGGTACCGAGCCTCGAGTCGAGATTTTGCTCCGTTCAAAAAAAAAGATAATATATATATATATACGTGAAAAAATTTTGGCCAACCGGGTCACTGGCCGACCGGCTCTCCGAGTGAGCTTTGGCCGACTGACGCCGATTGTCGGTGCGAGAATTTGGATCGGCCGACTGACCTCCCAGCCGACTGGCTCCCCGTGCACGCGTTGGCCGACCGACGTCGATCGTCAGTATGGGTTTTTCGCTCGGCCGACCGGTGGTGATGCTCGAGTCGGGGTTGCGAAATTTCGTTTTTTATTTTCCCGATTTAGTAATCAAGAAAACTGAGATTGCTCTGAATATGACAACCAGGTGTGGGTTGAATTTGAAATTAACACCGTTTAACGCCGTTTAGCGTCGTTTAACATCGTTTAAACGTCGTTTAAGGCTATTTAGCATCGATTAGCGTCGTTTAGTGCTGTTTAGCACCGTTTAACGTCGTTTAGCGTCGTTTAACATCGTTTAAACGTTGTTTAAGGCTGTTTAGCACCGTTTAGTGTCGTTTAGCACCGTTTAGTGCCGTTTTATGCCGTTTAACGTTATTTAAACATTGTTTAAACATCGTTAAGGCTGATTAGTGCCGATTAGTATTGAATTAACATTGTCGTGAGTGCGTCGGTCGCTCCACGCTTTACATCAAGACAATACTCGTGAAACACTAGTGTATGAAGATGAACCCTGACCCGAGTCTTGGAAAGGACTGTTAAAACTTTAAGGAAAACCTGATCAGTTTTCCTAAAAGTTGGGGGGTAAATGATATGGGCTAAAAATAAACCCTAAAGACACATTTAATGTAGCATTAATTATACCTAATATGGTCCAAACGTGGGGCCCACCAGATGGGCCCAAACCCTATTTATGATATTACTTTCGTAGTTAATATTAAAGGTAATAACCAGCTCAGCAATAAGAGTCAGATAAGGATATTACTCTTACCAAGCTTAATTAACCTCCAAGGCACAGAATTCGATATGGGAACTGACTCCTACAAGGAAGGAGTCTATAACCTTCCTCAAGGCGGTGACTTGCCCACCAAGTCACCTAATTCTACTACAATTCTAGGGCTTCTCAGCCTATATAAGGGCCTGACCCCTCATTCTCAGAACTACGTTTTTGGCTTGATTCTCAATACGAGATACGTAGGCACTCTGTGAGGACCGATCAGTCTCGAACACGGAAACAGCCATTAAAGTTCGAAGCTCATCAACCCCTTTGCATTAAATGTACACAAACCCTAACCGCAATTCGATAACCTAGTTTTTATTCCACAACATATAGTAAAGAAAATTTTAATGTAGATATATATTTTTTCAGTATTAGTTCTAGATATTTTACATATGGAAAATGAATGATTGCAAGTACCAATTTTTTTTAAATTTTGAATACGTACATATTTATTTGAGAAAACTGCTCGGGGCTTTTATGAGTATATTGTGTATTTTTATGGCAGATTTGTAATTATATAGTGAAGTCATGTAATTACAAAAGTACCCCTCATATGTTTACAATAAAAACTTTTTGTATCTCACGTAACTTATATGTAGTAATACACAATAATAATAGTATCATTCAAGAGTTTAAATTTAAAAATAGATTTCACGTATTTCACACGATATAATGTAATAATGATTACATTGATTAAATTATTTTCTTATTACAAGAAAATTTGTAAATTAAAGAAATTGTTGTGTATTCAATTCATATTTTGAAGATTTTAATGGATTGATAATAATCGATGGATTTCTAAATATTGTTGTTGATTTTAATTCTATTTGGAGTTTGTCAAATTTGATGTGAAATCTCTTAAGATTTACGTAGAGCCTCGCTGATTTTAGTAGAATCCTTCAAAATCTCACAGAATTTGGCCAGATTTCAAAATATATAAAAAAACACTACGAAATCCATCAAAATTTATCACTTTTTAGAATCCAAAAAAATCCATGACTTTTTGAATACCATGAAATTTTAAAGGATTGTTTTAAATTTTAATTGAATACCATCACATTTTAAAGTAGTTTTTAAAATCCTGATTGAATACCTCTGGATTTTAAAGGACTTTTTAAAATATCAAATGAATACTTTCATATCTTGATGTATTATTTAAAATCCAAATTGTATACGTTGTATTTTTTTAAAATCCATAAAAATCCTTCAAAATCAAGAATGAATACACCTCTAAATCTGTTTAGAGTGTCCTTTCTTCCCTGTCCATGCCATGTGACCGTGCCTATTTAATTTATATACCAGAATCATATGGCACGCCTGTGTCCGGTAGCCAAGAATCGCCATCAATAAAGTTTGCAACACTATATTGGTCTACATCTGATGGGTCTGTTATGATATGGTAACCAGGCCAATTGACTCTCTGATCAGTTGCTGAGCCTGGTCCAGTGTTGTTAAACTCTGCATAATAAACGGTTGAATCTCTACCAGGATCTGCTCCTTCCCATTCCAACCATCCCGCAGGGTTCACCACGCTGTCGAGAAAGGTCTGCATCACAAGAACAGTTGAATAATCTTTCCAGGGACGTCCTAGGTAAGCTGGACTTCCCCCTTGTGGAAGATCGGGTCCAGCAACAACCTTGCAGTTGTGAATTACTATACCAGTAGCATCGTCTAAGCTTTTCCGTCCTTGAGCTGTGATCACTAGTCCTCTGTCGGTGTTACTTGCATAGATGGTGCTTTGTTGAATAACTATGGCAGCATTTCCAAATATGTAGTCAACAGTTCCATATATTTCACATTCTCGGTAGAATTGTTTATGCATATTGGCTAATAGAGTGTCTTGGTGACCTCTGAAACCACAATGGTAGAAAACGGACTGATCAGATTGTGAAAGTAAGGCTACAGCTTGTCCTACATCTATACCGGCTGTGTTCTCGAATGTAATGTCCTTTGCTATAAATCCATCACCATAGACCTCTGAAATTACAAATACATTAGTTAGGTCACTAGGCTATATTTGTATATAGTTAGAAATCTCCCAAAGTCAATCCTATACATTAGGAGTATTAGAATATATCAAATCAATTTTCAGAAATGCTATTAGGAAAGAAGGTATAACAACTTACGGAAAGTCGCAGAATCTGCGAGGGTGGTACTATATTTGTTCCCAGTAATGATGGTATTCTCCATACCTTCCCCAACTAGCACAATATTCGGCATATCGGGCGTAACAACGGGATATTCTGCGTAAGTCGCTTGTTTCACTTGAATGACATATCTTTGAGTGACATCTGGTCGATTAGTTAGTGATGCTTGTAGAGCATCTGTGATTGTTGTGTAATCTCCAGAGCCATCTGGAGCCACAACAACGTCTGCATTTTCGAAGAGGCTATTGTTTGCTGGAAAAGATTTACGTACCCCTTTTGGCTTTTTTCCTTTTTCTTCGTCAAACAACACCTTGTTCACTGACAGACAGTTTGTTATCAGCTGAGTCACATTGTTGGATATTACGAGTGGGTAGATGTTGGTGGTCATGTTTACATCAGAGAAGCCATCTTGACATGTAAGAATGTTTGTTGATGCACCACTGAGCCATATCTGGATGTTAGAAGCTGTGCTTTTTGTTGTTACATTAAGGATCTTTCTCAGTGATTTTATTGTAAGATTATAGTAGAGTAAACAATCTGACCACGCAACTCTTTCACCATTGTTAATGACTCGTGGCTCGAGTGATTTGATATATCCTAATTCAGATATGACTGCATCCATGGCTGTTTGTTCGGACATGGTTAAGAACTGGTTTCTTGAAATGTTTGTGGTAATGGCCGATTGGGAAATGTGGGTCATGTGATATTTGCATGGGTTAGGATTTGGTGTTTGGTTGCACCACCAGTTTATGTCACCAGTAGTATTGAGGCTTGAATGGACATGAGGAAATACAATGAATATTGTCACTAAATATGTCAAGGAAAGGGTGATCTGTGTCTTCATTTTTGAACAAGTGTGTCTAGCTATCTCTATTGAAAAAATGGAAGTGTGTTTTTGTGCTCTATAGGGGATAAATCACAACAATTTATACACCTTAAAATAAATCTTGTAATGATGATGATATCTAAGAGATATGTTGATCATACTTGTGATTATATTTGATAGTCTACAAGCAATATAATCTTTGATTTTTTATTTTAAAAGATGTTTATGGATTTTATATGATCTGCCACGATAAGCCTAGATATAAAACGATATTTTCATTTATTTTAATCAAGTAGATTTATTATTTTATTTGATGTTTTACTAACTATATTATAATCTAAGTCGATTGGATGGGAAAAAGAAACCTTATTTTGTTAATGTTAATCCTTATCTATTGATAATGTATAAGAAGATTGTTATACTATCGTTGAATTATTTAGAGTTCATGAAACTCCATAGATACACTAGAGCATGGCTAAAATTCATTAATTATATAAAATTTGTTGAAATTTACCTTTTTAAATGATATTACAATATTATTTTGTTTATCGTAACCACATAACAATATTTTAATTAGGTAACATGATATTTGTTACATGACGGCCAATATTGTTATATGGAAAAGTATTAATTTTAATATGTTATATAAATATTTTTGAATACCAATATATTATCATCAACTTCACATTTTCAATATATCTAAAATTTAATTTTTTTTAGCATAAATTGTGTGCATGAATAAAACTGATGAGCGTATACTTACAATTAATATATTTATAATTTTGATCAAATTTTATTTAGTCAATCTCGGATTCTTATTTAGTACATGATCTAGAAGATTCGTATTCACTTATTGCGTATTAAAACTTAATTTTTAGATTTTGAATTTGGGTAGATATTTAGATTGAATTAAAAATTATGAAAATCTATGATATTTAACAATTATAGAAAAACAATCTTTTGAAATTATTATTATTCAATTTAGATTTTCAGATTTTAGGTAGTTAATAAAGATTTTGCTTAGAATTTTTTTTTAGAAAATCTATTGAATCTCAACAATAACAACCTAATATTGTGTAGAAGGGGGGTTGGATACCATATTGACACATTTTTCTTGCTTTCGAACTATTTGAGACTAAACAATTTATATTGTTGAAAAATTCTAAGCAATACAAAAGGCACTGAACAAAGTTTTTCCAAGATTGAGCAACATCAGAATAACTTTGTAAACATGTTGCAAACAAGAGGACTCAGAGGGAAGTTTACATGCTAGATATTATGTCCACTGTCCACATTAAAACATTACCTTGTTGCATCAGTTTTCATTCAAGGAAAAAAAAACAAATTTGCATGTACACAATGAACAGTTTTTTTAATCATACATACATATAACAATAGGTAATCATTAGGAAAATTATCAAAAATATCCATGTATTCAATTTTTGTTTGCAAAAATACGGTATAAGTTACATTGCTTGCATATGTGGTTGAAATAATTGCATTTGAGTTATTTTTGAATCTAGGTTATACCGTATTTTTGAAAGAAAAAAAATTAATTTAGATATTTTTAAAAAAATCCTAAATATATATGACTAATAAAAGTGAAGAGTTTGCTTGTTCCTAGGGATGAGCATTCACCCCTGCCCGCCCGATCCTGATCCGATCCCCGCACCGAACGAGACGGGGAATCAGGAATTTTTTCGGGTACGGGCCGGGAGCGGAGACAATTTTCAAAAAAAAACGGGGAGTGGGCCGGGGCCGGGATTCTATGTCTCCCCGGCCCGATCCCGGACCCCCGCCCCGATTTTCTCCACCCAACCCGATTCTCAATCCCCAACTCGAATTCACCACATTATAATTTATACAATTATATATATATATTAATAATCACATATATTAATAATCATATATTAATATATACAAATTTTCAATAATTTATATTGGAAACAATATGATATTTTTATCTTATATATTTATCTTTCTAGTAGTTAAATAACTTCATTTCCATGTTATTTATAATTGTTTATTTAAGTAATATTTTTTATCTTAATTTAATGCATATGAGCTACTGCTTTGTAATGTTTAGATTTCAAAAAAAAAAAAATTAAGAGGTAACATATATGCATGTGAATCTGAAGATATACCTTTTTTTTTGTCATGGGTATTTATTTCATAGATGAATTGCAACGAGTACAATATTCGTAAGAAGGTGTTCTTTCATTCAAGAAAGTTTATCATCTAACCGAAAGGCATGCATGTTGCCTCCGGACGCTTAGTCAATAGAACTTTAATGTCTGAGAAAAAGCCACCCGATTGGTAAGTACAATACAAAAATGAATACTGGAAAGAAAAAAAGAAACTAAACTACAAGACCAAACTCCAAGGAAATAACATGACCGATCTACAAAAGTGACAAACCCCGAAACCACTAAACTTTTCCATCAATTGTCACCAGGAATCGTGCCAATCTGCTCAACAACCCGCTCAATAGGGGCACCAAGGGACCAAAGAAGGGTCTCGTTAAAAACCCACAAGAGCAAAACCCTTTGGGAAAAAAATTCAAGTGGGAAAATAGTGGCCTCTAAGAAACCCATGATCTTCGAAACACAAGGGGTGCCTAAGTAACCGGTTAAGATCTTCTAAAAGCTTCCGTTCCTTCCTGCTTCCATCATCTCTACACATGTAACAAGCCCACATATATTCATCAATGCCAGTTATTGAAGATTAATAACCAAGTTGGGAATTCCAGCAAATTTAAAACCATCGAGAGCAATATTACTCTAGCCAAAAGAGTATTCCTTTGGCTAGAAACTTTAGTCAACATTAAGGGAAAAATAGACATATACACACAGGAAAAAGACCCACAATACAAACCCACACACTTCCGACATATTAGAAATTGGGGAGAGTATCTAAAAAGGAAGCGCAATAAAGGTTTAATAAAAAAACAAAAACCGTCTATAGCATTTTACAAGAATTCAGAAAATAAAACAACACTATTCTAAATCCCAACCAAAGGGAATACCTTTGGTTAGACACATCTAGTAAACAGGTTCCACTTAATGAAGATAAAATATATATCTTCTTTAACTATATAACATAATACATCTTTATAAATTCTGATTCCTCCCCCTATTTTGTACTCCCTCCATTCATTTATATAAGGCATTTGACTTTTTTGCACATAACTACAGGTGCTTTGATTATATATTAAAATTATTATATATCAATATTCTTTTTTGAATAAAAATAAAATATTTTAATTTTTACTTAGAAAAAGAAATTTTTTAAAAATAATAATTTCAGCTATATAAGGCAGTGTAATGGTGTTTTTCTATTATTAACTAAAATAGAATTTACTAATAGCCTCTATTACAAAAAAGATAAAACAATAAACATCAATAGTGATCCGTCTCGTCAAATAGACGACACCAAAAATAACCTAAAATTGGTCTAAAAAGCCACACTATAAGGCACACCCTCAGAGGTACAAAAACCATATAATATGGTACAATAATACAAATTATGACTTTACAAAGAAAGAATCAAATCAAAGACAAAAGCACAATCAAATATCCCATTGATTACTCCAAATCTCAATCAAGAAAACAAGAATCAATTAACATTAAATAAAAATAACTGATTTCAATTACTCCAAATCTCAATCAAGAAAACAAGAATCAATTAACATTAGATAAAAATAATTGATTTCAATTACCTCATTAATGCTATTAAAACTAATTAACCAAATTTTAATAAAAACAGATAACGGTACCACCACCTTCACCGGAATTACTGCACCGTGACTACAACCACCGAACTATAACTACAAAACCCGATTGACTGGAAAAATGTTTTTAAGCACACAAAACCAAACACACACTTCTATATTCACACAACTTTTCCACAGTCTCATTGTTTGCTTTTGGGCTAGATTGAGGTCATGCTTGTTTGGATGTTTTTAAATTTAACCACCTGATTATATTTAGAATTTTCGTTATTCCCTTGATGGCGTAGGAGCATTGAAGTCTAAGTTTGGGGGAAAACAGGAATTTCATGCTAGTTGTTGGCTAGGTGTCAAATGACTAGTAGCCGGCTCATATTTATATGAGTAGTCTAAGGTTGGAAATGAGAATTCTCATTCCAGATTGTATGAATAAAAAAAATTGCATAAAAAATCAAAAAAAAAGTCAAAAAGAAAAAAAAAAATCAAAAGTCCAATTGTTAAATGCAAAATTAACTACGGGTGAGCTCTTTAATACTCGAGTAATTAAGTCTGAGGGGACTTAGTCCTAGTAACCTAAAGCCCTTGTGATTTGGGATTGCTGACCTAACACTCGCTACATGAGTATTATTGTATAAGCCTTTAGGGGTCTCATTCATTGCACGGTTAAATAAGCATGCTTGTATATTATGTGTCGTAGTTGTTTAGTAATAAAGCATGAATTCTTGGCTAACTCAGATGAGGATGGAGGTGTTCTTAGGTTATGAAGTGTCTACAGTCTATTCAATTTATAAACCTGTGATTGTCTTGGCTAAGAATGAGTATGATTTTGATCTAGTTTGGGAGTATTTCTGATGAGCATCGCACACACGCACGTTTCTGTTCATGTATTGTTAGTATACAGGGATTTAGTCGAGCTCTATTTGGATTTGGTTGCATTCTTTGAAATATTTTCTTGCTATTTGGTTTTGGTTAGTTTGAAGGGGATCTTTGCATTTTCATTTAGTTGCATTCATGTATTGCATTGTTTTTGCATTCTTTAGTTAGATGGATTTTGTGGGTACATTCACTACAGGCCCTCACGAGACCTTACTCATCCACTAGGGCTGCCTAGAGGTTTAAAGGGCTTGTTGCATATGCCAAATGCAACCGTGATCACCTACGGAAGTGGTACTAGTTAGTTAGTTAGTTGTAATTGTTTATTTTTGAGGACAAGCATCGGTTTAAGTTTGGGGGTGTGATAAGTGAATTTTATATCCACTTGGATTGCTTCAATTCGGCTTAAATTGATTGTCTTGGACTCAAGTTTGTTGTAGTTTTGAAATGTTTTTGTTAGTTGTGCAGGTTTGCGAATTATCGATTAGGGTTGATGTTTTCATCGATTTTGAGAGTTGAATTCTAGCATGGAAAGGAGGAATAGAGACTTGTTTTGAGCCACCATGATGACTTGAAGTCTAGAGAATTGAAGACGGAAGCATTCGCAAAAGAAATGGGATGATTTGGAGCCAAATTGAAGAAGTTGTGCAATTTTCAGCAAGTCGGCAGAATGTTTGTGTGCTGACAGCACATAAATGCGCGCTGGGAGCGCGTGGAACAGGAGCTGAGAGCGCGCTGGGAGCACGTAAACGTGCGCTGATAGCGCGTGATTCCGCCAGAAAATTCCAGAAATTCCGATTTTACCCTTATTCGAAGTGTAATTGTATTTTTGGTATCAAAACCTATTTCTAGTTGTATTGTAGGTTAATTTTCTTGTTGGGCAAGACTGCTAGGGCCTATATAAACACATCCTACCATTGTAATTTGGATAACCATTACATATCAATTACTTAGGTTTATTTGTATCTTCTCATACTTTGTTTTTATCATGGTTCCACTTGATCCCATGATGACGAGAGGTTTAATTACGAACTAATCGTTGTCATGGGATTCTAACGGATTTATTTATGGAGCTTTAGTATCTTGATGCTTTAAAGATCTGCGTGTGATGTATATTTGATATCCTCGTATGGTTGTGCTTAATTGTTAGATGCGTAGCTAACATCTAATTTGTTAATCTCTTGTGAAGTGAAAGTGGATCTTGAGATTTAGAACTTGCCATGCTAGCATAAGTTCATAATTGTTTATCAATATGATTCGTAGTGTAAGATGAAAATACTTATGATGCCCTGTGTGATCTTTATGGATAACTTGCTCTTCAACCGTTATGTTTTCAAATTCTATAGACATATAGGGTCTAAGCATAATTGGTGTATATTCATCTTCTATCTCTTTTATGGATGTATGGATAGTTTGGTATATGTATGCTGACAGGTAGCGTGTACTTGTTTCGTGTTGTCCGATCAGATATCATAACCATTGCATATAGTGATTAAAGGCGTCAGATCTAAGCAAAGTATTTAATGAAGTTAGGATCCCATGTTTTCTCTTGCATAAGTAATTAAATTTTAATTCTTGTTAGTTAATTAATTCTTAGTTTGTTAATTTACTTCTTAGTTAAATTAGTTAATTAAAACCCAAATTTGTTAATTGTCTTAGCAGTGAATAAAAACCATACATTGTTGCATAGGTGCATTAACTGAATTGAAACCTAAACCAGATCTCTGTGGGATCGAACTTGACTTATATCATCAAAACCTATTTCTAGTTGTATTGTAGGTTAATTTTTTTGCTGGGCAAGACTGCTAGGGCCTATATAAACACATCCTACCATTGTAATTTGGATGACCATTACATATCAATTACTTAGGTTTATTTGTATCTTCTCATACTTTGTTTTTATCATTGTTTCACTTGATCCCATGATAACGAGAGGTTCAATTACGAACTAATCGTTGTCATGGGATTCTAACGGATTTATTTATGGAGCTTTAGTATCTTGATGCTTTAAAGATCTGCGTGTGATGTATATTTGATATCCTCGTATGGTTGTGCTTAATTGTTAGATGCGTAGCTAACATCTAATTTGTTAATCTCTTGTGAAGTGAAAGTGGATCTTGAGATTTAGAACTTGTCATGCTAGCATAGGTTCATAATTGTTTATCAATATGATTCGTAGTGTAAGATGAAAATACTTATGCTGCCCTGTGTGATCTTTATGGATAACTTGCTCTTCAACCGTTATGTTTTCAAATTCTATAGACATATAGGGTCTAAGCATAATTGGTGTCTATTCATCTTCTATCTCTTTTGTGGATGTATGGATAGTTTGGTATATGTATGCTGACAGGTAGCGTGTACTTGTTTTGTGTTGTCCGATCTGATATCATAACCATTGCATATAGTGATTAAAGGTGTCAGATCTAAGCAAAGTATATAATGAAGTTAGGATCCCATGTTTTCTCTTGCATAAGTAATTAGATTTTAATTCTTGTTAGTTAATTATTTCTTAGTTAATTTACTTCTTAGTTAAATTAGTTAATTAAAACCCAAATTTGTTAATTGTCTTAGCAGTGAATAAAAACCATACATTGTTGCATAGGTGCATTAACTGAATTGAAACCTAAACCAGATCTCTATGGGAACGAACGTGACTTATATCTATATTACTTGTGACCACGTACGCTTGCGTGAATTAGTGCAAACACCAAGTTTCTTGAATTGTGAATTATTGAACGAAGAGAATCTGAAGATATACTTATTATGAGATTAATGGTGATGAAAAGACGTTGTAACTTAACATCTAATCTAGCTATAGTTTCTAATTTCACTAAATATCGCAAGAAAAAATTATTTCAAACTCACAAGTTAGTGTTTAAAATTATTTAAAATATTTTTTTGCTTAAAATGAAATTCTTCGATTTCCCGCGAGAATCCCTGTTACCTGTTGGGCCGGGGACGGAGAATAAAAACAATCTCCAACGGGGATCGAGTTTGAATTCGGGGATGAAGCCTTACAGCATGATAAGTTTAAAAAAGATAATAGTGTAAAGATGGGACTAAAGACAACTTTAACCGATTTTGTAGACAAGATTGATTAAACTAACCAGTCCTGCATTTTTGGCCAACTATACCCGATGGATTACGCATTCATACCTGGAATAAGACGAATACGCATGCTGCACGGAAGTAACTTATAAAATATGCTTACTTTCTTAAATTCCTAATACAAAATACGCAAGTCTGATTGAAGTATCAAAACCTAATATACATATGTTGAATACGAATTCCGATATAAGCATAAGGAGAATACGTTACACTTTTATTGTCCATCTGTTAGTGATTCAGCATATATTTCTTGTTAAGTAACCAACTCATCTAAAAACTTAAGGTATTAGAGGGAGGCCTTATATGGATCTTATATTATATGTTAACACTTCCCCTCACTCGAAAGCCCATTTTTGGGTTGAGAGTGGATCACAGGCGCCCATCTTTGGGGCATAAATTTGTCGTCGTGTCCGAAATAAATTGTGAGAATATTGGGGGTCGTAGAGAGTCGAACCTGGGACCTCTGCGTGCCTGAGCTTTGATACCATGTTAAGTAACCAACTCATCCAAAACCTTAAAGTATTAGAGGCAGACCTTATATGAATCTTATATTATATGTTAACATTTCTAAAAGTAAAACTTTGGGACAATCCCACCTAATCGTGTCCCACCAAAATTTTCCAACGCTATCCATTTACAAGTAGCAGTAGATTTCAACACACAACACTAGAAGCTGACTAATTGCAAATATAGAGAGAATTCGCATCTGAGATTTGTGTATTAGAACGGGTATAATTGGCTTCAAGAATAGTTACTTCGATCGAAACACTCTTAAAAGAAGTTATTTTTTGTCATTTTTTCGTCAAGATGACTATATATATGCTCAGGAGCTCTGTTATTGAAATCGGTTGATTTCTTAAAAATCGTCGATAAATCGGCCAAAAATCGGTCAAAATTTTGGAACTGATTCGACCGATTTTGTAAAAATCACTGATTTTTCAACCGAATCACCCGATAAATCGTAAACCGATACCTCAACTGAATAGTTTCGATTCCGAAATCTGCAACACTGGCTCAGAGCCAGCTTTAGGGTTAGTTGGCCTATTTTCTTGCGTAGGGCCACAAAAACTTAAAGGGCCACATTTTCTTAGTATCACTTATATATATGTACTATTTATTTTGAATTAATTATTATGTGTTTTGACTCAAAAATTCTTTTATGATTCAATTTAAAATTAAAAACAATAAATATTGATAATACAAAATTTCATTTTTGAATAAATACTATTTTTTTAAATTTTGGGACCAATCTATTTGTGTTAAAAAAGAGCGTAATAAAAAATATTATTTTAAATATATCATAATAAAAGTTATATTAACTATACCGATTTTAGTTGCTATTATGTAAAGAAATTTCTAGCATACAGAATCAACAGTTTAGCTATGATGTCCATTGAAAAAAATGTTAGCTAAACTAGATTGCAATAATTTAATTTGAATTATTCAAAAGCGAGTTCTAACTTTTGAGTTCGTGCTATGATTTTTTTTTTTTTGACATTTCGGAATTATTGTGTTATTGTAATATTCATATTATTTTGTTTTGTAAAATTTAAATCCTTTAAATTATATAATTTAAATAGACTAGGACCTCCAAATGCCCTGTATATGCTTATGAGAGTTTTGAGGTTTCTGCAGTCACGGAAGGCCAGCTCTGAGGTTTCTGCAGTCACGGAAGGCCAGCTCTTCCTTCGCATATTCTACTTCTCCGAACTTGGTATCTAGTTAGGTACTGAGCAAAACCCTGTCTTTTGTAGACTTTAGTTTTAGAGTGGATAAAACCCATTTTTTATCCAGATTCTTAAGAAACAAAATTAAAATTACTTGCTAATAATAGGCAGTTTATAAGAGATTAATAGAATAGATGATTCAGTGAAATTATCCCACAAAAAGTGGTCAGCACCTCAGTAGGCATGTATTTTATTTTACTGCAACTACTCTGACTTAAGAAGCACAAATAAACAAACGCTGTTCTAATACAGCATTGAATACAAGATCGATCTACATGCTATTAATGGCAGTTTTAGTAGTAGTATATTTATAAAAAGCCAGATAAAACAAGACTGATTTATAAAAATGACTTTATAAAACGTTCATTCCTCAGCTTCAAGTATATTGAGGGAAGAATCAGTTGAGTTGTTTGTCTCAGCTGGATCTGCTTGTGGGTAAAGAAAAGGCTTCGGAGGCATTACCAATTGTTCAGTATCTTCTTCTAGCATTTCAATAACTTTGTTCATTGAAGGACGCTCACTTGGCTTCATTTGTATACACCATAATGCTACTATTATCATTTTTTTGACCAATTTCCTCTCTTCCTCAGTAGCATCTTCCATCTCAAGCTCTTTTCCTTCACTAAATTGGTCGTGTACCCATGACGGGAAGTGAATTTGACTAATACGATCCACAAATGGATTCAAATTTTTCCTTTTGCCAGCCATTTCCATCAGTAACATCCCAAAACTATAAACATCTGCTTTGTATGAAATTCCACCAATATTTTTGTAGAACATCTCTGGAGCCATGTAGCCCATTGTTCCTCTTGCTGCAGTGAGAGTTACAATGCTATCATCGGTGGCATATAATTTCGCAAGCCCGAAATCAGAAATGATTGGATTGAAATTCTTATCAAGAAGAATGTTGTGAGGCTTGATGTCGAAATGCAAAATTTGCATGTCACAACCTCGATGTAAATAGTCAATTCCACCTGCTACCTTATAGGAAATTTCATATATCTGTTTCCAACTCAGGGAAACAGTTTCTTCTTCTGCTTCTTCTTTACGGAAAATGTACTTCTCTAGGGATCCATTCGGCATGAACTCATAAATTAGAGCACGTTTTGGACCTTCGAAACAAAAACCAATGAGCTGCACCACATTAACATGATGAATCCTTCCACTTGTAGCAACTTCATTAATGAATTCTTGCCCAGTAGCCTTAGACTTCCCCAACATCTTTACTGCTACGAAAGAACCACTACGAAGCTTTCCTTTGTAAACGGTGCCAAAACCTCCTTCCCCCAGTTTTTCTCTAAAATTATTGGTAATCCTCTTGATATCGGAGTACGCATACCTTATAGGCATCAAGTTGTTTTTAGCTTGAAGAAAATCCTCAATGGTGTCATACATTGATAAATGCCTTCTCCTAGCTCTATAAACCAACAAAACGAGCAAGAATAGTATCCCTATGGAAAATCTTGCAGCAAAGAAAATTCCTGCAATTTTTCAATTTATTTGAAAGAAAGGAAATAGATAAGCCAGATATAAGTTAGCAACAAGTACAACTTTGACTTTGTAATGCCTTAAAAACTTTCCTAGATCACTGTCTTAGATATATTCATTTGTTAATAGACAGTTTCTTACACAATTCAAAATTTCAATTTTTCAGTTCTAGCATAGTTCAGATGCAAATCTCTTGGTCGCTTATTGTGCCCACTAATCCAATATATGCAAGACGTATATTTAAATAAGATTCTTATTCAAAAAAAAGAAAAAAATCTTACGAAATAAGTAAGTAAAATCGTCTGTGATCAATGGTTCCTAATTGAATAATGTATACAGACACCAGATGGTGTTTGATTTAGTTTATTCTGAAAAAGCAAGTACTCAACTCCCAGAAATAAACACTTACTTGTTCAGATTAAGTTGAACAAAACACAACCTACATTAATTCCTACAACTTTGATTTCGTAAAGGAAAATCAGGAAAAAGAAAAAAATGGTATCTTACCAATGATTTTCCGGGTATTGACATCTGTTAGGCAACAAACAGAGAAACAAAGTCAGAGCAAATACTGATATTTCTATGCAGGTTAAAGAACGAAAAACTGCAATACTCACCTCTTAATATCAGTGTTATTTCATTTATGTGTTGGCGCATGCCTACATGGTTCATAATGCCTTAGTTAGCATTTATTTACTTTTGTAATTTATAAGCATAAGTAAACCAGAAAAGTACACGTGAAATACTGGATAAAAGAGACAATTATTTTTCTCCTAGTTATTAAATCTTGGAGTTTCAGTTTTCAACAAACTTGAAAAAAATGGCCCAATGTTTTTTTACTTACAACTAATCCAAAGACGGTATGTGGTTGGATGAAGGAGGTTGCACCCCTTATAGGTCGTGCAAGCCCAAAGATTAGTATCCCGGTATTTGGCATAGCAACCGCCTGTTCCATCTCTTTCTGGACCACATTTGAAGCAGTAAAAGTAACTCCAAGGGATATCAAATCCATCAACCATGGCATCATGAATTTCAGAAAAATCCGATAAATTGGTACTTCGAAAATCTGAAAGTGAGACCCAGGCTATTTTGCTAATCCTGCAATTGTCGTCCAGGTCTGACATATATATTGGTCCAACCACTACATAAGCATAAGAATAAACATAATACTCTCCCAATACTGAAGCAGAAAAAGAAGAGTTCGGTGAAGTACAATTGATGCATCCAGCACAAATCACAGGAGAAGCACAATTTATTATTGTAAGAGGCTCATTATTCTTCTTAAGATTCATTGCATAGAATGCATTGAGGTGGTTCTGAAAATGGAAGTCGATCTCAGAAACAGAACTGATTGGAAGAGAGTAGTAGTTGTTTTTTTGAAGGCCTGGATCAACAATCCTGATTGAAAGATGTTCATAGTCGATGCTCTTTACATAATAGTGCTTATCTGGAAACAGTTGTAAGATGGTACGATTATTGATGCAAGACAGCTCCTGGATGAAGAGCGAAGCATCACATATCTGATGATCACCTTTCAGTGTAAAAGGACAGCTTATGTTTTTTACATCACCGCAATCAGAATGAGAGTCAGCTTTGCAGTACGACGAGCTTAAAAAAGATAATCCTATGAAAATGATCATAAATACTAAAGAGGACGAGCTTCTCCTGCCCATTTTCTTCTTTCTTTACCTAATAGGAGTATTAGTTAGCTATAGAGCAAAATCTGGTTTGGAAACCCTGTCTTAGAAAAAGTTTAAATTTGTTCGTTTACTTTGTTAATTTTCAGAACTATGTCATCTACTCAACCGTCGCATCAAAGAACAATTCCAACACTTGATTAAATATGCACCAAAAAACATTTGATTTAATAAAGAATAGGGGTCATATGTTAATAATGTATTCATACCATATTTCATGGGACCTGCTTAGGGTTAATATCATTTTGACTCTGAAAATTTAGCTGAAAATACACATTAATTCTTAAAGTACAAAATGTGCTCATTTTGTAATAATCTTTTAACTGAACAAGGTAGCTACTTC
The DNA here is from genome assembly GCA_037693485.1 of Kitagawia praeruptora. Classification (NCBI taxonomy): domain Eukaryota; kingdom Viridiplantae; phylum Streptophyta; class Magnoliopsida; order Apiales; family Apiaceae; genus Kitagawia; species Kitagawia praeruptora. Next base: position 155,450,450 of record CM075352.1, read on the forward strand.
ACATAGGTGTATATAGATTGTGCTCATTTTTCAGATTACAAATCTGATCCAGACATAGGCGTATATATCTGGAGTAACATAGGAAGAAATGTACTGTATGAAAAAAATGTTGAGGGTCGGAATGTATAAGTGACAAACAGTTAGGGTACAGAGGTACGATGTGGTACGTTAGGGGTTGATGTGTATTTTTAGCCAAACTTTGAGAGTCAAAGTGGTATTAACCCTTATTATCGGTAGGTTGAAATGAATGCATATAGGCGTTGATCAAAATTCAGTTGTCATTTTTAAGTTGGAACCATTCCATGGGTTTCCAAGTAGTTAAATATCTTTCCTGGTTAATGCTAGTATTTGCAATAAGAGGACTTGTATCAGCAATAGCAGAAACTGCAGGCGAGGAGTGCAGGATCACGAGATGCTCCCATCATGGCCCAGAAATTCGGTTCCCATTTCAGGTCAAAGACCGGAAGCCTGAGCACTGTGGTCTCCCTGGTTTTCGAGTTTCTTGCCATAAGGGAAAAACTTTTCTGGAGTTCCAATACCTTGCGAATACATCCCTCCAAGGAATCCACCTCTTCCTATCAGTAGAGGTATCCATCCATTCAATAAAATACAACTCTCAAGAGATAGAACTTGATCTTACCCGTCTTACCAAAAGTATGAAACTTGTTTCCATGACAACGTCATCTCTATCTGCAATAGCTCCTCCTCCCTTCACAGAAATACCTTATACCAATGTTACATTTATCAGTTGTTCCTCAATACCTAAAGGTCAGTGGGACTGGGACGTGCTCCCTGAAATGCTCACTTCCATTAACGGACAAGCTTTTCCAGTCTACTGCCTCCAATACGTAGTAACTAGTGATGCATCCATCGCTTCCTGTACCAAGGTTTTTAATTCTACTCTCCCGTTCTATCAAATGGGAGAGTTGGAAAAGTATATCATATATTGGTCAGGTACAAATTGTAGAAAATGTGAAGCCAAGGGGAAGTACTGTAAGCTGGTGAAGAATAGTACTGGTAGCAACATTGAAACCGCTGATGACAGTGCTATATGTTTATCTAGAGGTAGGTTCATTATAACTCCAATTGGATCCTATAGTATACATCACCAAGAATGTTATAAACTTTTGCGATCATAATATTCCTACCTACTTTTATATTATGAGTTGACCTATGTTACTAATCTATGCTGCTTTAATATTCTACAGATCATGGTTCACTTGATCCCATCGCAGGTATAATTTCAGGTGCAACTCTTAGTGTGCTTATAATCGTAGTATTGGTCTATTATATGGTCAGGTCTTGCAGACAAATGAAATATGATGAACTGAAAATTGAAATGTTTCTGACGGATTACAAAGCCATGAAGCCGACAAGATACTCCTATGCCGAGATAAAAAAAATCACTTGTCACTTCAGTGAAAAATTAGGACAAGGAGGTTATGGATCAGTCTACAAAGGTAAAATCACCAGGGATACCATTGTTGCAGTTAAGGTCCTTAATATCGATCCAAAATCTAGTGGGGAAGAGTTTATCAATGAAGTGGGCACTCTAGGGAGAATCTATCATGTAAACGTAGTTCGCTTGGTGGGGTACTGTGCTGATGGCTGCAATCGAGCTCTTATTTATGAGTTCCAACCGAACAATTCTCTAGAGAAGTTCACATACTCCAATAAAAATCACCAGAACAATTTCATTGGTTGGGAGAAGATGCAAGAAATCGCTTTAGGCATAGCTAAAGGGATTGAATATCTACACCAAGGATGCGCTCAGCAAATCCTCCATTTTGATATCAAACCTCATAATATCTTGTTGGACCAAGATTTCAATCCCAAAATTTCTGATTTTGGTTTGGCCAAGTTGTGTTCCAAGGACCAGAGCATCGTGTCTATGACTATGGCTAGGGGAACAATTGGATATATTGCACCAGAAGTATTTTGTAGGAATTTCGGAAAGGTGTCATCCAAATCAGATGTTTATAGCTTTGGAATGTTACTACTTGAAATGGTGGGAGCAAGGAACAACACAATGGAAAACACCTGCGAAACATACTTTCCCGAATGGATTTTTCATCGCTTGGAGGAAGGTGGGGAAGTAGCAATCGATATAGAGAAAGAAGAAGATTCAAACATAGCAAAAAAACTGACAATTGTGGGGCTATGGTGCATAGGGTGGCATCCAGTGGATAGACCTTCAATGAAGCATGTTATCCATATGTTGGAAAGACAAGAAAGTCCAGCGGTTCCACCTAATCCTTTCATATCATCAAATGTAAGGTCATTTGCAAATGATCTAGATGCCATTTGTGAATCAGAGTGACAAATTTTATGTACCTATCGCAGCTTGTAATGAACGATGAATTGAAAGCACAGTAATGTTAATATTGCCCATGAATATCAAATCATAATATGTTTCATCAAGTCTGCTCTGATGTTCATTGTGAACTAGGTTTGCTAAATTACCAATGGTACAGGGAAGAAAAAAAAAACAAATCATTTTACTAAAGATAGTTATATGCTTCCAAATCATGTAGCAGTGATCAAAACCTTTAATTGTATAGTTCAAATTCAAACTGAACCGGTTGACGATGCTGTTATTCCGTTAAATTTCTATGCACACATATTCACGATCCTGAGGTTGAAAGGTTGCGCTAGTTTTTGGTGCTAATATGAAAAATATGGACTGCAATCTAAAATTAATTAAAGTTACAATTTTCAGCTGCTAGAATTATTTTACATGTGTTCTTAACTTGTTAACAGTTGAAGCTGAAGTTTTAAGCCTTAGGCCCTGTTTGGTAATCTGATTGAATTAGCTGTTTTGACTAGCGGATTGAATTAGCTGTTTTGACTAGCGGATTTAAATTAGCTGTTTTGAATAAAAGTGTTTGGTAAATAGTTTTTTGAATAACTTTTTGTGACACATAGCAAACCTCTATTTGAAAAAACTTCTAAAATGATCTTTTTCAAAATTAGTTTTTTGATCCCAAACCTCTAACAACCAAACACTCACATTAGATGTTTGATTTGGTCAAACCTCTAATCTACCTCAAACCTCTAATTTCTCCCCAAAACTCTAACTTCCAAACACCCCCTTATATTTATATCCTGGAGACGGTTGATTGTGGATACAACCAAAATAATACAAACTGAAGGCTACAAGAAATCAAAACCAAGAAAGTGTCAGACGAAAACTACAAACATCTGTTTCAAATGCAAACTTAATTAGCTAACTAGGTAGGAACAACTTGTCAAAACAAAGGGAAATATTGGGAAGAAACTTCAACGAATCGATCGGATATTATTAAAAACAAAGTTTTCCATGCAATAATTTCTTTTAATAATTGAAAAAGATGGTGACAGTATAAAAATGGTTAAAAGTTTTCAATTGGATCATGTCACTAGGTTGCGACAATATTTATCCTGTAAAAATATCGGGCCATCCAGGTGGAAGAGTTCAAACTCAACCACTGCTACACCCAAACTGTGATACATGTTAGTAATCAAAGCTTTCAAATTCCATTCTGAATTAGGAGAAATTCTTAATTTGATCATCTTTAGCACAAAATTTGCTGAAAAGCTTCTCAGTTTTTGTGAAAAGTAGGTATATGTTTGATGTTTCAATATCAAATGTTATCAAAAACAATAATTCTTTTATTATACGATTTTATCTCTCTCAAAATATGCACATATCAAAATATTATCTATCAGACATCTGATTCTAGCAACCGCACTTTTTCTAGCAACCGCACTTTTTCTCAAAGGATCGGCAGTTTTGAATAGTAATTCCAAGTGAAACTCAGATAATTAAACCATAAGAAATTACTAGGAAATGAATGCTGCTAACACAATTTGTCAAATTGACAAAGATCAGGTTAAAGGGGACATTCCAACCTGCTGAAAACTTCACTTTCGGGTGCATATCTTACTATGAACTTCAACTGATCAAATAGCTGGAGTAACTTTTATATATTAGTTAAGCGATTGAGACAACCCATACAGTTGAATAATTAGTCAGTTTGACATTACAAATAATCTAAAAAACTAGTGGTAAGTTAACCTTTGAAAACAGCATTTTTTCCATCGATACTTTTTCTAATAATAAGACCAATAGTTTTGAAATACTAAACTTAAATAATTAACAGTAAGAAATTACTAGGAAATGAATGCTGCAAGCGACTTATCAGTTGACAAAGATTAAAGTATTTCAAATTTTAAAACTTAAAAAAGAAAAAATATCAACCCAAAAGCATTTCAGAAAGAATACTGACTTGCATGCAGAATCAATGAACATGCATGGGCTTAAGTTATCCAATTAATAGTCGTAGATCTATGATTGGCCCATTCTCTTTTTTTTTTTTGCTAATTGATTGGCCCATTCTTAGATTACGAGAAAGACGATGAATTTTATTTAGCAGGCCCATGCAAAGATTTTTTTTTCTTTTTTGAAATAAAGGTGTTAATTCAATAATAAAAAGTCATACCGCATCTACAATCATGCCCCGATGGAGCTATTGTTTGAGCTATCGACCAAACCTGCAATCTCATACAAAACTTCATCACTAAATCAAGACCACCGCTCACAATTAAGAAGCGAATAACAAAATCAAAACCATAAAGATCCATCAAAACCAAAGAAATCCTGCAGATCTGAAATTCCGGATATTAAAACACACCAAACACACAAAGAACACACCAAACTCTCACAAGGAGAGATAAACTAGACCCAAATAAATTGGGAAAACTCTCTCACCAAGAAGGGAGATTATTGAAAAACAAGAACAAAAACAAAGAAAATTAAAAGATTTGGGGCTTTCCACCGGTGAAAACCGATGGAAGCCCCGGCGATTACGCAAGAGGGGAAAAGTGAGGCAGCTGTGGAGAGAAAAAAGAGAGAGTAGGTTTTAGGCCCATGCAAAGATGAACTCTCTCATATACTTCTGCGCTTTAGAGCGTGTTCAATGACGCTGTAATTTGACACGAAATTACGGAGTATAAATTTACTTATGTTAAATACTAGCTTATAATCCGTGCGATGCACGGGTTTCTTTTGATATGTTATAAATTTTATTTCATTTTATAAATATGTTTTATGTAAACATTAATTTTAAAATTATTTTAATATTAATTTAATAAAATTTGAAGTAAATTTAATAAATGATTTGCATGATTTAAAATTTATATAATAAAATTTTAAGTTAAATATGTCGTTGACGGAATTCGAAGTAAAGTAATTTAATTATTAAATATATCTTATAATTACATCTGACGATTCTTATTAATTACTAAAAATCTAACGATAATATGGTGTCATACTTTGAGCGAAATCCCAAAATACCCACCTTTTTAAACCAAAAAACCAAAATGCTCGCCGGAGCATCATCCAAAATGTCCACTGAATACGCATTACCATCCTGTGTACGCTGTTATACTCATGTCGTCTTTATATTATTTTTTTATAAGTCGATCCCGCATTGGAAGAATGCGTAGAGTTCATATTAATTACCCATAACACGCATGTCACACATGCGTGCTCCTTTTTTTTATTTAGACCCCACTGTACAACATTTGACTATTTGTTTCATGCTCTCAATATGCATGTGGTTGAAAATGGGCTGTGTAGTTCACGCATTTTTTTTTAATATCATTTAAAATTTAGGTATAAAAAATTTCGTATACGATTTATTCGTCATTCTTAATATTTCTAAATCTAAAATGGAAAAGTTTACCCCCAAAGATTAACCGTTAAACCCCAAAGAGAATATAGATAAACTTAACAATATAAATTAAAAAATTGAATATTTTTTGATTTTTTAAAAAAATTAGCGATTTAATTAAAAGTCCGGCGACCTGATTTTTAAAAAATCGGGGGGATAAATTAGGGTTTTGGGTCTAGGATTTAGGGTTGTAAACAACCCTAAATCCTAAACCCTAAACCCTAAGTCCGTGTACGGTTTATTCGTCATTCTGAATATTTTTAAAACCCAAAATAGAAACGTTGAACCCCAAAAGTTAACTGTTAAAATCCTAAGGAAATACAGATAAAATTTAAAAATTTAAATAAGTAATTGAATATTTCTAAATCCCAAATAGAACCCGTTAAACCCAAATAAAAACTATTTTAAGCCCTACGCATTTGTTGCATGCGTAATCTGTATACGCACTGCAGATATGCATATAAGATATGCATATAGTAATTGATTACATGGTTGAACACTTGAACTAACACAATAGCTGTCAAAAATATAAAGAACACGCATTGTTTGAATGCGTAATGGGAGTACGCATGTCAAACATGCGTATTCGGTGGACAAAAAAGGCGATTCCTTCTGCCGGTGGGTATTTTGGGTAGTGGGTAGGGGTGAGCAAAATAAAATCAAAAAACCGAAACCGAGCCGAAAAACCGAAAAACGGAACCCAAAAAAACCGTAACCGACAAAAACCGAAAAAAACTGTAACCAAACCGACGGAACGGTTTGGTAACGGTTACGGTTTTATCCCAATAACCAAACCGAAAAACCGAACCGAAAATATATTATTTTAATAATTTTAATTTTATATTATATATTTAGTATATAAAAAATAAGATTTTATATTTTTAACTTTCTTCATCTTGATAATCTACCTACATCCATATAAAAGTTATACAAAGCTTTTATTTTACAAGGAAAAATGACTTGTTCTTCCGTAGTTGGTTTATTTCAGTCACTGATTATCTTGTTTATATTTTCTTAAAGGTGCAGCAGCTACTACTTGCACTGGCAAGACAAAACTTGATATTGGTTTACTGAAGAGTTGTAACATTAATAAGATATATCAATTTGGAGCATCTAAATCCGACACTGGAAATTGTAGAATTGAAGATCATTTGAACCTGAGCAATTTTCATCTAATATTTATAAATTTTTATTAGTATGATATTAAAGTATTAAGTATTTAAAATTAAAAACCGAAACCGATAAATGGTTAACCGAACCGAAAAAAACCGTTCCGAACGGTTCGGTTACGGTTAATAGCTAAAAACCGAACCGATATGTACGGTTTGGTAACTGTTTCCAGTAAAAACCGAGCCGAACCGAACCGTGCACACCCCTAGTAGTGGGTTCCCAAAAATAGTGTAATTTGGTCATTTTTTCTCATACTTTTGGGTATACATTAATGATTGTAAATTTATGTTTTAAATTAAAATGTTGTGTATTTAATTAGAATAGAAATATTAATGACTGGAAGATTATGATTGCAAAATTATGTTTTAGATTAAAAGGTAACGTGTTTTAATTAGAAAAGAAATATAAATGATTGGAAGATACTATATTTTAGGTGTGTATAAAATGTAATATGTTCAATTAAAAGTAAACGTCTTTTAAATTGATTGAAAGATAAGATATTACACGTATATATTAAATTGTAGTTAATAGTATAATTAATTATGTTTTTATATAATTATCAATTTAATAATTTTTTAAATTTTAATTTAATATAATTTAATATACTCATATTTACGTATTATACTAATATTTTCTTATTATAAACAACATATAGGAATTTTTCATATATTTTATTAATAATTAAAAATATTGTGTAATATTTTAGGTATATATTAATGATTTTAAGATTAGTTTTAAATAAAAAAAGGTAACATATTTTAGTTAGAAATGAAATATTAATAATTTGAAAATTGATATTTTTAATAAAAGGTAATATCTTCAACTAAAAGTAAAAGTGAAAATGGCAATGACTAATTACCATTAATTATATTATATCATTATTTATTTTAATAATTAGGATAACCAAACCAACCAAACTTTCAATCTTTCGGCTTTAATATATTAGTACTAGCTTATAACCCGTGCGATGCACGGGCTTCTTTTGATATATTATATATTTTATTTTATTTTATAATTATGTTATTATATAATCATTAATAACATATAAAGATATAATATACTTGATATGGGCCGAAAATAAGCCCTAAAGACACATTTAATGTGGCATTAAATGAACCTAGTTTGGTCCAAGGTTAAAGCCCATCAATGAGGCCCAAAACCCTAATTAAATAATAAATTCGTAGTTGATTAATCAGCTAATAAAAAGACTCCGTTATTGAGTCCAAAGGGGAACCAATTCCTTTAAAGAGTAGCCCCCAAGTCATATGAGTCCAATATGAATCAGCCTTCCTCATGGAAGGATCCAGAATTCTATCTAAAATGGGTATCTTGTCCAGCAAGATACCAAACCCTAATTCCAAGGCCCCCGAGGCCTATATAAGGACATGCTCCTTCACATACAGAACTACGTTTTTTGGCTTGATTCTTGATATTTGCAAGATACGTAGGCATCTTGTGAGGACTCGAGTTAGGTCACGAAACACTCGATCAGCCATTAAAGCTCGAAGCTTCCTTAAACCCTAGCATTCAATACCTAATAAATACACCCTACTTTTCGTTCCACAACATTTGGCGCCGTCTGTGGGAAGAAGACATCAACCATGGTTACCACACGAAGAACATCAGTCGCAGTACCTTCTGAAACCAACACCAGCACCACCGCACCACCGGTTGGAGGACAGGTGCCCCCAGGAGCGGGCTCTCAACCACTGGTCACTGGAGCGGGTTCTCAACCACTGATAACTCAGCCTCCAGGAACCGAAACACAAACTCATGAATCGTTACCTCAAGGGACGAATCCCCCTATTCAAGGGACGAATTCCCTACAGATGTTGGTTGCCCCCTTAGGAAGACAATCCGTTCCCCCCACTGCTCATATCTCAACTTTCGTAATTCCGGTAAGCACCAACCCCATATATGGGTTACCTAATTACCCTCCATATCAGGCCGGACCAAGCGGTCATGCCCTTCAAATCCGTGATCCGTACATGGATTACTCAGGTCCTTATTCTGATGATTCATCCTCGGAAGATGAGGATGTCCCCCCTAGGAGGCGTCTTCCAAGTAAGGAACCCATAGGTCAATCTCGTCAAAGAATTCGTGATGAACCCCCCCTAACGGCTGCTGAAAAAATCAAGATTCATGAAGCTAAGATCCAGAAGCTGAAGGAAGACATAGAAAGGGAGCAACAGAGACAGAACCAGGGGCGACCCCCACTGACAGCAAGAGGAGAAATTCCCTTTGTTGATCTAGAAGGGACTCCGAGAAGAGAGAGGAGGACCGAGATCCCTAGAAGCAGAAACGTGAGGGTTGAAATCCCAGAGCTGATCCCAAAGATCTTATGCATCTTGGAGATCCTGATGATCCAACCCCTCCTTTTACTGAGGAGGTGATGAATGCACACATATCTCGGAAGTTCAAGATGCCCACTATAAAGGCCTATGATGGAACGGGAGATCCCGCTAATCATGTAAGGACATTTACCAACGCGTTACTATTACAACCAGCCAGCGACGCCTTAAAGTGCAGGGCATTTCCCCAAACCCTAGCAGGCATGGCACAACGTTGGTACAGCCGTCTGCCACCCAACTCTATTGCCTCTTTCAAGGAGCTAAGTAATGTTTTCGTAAGACAGTTCATCGGCGGAAGGATTCATGAGAAGGATTCTGCATCTCTCATGACTGTGGTACAAGGAAAGAATGAGAATCTTAGAGATTATCTCAAACGATTCACTAAGGAGACGCTCAACATTACCAATTTAGAAAACAAAGTGGCCATGGTAGCCTTGCAGAATGGAACTTCGAATGTCTATTTCAAGATGTCGTTGGCCAAGCATCCCCCTGAGGATATGATTGAGCTCCAGCAACGAGCAAGTAAGTATATCAAGGCTGAGGATAGCCTAAAGAAAGAACCAGCAACGGGAAACCCTGGAAACGGTGACAATTCCAGGAAGAGGAAGACGGAGCAAGAATATGACGGGAAAGATAAGTACTCGCGTACGGGCAGAGATTCTGATTCAGTCCCGAAAAAGGGTAGTCCAGGGCAAAGGTTCACGGAGTATGCAAGGTTGAACGCTCCGAGGAGCCAAATCCTGATGGAAATAGAAAAGGACAAGGATATAAGATGGCCGAAGCCACTAAGGACAGATCCCGAGAAGAGAAACAAAAACCAGTATTGCCGATTCCACAAAGATGTTGGCCATGACACCGATGACTGCAGGCAATTGAAAGATGAGATTGAGTTCCTAATCCGAAGAGGAAGATTGAATAAGTTCTGCAAAGATGGGAATCAAGAAAACCCAAGACGAGATTATGATAGGAGGGATGATGACCGTAATCGCAATCCACAACCTAGGGGGCCGATGGTAAATATGATATTTGGTGGCCCGACAGCGGCCGGAACAAGTAGAAGTTCTCGAAAGGCGTATGCTCGAGAAGTGATGCACATCGTTGGAGAAGCACCGAAGCGTGCAAAGACAGAGGTCTCAATTGGATTTGATGATTCGGACCTCGAAGGGGTAAAGTTCCCCCACGATGATCCGCTAGTGATTGCACCTGTGATAGGCAATTCCCAAGTCAAGAGAGTCTTGATAGACAATGGAGCTTCAGTGGACATTTTGTTTCATGATGCCTTTTTGAAGATGGGATATACCGAGTCCCAGTTAACACCATCCAATATGCCCATATACGGGTTCAATGGAGTTGAATCGAAAGTTGAGGGAACAATTCAGCTACCCCTGACTATGGGGCAGGAACCCCAGGAGGCAACTCAGATGCTAAATTTTTTGGTTATTAAGGCCACCTCCACCTACAATGGTATCCTAGGTAGGACGGGACTTCATGCTTTCAAGGCGGTTGCCTCCACTTATCATTTGAAGATTAAGTTCCCAACCAGAAATGGTGTGGGAGAAGAGAAAGGAGATCAAAAAATGGCAAGGACTTGTTACGTGGCCGCACTAAGGCCAGATGGAATCGGGGGGCAGGTCCTCCCAATCGAGGATATGGATGTTCGTGAAGATTGTTTGCACTAAATCACGCAAGCGTACGTGGTCACAAGTAATACAGATAGAAGTCAAGTTCGTTCCCACAGAGATCTGGTTATGGTTTTAATTCAGTAGATGCACCTATGCAACAATGTATGGTTTTTATTCACTGCTAAGACAAATAACAAATTTGGGTTTTAATTAACTAAATCTAACTAAAGAGCAAATTTACAAACTAAGAATTATCTAACTAACAAGAATTTAAATCAAATTACTTCTGCAAGAGAAAACATGGAATCCTAACTTCATTAAATACTTTGCTTAGATCTGACGCCTTTAATCACTATATGCAATGGTTATGATATCTGATCGGATAACACGAAACAAGTATACGCTACTTCTCAGTATACGAATACCAAACTAAACATACATCCACAAAAGAGATAGAAGATGAATAGACACCAATTATGCTTAGACCCTATATTTCTATAGAATTTGAAAACATAAAGGTTGAAGCACAAGTTATCCACATTGATCACATAGGGCAGCATAATATCTCTATTTACGCCACAAATCATGATGTTAAAACATCAACCTATCCTATGCTAGCATGGCAAGTTCTAAATCTCAAGATCCACTCTCGCTTCACAAGAGATTAACAAATTAGATGTTCATGACGCATCTATCAATTAAGTATAACCATACGAGGATATCAAATATACATCACACACAGATCTTTAAAGCATCAAGATACTAAAGCTCCATAAATAAATCCGTTAGAATCCCATGACAACGATTAGTTCATAATTGAACCGCTCGTCATCATGGGATCTGATGAAACCATGATAAAAACAAAGTATGAAAATATACAAATAAACCTAAGTAATTGATATGTAATAGTTCTACTCCTAATGATGATTATTTAATTTTACAAGGGTTGGATGTGTTTATATAGGCTCTAGACATCTTGCCCAACAAGAAAATACCAAATCAGAATTATAATAGAAGTACGTTTCCTAAACTGATGCTGATTTAAAGGGAAATTCGCAGCTGTCTTTTCTTCAGATTTTCTGGAACGTTCCAGCTGTAATTGGGCCTCTGGACCACTTTAGAATGGTAGAGAATCTCGTTATCTTCGCGTGGACTGCTTACGGGCCTCAAACGGAGTTGTAGAACTCAAGATATGGCCAAAACAAAAATCCGAAATCTGGCAGAATTTTTACACGCGCTGGCTGCGCTGGTGGAGCGCTGGCTGCGCTGGTGGAGCGCTGGCTGCGCTGTAGCTACTGTTCATAGCGCTGGCTGCGCTCCTTTGTGCGCTGGCTGCGCTCCTTTGGTTGCCGGGAGCTGATTTTGGCTGATTTTGCTCTATTTTCTTCGTTTTAACTCCGATTTTCATTCCGTTTCTTCCGGCTCTCTCATAATTTGATGTACTATTATTCTTTTAGCTCAAAACCCACCATTTAAGCATGGAAAACATCATCCCACATCCGACTCTTATTCCTGCACAAATTCACTAAAAACACATCAAAAACACCACATACTTGAGTTCAAGTCATCAATTCAAGCCAATACGAAGCATTCCAAGTGGATATAAAATCCACTTATCACACCCCCAAACTTAAACCGATGCTTGTCCTCAAGCATAACAATTACAACTAACTAACTAACTAGTACCACTTCCGTAGGTGATCACGGTTGCATTTGGCATATGCAACAAGCCCTTTAAACCCCTAGGCAGCCCTAGTGGACGAGTAAGGTCTCGTGAGGGCCTATAGCGAATGTACCCACAAAATCCAATGCAATGCAATGCATGAATGCAACTAATATGAAAATGCAAATAATCTAGTACTAATATCCTACCATACCTTCAAATCCTCTTATGCCATATCAACTTAAGAATCAAAGTAAATACGCAATGTCTTGGTGTCGAAAGTGCAAGTATTCACATAGTCTACTCAATAAACATGCATAAGTTCTCAAAAGTCCATGTCAAGTGTAAGAATAAGTTAGTAATCATGCTAAGCCTACAAGAGTACATCTTTGAGACAAAACTCGGGATCTCATACGCAAAAACAAGCAAACACTCACAATCCACTCACAAAAGAATATTCACTCAAGAACAAGGGTAAGTGTATCACTCAATTCCAACAAAATCATAAGCATGCTTGACATTTGGTATCAATCTAACTCTTAACACAACATACATCAATGACGATAATTTATTACATATGCCGACTATCAAGTAAACAAACCCAATTTTCAATATTTCCCCCAAAAGTAAGACCAACAATAAACCCCTCCTTGCACACCTTATTACTCCCTTAAACACTCTACTAGCCTTTGACAATGTGGGTTCAAATTAATGTAAGGCCAATACAAGAAAAAGGTCTAGGCAAGTAATGTGGTATGTCACCGAAAAAATAGGATTAAGCTCAACGGGTTAAATAATTGATCATGTAAACATGGTGTAGTAATATGGGAAAATATGCGGTTATTCCTAATTGCCTTTATCATTTTAATCGTCAAATAATGTCATACGTTTCAAGAAAGACCTCAAACAACTGCTAGCAATGCAAACAATCCGTGGACACTCAAGCAAACGAATAAATTGCAAATATGCAATAAGGCTCAAAAACTCACTAGGTGGAAAAACATACTCAATCCCAAGTAAAAATCTCTCTAATGCACCGACTTGTATTCAAAGCATGCAAACTAAATCATCTTGCACATATTCATGTCCTTCTAATCACTTACAACATTCAATAAGTCTACTAGCTTCAACTTACTAGTGTATGTGTGTGCACAAGAACAAAGCATATCACTTCTCAAACAAAAGCGTCAACAACACAAAATTCATATTAAGCATTGGTGCAAATGCAACTATTATGAACTCACATGATATACAAACATAAAAACAGAATGTCCTATATGAAACAAACATAGATAACACGAACATAAATGCATAATTTACTACTACTAATATGCAAAGCATGAAATCCTACATGAACACAATGACTAACAATCACATATATATACACTACTTATCCCTCAAACCACCCCCAAACTTAGAATATTCAATGTCCTCATTGAATGGAAGTAAATACAAGGGAAAGTAGAAAACATACCTTGGGTTGCCTCCCAAGAAGCGCTTCTTTAACGTCAATAGCTTGACGTTACTTCCAAGCCTCCATTAAGGATGATAATAGTTGGCCTGGTCATCTCTTCGTGATACTTCATCATCATCACGGCGACACACTTTCTGCCCCTTCTCATCGCTTGGCCTATTCGTATAACAACTCTGTCCTATTCCAATGCCGTCATCTGTTGACCCAAAATCTGTCAATTTGTAGAACAACACACATTCGCGGGCTTTGCTTGAATATAATGGAGGAGGGTAAATGTAAGTTGCAGAAGCCTTTGGTTCCTCAACGAGAACTTCCTCCATTGGCTCTAATGCGCTACCTCCATCTTTATACTCTGAGACAAGTAGAAAATCTGCATCTTTCCCATGATCATCAACCTCTTGGTACGCACATACCAATTCTTGAAATTTGTGCAACTCATCAGTGTTTGTCCCAAATAGTGCCCTTTCCAAATCATCCACCATCCTAACATGATCAAATTCCTCACATGGCTTGTGAACACTAACCTCCTCTTGGAATTTGTCTTCCTCAATTAAGCATGCAGTACCTTGCTCCAAGTCACCGTTATTCTCTGGAATTGCCTCTAATATGAACTGTTGTTTCTCTTGTTCCAAGACTCTCAAAACTTGAGCAGCTAATGTCCCCATAGATTTGATAAGCTTCTCATTATTCACTTCAAGCATCCTAATCTCCTTCCTAATCTCCTTCAAATCATCATCTGACTGAAAAGTAGGAGTAGGTTGCTGATGTTGAAACTCTTCACTATCAAAGAAATATGACATATCTGGAACATCTTGCTGGTACTGTTGAGGATAGTATTGAAAATATGGTTGTTCCTCATAACTGACATACGGATCAACTCCTCCGTAGTAACAATATTGCGATGGATCATGAACGCCCAAACACCGCTCACATTGCTGAGGCTGTTGAATACCACCATGGTTGCTCCAGCACTGATACGTCTCATGTGCGCCCGCACATAGCTCACAAACACTAACAACCTGCTGAACTCCATAGTAATTTAGAAAATCCATCTTTAACGCCCACACTCTCTGACAAGTACCTGAAACACTACAAACAAACTAAGTAAGTAAGAAATCCGAGTCAGTGAACACTAACGATCACTATTGACAAGCACATAAACCAAAAATAAAACACCGATGATCCCCGGCAGCAGCGCCAAAAACTTGTTTGCACTAAATCACGCAAGCGTACGTGGTCACAAGTAATACAGATAGAAGTCAAGTTCGTTCCCACAGAGATCTGGTTATGGTTTTAATTCAGTAGATGCACCTATGCAACAATGTATGGTTTTTATTCACTGCTAAGACAAATAACAAATTTGGGTTTTAATTAACTAAATCTAACTAAAGAGCAAATTAACAAACTAAGAATTATCTAACTAACAAGAATTTAAATCAAATTACTTCTGCAAGAGAAAACATGGAATCCTAACTTCATTAAATACTTTGCTTAGATCTGACGCCTTTAATCACTATATGCAATGGTTATGATATCTGATCGGATAACACGAAACAAGTATACGCTACTTCTCAGTATACGAATACCAAACTAAACATACATCCACAAAAGAGATAGAAGATGAATAGACACCAATTATGCTTAGACCCTATATCTCTATAGAATTTGAAAACATAAAGGTTGAAGCACAAGTTATCCACATTGATCATATAGGGCAGCATAATATCTCTATTTACGCCACAAATCATGATGTTAAAACATCAACCTATCCTATGCTAGCATGGCAAGTTCTAAATCTCAAGATCCACTCTCGCTTCACAAGAGATTAACAAATTAGATGTTCATGACGCATCTATCAATTAAGCATAACCATACGAGGATATCAAATATACATCACACACAGATCTTTAAAGCATCAAGATACTAAAGCTCCATAAATAAATCCGTTAGAATCCCATGACAACGATTAGTTCATAATTGAACCGCTCGTCATCATGGGATCTGATGAAACCATGATAAAAACAAAGTATGAAAATATACAAATAAACCTAAGTAATTGATATGTAATAGTTCTACTCCTAATGATGATTATTTAATTTTACAAGGGTTGGATGTGTTTATATAGGCTCTAGACATCTTGCCCAACAAGAAAATACCAAATCAGAATTATAATAGAAGTACGTTTCCTAAACTGATGCTGATTTAAAGGGAAATTCGCAGCTGTCTTTTCTTCAGATTTTCTGGAACGTTCCAGCTGTAATTGGGCCTCTGGACCACTTTAGAATGGTAGAGAATCTCGTTATCTTCGCGTGGACTGCTTACGGGCCTCAAACGGAGTTGTAGAACTCAAGATATGGCCAAAACAAAAATCCAGAATCTGGCAGAATTTTTACGCGCGCTGGCTGCGCTGTAGCTAGTGTTCATAGCGCTGGCTGCGCTCCTTTGTGCGCTGGCTGCGCTCCTTTGGCTGCCGGGAGCTGATTTTGGCTGATTTTGCTCTATTTTCTTCGTTTTAACTCCGATTTTCATTCCGTTTCTTCCGGCTCTCTCATAATTTGATGTACTATTATTCTTTTAGCTCAAAACCCACCATTTAAGCATGGAAAACATCATCCCACATCCGACTCTTATTCCTGCACAAATTCACTAAAAACACATCAAAAACACCACATACTTGAGTTCAAGTCATCAATTCAAGCCAATACGAAGCATTCCAAGTGGATATAAAATCCACTTATCAAAGATGAGGAGCGGAGAGGAAAACCCGCAGAGGACTTGGTTCCCATACCGTTGGAATTGGGAGATTCTGAAAAAGTTACTTACATCGGGGCATCATTGAAAGATCCCTTGAAAACCAAGTTGGTCACTTTCTTGAAAGACAACAGTGACGTCTTTGCATGGACAGCGGCTAATATGCCAGGGATAGATCCCCAATTGATAACACACAACTTAAATGTGGATCCGAACCGGAAGGCAGTGAAACAAAAGAAGAGAAATTTTGCCCCTGAAAGGCAAGAAGCAATAAAGCAAGAAGTTGACAAACTCATAGAGGCGGGGTTCATTGAGGAAATTCAGTTTCCAGAATGGTTGGCCAATCCTGTAATGGTCAAGAAGGCTAATGGAAAATGGAGGATGTGCATAGACTTCACAGATCTGAACGACGCATGCCCTAAGGACTGTTTTCCCCTACCTAGGATTGACATGTTGATAGATGCCACGGCTGGGCACGAAATGTTGAGTTTCATGGATGGCTTTAGTGGCTACAACCAGATCAAGATGCATAAGGATGATATTCCTAAGGTATCGTTCATCACTGACTTTGGAGTGTATTGTTACCTGGTCATGGCCTTCGGGTTAAAAAATGCAGGGGCCACCTATCAGAGGTTGGTAAATAAGATTTTTGCTCATCTCATTGGGAAGACTATGGAAGTTTATGTGGATGATATGCTGGTGAAAAGCCTACACAAGGCATATCACATTGAGCACTTACGTGAGGCATTTGAAGTGCTGAGGCACCATAAGATGATGTTAAACCCGGCAAAGTGTGCTTTTGGTGTCGGCTCAGGGAAGTTCTTGGGTCTTATGGTCTCGAAGCGAGGAATCGAGGCTAACCCCGATAAGATCAAAGCTATTCTGGATATGGAACCACCTCGTTCCATAAGGGATGTACAGAAACTTACTGGAAGGATTGATGCATTGGGGAGGTTCGTCTCCAAGTCCGGAGATAAGTGTTTGCCGTTCTTCAAAACACTAAAGAAAGTGAAAAACTTCGAGTGGACAGAAGAAAGCCAGGAAGCCTTTGAGCAGGTGAAGAAATACATGGCTGAAGCCCCGCTGTTGGCAAAGCCAAGCATGGGAGAAATCCTTTATCTCTACTTGGCTATTTCAGATCAAGCTGTGAGCGCGGTACTGGTAAAGGAAGAAGACAAGGTTCAGAAACCGGTATATTATGTGAGCAAGGTTTTGCATGGAGCTGAGCTAAATTATTCCACCATTGAGAAATTTGAATCGGCATTGGTAACTGCCTCTAGAAAATTACGGCCCTATTTTCAGGCACACAAGATTGAGGTTCTTACAGAACAGCCACTGAGGAATATTTTGCACAGCCCTAAGGCCAGTGGTAGGCTCATTAAGTGGGCAATTGAGTTGGGAGAATTCGACATTGGGTATAAGCCAAGAATGGCCATAAAGGCTCAGGCACTTGCTGACTTCGTGGTTGAATGTACCATTGACAACCAAGAAGTCGGGGGGCAGGAGATACTTCAGGAAGGCAATAAGAAAGACAAGGAACCTGTGATAGAAGAGAAGGAATACTGGATGCTCTATTTTGATGGAGCATCAAAAACAAAAACAAGTGGTGCAGGCCTGGTCCTACAAAGTCCCGATGGATTCACCATTGAGTACGCCCTGAAGTTGGACTTCCCAACAACCAATAATGAGGCGGAGTATGAAGCTCTGATAGCCGGGCTCGGATTAGCAGGAGCGTTAAGGGTCAAAAATCTAAAAGTTTGTGGAGATTCAAGGCTAGTTGTGGCCCAAGTCAATGGGGAGTTTGAGGCGAAAGATGAAACTATGGTTAGGTACTTGAGGGTTGTCAAGGCTGTAATGACTCAGTTCGATGAATGCTACGTTGAGCACATTCCGAGGGAGGAAAACGTCAAGGCCGATGCCTTATCTAAGTTTGCCTCTTCCGAGATAGAGAATTACTCTGGTAGTGTCTATTTCCAAGTTCTGAGAGCTCCCACTATTGATTCAAAGCTGGTAGCACCTATCGGAACTAGAGAATGTTGGATAGACCCGATTAAGAGGCATATTGAGACCGGTTGGCTCCCGACTAATGCCTTGGAGGCACGAAGACTGTCAGTAAGGGCGTTGAGGTATGCTCTGATTGAAGGGATCCTCTATAAGAAATCCTTTGTGATTCCGTATCTGAAGTGCCTAAGGCCCGAAGAAGCTAAGTCAGCACTAGAAGAGGTCCATGAGGGAATTTGTGGACAGCACCTGGGGGGCAGGGCCCTAGCTCATAAGATAGTCAGACTCGGGTTCTATTGGCCTGAGATGATGGCCGATGCCAAGGAATACGTGAAAAAGTGTGATCGGTGTCAGAAGCACGCACCAGTGGTTATGCAGCCACCGGAGATGTTGACGTCTGTCAGTTCTCCCATTCCTTTTGCTATGTGGGGGATGGATATATTGGGGCCTTTTCCTATGGCCACCGCTCAAAGGAAGTTTCTAATTGTAGCTATTGATTATTTCACGAAATGGATCGAGGCTAAGCCTTTGGCTAAGATCATAACTAAGCAAGTTATGCAGTTCTTCTGGGAGAACGTCATATGCAGATATGGAATACCGCGGATCCTAGTTACAGACAATGGGTTGCAATTTAATAACAAAGAGTTTAAGGATTATTGTGATGAGAATGGAGTCGAACTTCGGTTCACCTCGGTTGCCCATCCTCAAGCTAATGGGCAAGCTGAGGTTGCTAATCGGATCATCCTGGATGGACTCAAGAAAAGGGTGGAACGCTCCAGAAACACTTGGGTGGACGAGTTACTACCTATACTCTGGGCATACTGTACCACATGTAAAGTGACTACTGGAACAACCCCATTCATGTTAGCTTATGGAGCTGAAGCTATTGTACCAGTAGAAATCATGCACGCATCTCCACGGGTGGAGGCCTTTGAGCCTGGCACTAATGAGGAAGGAATGAGGCTAGCCCTTGACTTGATCGATGAAGTAAGGGATGAAGCCCATGCTAGAAATGTTGAACATCAGAAGAAAGCCTCCTTTTATTATAACTTGAGGGTGAAAGAAAGGTTCTTCCGTCAAGGAGACTTGGTACTCAGAAAGATCGAGGCATCAGGGGTAGGACAAAAGGGAAAGTTGGCACCAAACTGGGAAGGCCCATATCGTGTCAAAGGAACATTAGGCCGTGGGTTATACAAGCTGGAAACTTTAGAAGGAAATGAGGTGCCCCGTACCTGGCACGCATCGAATCTCAAAGTTTATTACATCTGATTGTCCTGGGTAGGACGTTGCTTATATTTATTAGGAAAGTAGCAATAAGGTCGACGAAACCATTTCAGAGTTTTTAAACTCCGAGTAGGAACTAGAATATTTGTATCAGGGTGGAACCCGTTTCAGAATTTTTTATACACTTATACAGTTCGATTTCCAATATTTCCCTTGCTTATATTTTTATGTCTGATATGTATCCATGCATAAATAAAATTGCAAGCCTGATTAGGGCCAAATACAAATGACAAAACAATTAAGTAGGAAAAGAAAGATTGGAAATGCACAAATAAATAAAAGCCCGAAGGCTATAATAAGTTATAAGTTATGAAACCAAAATAAAAAACATGAGATCATATGCCACGCAGGGCAAAGGGAAAATAAATCTAAGTCCCAGGAGCTCTGGACGAAGCAGACTCCTCTACGTCATCCTGAGCCTTGGAACCTCTAGCAGAACGGGAAGGTGAAGTCTTGGTGGTGTCGGAATCCCTTCGAAGGGGAGTAGCCTCGGGGTCAAGAATCCTCTCCCCATCACCTAAAACTTCATCTCCCTCCTCACTCTCACCTTCTCCGACAGGAAGGGTAACAGGTGGATGTGAACTCGGGAAGTCGTCATCAGAAAAGAGTCCAGGATGCTTTTTGAGCACCGTCTCTATGGCCTCATTCCAGCCGCTAGTATATTGGACTGGAAGAAGGACCTCATCGTGCTTCTCCATCAAGTTCTGAAAGTCCATGGAGTCCATATAAGCATCGATGAGATCCTCCTTTTTTGACCTCAGGTCCACTAACTCGGCATGGGCAGCTGCTAATTCATCCTCTTTCCCCTTCAGCTTGTCCTCAAATTCTTTGCTACGAATTTTCTCCTTCTGGTACTTAATCTCGAAAGATTTGGACTGGTTTTTCCAGGACTTAGCCTGGTGAACCATGCCCTGAAAATGGACATTAGCCTGCAAAAGAATTTTTAAATCAAAGAGAAGTATAACGTCAAGTTATGCTAAATTGAAAGAAAGATAGAAAGGGAAAACTTACAGAGGCTAAGGCCTGAGCGCCCAGGTTTTCATTCTCCAACATGTTACCTCCTGATACAAAATCTTTATAATCGCATGGAGTGATGGAGTTCAAGGACCAGTCCATAGAATGTTTCGTGGATCCGACAACAGAATCCTGCTTCCTAAAACCCCAAGGGGCCCTGAAAACAGTGGATTGAACATTCACCTGTTCAGGCCCACCTTCCAGATCAACGGATATCAAATCTTGCTTTTGCACCTTGTGTGGGCGCAGGAACGAGGGCTCAGTAGGCCTTCCCCTCGAGTCAAGAGTCCTCTTGGCCCTTTTCATACGAGCCGTCTCATCATCATCAGGCTCGGTAGCCTTCATAATTTTCAATGCAACTGCATAGACACAAACAGAAACGTTGGTGTAAGAAGGTATAAAAATTAAAAATCACAAAAGGGTGAGAAGTTACCCTGATCTGATACACTGGATAGGCCAACAGCCCTCAAAGACTCCTCATTGATGAGGTCCCAGCATAGAGTTTGCCTGTTATCTTCGGTTAAGGAGTCATAGGCTGCCTGCTCCTCCGTATTCAAGACAATTTTGTTGGGGCTACCATCAGACACCTTCCCAAAGGATTGTTCCTTCCATTTTGGGTTATTATCAACAACAGAATGCCCATTAAATATATGAGGAATTTTTGGGCGCTGTCTAATGTAGACCCAACCCGGTTGGTTCAAGGAGCTATTATAAAATTGGAAAATTTTCCTAAACAGAGGAACGGAAAGTGGAAACTTTTTCCTAAGACATAGGACCATGAAACATAAAATGGAGCGCCATGCGTTTGGGGGTAGTTGGCATGGGCTAATTTGCACATCGGCCAGCAAACGAGGCACGAATTCGTTAAAAGGAAACCTAAGCCCAGCCAGAAAAGCATCCCTAAAGATACATAAGGCGTTGGGCCTCCAATGGCAAGGCTTGTCGCCAGGCCCAGTCTTAACTAATCTAAAAGGAGCCTTAACACTATAGTTTCTATTGTAACCTTTGATAACATCTTCATCATGAAATTTGTTACAGCAGTTATATGCATCTAAATCAGATAAAGAAGGGTATTCATCCCCACGAATATTGATCATCTGGGTTAAGTTCATATAAGTTGAACGGATTTCGATGTCATTACCTTTTTTTGAGGCAGAGTTCATCTTGGCAAGGCGCTGCGCGTTCTTGTCCGCCATTGATCTTCAACAAATGAATGCTTGAAAGCCCGGAAAATGATTGTAGAAGATGAATCTCCCAGCAAAAATCCAGAAAATGATGAATCTCGTCGGAAACACCGCCGGAAATCGCCTAGCTTGGAGAGAAATTAAGAAAGGGTTAAGGAGAGTTTTTGATGGGAAGTATAGTGACTAAGTGTGAAGTGAGAAATAAGTCTCACTTCACTCTTTTATAGAAATTTTTCAACAGGTTATTAGCCGGTTGAAATTCTAAGTAACCGGCTACAACCGGTTAAGGCCCATAGGCCCAAAAGAGGGAAGATTCTAGAATATCCTAGAATATCCTAGAATAATCCCAGAAATTCTAAGAAAATATAAATATCAAAAATGGATGCAAGGCCCAATAAGGTCCGATAAGAATCCAGTAAGGCATGATAGGCCCAAAAAGATGCGAAAGATTTTCGAGTAGATTTCTAATCGAAATTCGATTAGAAATCCTGCTCGAAATGGCTTCGACCAAAGCGACAAAAATGACTTAAGTCGACCAGAATCTCGATCGAAATTTGACTAGGACTCATTAGTTGAGAGTCCAGTAAGAGATTTGCAAAATAGAATAGGCCCAAGAGAATGTTTAAGGCCCAATCTATAGGCCCATCAAAAAAAAAAAGGGTTCGACCAGGATCCTGATCGAAATTCGATCAGGGATCCTAATCGAAAAAGCTTTGAGCAGGGCAGTAAAAACGACTTAAGTCGACCAGGATCCTGATCGAATTTTGATCAGGAATCCTGGTCGAAAGGTCTTCGAGTAGGATGGAAAAAACGACTTAAGTCGACCAGGATCCTGATCGAATTTCGATCAGGAATCCTGGTCGAAAGGTCTTCGAGCAGGATGGAAAAAACTACTTAAGTCGACCAGGATCCTGATCGAAATTCGATCAGGAATTCTGGTCGAAACAGCTTCGATCAGAATGGTGTTTTTGAGATAAGTCGACCAGGATCCTGATCGAAATTCGACCAGGAATCCTGGTCGAAAAATGATATGTATATAAAGCTTCTTTCATAGAAATTGTCTCCAAAAGTTAGTTACCCCAAAATATTTTTTATAAAATTTATCAAAAATAAGGAAAATGCTTGTAAACACTAGGCAAAATCCCAAAACATGCAATAAAAATGCAAGAAAATTATTTATAACTAGCGTTCTACCCGTGCTACGCACCGACCGATAAATTGTATTAATAAATTAATATAAATTTATTATTTTAAATTTATTTAGAAAAATATATAATTTTATTGGAATTTTAATTAACGTAAGTATAAAATTACTTATCCGTGAATTCATATCAATTGAATTAATATTAATATTATGAACCAATCATCAAAACAAATACAACCCACGTTGAAAAGTTCAAAATCCCTCTTTATTGTTTTTTTTAAAATTTAGTTTTCATTTTATTTCTCTCTTTGTTAGAGAATATTTCTACGTATCATGTTAACAAATTTTTCACCCATATTCTGAGAATTCGGTATATTTATTAAATATCGAATACTTAAAATATTTATTATGTTAATTTATTGAAAATAGTTGTATGGTCGTGGTTAATTTTTCGATTACATATTAAAAATGTGTAGAAACTTAATGCTCACGACTCCAATAAATCATTAGACTATCTATCAAAAAAAGGTTGCATATTTCAGCGATATGAGAAAGGATATCTATTGTGCAATATATATGAAGCGAACGTAGTTATAACAATAGAAACTTTCATCTAATCTAGTTTGCCATGTGATTGTTCAATATCATATTTACAAATTATATGTCCTTTTATTAATGAATTGATTTACTATAAAAAAAAATTATCAACAAACCAAACAAATTCAATATATCGCGTTCTTGGAGTAACATATAATTGTTAGATTTTATGGTTATTGCCCTTAGTTTATTTGTAAAGATCATTTAAAATGTGCATTTGCAGTTTGGAAGTTTGTATTTTGGTTTTTTATTCTTTTTCAGTAAAACATTGAATAATAAATTTTAGTTTTTTTTTATTTTTAAAATAAGACATATGAAAATGAGTATTATCTATCTTTTTTTTAATTTGACTAACTTGTGAAAATAAGCTACTACCCATAAAACTGAAATAAAGTGTATAATATATAAACACATAATCATATTGTTATATAAGTGTCCTTATAATTCAGATTTTGGGTTAAATAACCTGAAATTAATTTTCCTTTAACAATGAGTATATTTTTCCTACATAACATATATAAGAATAAATAACTTACGTAGACCTGACAAATCGTTTTGTACATTCATGTCATGTACTTTAGGGTATTGAACGAAAATTTTTTAAAATTTTAAAATTTTAAAATTTTAAAAAAATTTCAAATATTTAAAAAATTTTAAAATGTTATGTTATTTAAAATTTGTTCAAATATGGTTTTGTAGTGGTGGCTTATATGCATTTATTAATTAATTTTATTAAGAGACTATGAATAAATATATTTTTTAGCTTATATAATTTTTTTTTGAATGTATGGATTTTACCCAACTCATTTAAAATATGATTTCACATCCATTTTTTTTCTTCAGATTTTAGTATATTTAAATTTAGTTTAACAGCGATTAGTATATTAGAATAATAAATTTTTTGTATATTATTGAGTGATTTAAAGTTTAGAAGTAAATTCTGATTGCCTCTAAAATATTTTTAATTTTTTGGTTGGTAATTTATTCACCAACCAATAATAATACTCTTATAGCGTATTTTTAATAATTAAATATATGTAGTGTTTGTTTATATGAATTTATTAATTATTTTATTAACAAATTGTGAATAAATACATTTTTGAATCTTTAAAAAAATCGAGTTTTTGAAGATATAGATTTTATCCAAGCTATTTAAAATTTGTTCAAATCTGGTTTTGTAGTGTTGGCTTATATGCATTTATTAATTAATATTATTAACAAATTATGAATAAATATATTTTTGAGTAAACTTCAAAGTGGTGGCCAGATTTTACACTCATTTTCAAAAAAGTGGCCAAATTTTCAATTTTGCAAAATGGTGGCAAGACTTGCCTTTTTCCTTTCAAAAAGGTGGCTACAGGCGATTTTGGCAGGGGTAAAATTGGAAAACAAAATGCTATAGATCCCAAAAATTGTCCACAAAAATTCCCAAATTAATATGTGTCACCATATGATTGGTTATATTCGTAATAATAATAATAATGCCCCCATGTATGCACATCAATTCACTAAAAAATTCACAAATATGAGTTGTCAAGATTTAATTAGTCAATTTATGTGCATGCATGGAGGGGGCATTATTATTATTATTACGAACAAAACCAATCATATGGTGACACATATTAATTTGGGGATTTTTTGGATAATTTTTGGGATTTTTAGCATTATTTTTTAGTAAAATAACATATTTTCCCATTTTACCCCTGCTAAATAAGCTGAAAATCATCTCCAGCCACTTTTTTGAAAGGAAAAAGGCAAGTCTGGCCATCATTTTGCAAAATTGAAAATCTGGCCACTTTTTTGAAAATGAGTGTAAAATCTGGCAAATTTTTTGCAATTAACTCTATATTTTTTAGCTTATAAAAAAACAAAATTTTGAATGTATGGATTTTATCCAAGTTATTTAAAATCTGATTTCAAATCCGATTTTTTTTTCCAGATTTTTAGTTAGGTTAGATTATAATTAATTAATATTGATTATAATTATACAATATATATTATAAAAATCATGTGATAGTATGAATGTGATTGACTTTATATTAAAAGAGTGGTTGATTAATGAATGATTAATTATGAAATTTAATTTAGAATATATAATAGTATATCGTGATTGATTTCAAATTAAAATTTTGATTTTCTAATAAATATTTTTTGATTTAAAAAATATGTATTTGTGGATATGTTAATAAAATCAATATTGTATTTAAATTCGTTTATATGAATTTATTAATTATTTTATTAACAAATTGTGAATAAATATATTTTTGAACCTTTAAAAAATTCGAGTTTTTGAAGATATGAATTTTATCCAATCTATTTAAAAATTTTTCCAATCCAATTTTGTAGTGTTGGTTTATATACATTTATTTATTAATTAATTTTCTTAACAAATTTTGAATAAATATATTTTTGAGCTTATAAAAATATCAAATTTCTGAATGTATGGATTTTATTCAAGTTATGACACTACTAAGAAAACTCAATTATAGGCACCACTGAGAATTTCCTTTTAAAAAATATTATCAAAAATTTACCTAAGTAGTTTAACTCTTCGCACGTTGACGACGGGATGGTGAATGTCCTTTGACCTGCACTGATTATTGTAATTTCAAATTATATATAGATTATAATTATTTAATATTGATTATAATTGTATAATATGTATTATGAAAATCAATTTATAATGTATTATAATATGATTGTGACTGACTTTATATTAAAAGAATGGTTGATTAATGAATGATTAATTAAGAAATTTAATTTAAAATATATAGTGGTATATCGTGATTAATTTCAAATTAAAATAATGATTTTCTAGTACATATTTTTTTATTTAAAAAATAGGTATTTATGGATATGTTTAATAAAATTGTTATTGTATTTAAATTAGAATTATTAACTAACCATGGTTAAAGGGGTAAGGTGAAATTGTAAATAAGGAAAGGTCTAAATTTTAGGAATAAGCTCTGATTGGTCCTAAAATAATTCCTCGATTCTTATTGGTTAACTGACGTGTGGTAGACTTTTAAAAAATATTATCAAAAATTTACCTAAGTAGTTTAACTCTTCGCACGTTGACGACAGGATGGTGAATGTCCTTTGACCTGCACTGATTATTGTAATTTCAAATTATATATAGATTATAATTATTTAATATTGATTATAATTGTATAATATGTATTATGAAAATCAATTTATAATGTATTATAATATGATTGTGACTGACTTTATATTAAAAGAGTGGTTGATTAATGAATGATTAATTAAGAAATTTAATTTAAAATATATAGTGGTATATCGTGATTAATTTCAAATTAAAATAATGATTTTCTAGTACATATTTTTTTATTTAAAAAATAGGTATTTATGGATATGTTTAATAAAATTGTTATTGTATTTAAATTAGAAGTATTAACTAACCATGGTTAAAGGGGTAAGGTGAAATTGTAAATAAGGAAAGGTCTAAATTTTAGGAATTAGCTCTGATTGGTCCTAAAATAATTCCTCGATTCTTATTGGTTAACTGACGTGTGGTAGACTCAGGTATGATAATAAAGGATTTTCTGTAAAACAAAGTTGGTTAGCCTCGAATAAGGCGAATCGTCGTAAATGTGTAGGTCGCTCCACACTTTACATCCAAGGCGATACCTGTGAAACACTAGTGTACAAAAATCCCCAAATTAGGGTAAATTGTCCCAAGTAAGGGATGAATTGGACCCCGAGTCTTGATAAGGACCAATTATAACTTCAATGAAAACCTGATCAGTTTTCCTAGAAGTTGGGGGCCAAATGATATGGGCCGAAAATAAGCCCTAAAGACACATTTAATGTGGCATTAAATGAACCTAGTTTGGTCCAAGGTTAAAGCCCATCAATGAGGCCCAACACCCTAATTAAATAATAAATTCGTAGTTGATTAATCAGCTAATAAAAAGACTCCGTTATTGAGTCCAAAGGGGAACCAATTCCTTTAAAGAGTAGCCCCCAAGTCATATGAGTCCAATATGAATCAGCCTTCCTCATGGAAGGATCCAGAATTCTATCTAAAACGGGTATCTTGTCCAACAAGATACCAAACCCTAATTCCAAGGCCCCCGAGGCCTATATAAGGACATGCTCCTTCACATACAGAACTACGTTTTTTGGCTTGATTCTTGATATTTGCAAGATACGTAGGCATCTTGTGAGGACTCGAGTTAGGTCACGAAACACTCGATCAGCCATTAAAGCTCGAAGCTTCCTTAAACCCTAGCATTCAATACCTAATAAATACACCCTACTTTTCGTTCCACAACAATACTTTATTATTAGATCTTTTTTTTTGATAAGCAAAGATTTTATTATAATAAGCCATAAGGCCGGTCATGGTACAACCACTGATACAATTTTCACTGAATTACCATTGATACAATTCCACTGAACATACAACTACTGAGATCTGGTCTTCAAAATAACTATCACTGCACAAACTTCCACTGAATTTGATCTTCAATTTTTTGTAAAGCCAAACACCGAAAGAGCAATTTCAGGATCAAAGTTCAGAACTTGTGATTTAATTATAGTTGGTTTCTAGACCGCATCAATCACGAATTACGATCTAAAGACACTATAAGAAAATTATTCAGCCTTAGTTGTAATTATAGTTGGTTTAAAGATCGTATCAATCACGATAAACGATCTAAAGACACTATAAAAAACTATAGAACCCGAGTTCCATATATAGTTGGTTTCTAGATCATATCAATCACGATTAATGATCTATAGACACTATATATTGATTTAGAACCCGAGTTTTATTATAGGCGGTTTGTAGATCAAATAAGTCAAGAATGCCAATCTAAACACTATAGAGAATTAGAACCAGGATTTTAATTATAGTTGGTTTTTAGGTCGCATACTACCACTGAAAATACCACTGAAAGTTATGAATTCCTAAAAGCGACCTAAAGACACTATAAAAATTTGACCCTAAATTCTATCTATAGTTGGTTATTAGATCGCATTAATCATTATTTGTGATCTATAAACACTATAAATGCTTATAGTTGGTTTCTAAATCGCATTTATCAAGAATGACGCTCTAAAGACACTATAGATTAAGAACCGGGGTTCTAATTATAGTTGGTTTTTAGAACACATCAATGAATAATGACAATCTAAAAACAATATAAAAATTCTGAACCTGCAATCCCTTGTTGCTGCTTTTAGCATCTGCCAACAATCTCTCAATCCATCTCTGAAGCTTCTACAGAAAAATTTCTGATCCTCCAATGACGAACCACTGTTATTCCTAGCAAAAGGGCCTCGTTAAAAACCCCACAAGAGTAAAACCCAATGGGAAAAAAAACTCAAGGGGGGAAAAGAGTGCCCTCTTGCTGAAATACTGATGAACCCACAAAAAGCATATATCCCCGATGACATTATCGCATCTATTTCAAAGACAATTACTGCAAAACAAGTACTCACAAAACACCTTAGTGCAGTGCAATAATTTTCATGAAGAACAAATAAAAATTATTAAAACAATTGCTAATTCAGAAGGTAGACACTAATAACCAAATATATCAAGCCGTTAATGTAGGTGATGTAAACCTGGTTTGTGGAGTTTATTCACACAAACAAATCATAAGTAGTATGGAACTTTGACAACAAACTTGAACCGCTGATTTCACCTAAATGAGACTGCTCCATTCCTCTGCACCTTATCCCGAATCTTCTGCAACAACCTTGCAGTCACCTCATATACATCTGACACATAAGTCTTGCTATTTCCTCACTCAACAACTACCGCAACAGAGACAATCTTTCCATAAACTAATTAACTAAACCAAGTCCGCAGCAAGAGTTCTCCTGTGAAGAACCAGCATTAATACAATTAATCAGCCACAAAAACCGCCGAGCCCAAAGCAGCAGGCAGCACGTAGCCAATAGCTTAATCCATTTCAACCGAGATCCCCAGTCTCAAAATTTAATCTGGAAAAGGAGAGGCTGCAAATCTTGAGTCAACTCTTTACCATTGGAACCTCCACCCTTTTCCTCGCTGACAAATCATACCAAGTATCAAACAACGCAACGCCTGAAATCACTGGTACTTCCAGCTCTTCAGGCTTCAGCTGCTAACTCGGAGTAAACAGGTTTGAGATCTGATTTCCACCTAAAAACACATGATTCTTATTTATTACTAAAAATAATGATTGAACGATATGGTATGATATTTTTGGGTGTATAGTAATGATTTCAAGATTAATTTTAAATTAATAGTATTGGATGTTTGGATTCTCTTAATATGTAATTTTTGAATTATTATTTTTTATAAAAGGTAATATCTTGAATTAAAAGTAAATGTGAAAGTGACAATAACTAATTACCATTAATTATATTATGTCATTATTTATTTTAATAATTAGAATGACCAAACCGACCAAACTTTCAATCTTTCGGTTTTAATATATTAGTACTAGCCTAAAACCCGTGCGATGCATGGATTTTTTTTATATTATATAAAAAATTTCATTAATTAAAATTAATTTTTTTAAAACATGAATTTTGGAGGCTTACTTTTTTATATGAGATGATTTGATAACAATTATATAAATGTTATTCGTGATATTTCTAGAAAAGGAGGGATTTAGTTAGAAAATATAGAAAAATGATAGGTTTTAGTTAAAAAGAATAATTAATTAATTATTAGTAATTATAAAATTATTACTTCATTTTATTAAATAGAATGTCCGTGGTATGATTAAAAAAATAGAGAATTTAGTTAGTGAAAATTAAAAAGATTATATGTTCTAGGTGAAAAAGGTAATTGATTAGTTCATAGTAATTATAATTGAATTACGTTATTTTACTAAATACAATTGCTCATAATGTTTTTAGAAAATGAGAAAATAATATTGTCGATTTTAGTTAGAAAATATAGAAAAGATGATATGTTTTAGCTAAAAAAGGTAATCGGTTAATTAAAAATATTATAAGTTTATTTTATTAAATAGAACCGTCCGTGATATAATTAAAAAAAATTAGTTAGAGAAAATAGAAAGGTTACGTGCATGATTTATGTGGAAAAAGTAATTGATTAGTTTATAGTAATTATAATTTAATTATGTTATTTTACGAAATAAAATTGTTCATAGTTTAGAAAATGAGAAATTAACGCTACCCGTTATATTTCTAGAAAAAAAAAGGGAATGTAATTAGAAAAAATAGAAAAGATGATATATTTTAGCTGAAAAGGTAATCGATTAATTATTAGTATTATAATATTATTATTTTATTTATATTAAATAGAAACGCCTGTAATATAATTAGAAAAATGGAGGTTTTAGTAAGAAGAAAGAAAAAAGGCAACGTGTTTTGCTGAAAAAAGGTAACCGTCCATGATATAATTGGAAAAAGGGAGATTTTAGTTAGAGAAAAGAGAAAAGGTAACGTGTTTTGATTGAAAAAGGTAATTGATTAGTTAATAATAATTATATATAATTATGTTATTTTTAGCTAAATGGTAATTGGTTAATTATTAGTATTATAATATTAATATTTTTTATTAAATAGAAACGCCTGTAATATAATTAGAAAAATGGAGGTTTTAGTAAGAAGAAAGAAAAAAGATAATGTGTTTTGCTGAAAAAGGTAACCATCCATAATATAATTGCAAAAAGAGAGATTTTAGTTAGAGAAAATAGAAAAGGTAACGTGTTTTGACTGAAAAAGGTAATTGATTAGTTAGTAGCAATTATATATATTTAAGTTATTTTTTTAAACAAAATTGCTCGTAGTGTTTTTAAAAAGGAGAAATTTTAGTTAGATAAAATGTAAAAGATATTTTATTTTAAATGAAAAAGGAAATTATTTAGTTATTGAAAAATAGAAAAGGTTATATGTTTAAACTTAAAAAAGAAATTGATTAATAAATGAGAAATTTTTGTTAGATGAGAAGTTTTAGTTAGATAAAATATAAAAGATATTGTATTTTATTTGGAAAAGGAAATTATTTAGTTCTTGAAAATAGAAAAGATAATATGCGTAACCTGAAAAAGAAAATTGATTAGTTAATAGATCTGTAATTGAGTAAGGGTAATTAGGTAAATTCAATAGGTACCAACCAACCAAACTTTTAATGTTTCGGCTTTAATATAATAGAATAGATAGATAGATAGATTGTGTCAAAAAAGCATAATACCGTTAGTGCTATATGCAATTTATATATTTTTTTAAATAACTAGCTTATTAACTCATGCAACGCATCGATTCCATTTTTAATATCTAAATTTATATTAAATTTTTAAAATTTATATGTTATTAATTTACCTATCAAATTGTTGTTAAAATTTGATATACATAAGATTTTACATATTCAATGTAATATTTGTGTTCTATTTTAAATTTTTAAATTTGATTTGAACGATTTTACAGCCCATATGAAATTAACAAAATAATCTTTAATTTAGTGATGGTTTAATAATTATTTTCCAATTAAATCTACGCATAAACAAAGCTAATGGACAAGAGTACCATTTTTTTAAGTTCCATGACAAGAATACGGATGCGCGTGGAGAAGGCCAAAAATACTAATTTATTACGTATTTGAAAAATGGGTAACACATGTCACGTATTTTCCAGAAGGGTAATAGTATATATTATCCATTCATGGAATGGGTAATAACAATTAATTTTTTTTCATCAGGGTAATAGCAATTAATTTTTTTTCTTTTTTTTTTTGCTAAATATATATTTTATATTTACAAACACTATTAAAAAACGTAAGGTAATAGCAACTAAATAAAAAATTGAATATTATAACGAATACGGCGGCCTAATTTTTAAAACATCGCGGTTAGCCCCAATTTTTTAAAAATCAGGATAAATTAGGGTTTTGGGTCTAGGTTTTAGGGTTGCCCTAAGTCCGTATACGGTTTATCTGTCGTTCTTAATATTTCTAAAACCCAAAATGAAAAGGATGAATCCAAAAAAATAATTGTTGAACCCGTAAGGAAAGATAAATTTAAAAATTTTAATTGAAAAATCTAATATTTCCACATCCCAAAAATTGGAACCCGTTGAACCCCGAATGGAAATTATAAGTGTATTATGTATTTGCAGTAAGTGTAATATGGCTATTACGCATGTCATATTTGGTTATCAAGCTATTACGTATTTATTATACGGGTATTAAATTTATTGCGCATTTGAAACCTACTTAACAGGTTGTTTTTTTATATTACGCAAGTGATACATGCTTAATAGGTTGGCAATTGCTTTTTTTTATTACCCTTTTTTAAAATGTGTAATGTGCTGGTAGATTTGGCCACCTATCCCACAATTCGTTAGTTTGGTAAAAGTGTATTTTAATAGAGTAAAGGGAATCTAAAGTTACCTTTAGATAATTTCTCTAAAGTTAACCATTAGAAGGAAGACACATAAGCATACTTATTGATGCCCCTGCGGGGCCCTTTAAAACTACGTAGTTTTGATGGTTAACTTTAGGAAATCCTCCTAAAGTTAACTTTAGATTCCTTTTTCTCAATTTAATATGTATACTTAAAAGTGTATTTATATTGAAATACGAAAAAGTGCATGTCAATGATTTCTTTACAATTTCTTTATACTCCTGTTGTCCCTCTTATTTCTTCACACTTTCTTTTTGGGATGTTGCTCTCAATATTCACACTCCAAAACTTACCCAAAATAGTAAAAATTTACAATATAAAAATTAACTACACCCACTATTTTTCACCGCTATACTTACTTTATACATTAAATATTGATTGGTCTCAACACTTTTCTTTTTCTTAACCTCCGTGCCCAACTCATTTGCAAACAAATGAGAGGGATGGGGGAGTATATAATTAGCATTATAAATGTAGATCTTCTAAATTGAATATATGATTAATGTAAAAATTCGAAATTACATTTTTTCTTGATAATTTGAGTGTTTTCATTTGGATGATAATTATTTGATCATCACTAAATTAAAGATAATTTTAAAAGTTTTACGTGGGATGTAAAATCATCCAAATCTGATTTCTAGATCTCAGGATAGTGCCCAAATAATATATAAACTTTTTTTTAATATTAATAAAAAAATTAATTAAATTCAATTATATCCTTTTTTAATTATATCTTTTTCATATCATGATTTTCTTTTAAAAATTTTATTTCAATACAATGTTTTCTAATTATATCCATTTTAGATTATAATTTTATTTTTAATATGATATAATCTTGATCGTTTATTTTTAAAAATTTTAGATTTGACGGTTAAGATTATTTTAGTAGTAACCAAACCAAAGGTAGCACTATCAAACCAAAATTATGTATAAGATCCTTTTATGCTTATTATATATAAGGATATAATAATATAATATAATGTAATATGACAAAAGTATTTTAATTATTTTAATTTTATAATAAGATGTATTTTATATGGTTTAGTTACTCCTTTTCCCTCACGAATTGTTAATAAGTAAAAAAACAAATTCATAATTTGCATATGAGTGTTGCTAAATGCAAATCAAATTACTCAATGCAATTTGCAAAAGTTACTTTGCTGTCCTTTCTAGTTCTTTGAATAAAATGTACGTATAACCTAGTTTTATATGCATTGTATACCTGGTTTTCTGTGCACAATACATATACTTTACTTTTCTGTGCACAGTACATTTATTTCATTCATAATCATATCATAATCATATCATGTACATTGTATTTATTAATCTATTATATATCTAATATACCAACAAGAGGTTTCCCTGAGCATATAGAGAACCGTGACCTATACATACTTTAGGCGTCGATTGCTAGCTTAACCGACGCTTAATGTCATATGTCTTGGACCTTTTGCGTCGGTCATGAAACAACCGAAGCCTAAAACTGAACCTTTAGCGTCGGTCTTTACTCAACCGACGCCTAAAATTGACCTTTAGCGTAGGTCTTTACTCAACCGAAGCCTAAAACTAACCCTGTAGCGTCGGTCTTTACTCAACTGACGCCTAAAATCGACCCTTTAGCGTCGGTCTTTACTCAACCGACGCCTAAAACTAACCTTGTAGCGTCGGTCTTTACTCAACCGACGCCTAAAATCGACCCTTTAGTGTCGGTATTTACTCAACCAACGCCTAAAACCAAACCTTAGCGTCGGTCATAAACAACCGACGCCTAAAACTGACCCTTTAGCGTCGGTCTTTAGTCAACTGACGCCTAAAATGACTCTTTTGTACTTTATGTGTCGCCTTACATTTGACCGACGCTAAAAGTACTATAATTTTTTTTAAAAAAAACTAAATTACATACAAATAATATTTTTATACAAATAATACGTTATTTTATATTATACCTTTCTACTTCAAAAAAATAATTTGAATAATATTATTCAAATAAGATTTATGCAAATCAAACAACATTTTATAAAAAGTTACATTTAAATATTTTCGTTACACAAATAAATAAAATGTATTCTTTCTACTTATATATTTTGAACCGTTATTATAACGTCTTAAAAAAACGCATATTATATATATATATATTTATTTATGATAAAATTTTAGATTTTTGTGTTTGATCATTATTGAGTGAGTAAAATTTCAATAATATTGTGATCACATGTTTATATGTTGGTCTGGATGTGTGATTGGTGGATTGTATATTTTTAATTTCATTTCCTACTTAAGTGTGCAAAATAAATGTTTTAATCGCATTCATGGAATTTATAAAAGTATGGGAGTCGTTAAAAATCACGAAATCTTTGATAATATTATCTTTATATATTTATCAAGTTTTTAAATTTGTTGGAAGAATTATTCTCAGTATTTAAGGATTTTAAAATTATTTAATAAATTATTTTACATTTTAGGAATTTATACTTGTAAAATTTATATTTATTTCGTTATTGATCCTAAAAATATTCTAAAAATTTGGGAAGATAGCTAATTTCATTTTCTACATTTTAAAAACAATATTGAAATTTTTCTAAAATATTAACTTTTTATTTTCTATTTTACAAGATGGTTTTAAATTGTTTTTAATCAAAAATTGAATTGTGAAATTACTGAAATTCCCCTTATCCCTTTTAATCTCAAAACCGCCGCATCCTCTCGAGTCTCGACTCTATGATTCTCTCTCTCGAACACTATCTCAATCTCTCTCTTGTTCTATGTATCCCGTTCTTCCCCAAATCAAATAGCGTGAGTTCTCTCCGCCTCCATCTCTCTTTTCTCTCCATCTCTCGATATCTGTTCGTCCCTACACACCATGAATACACACACCCATAAACTCGCACACAACTCTCCTCCCTCTCTTCCTCATCTCCGCTGCTACAACACAACCACCATCGTCGGCAACCTATCGACCATGGTGGTGCCTCCCTTCCCCGACCAACCAACACCCACAATCCCCCAAATTATATATAAACCCTAATTTATAATACTATTGCTACTAATGAAGCGTTCCCTTCTGAATTTTGGCAATTGCAGTTCAATCCCCAGGTTCCAACACTAATTTATAATACATTTTATTTTTAGGAAAATGGATTTTTTTTGTCACTGAACTATTCACCTTTTTAGAAATCTACCACTCAACTATGAATTTTTATTTTTTACTCACTAACGTTAGGTCCGGTTTTCTTTTAGTCACTAAACTTAGGTTCGGATTTTGTTTTACTCACTAAACTTAGGTTCGGATTTGATTATTAGCATTATGTTAATTTTTTTACTCACTAACCTTAGATTCAGAGTGAACTAGTCAATTAAAGATTTAATACTTAAAAATGATGCATTATACGGTACAATTTGTTAAATTCTATTACTTGAAAATGATGCATTAAACTTTATCTTCCTATATCTCACTAACCTTAGATTCGGAGTGAACCAGTCAATTGAAGATTTAATACTTAAAAATGATGCATTATACAGTACAATTTGTTAAATTCTATTACTTGAAAATGATGCATTAAACTTTATCTTCCTACATCTTATTAAACTTTATGTTATTATAATTTTCAAGATATAGTAAAATATCGATAAATGAATATTCGTTACGAATAACCTTGTTAAATGAATATTTTTTTCGATCCCAACATAATAGAGATAGTATTTTTGACCTCGATTAGTGAATAAAAATTTTTGGTCCAAAGCGTATTCATTTATCAAGGTTTAACTGTAAAGTTAAATCATTAGAGAGGATAACTTTGTCTTATTAAACTTTATTTTATTAAACTTTATCGATTTATTTTCAAGATAAAATTTAATGCATACTTTATCTTATTAAAATTTATCGATTGATTTTCAAGATAAAGTTTAATGCAAACGTTATCTTATTAAATTTAATCGATTTATTTCAAGATAAAATTTAATGCATCATTTTCAGTATTAAAGTTTAACAAATTGTTTTCTATAATGCATCACTTTTAAATATTAAAGCTTCAATTGACTTTTTCACTTCGAATCTAAGGTTAGTCAGTAAAAAAAATTAATATAATGTTAATAATCAAATCCGAACCTAAGTTTAGTGAGTAAAACAAAATCCGAACCTAAGTTTAGTGACTAAAAGAAAACCGGACCTAACCTTAGTGAGTAAAAATTAAAAATTTATAGTTGAGTGGTAGGTTTCTAAATTGGTCAATAATTCAGTGACAAAAAAATCAATTTTCCCTTTATTTATTTATTTATTTATTTATGCTGGTTTAAAGTTCTTGTGCTATTTGTTCCTTTATATAAATTTGTGATTGGAATGTATTTATGTGAAAGAATTGATTTTTACCCAAATCAATGTTGATTTTTTGCTATAGAATGTGTATGTATTAAGAATGTATCTATGTGCTTGTTTCTGTTATCTTACATTTGCGTTTATTGTGTTCTTTGGTAATGGACCTTTAGAAAAAATTGTGATGCTATTTACAAGCCATTAGAATAGTCCACAAAAATATGATTCTTATTCTTGGAAATATGTTGTTAGCCATAGAGGGTCTAAGAGCTCATAAAGAAGAAAATGAAACACAACATTTCATATTTTCAGGAATATTTTCTAGTTCTGAGGAATCACATTGTTGCTTTTGAACAAAATCAGGTTATGCTTGGTCTACTATTTCAGCATTTGATTCTCTTTTCTCATTAATGCATGACAAACATTTATGTACATGTATGGCTTCTTACCCTTTTCGTTCCCCACATTTTCATGCAGAAATTATCATATATTTATCAGCTTAAATTTTTCATCTGTTTGTGGTTTAAAGCATTCTAATTTTGATCATCCTAGATATCTAACATTGTTATAATATTCCACTTTTCTTTTTTCCTTCTGCAAGATCAGGGTTCTTGACAACCAAGGTTTGAGGGGTTTCTTACCAAATGACGTCTTGTCTACAGAATCAACAAAGCATGTGTTAGAAATGATTGATGAGAACAGTGTTTGGAAGCTATAGTGACAAAACAGAGTTTAGCTGG
Source organism: Kitagawia praeruptora (assembly GCA_037693485.1). Taxonomy (NCBI): domain Eukaryota; kingdom Viridiplantae; phylum Streptophyta; class Magnoliopsida; order Apiales; family Apiaceae; genus Kitagawia; species Kitagawia praeruptora. The sequence continues at coordinate 155,488,857 of CM075352.1, forward strand.
AATCAGTCAGAGTTTAGTTAAACACTGACTGGAAGCAATATCTTTGAAGATTGGAAAGTTGTCAAAGAGATTGAGTTGACTTGGAAGACTGGAGCAATCGTGATTGATATCAATTGTATAGCTTGATTATAGGAGAATCAGTTACTGATTGTATGAAGCTGTATGTTCTATAAATACAGTTAGGTTAACCCTAGAAGGGTATCGAACATTGAGAAATTCATTGATTGTAACCTAAGCAGCTCTCTGTGATATTTTACATCACTGAGAGAGGAATTGTTAATTCCAAACAGTTTTAAAGTATTAAACAGTGTGTTCTTGTTAAGTTACTCATTCAATATTTGATTAACTATTGTGAATTCGACCTAACAAGTGGTATCAGAGCCTAATCTGTTACTTTATTACAGTTAAAGATCCAAACACAATAGTAATCAATGGCAGAGATACCTCCACCAACTGAGAAAACCCCTACTACTGTTAGTAGGTATGAAACAATAAGGGTTCCTATACTTAGGCCATCAGAGTATGCAATCTGGAAGGTAAAGATGACCATGTTTCTGGAAGCCACAGATCCAGAATATCTTGATAGAATATATGAAGGTCCTCACAAGCCTACAAAATTATCTGCTGCTGCTGCTGGTGAGGAATCAAAGGTCATTCCAAAAGAAAAGAAAGATCTAACTGCTGAGGATCTTTCATCCATTGCAAAGGATGCAAAAGTGAGACATTTACTTCACAGTGCATTAGACAATGTTATGTCTAATAAAGTGATTAACTGTACAACTGCAAAGGAAACTGCAAAGGAAATATGGGATGCACTTGAGGTTAGGTGTCAAGGAACTCCTGCAATCAAGAAAAACAGAAGAAACATACTCACTCAGGAGTATGAGCACTTTGAGGCAAGGTCTGAAGAAACCATGACAGAAACATTTGACAGATTCTGTAAACTGCTCAATGATTTGTCATTGGTTAACAAAGAGTATGATTTAGAAGATTCAAATCTCAAGTTTCTTCTCTCTCTACCTGAAAAGTGGGATGTGAAAACAACCACTATAAGAGATAATTATGAACTTGGTGAAACAGAGATTGATGAAATTTATGGACTGCTCAAAACCCATGAATTGGAATTGGAGCAGAGAAACAAAAGATCTAGTAGAAAGTCAAAGTCTGTTGCTCTTAAGGTTGAGGAGAAACCATCAAAGAAGGAAGCATCAAGGAGAAAGGCAAAAGGAAAAGCTTTAATCATACACTCAGAAAGTGAGTCATCAAACACTGATGTTGACTCAAACACAGATGGATCATCTGATTCTGAAGATGATGAAGAGATGATGCAAATGGCTGCATTGATGGTAAAAACCTTCAAGAAGATGGGATACAAGAACTTCAAGAAGGGAAAGAGATTCTCCAAGGACTACTCAAAGTTTGACAAGAAGAATTTCAAGAAATCTGAGGGAAAGGACTTCAAATCTGGTAAGAAAGATAAGTCTGAGATTCAATGCTACAAGTGTAAGGAGATGGGTCACTATGCTCCTGAGTGCAAGAAGGGTAAAACTGAGAAGGCACTCTACACCAAAGGCAGAGATTGGGCAGACACTTCAGATTCAGATGAGGAAGTCAACTATGCTCTCATGGCTACTACTCAGACTGAAAATGATGATCTCAAGGTACCCCCAACTACCTATGCTTATAACACTGATAATATAACTGAATTGAGAATTTATCTTAAAGCATTGCATATCAGTTATAGGGATCAGACTTTAGAAAATGAGAGGATAAAGACTGAGTGCTCTCAACTCAAAGAAAGAAATAAACTTGTTGAGGAACAGCTAGAGAACATGAATAAAATTCAGAAAGAGAGAGATGATGCAGTGTTTATTGAACAGGAGTTGCTAAGTAAGTATAAGCAACTAGAATCTGAATTGGAAGATACTAAACACATCATTAAAACTTGGACACACTCTGGTAAAGATACTCAAGAAGTGTTTCAGTCAGATACAGTAGGTCTAGGTTACTCTGAAGGAGATGAACTTAGATTTGAAAATCAGGTAAAAGTTAGACCACATCGTTCATCTGAAGGTAATGTCATGGGAACAGGTGGACCTAAGACTGAAGCACAGAAAAAGGCTGTTAAAGAGTCATATGCTAAGACTTTTGTTAAAGAGGCTAACATTGGTTTAATGACATATAAACAACTCAAGCATAAGCTAAAGGAGATAAAATCTGTCAACAAACAGAGATTGCCTAAGAAAAACAAAAATGGAAAGGTAGGCATAACATCAGGAATTAAGCCAATGCTTGCTTCATTAGCTCCTAGAAAAACATGCTTTAATTGTGGTAGCACTAATCATCTTGCTAGTTTCTGCAGTAAGAATAAGAAAATAAATTCTTTGCCCTCTAAAACTGCAGTTAAAAATGATTATGTGAGGACTAGACCACAGACTTTATGTAAACACTGTGGAAGTACATGGCATTCTATTTACACTTGCAGAGATTATCATGCTATTTACTATAATTACTATGAACCCAAACCAAATTTGAAATGGGTTAAAGTAAACTCTGCAAATGTAAACTCTGAAAGAGTTAGCTTAAACTCTGATAATGTGAATTCCGCTGCAAAAGCTAACAGAATTAAGAAAGCCAAAGGATCCAAGCAAGTCTGGATCCTTAAAACTAACAATCAGTGATTGTTTGTGATTGCAGGGCACCAGGGTGAGTACCCTAGTCGTGGACAGTGGATGTTCAGGACACATGACTGGAAATAAAGCCCTGCTATCAGAGTATGAGGAGAAGGCTGGCCCAAATGTTTCCTATAGAGATGGCAACATAGGACATACTCTGGGATATGGCAACATTAATCTTGGAAATGTCATCATCACAAATGTAGCTCTGGTTCCAGGACTCAAGCATGATCTGCTATCTGTGAGTCAAATCTGTGACAGAGGATATCATGTGGATTTTCAGCCTGAATATTGTCAAGTGATCTGTAAATCTACAGGGAAAGTTGCTCTAGTTGGAAACAGACACAATAACATCTATGAAATTAAATTGTCAACAAACACTGATGGCAAAGCAGTGTGTCTGTCTACAAGAATGTCCAGTGAAGAGAGTTGGAAATGGCACAAGAAACTCTCTCATTTGAACCTGAACAACATCAATGAGCTAATCAAGAATGATCTTGTAAGAGGTCTACCAAGGTCTTTGTTGAATGTAGAAGGCCTGTGTGATTCTTGTCAAAAGGCTAAACAGAGAAAAGCCTCCTTCAAAAGCAAATCTGAGTCTTCAATTGTTGATCCTTATCATCTCCTACATGTTGATCTTTTTGGTCCAGTGAATGTGATGTCTCTTGGAAAGAAGAAATATGCTCTAGTCATTGTTGATGAATATACCAGGTACACATGGGTATATTTTCTTGCAAAGAAGGATGAAACTACATTAACACTGACAGAACATATATTACAACTGGACAAAGGGTCAGAGAATCAAGTGAAGATAATCAGAAGTGACAATGGAACTGAATTCAGGAATTCATCAATGGAAGAATTTTGCAAGAGTAAAGGAATCAAACAAGAGTTTTCTGCACCTGGCACTCCACAACAAAATGGTGTAGTGGAGAGGAAGAATAGAACCTTGATAGAAGCTGCCAGAACCATGCTAGATGAAGCAAAATTGCCAACATATTTCTGGGCAGAAGCAGTTCAAACTGCTTGTTTTACTCAAAATGCAACACTGATCAACAAGCATGGTAAAACACCATATGAAATGGTGAAGAAGAAAAAGCCAAATCTAAAATATTTTCATATTTTTGGATGCAAATGCTTTGTGTTGAAGACTCATCTTGAACAGTTGACCAAATTTGATCTAAAGGCAGATGAAGGAATTTTTGTTGGCTATCCACTGTCAACTAAGGCATTCAGAGTTTATAATCTGAGAACCAGAGTGATCATGGAATCAATTCATGTGTCATTTGATGACAAGAAAATAACTGGACTTGAAGATGTCAATGAATATGATCAACTGCACTTTGAAAATGAAGATTTATTCTCTGAAAAAGTAAACTCTGATCAGACTGATTTGACAAACTCTGTTGATCTAAACTCTGAACCTCTACTGGTAAATACTGAAGAAACTCTTCAATCAGAAACAAGGGAAGAATCAGTTGAGGGGGAGCATGAAGAATCACATCAAAGTGATAATTCAAACACTGAAAGTGACTCAGTTGATAATTCTGAATCAAACTCTGTTGATTCAAACTCTGTTGATAATTCTGAGCAGTCACATTCAGGGGGAGCATCAGAAAATGAAGAAAGGCACCAAGAAAATCAGGAGAGCATGGATCAAGGGGGAGGATCACATGATGACAGAAGCAATCTGCCTTCTGCAAGAAAATGGACTAAATCTCACACACCTGATTTGATTATTGGTGATCCTGATGCAAAAGTAAGGACAAGAAGTGCAACAATAAATGAATGTCTGTTTCATGCATTCTTGTCACAATCTGAGCCAAAGAAAGTGGAAGAAGCTCTTAAAGATGCTGACTGGATAACAGCAATGCAAGAAGAGCTAAATGAATTTGAAAGAAATGAAGTGTGGACACTTGTACCAAGGCCCAAGAACAGATCCATTGTTGGTACTAAATGGGTTTTCAGGAATAAAACTGACAGTGAGGGTGTTATCACAAGGAACAAGGCAAGACTGGTTGCAAAAGGCTATTCACAACAGGAAGGAATAGACTATGATGAAACATTTGCTCCAGTGGCTAGATTGGAGGCAATCAGAATTTTTCTAGCATATGCCTCTCATAAGAAATTCAAAGTGTTTCAGATGGATGTAAAAAGTGCATTTTTGAATGGAAAACTTGAAGAAGAAGTGTTTGTGGAACAACCACCAGGTTTTGTAGATCCAAAATATCCAGACTATGTCTACAGGTTAGACAAGGCACTCTATGGACTTAAGCAAGCACCAAGGGCATGGTATGAAACCCTTGCCAAATTTCTACTAGAAAGTGGATTTCACAGAGGTACTATTGACAAAACTCTGTTTTACTTCCAAACTGGTAGTGACTTGCTTTTAGTTCAGATATATGTAGATGACATCATTTTTGGATCTACTAATGATAAACTCTGTAAGAAGTTTGCCAAACTCATGCAGTCAAGATATCAAATGAGTATGATGGGAGAGCTTAGTTATTTTCTAGGCCTACAGGTGAAGCAAACAGATGATGGAATTTTTATAAATCAAGCAAAATATACCAGAAACCTTCTCAAGAAATTTGGTATGCTTAACTGTTCATCTGCAACAACTCCCATGGCAACTGCAACAAAATTGGACAAAGATGCAGGGTCATCAGTAGATATGACAAGTTACAGAGGAATGATTGGTTCTTTACTCTATTTGACAGCTAGCAGACCTGATATCATGTATGCAACTTGTTTGTGTGCAAGGTTCCAGGCAGATCCAAGAGAACCACATTTAACAGCAGTAAAGAGGATATTTAAGTATCTCAAGGGCACTATGACTTTGGGGCTGTGGTATCCAAGAGAATCAGAGTTTAAACTTCTTGGTTATTCAGATGCAGACTTTGCAGGATGTAAGATAGACAGAAAAAGCACCAGTGGAAGTTGTCAGTTTCTGGGTGACAGACTTGTTTCCTGGTACAGCAAGAAACAGAAGTCAATATCTACATCTACAGCTGAAGCAGAATATATTGCTGCTGGTAGCTGTTGTGCACAGATTTTATGGATGAAGAATCAACTGCTGGATTATGGATTAAGGTATACCAAGATACCTATTTACTGTGATAATCAAAGTGCTATTGCAATGACAGGTAATCCAGTGCAACATTCAATGACAAAGCACATCAGCATAAGGTATCACTTCATCAGAGAGCATGTAGAGGAAGGCAACATTGAGCTTAACTTTGTGTCTACAGAACAACAACTTGCAGATATCTTCACCAAGCCATTGAGTGAAGCTACATTTACAAGACTGGTCAATGAACTAGGAATGGTCTCTAGTTTTGACTAGAGATGTTGGTTAGACTCAAAAAAACTTATTGCTCATGTTATGCAAATTGTTAAGTGCTATGTGAACCTTAGTATTAAACTCTGTTCTGCATGCTAATGTTTAAAACTTGCTAAACTCTGTCAGCATGTCTGTCTGTTAAACACTGTTAACATGTTAGATACACTCAGTAAATTCAGAATTGATTATTGTCTGAATGAAAACACCAATGAAGAAAATGTATGAAGCATGATTCTCAGTAAATAAATCATGATTCTTTCTGAGTCACTGTAATCTAATCAGACTTTGTGCAGTAAATCAACACAGCATGATACTGTTTCATATTTATAGCATCTCTTAGTTTATTCAGTCCTAAACTCTTAGTCTATGAATATTGTGTGCATTGCCTCTCATAAATAATTTTGGTTATTGATGAACTCTAAACTCTGATAAGTGACATTCTGTTTCCAAAGGTATGGTTCCTGATGATTCCTTGTTTGTACTTGTGAAAACCATAAAACTTGAGATGTGTCATTGATTAGTTTGGTGAGTTCAGATTCATGTCTACACCCTGTGAGAGTTTGAGCCAAATCAGTGATTGATACATTTTCTATCAATCAGTATTTATTGTTGTGTGATATTCATCAGGAAGTATGTTTCTCTAGAACTTGTATTAAACCATTTTGAGACTACATGATGTGTGTGTGCATGAAAATGATAAAGGCAATAGGATTCACCATTTCTTCAAACACTGTTCAAAATTCTTTTGAACTTTGTTCAAACACTGTATAAATGGTATAAACACTGTTCATAATTTCCATCCTTAGTAAACCTCTTTGAGCCTTATTAACTGCTCATTTTTCTTATACTCTGAAGTGTTAAGAGCAGTTATATTTTTTTTCTCCCAAGCAGATGAGTGTTTCTCAAGAAAAGAAAAGTTTATTCAGTATATATGCTAAATAAAAAAAAAAAAAAAAAAAATAAAAAATAAAAATAAAAAAAGGCATATATACTGATCTTGTACAAATATGTACTAACAATGTGACTGAACACTTTGTTCTATTAAAATGTTCAGCTTAAAGTCACTCATAAATAAAACATCTTTTTCATCTGTTTGATCTTACCTCATTACAACCCTGAATAAAGTCCTTTTGATTTGTGAATACATGTACTCAAAGTAGTGTAGATTTGGTGGACATTCAAGCATATGGTAGACTCTGCTATTTCTGATTGAATGTGAGTGTAAACACTTCACCTAAACACTTGTGTGTTTGAGAGTTTGTGAGATTATTCAGTTCATGACTGTTATTCACTGAATGATGCTATGATTTCTATCTCTTGATCTTTTTGTCTTCAAAGACTGTGTGCTTACCTGGATAATCATGGACATCAAAGGGAATAGAAGTTTTCAGATTTCTGTATTACAGTAACTACAGAGTTTAGCATTCATCAAACAATCAGTGTTTAATATGAGAGTTTGTGCATTCAGTGTTTATTGATTTTTGTTATGGATTTTATGAAAAATTAGATGCTCTAAAAATTGATTTTAGTAAACTCTGCTTCACACACATTCACAACTGTGCAATTTTTGAAAGGGTTGTTAGTGATAAGTTGGAAAATTGATAAACACTGTTGAGTTGTGTTAAGTACTCTAAGGTAAAAGTTTCATTGAGATGATTTGACTATTTTGGAGTAAATGGGGTAGTTGACAACTGTTAATTAGTGTAAATATGTCAAAGTGTCGTGATTATAGGAATGACAGCGGTAATTATTAAGTGATCCATTGGTTGTTTGACACGTGTTCCATGATAGTGTCCCACTCACACATTACTCTACAACAATTGCGTGCTTTTACTAAATAAACGATTGAGTTTTAATTTTACTCTAATCGTCTTTAGTCTCTCACTCCATATCGATTCACATTCACCCACTCACAGTTACTTGCATACTCATTCACTTTCAAAATTCTCATACACTCTCCTTCACATTTTGGTAAACACTTCACATACATCTTTTCTCTAACTCTCTTCGTATCATATCTTACTAATGGCAACTAAAGCGTTTGATGCAGCAGGGTTAGTTTTTCTTCCTAGCAACTATGCGGCACCACTGGAGAATGCAAATGCTCCAGAGGCGTTTCATTTGTTCCAAAATTTCTTAAAAGATTCTGAAATAGGGAAGGCTTTAACTGCACCACCAACATTATCTGCTTCACAAATTGCTGCCTTCTGGATAAACTCTGTATATGATGATGGAGAAGAGTCTGGCACTCCAACAATCACTTTCACTCATGATGAATCAGAGTATATCATTACTCCAACTACAGTTAGAGATGCTCTGGATTTTGAGACTCACACTTCTTATAGTGTTGTTGGTCATGATCGCTTGAGGACAATGTTGGAGCAAATTGGATGTGCAGGAAACTTGAATAAGATAGGGTCTTTGAGACGGCCACTTTTGAGAAAGGAATGGAGTTTCTTTTTCGATTGCATTACAAGAGCTTTTGGAAAGAAGACAACAAACTAGGATGCACTTCCTCTTGATACTCTCCAAATTGGTCATGCTCTACTATATGGAGGTAATTTTGATTTTGGTAGACTAGTGTTAATGAACTTGGGAGAGCGTTTGTCTGAGCCTACTACTGTCTATTTTGCTCGTTTTTGTCAACTGCTATTTACTGCTTGTGTGCCTAACATTCCAATTGATGAAGCTGATGTGATTCAGCCTTTTCAAGTTGCTAAAAGAATGTTTTCTGATTTGACAAACAAAGATGTTACTAAACAGCACATACCTGATATGTTTCTGCCACTAGCCTTACAGAACTATGTAAACCAACCTCAAAATTCTCAATCACCACAACAAATGCCTGAACCATTAGACACCATAAACTCTGAACCAACACCTACAACACCCACAACCACTGTACCTACTACATCTCATCAACCACAACCAGAAACCTTAAACTCTTCACCAATAAACTCTCCACCATTAAACACTGAAACATTAAACACTGAAACCTTAAACTCTGAGCCAGCACCTACTGAAAAACCCAAAACCAAGCCAAAAAGAAAGAAACACACTGCCCAAAACACTAAACACTCAAAGGCTAAACAGACACTACCTGGAGCTGTTTATACAAGAAGGAAGAAACAAAAGGCAAACAGACCTTCACTTTCACCACCAAGAGAGAGCTCAAGTGAAGATGAAGAGGAGATTGTAGTGCCTCCAATCAAGAAGAGGAGATTAATTCTTTCTGATTCAGATGAAGAGAATGTTGTTGAAGCTCCAGAGGTGGTTTCACAGCAAACACCTACTGTTGAGGATGAAGAAAATGTTAAAATTCCTGCAGAGGTTGAAATGCCTGCAGAGGATACTGTCAATGTTGAAATACCTACAGAGGATAAAATGCCTGTAGAAGAGGATCAAAGAGATGGTTTTTCACCAGTGAATGATGTTCTTGAGTCAATTCTTGATCCTATCTCACCTATTACTAAAACTGAAGCTCCTGGTGTAGCTGATGAGCCTGCAGTAAATGTTCCTGAAGCTGCAGCATCACACACAGAGCTGATATCTACTGCTTCTCCAATTCCAGACAAAGGTGATGAAGTTGATCAGGCAACTAAGGAAAATTCTGAATCTATTCCTGTTGAAGCTACAAAGGCAAACTCTGTTGCAGAGCCTGTGCAACATGAGGTGACTATGGAAAAGGTTGCAGAAGTTGTTGAAGGAACTGTGGCTGACACTGCTCAGCATAGTGGTTCTTTAAAAGATGTCCAAGCTAAAGATGCAAATGCTGAAGATGAATCTGATAGTAGTGCAAACTCTGATTCTTTTGTGAGTGCACCAGCACAGACAGATAATAAACATACACCTTTTGATCAGCCTTGTCCATCTCATGCAATTGAAGTTGAGCATCTTGCTAAATATGCTGCTGATTGGTATAAACAAGACTGTATTTTTCCAAAAGGGAGAGCAGCTGATTTTGTTAAGCAGACTGCAAAGCAAATTTCAAATCCAGAGATTTTATCCTGTTTAAAGGCAACTGTGGTACAAGTCAAAACTCTGGAGGGAAATTTTGCTGATACAAAACAAGAAATTACTTCCTTGAAGACTGAAATTCAGTCAAGAGAAATGAAGATGGAAAGAGAGTCCAAAATAAAAGCTGCACAGCTATCCAAAGTTCAAGATACTCTCTTTGCCAGGCTAGGAAAGGTTGAAGAAAATCAAATTGCTTTGTTTTCTAAGGTGGATTCCATTGCTAACTCTTTGGAGCTCATTACATCAATACTCATTCCTGATGATGTCAAAAAGGGGGAGAGAGTTGCTAAGTCTAAATGCAAAGTTTCTCAAACTCTGACTCAAAAGGATGATGCTGGAGATGGAGGGGCAAGTGAAAAGGGTAAGGTTTTAAACTCTGAAACACTAACTCTGAGATCTGGCAAATCTCTTAAGTCACAGTCTGTTGGAATAAACACTGAAACTCAAGGTACTTCAAAAACCAAGAGTTTGGAATTAATTTCAAATCCAAAGACTGATGAGGAGTTAGCTGTTAAGCTTTTCATGGAAGAGAATGCAGAAGGAGTTACTATAGAAGATGCTAAAGCTGAAGAGAAGAGTTTACAAGAAAAGCATTTGAAAGCTCTAAAGTCTGAAAAAGCAAAGAAGAATGTGAAAGTTGCTAAAGCTGCAAAGCCTGTTCTTAAAGGCATTCAAATCAAAGAACCAGTTGGTACAAATCAAAGAATTCAAGTATTTAGAAAACCAACAGATGCAGAAGCTAAGCAAAAGCTGAAAAGTATTGTTACAACCTCTGTTGATACACATGTTGTACAGAAAAATGAAGACACAACCTCTGTTGCTGCACAAGTTGTGACCACACCATTATTGTCTTCTCAGTTGAAATCAACATTTAAGAAAGGTGCTCTTCATGATTCAAGACTAGAAGCTACAATTCCATTGGATTTTACTGATGGTAGAGCTTTATCTGGTAAAGTTGGATACAACAAAGAAGGCATAGGCTCACACAGAGATAAAAGACAATATGTTGGTCCCAGAGATCCTTCTTCACTGTCTATTCCAGGTCGTGGTGTCACTCAAGAGAGTTTAGACAAACTGGAGTCAGTACAGCTTGTATATCAGAAGAGTCTAGAGAAGGATTTCTTGCTATATTTCATGGCTGATGGAACAGTGTTTAAAGTTTCTGAAAAAGATATCGAATTAAAATACTGGGAAGAACTTGAATATGTTCTGTATATTTTCAGAGTGAGAAATCAAAGAGCTCAGTCAGTTGCAAATGTGCTTAGACAAAGAATGATTCAAAACCTTGCAAGAAGGCAAATGAAATTCAACAGCAAGTATGTTCCTAAATACAGAGATTGGAATGGAAATCTGATAGAAATGGAAAAAGGGACTACAAAGCTGAAGACTGATCTTGGAGTCACTGTTCTGGATTTTAATGTGAAATCTGAGGAAGTGAAATACATAAGGCTGGGAAATGAAATGAGAAGAAACAAAATCTACGATCTTAGAGCTGCTATCTATCAAACTGATGAGAATGATCCTCAGTTGAGAGAAATCAAGGAAGCTATGCAGATAGAGCTTGAAAATGCTGAAAGAAGATTGCTTATAGACTATCTCAGAACAATGCCTGATCTTCAAGAGATTAGAAATTAAAGTTTGTAAGAATTTTCTTATTTTCTGTAGAATTTGTTAAGTAATAGCTTAAACTCTGTTTGTATGATTAAACACTGTAAACTTTGTATTTGTTTTGACATCAACATTTACTGTAAACTTGTACATTTTTGCTAATGGACAAGTTGGGGGAGATTGTTAGAAATGATTGATGAGAACAGTGTTTGGAAGCTATAGTGACAAAATAGAGTTTAGCTGGAATCAGTCAGAGTTTAGTTAAACACTGACTGGAAGTGCAACAGAGGTTGTTAAACTCTGTAGCGGTATTGTCTGAAGAGTCAACAGTGTTTGAAGATTGATGCAAGATAAATATGGAAGCAATATCTTTGAAGATTGGAAAGTTGTCAAAGAGATTGAGTTGACTTGGAAGACTGGAGCAATCGTGATTGATATCAATTGTATAGCTTGATTATAGGAGAATCAATTACTGATTGTATGAAGCTGTATGTTCTATAAATACAGTTAGGTTAACCCTAGAAGGGTATCGAACATTGAGAAATTCATTGATTGTAACCTAAGCAGCTCTCTGTGATATTTTACATCACTGAGAGAGGAATTGTTAATTCCAAACAGTTTTAAAGTATTAAACAGTGTGTTCTTGTTAAGTTACTCATTCAATATTTGATTAACTATTGTGAATTCGACCTAACAGCATGTAAGTTATTTATGTTTCCGTTTTCAGTTGATTTATAAAATTATATTCCGTTAATCATTTTCTTTTCGCCAGTGATTTAGTTATATAGATCTGGACTTCAATAGCTGTTTCATTTTGTATTCAATTCATTGATAGTGCAATACCACCGAATACTATCCAAACTTAAGAATTTGATGAAGATACTTTTTTTGTAAAGTACTGATGAAGATATTACATTTGCTGCAGTGTATAACTGCAGATAGCAGTATACACTGAATGGGTCTTTCCTAATATAACTATTGTTTTGATCCGATTTTTGTATATGCAGAAGTTTTAATGGAAACAGCATCCATGGGACTATACCTTCTTCACTGGGCACTGTTGCCAGCCTAGAAAAACTGTAAGGCATAACATATCATAATGTACTTTAGATAGCTAAACTCTTTTGTTCTTTTTTTAAATACAGTTTCCATAAGTCCACTAATTCTCAGAGTTTACACCCAATATTTGTTATTTAATTTAACAAAAAAAGTAGTTTTAGTTTACTCGCACTAAAAAATTTTTTACTAGTGCGAATGTAAAGGTTTATTGTGAGTTCGAATTGATTTTGTTATATATATATATATAGGAGGAATTTGTGGACTTTGGAAGGGATGAAAGTTTGATATTTGAATTGTTGGATTTCAAACACGATGTTCCCGACAATGGAAGTGCTACTTGGTTCTTTCAAGACCTTGCCTCCAAACAGGATGCTAGCGGAACCACGGTAACATTTGTATATGCTCGACTATGATTTTATTGCAATTTGATCATGTCTTGAATCATTTAACACTGTGTATTTGTATGTAAATTCATTTTGTTGTACATGCCATCAGCTTTTCTTACTGATAGTAGTTTGGTAGTAGTCAGGGTAAGGGTAAAGCAGTGAAAATATTAGCTTCCTGATTGTGTTTCCACCCTTCATTTGCTAGCGTTATCCAGGTAATTGAGCAATCAGGAGTATTTGAGGCTGAGTGGTTGCGGTTTAGAAATATGCATGCAGTCGTGACCACCGCCGTTGGACAAATGGTATGTACATTTATATTAAATGCTGTCAAATTTGTACAGCTCTTCATTTTGGACTTTCTTGTGTTTTGTTAAATTTGAATTTCTCTTTCCTTTTCATATGAATAAATTACTTTGATATGGATGTTTACCTAGGCATAAGTCTGTGTTAGTTTGTTCACGATCGACCTAATGCTCATACTGCTAACTTATATTCAACTCACTAATGAAACTGGTATTTCTTACATGTCCTAATTTCTCTACCTGCTAGGTTTTTGGGATTCTATTAAAGGTTTCCAATTAATTAATTGGTTCCATGGTCTACGTTATTGTCGGCTTAATTGATTATAATGATTTACTAGCTTGTCTACCCATGCTACACTCCTGTTACTAGGATTTCTTATTTATTGTTGTTAAGCGGGAGGATGAGATGCATATGACTAATTGCTACATGTCATTCATTTTTTATATCTAAAACTGAATTTGTCTCTCAGTTACAAAATCAGCTCTGTTAGCACACACAACCCAGAAGGGTCTGCAAGGTTGCAATATGTGTAAATTATAATAATTTCATGATGCTCACTGCCATGTTTACTCGAGGAATGCCTACAATTTCTCTTCCTTCCCCTATCACTACTATATCTGTAAAGAAGCACGGATTTGGGTTCTGTGGATAGTAGTGCATTATTCATTCTGTACTGGTGATAAATAGTATGGGGACACTATTGGGGTGCTTTTAGCTATTCCATATCCGTGTATATAGTGGTCACCTGCTATATGCAATATATTGTTTCTGGTACATATGTAATCACTTACTTATTTCTGTTGGTATTATTTGTACATATAACATATTTACACATACTAAAATACATATTGCACACATGATTTTGCATCACTGATTCGAGAACTTGGGTGTTTGTTTGAAATTCTTGATCTTCTAATTAACATTGCTTTTACCTCAGATTTAGCGGAACATGACAACTTATCACAGTCAGCGGTCGTTGATCATCTAGGATGAAAATTTGGGCACCCACCATGAAAGTATGATTCTGAATTTATGTTAATATATGCAGGTTCTCGGCAATTTGATATATGTGATATTTTCTTTTGCACTCCATATGGAATGAGAATCTTTGGCTTTAGAATCATTTATGATGTTGTCACCTTTACAATTTGTATGGAAAATAGTTTGTTAATCTTTAGGTACTTTGCAGAAAAAGGACGTGAAGGAACAATACAGAGTTCTAAACCAGATGCCAAGAAAGGTTAAGTTCTCAGAAGTCGTAAAGCTTTAAATAGTAATCAACAATGTCCAGGAGGCTGTACGAGCTATCCGCAAAGAGGTGAAAACATTGGTTAAGAAGTGCGGGAAGCCCAAAATGCTTGATGCAATCAGACTACCACCTCCTGAGCTATATTAAGCTTTTATTTCCCAATTATTTTGTTTTACGTGTTATGATTTGTTTTAGTTTGTAAAATTAAATTATTCCGTGTAAATTAACATATTGGCGAGTTGTGTAATATATATTTTATTAATCACTGGTTTGTATAAATCTTGTATTGTTTTTGTTGGTTTGGATGAATGTGTATTAGAATTACAATTATTATTTTTTTTAAAAAAAATTGACTTTTAGCGTCGGTTGTTTGAATGACCGACGCCTTTAACATGACTTTAAGCGTCGGTTGTTTGAATGACCGATGCCTTTAACATGACTTTAAGCGTCGGTTGTTTGAATGAATGACGCCTTTAACATGACTTTAAGCGTCGGTTGTTTAAATGACCGACGCCTAAAACTGACTTTTAGTGTTGGTTGTTTAAATGACCGATGCCTAAAACTGACTTTTAGCGTCGGTCGTTTAAATGACCGACGCCTATAATAGACATTTAGCGTCACCAACTTAACCGACGCTATAGGTCTATACATATAGCGTCGCCTTCATATACTACGCCCAATAACCGACGCCTAATGCCTATTTTGACCGACGCTAAAAGCCTATTCTGTACTAGTGTGGTAGATTTGGTCACCTATCCCACAATTCGTTAGTTTGGTAAAAAATTGAAAAGTTTGTGGTAAAAATGTCGATGTTTCCATAAACAAAGAGAAAAGAAATTAACGATTTTTAAGTTGAAAATTCTATTCAATTTATGCATTATACTTATAATTTGTTTTGATTATCAAAATACCCTTCTTATTATTTGAAGATAGTTCTACTAACAACCAAATAAAGTTTTAATAATAAGTGTAAGAGAGATTTTGTCCAAAATTTTGATAATTGGTAGTTTGGTCCTCGTACGGCAAAATAAATAAAATTTGTTAGATCTTAAAATAAATAGATGAAAACAGTTGGATCTAGCATAAAAAATATTTTGTATTTTAATATGTATACTTAAAAGTGTATTTATATTGAAATACGAAAAAGTGCATGTCAATGATTTCTTTACAATTTCTTTATACTCCTGTTATCCCTCTTATTTCTTCACACTTTCTTTTTGGGATGTTGCTCTCAATATTCACACTCCAAAACTTACCCAAAATAGTAAAAATTTACAATATAAAAATTAACTACACCCACTATTTTTCTCCGTTATACTTACTTTATACATTAAATATTGATTGGTCTCAACACTTTTCTTTTTCTTAACCTCCGTGCCCAACTCATTTGCAAACAAATGAGAGGGATGGGGGAGTATATAATTAGCATTATAAATGTAGATCTTCTAAATTGAATATATGATTAATGTAAAAATTCGAAATTATATTTTTTCTTGATAATTTGAGTGTTTTCATTTGGATAATAATTATTTGATCATCACTAAATTAAAGATTATTTTAAAAGTTTTACGTGGGATGTAAAATCATCCAAATCTGATTTCTAGATCTCAGGATAGTGCCCAAATAATATATAAACTTTTTTTAATATTAATAAAAATATTAAGTAAAATTCAATTATATCCTTTTTAATTATATCTTTTTCATATCATGATTTTCTTTTAAAAATTTTATTTCAATACAATGTTTTCTAATTATATCCATTTTAGATTATAATTTTATTTTTAATATGATATAATCTTGATCGTTTATTTTTAAAAATTTTAGATTTGACGGTTAAGATTATTTTAGTAGTAACCAAACCAAAGGTAGCACTATCAATCCAAAATTATGTATAAGATCCTTTTATGCTTATTATATATAAAGATATAATTGTTGACGGAGGAATTTGGTAACAACAAAATTTGAGGTCTGTCGCCGGAATCAAGATGTATGACGGTGGTTCTTCGCCGGATAAGTAGCCGGAGTGTGGTGGCTGTGATGAATTGGGGGCTGAGATTGAGAGGGTTCTTGGTGGTGGCTCGTAGCTCTTCGCTTCCATCCCCCTCAATTTGCCTACGTACCTCTATATTTATAGAGGATCAAGCGCACGTAGTTCTTGGAGAGCAAGAAACCCAAATGGGCTTGGATTGACGAACTAGCTTCTGGAATGTTCTACTATGAGGTCTAACCACAAAAGGCCCAAGGCTCATCCAAGATCTCAAGACTTCACAGATAAGGAAACTTCCCCCGTCGAGGACTAGTCATATCTGCTACAAGCTATTTCTTGATTTCAAGGATGTAGGTATAGCCATGATTTACCCCAAGTGCAGAACGCATCCCTGTCCCCCGAATGAGAAGTACCCACCAGATAGCAGGACAGGTGATCCAGAGCTTTTGGGTGCAAAGTGCAGGATTACTCCAAAGTTCCCCAATGAGAGCGCGCCCATTGGCTACAGGAACAGAGCTCCCAAAGCACACACCAGAAAGTTCCCATCTTTCCACCTTAGGGCGCGCCCTTTGTGTCTAAGATGGGTCCTTATATCCAGGCATACCCCTGGAGGCCTTCTGCGATGGGTCCTTAGAAGAGGACGCGCCCTTAGAGAGGGCTAGTCTTGAGAGAGGGCTAGTCCTTAGCTTCTTCAATAATTCTTGGAAAACCAGCCTTAGTAGAATTCCTCACCATGTTTCATATACTTAGGGCACGCCCTCTTTGTAAGGAAAGAGAGGGCGCGGCCTGACCTTTTCTCATCTCTGCCAAAACCCTAACTTAATCTAGAATTTCCCAAATTGTACCCATTATAGACCCGAATCCGGAATATAAAATATCCGTGCGAGATTTTGGGCATAACAACTACCCCCCAATTCCATGTAAAATCAAAGATGAAACATGGAATTTCAATCTCAAATAACACCAAAATCCTTGTAGCTTTTCTTCGTCAGGGCGCATCCTCGTTCTTCTTATCTTCAAGACTCTATGCGGAGGGCGCGTCCTTCAATTCAACCCAAAATTTTATCTCCTTGACACCTCTAGTTTTGATTTCTTCGTAGAGGAATAACACAAATGCACCACATCTCTAAACTTACATGAGCTAACTCGGCGTAAGAAACAAGAGATATTATGCACAAGTGTAAACCTTTCACAGGGCTCACACTTAAGACACAACTTAAGACACAAGGGCATTTGATATGCCTTCCAATAACATTCTTCTTCCCTCGACCTGTTCAACTCTAAAATTAATTGGTATAACATCATCAAAATTTTTCTCTTCAATTTCTTCCAAAATCCCTTCCTGAAAATCATCAAGAACTGAAGCATTTGCCACCTATAGTTCCTTAGGGCATGCCCTGTTTGATGGCGCCTCATCTTCCTGCTTTTGGACAAGATAGTGAACTTGAACTTCTCTTGGGACCACTCATGATTCCTTCAGAACTAATTCCAGTGAGGGCGTGCCCTCTATCTCTCTATCTTTTGAACCCCTTGATTGCCTTGTGACCCTCGAACGGTTCCCACACCATTTGAAGTAGGAAATTTCATTGTGAGATGGTAGATAAAGGTCACAACCTTCATCTCCTTCAATTTTAGAGTACTCTTGTACTTAGAATTATTTCTTTAATGATCATGCGTATATATGTACAACCACCTAAATCGGATACACATGTCAACATACTAGTTGTAGTTTGCATGGATTTCTCTTTTGAATTGGTTGCTACGATCTTCGTGTGTTGATTCAAACAAGAACACGGAGCTACTCTTGTATATGCAAGAGGACCATGTCCCGACAGGTTCGTAATTTCCCACATAAAGTTCATGACTCTGTAACATCCTTCCTTAGTTCCTTCCTTTTTTTCTATTAAATTGCGCAGCATCCACGATGCCACCATTCTTCATCTTTTAGACGCGCCAACAAAATCCCAACTCAATTTTGTCTAATATGCATCTGTGTTTTATTTTCCTTTTATTGCTATGCTTTGCATAAATTCTTCTCTACATATTTATTCTGCATAGCCCGTACATGTTTTCTTTAAAGGCGCATCCTTTTTCCCCGTGCTTTTTGATTTACATTTTGAAAACATCTGAAGTCTTTTAAATGTGTTCACTGCTTCACACCAACTCCATCTCTCAAGTCAGGCTAGCTGCCACCTCATTTCTATTATATTTGAAGGCGCGTCTTGCTTACGGAGCATTTGTTCGCATACCCCCCATGTCATATGTTGCTCCACGTTTTTTATGCATGCAGACGTCATTCAATTTTTCTTTTACATACTCTTAAAGTATTTTGCTATCCAGACATGCCTTTATGATTCTTTTTATTTGACAATAATGATGTAATAAAGAAGGGCTCACACAGGAACACAGGACTACACCAACATATGCAGGGAAGCTATCGATGGTGTTCTTGAGGCCGCGCCTGATTAGGCTCATAGTTATCATGTTCTACACAATCTTTATGCTTTTGTAACATTTATCACATGTAAGGTTCACAACCTAGTCTTCATCTGTTTTGATTTGTAAACCAGCAACATCACTTCTTGATCTTCCATTTCTCATTAGAATTAAAAAGTGTCCAGTATCCACCTGCATGTACCAATCCCCGATGCAATATAGTATATATATATCCTTACAAGGTGAATTACCCAAGCTTTTGCCGCCCTAGTTTTTAACATAAAGAAATTATTTAAAGGCGCGTCCTTAGCTGGTATTGTCAAGTATTTTGCAGGAAGTAAAACCAACGACAATCTTTGTTTTGGCACTTTTGCAAGTGTGCAACTCTTTTTTCCTTTGGCCCACATTCTTCTTAAAAATTCACCCTTGTGCGCTAAATACTCCATGTATCCTGTGTTATTAAAACCGGACCGGTACCGGATCGGTTCCGGACCGGCCGGTTCAACCGGTCCGACCGCTAACCGGTGGCTGGTCCGGTTCGGTTCACCCATAAAACCAGTCCTCCGGTTCTCCTGTTCAAAACTGGTCAGAACCGGCAAAAAACCGGACAAAACCGGTACCGAACCGGACCGGTGGCCGATTTTTTGAAAAAAGTTGGTTTATGAGGTCTGAAAAAACCGGTACAATCTGAAAAAAACCGGTTTATGAGAAAAAAAACAGGTTTTTACAAAATTTATTATTCATAATTTTCATATTGTATTATATATTTTTATAATTATAATTATATATATATATATATATATATATATATATATATATCATATTAAATATATATAATTATATATATATAATATTAAATATATATAATTATATATTACATAATTATGACGTCACACCGGTTGAACCACTGGTCGAGCCGGTTGAACCAATCGAACCGGTTGAACCAGTAGGGCTTCCGGTTCGATGCCCGGTCCGGTTCTATTACCTGTGGGACCCAGCAACAATATTTCACATCAAATAATTTGGGAAGCATCATTTATTTAGTCCTTATGTAATGAACTAATGATTACCACCATTAATCACTACTCCCTCTGTCTCATTTTATCTTTCCTGTTTTGATTTTTTACACTGTTCATTCACTACAAGAAATCCCGGTTTTGGCGACGGAAAATTCCGTCGGCAATGACTGATTTTCCGTAGCTATATCGATTAACGACGGAAATTGGCGACGGAAATGTCTGTCGCAATAAACGCCGTAGGGAAGGGCTCAACGACGGAATTTATGTACCGTTGCCAATATAGCAACGGCCTTGCAACAACATTTTAATGGAATTTTGTTGAATTTGACCTCACTAATGCAACTCCACAGCGACGGAATTCCGTTGCTAGTTAAATTCCGTTGCCAATATAGCAACGGATGTGTAACAAACTGGTAATGGAATCATGTTCTAATTGCCAACGGATTTCCGTTGTTAAATGCCAACGGCATTGTAACCGATTTTTCTTTACAGATTTACTTCGTCTTAAATCCGTTGGTAACTAGCAACGGTTCAGCAATGCAATTACACACATTCCACATTTTAAAAAAGCTGTTTAGCGACGGAATTCTGTCGATAATTAGCAACAATTCAACAATGCAATTGCACATTTTCTGTATATGTTTCTTCTCCTCAAATTTAATCTAAAGTAATCACAAAATAGAAGTACACCAAAAGTAAAACAAGTAATTTTAACTTAAACACTTTTGCCAAAAATCTGGCTTAAGGTTACACATTAGAAAATAGCATAAGGGGTACAAACCAAGTTCTTCATACATACTTGCTAAAATTCTAGCTTGAGGTTTACACAACAAAGAACAATAAAAAGAGTGTAAACTAAGTTCTTCATACTTCTTACAAGCTAATAGTTAGAACATGATGGTTACATCCGGAGCTACACCAGCAATAATGAAGCACACTTCCAGGCCATTTTCCAATTTTCTGCATTTTTAAAAAATAAAGTGATCAGCCATGATGTCTACATTCATGCAACTAAAGGCACACTAGTAACATGACACAACTGATAAATTAAACTACAATTGCAGTAGTTGTCTTTCGCTACAATAGCAGCAAGTGCAAGCAGGAGGAGATGCAGAGTTCCCAAAGAATCAAGCATGAAAATGAGAGCTTAAGGGAACATGCTCAAGTGCATTAATGCATTGGTTAACTCAAGAGATTACTATTGGAGATATCAGGAATAGAAAAACAACACAACATAATATTTAGCAAAAAAACAAATAAAACATAAGCAGGAGAAATCACCTATTTCAGCCTTAAATCTAAAAAACCCAGGTCCTATAACCTCGCTTTTGCAGTCATATATAGCATCTACAACCTGTCACCAAAATTTCAAGTACGTAAGACATAGAAATCAAACTGATAGTGTTCCTTATATTACTCTGTTATATCGAACTTTACCGGGTCATTCTTCAAAAACTGGAGAACCCTTTGCATATCATGGTCATCAATAGCTCTACCAATCAAAGCATGGCCTTGCACAAAGGACATATATATTTACTGAAGGGTCATGTGGAATGGTTTGCGAATATATTTTCTGATCAGAAGAAACTGCATCATCCACCTTTGTGATGTTGTCAAAGCTGGCCTTGCACAAAGGACATGTTGAAATAACGGAAAAAGAATTATTTGAACGAATGCTACAAGTTATTGATAACATTAGCAATGTCAATTATCGGGCAGCATGTGGCCATGTGCCAATAATCTACATGCATTTGCATTCACATGGCACATTATCATCTTTTTTCCACAACACATCTGACACTCATATTCTTGCTCAGTAAATAAAATTACACAGAAGAGACTATATAACAACATTAAAGAGCAAAGAAAACACTTGATTGTGCCCCATATTGTTGCTTATTAACTAAATTTCATACAGAAGAGATTACATATATCAACATTAATGAGCAACAGAAACACTAGAAAGCATGCTAACTTCCATAATGATAAGAGACACAGATAAGGAAGAAAACCAGCTAAGTACAACATATACCATATGATCTGCCCATTTCTGGATGCACGGAAAACAAAACCGATGTCCACAAGGCAGAACCCCCCTAGTCGAACTGAAATCTGTCCAGCAGATAACACATGAATAATCAGCTGATTTGTTTAATCTGGTAATGTGTTCTGCTTCACTGACATCCTTTGGAGTAGCTGACAGAAGCTGATGCTCCATCATACAAATCAGTTGATTAAGCTAATCTGACAACAGGTTCTGTTGCACTGGAATCCTTCGGTGTAGCTAGGTGATGTGAAGCATAAAGCACAGAAGTTGATCCATTATAAATTAACAAGAGCCCTTGCTCGAAAGACCAAATTTGGGATCATAAAGCTCATAATCCTAACTCTTACTTGAAAAGTGGACTATTAAATCGAAACGGGGAGTAAAACCACAGGATTTGCCGCAATGAGTTGCTCCCCAATAGCTTGAATAGCCTGAATATAACCCCCAGCCTGATTAGTATGCGGAACTCGCTGCTGCAAAATCACTGACCTCAACAACTCTGCCGTCTGCTTCGCTGTCGTCTTCGACCCCTCAATCTTCCTGCCAAACAAATACACACATCAATTATATATATTACACCCATATAATATAATAATAATATATACTAATACTCACCGCTTTCGAAGCTTGACCACAACTAAACACATAACACACACACACATATGTATACATAATATAGAATAAAATCCAAACATTCAAACACAAAATCGTAATTCTAAGCATCCTGAAACAAGCAGTAACCTCAATTCCCCTTTTATGTGCTTCTCTAACAAGATGCTTGAATTCGTTTATTGCACCAAGGCCAAAATTGTGAAGACCAGCTGCTGAATACCTTGCCATTGGTGAGAAGTAATTAACAGTCGAATAACCCCAATAGTTCATCCTGCGAATTAAACAGTTAACATTAAACGGATTGAAACCAATACACATATAATTACAACTTGAATTGATGAAAACCTAAGAATATATGAGATAATACCCACGATTTGTGCCAGAGAGAGTGAGTGAGTGAGTGAGAGAGAAAGGAATTGTGTTCGCCGACAGTAAGAGACTAATAGAAAAAACCCTAATTTGCTCCTTATACATCCCCTCTTAATTTTTTCACAACTAGCCGCTCAAATATTCATTATAATGCCGCTCATTTTTTAGATTGGCCGCCTCTTTTTTCAGATTGGCCGCCTACAATTTTTGGATTTATTTAAAAAATATTAGCATAAATAAATAAATATTTGATAATAATCATAAAAAATACGGAGTAATAGAAAGTGAATAAGTTTTGATAACTCCGTACAATACATGAATCATTTTTAATATTTACAATTACATAAGTTATATTATTAAACAATATTTTAATTTATATTTATTAATTAATGCATTGTTGTTTCTATTTTTTAAAAAATATTTTTCGACGATCCAACCGTACGGATGTCAAGATATATCTAATTTAGTGATATTCCCAAATTTTCAAAAAAATAAAAAATTAATTTGGTTAAAGATCTTTTTAGATCACTAATATTCTAACTAGTACTAGTAACTAGTGCTTTGTCACGCATTGTTGTTTTTATTTTTTTAAAAATATTTCTCGACGATCCAACCGTACGGATGTCAAGACATGTCTAATTTAATGATATTGTCCAATTTTCAAAAAATAAAGAATTAATTTGGTTGGAGAACTTAGTAGATCGATACTATATTCACTAGTACTCGTAACTAGTGTTATGTCCCATATTATTGTTTCTATTTTTTAAATATATTTCTCAACGATCCAACCGTACGGATGTCAAGACATATCTAATTTAATGATATTCCCAAATTTTCAAAAAATAAAAAATTTATTTGGTTGGAGATCTTAGTAGATCCATACTATATTGACTAGTACTCGTAACTAGTGTTATGTCCCATATTATTGTTTCTATTTCATAAATATATTTATCGACGATCCAACCGCACGGAAGTCAATATATATCTAATTTATTGATATTCCCAATTATTCAAAAAATAAAGAATTAGTTTGGTTGGAGATCTTAGTAGATCAATACTATATTGACTAATACTCGTAACTAATGCTCTATTCCATATTATTGTTTCTATTTTTTAAAATATATTTCTCGACGATCCAACCATACGGATGTCAAGACATGTCTAATTTAATGATATTGCCAAATTTTCAAAAAATAAAAAATTTATTTGGTTGGAGATCTTAGTAGATCAATACTATATTGACCAGTACTCGTAACTAGCGCTCTTTCCCATATTATTGTTTCTATTTTTAAAAACATATTTCTCGACGATCTAACCGTACGGAAGTCAAGACATGTCTAATTTAATGATATTGCCAAATTTTCAAAAAATAAAGAATTAATTTGGTTAGAGAACTTAGCATATCAATACTATATTAACTTGCACTACTAACTAGTACTTTGTCCTAGATTATTGTTTCTATTTTTTAAAATATATTTCTTGTCGATCCAACCGTACGGATATCAAGATAGATCTAATTTAATGATATTCCCAAATTTTGAAAAATTAAAAAATTAATTTGGTTGGAGATCTTCGTAGATCAATACTATATTGAGTATTACTCATAACTCGTACTTTGTCCCACATTATTGTTTCGATTTTTTAAAATATATTTATCGATGGTTCAACCGCACGGATGTCCATATATATCTAATTTAATGATATTCCCAAATTTTCAAAAAATAAAGAATTAATTTGGTTGGAGAACTTAGTAGATCAATACTATATCTAGTACTCGTAACTAGTGCTCTATCCCATATTATTGTTTCTATTTTTTGCAACTACCAACGACTTAGCGACGGATTATTGTGAACCGTTCCCATTCCGTTACTATTGTTAACCGTTGCAAACCCGTTACCAGTAGTCTCCGTTAACTACCAACGACTTAGCGACGGATTATTGTGAACCGTTCCCATTCTGTTACTATTGTTAACCGTTTCAAACCCGTTACCAGTAGTCTCCGTTGCAATGTCGTCGATAAGAATGGCCGTTGAAATTCCGTTGCAAAATTTCCGTCATTAATCCGCTCCAAAATTTATTCCATTGCAATTCCGTCGCAGTTATATTGTAGCATTTCCCATAACTACGGAAGTATTCCGTCGCTATAATCCGTCAAGAAATCCGTTGTTAAACCGTTAACATAATCTTGACAGAATGATTTCCGTCACAATTGTGTTACAAGAACAGGGCGGGATTTTTTCACGCCTTCGTTTGCGACGGAAATATGCCGTTGCTAAATATTTGTCGCTAATCCGTTGCCTTGTAGTAGTAAACTGTGCTGGCTTGTTTATTGTTGCTAATCCGTCGGCAAATTGCAACAGAAACCTTTCCGTTGCTAAAAGTCGTTGCTAAATCCGGGATTTCTTGTAGTGATTTTAGGCGATTGACTACTAATTTATGCATAATTTATAAGATAAAATATAGTCATGAGTGATCTTGTTGGATTCGTATTTATGAGTACTTTAATACAATGAAGTTTTTATATTTAGTACTAATACAAAATTCAAGATATTAACGATTGAAAGTGTGCGTTGGCAAACGTGTTTTTACAAACAGGAAACATATTATGAGACGGAGGGAGTACTAATTACTCCCCTTAATTTATCACCATCTACATACTGTACGTATATTTCCAAACATGCATGCATGTTTCATCTTTCTCTACATTTAATAATCTGCAGGTCCCGTATTTAATAGCCACATCATTAATTCACTTTTCCTTATGCACAATTTATTCACCATGATTCCATTAACATGCATGCTGCATCACCCCTTTAACATTTAAATCGTCCTAATAAAATAATGCAGCGTATCATCTTGGTGCGGAAGCATAAAAATATGGAGATGGAATGAAAAGAGTGCATGACAGAAGGAGCTTGTCCCGAATGGATGCGCCATGTCATATAGGAGTGTCTTCAGCTCGCTTTTCCAAGAAATATTAGCTCTTACAATTAATCAAATACCCACATCACGCATTGAGTATTTATTCGTTGCATTTTATATGCACAGCTAGCTAGCATACATATTTGATTCACTCCACTGCCTTCATTAACATAAATGACGCTCCTTTCTTCTCTCCTGTTTAACTTCTTCCATATATGGTTCTTCTCTCCCATTTATATTTTTATTCCTTTTTGTAGTGGTTCCTTACTTTTGTATTTCTGTAAAGCACATACCACAGGGCGCGTCCATATACATCATTTCTTCTTCATCATTTTTTTTTCCCTGGTGCTTTGACATTTTCATCTCATGTTTATCTCACAACAGACAATACAACATTACAACCTTGCATGTGGAATATCTACCTTTTTCTTTAAGGCGCATCCTGTTGTTCCAGTCTTAGCTTTTTCATTCTTGATTACGAATTTACAATGCTTCGATTATTTTACACACAAGTTTTTGTATAGGCGCCTCCATAATATAACTTGTCAGGGGCGTCCTGTCAGCTTCATAATAGTGAAATTTTGACCATATAACTTATTGCATCATTAACGTATAAAACACACAGTTCTCTATTTTTTCTGTCATCTTCACAACTTTATCTTTTGCAATATAACTCAGCCTTTGAATATTTACTCAAACCTAGAGAGCATGTAATTGTTCCTTCTTTGATACATGATTTGTTGTACACCTTCAATGCATGCATGGTGCCATCTAAGTATTTTTTTACACATAAATCTTCCAGCAATCAATCCCAATATTTTCTCTTATTTCTTGGATTTTCCCTTGAGCTTCTTCACTTATTTACTCTGCTAAACCTTGATGTAATTAATAAAAGATAACGAGGCGGCACCAAATTGGATGCATGATCTCTTCAACTCCTTGTACATGGCGTAAGATGCGTCTTGTAACGTTTTTACCTTGAAGCATTTGTACTTCAACTTTCACATTCTCTTCTCTTCAACATAACATACATTGGCGAGTCTTACGCATATTACCTCAATGCATGTGACATATTTACTTAGAAATTCAATCATCTCTTCATCAGCTAACCTTCTTGATAGGTACCCGCTGTAAGCTTACAGCTAGCGGGCTCCCGCTGTGAGCAACCCGCCATCCGCTATTGCACATCCACCTGTAACAAATACTCATTAATTACACATGTGTCATTTCATATTATTTTTACTAAAAGCAATCCACTTGACAAACAAATATCTTCACACAAATGTATTTGCAAAATATCTTGTTACCTTGCTCACTAAGGCAGGTGACCATAAAGGCAACTAAGGGGACACAAAAGCATTCAAGCTATGACAAAAGCGGCTGTGCTAGAATCGAGGTAAGTGGGAAAGGGACACTAATCACTGTTCCAATAGTGGCTCACTCTAGCTTTAACAGCACAACAAGTGGGTCACCAAGTGGATGAACAGTTATTAGAAGACCTAGCCTATAAATACCCCCATTCTACACACAAGGTGTTAGAAATGATTGATGAGAACAGTGTTTGGAAGCTATAGTGACAAAACAGAGTTTAGCTGGAAGCAGTCAGAGTTTAGTTAAACACTGACTGGAAGCGCAACAGAGGTTGTTAAACTCTGTAGCGGTATTGTCTGAAGAGTCAACAGTGTTTAAAGGTTGATGCAAGATAAGTATGGAAGCAATATCTTTGAAGATTGGAAAGCTGTCAAAGAGATTGAGTTGACTTGGAAGACTGGAGCAATCGTGATTGATATCAATTATATAGCTTGATTATAGGAGAATCAGTTACTGATTGTATGAAGCTGTATGTTCTATAAATACAGTTAGGTTAACCCTAGAAGGGTATCGAACATTGAGAAATTCATTGATTGTAACCTAAGCAGCTCTCTGTGATATTTTACATCACTGAGAGAGGAATTGTTAATTCCAAACAGTTTTTAAAGTGTTAAACAGTGTGTTCTTGTTAAGTTACTCATACAATATTTGATTGCTTATTGTGTATTCGACCTAACAAGTGGTATCAGAGCATAATCTGTTACTTTATTACAGTTAAAGATCCAAACACAAGAGTAATCAATGGCAGAGATACCTCCACCATCTGAGAAAGCCCCTACTACTGTTAGTAGGTATGAAACAATAAGGGTTCCTATACTTAGGCCATCAGAGTATGCAATTTGGAAGGTGAAAATGACCATGTTTCTGGAGGCTACAGATCCAGAATACCTTGATAGAATTTATGAAGGTCCTCACAAACCTACAAAACTATCTGCAGCTGCTGCTGGTGAGGAATCAAAGGTCATTCCAAAAGAAAAGAAAGATCTAACTGCTGAGGATCTTTCATCTATTGCAAAGGATGCAAAAGTGAGACATTTACTTCACAGTGCATTAGACAATGTTATGTCTAATAAAGTGATTAACTGCACAACTGCAAAGGAAATATGGGATGCACTTGAGGTTAGGTGTCAAGGAACTCCTGCAATCAAGAAAAACAGGAGAAACATACTCACTCAGGAGTATGAGCACTTTGAGGCAAAGTCTGAAGAAACCATGACAGAAACATTTGACAGATTCTGTAAACTGCTCAATGATTTGTCATTGGTTAACAAAGAGTATGATTTAGAAGACTCAAATCTCAAGTTTCTTCTTTCTCTACCTGAAAAGTGGGATGTGAAAACAACCACTATAAGAGATAATTATGAACTTGGTGAAACAGAGATTGATGAAATTTATGGGCTGCTCAAAACCCATGAATTGGAATTGGAGCAGAGAAACAAAAGATCTAGTAGAAAGTCAAAGTCTGTTGCTCTTAAGGTTGAGGAGAAACCATCAAAGAAGGAGGCATCAAGGAGAAAGGCAAAAGGGAAAGCCTTAGTCATACATTCAGAGAATGAGTCATCAAACACTGATGTTAACTCAAACACAGATGAATCATCTGATTCTGAAGATGATGAGGAGATGATGCAAATGGCTGCATTGATGGTAAAGACCTTCAAGAAGATGGGCTTCAAGAACTTCAAGAAGGGAAAGAGATTCTCCAGGGACTACTCAAAGTCTGACAAGAAGAATTTCAAGAAAACTGAGGGAAAGGACTTCAAATCTGGTAAGAAAGATAAGTCTGAGATTCAATGCTACAAGTGTAAGGAGATGGGTCACTATGCTCCTGAGTGCAAGAAGGGTAAAACTGAAAAGGCACTCTACACCAAAGGCAGAGATTGGGCAGACACTTCAGATTCAGATGAGGAAGTCAACTATGCTCTCATAGCTACTACTCAGACTGAAAATGATGATCTCAAGGTACCCCCAACTACCTATGCTTATAACACTGATAATATAACTGAATTGAGAATTTATCTTAAAGCATTGCATATCAGTTATAGGGATCAGACTTTAGAAAATGAGAGGATAAAGACTGAGTGCTCTCAACTTAAAGAGAGAAATAAACTTGTTGAGGAACAGCTAGAGAACATGAACAAAGTTAAAAAAGAGAGAGATGATGCAGTGTTTATTGAACAGGAGTTGCTAGGTAAGTATAAGCAACTAGAATCTGAATTGGAGGATACTAAACACATCATTAAAACTTGGACACACTCTGGTAAAGACACTCAAGAAGTGTTTCAGTCAGATACAGTAGGTCAAGGTTACTCTGAGGGAGATGAACTTAGATTTGAAAATCAGGTAAAAGTTAGACCACATCGTTCATCTGAAGGTAATGTCATGGGAACAGGTGGACCTAAGACTGAAGCACAGAAAAAGGCTGTTAAAGAGTCATATGCTAAGACTTTTGTTAAAGAGGCTAACATTGGTTTAATGACAGATAAACAACTCAAGCATAAGCTTAAGGAGATAAAATCTATCAACAAACAGAGATTGCCTAAGAAAAACAAAAATGGAAAGGTAGGCATAACATCAGGAATTAAGCCAATGCTTGCTTCATTAGCTCCTAGAAAAACATGCTTTAATTGTGGTAGCACTAATCATCTTGCTAGTTTCTGCAGTAAGAATAAGAAAATAAATTCTTTGCCCTCTAAAACTGCAGTTAAAAATGATTATGTGAGGACTAGACCACAGACTTTATGTAAACACTGTGGAAGTACATGACATTCTATTTACACTTGCAGAGATTATCATGCTATTTACTATAATTACTATGAACCCAAACCAAATTTGAAATGGGTTAAAGTAAACTCTGCAAATGTAAACTCTGAAAGAGTTAGCTTAAACTCTGATAATGTGAATTCCGCTGCAAAAGCTAACAGAATTAAGAAAGCCAAAGGATCCAAGCAAGTCTGGATCCTTAAAACTAATAATCAGTGATTGTTTGTGATTGCAGGGCAACAGGGTTAGTACCCTAGTCGTGGACAGTGGATGTTCAGGACACATGACAGGAAATAAAGCCCTGCTATCAGAGTTTGAGGAGAAGGCTGGCCCAGAAGTTTCCTATGGAGATGGCAGCATAGGACATACACTGGGATATGGCAATATTAATCTTGGAAATGTCATCATCACAAATGTAGCTCTGGTTCCAGGACTCAAGCATGATCTGCTATCTGTGAGTCAAATCTGTGACAGAGGATATCATGTGGATTTTCAGCCTGAATATTGTCAAGTGATCAGTAAATCTACAGGGAAAGTTGCTCTAGTTGGAAACAGACACAATAACATCTATGAAATTAAATTGTCAACAAACACTGATGGCAAAGCAGTGTGTCTGTCAACAAGAATGTCCAGTGAAGAGAGTTGGAAGTGGCACAAGAAACTCTCTCATTTGAACCTGAACAACATCAATGAGCTAATCAAGAATGATCTTGTAAGAGGTCTACCAAGGTCTTTGTTGAATGTAGAAGGCCTGTGTGATTCTTGTCAAAAGGCTAAACAGAGAAAAGCCTCCTTCAAAAGCAAATCTGAGTCTTCAATTGTTGATCCTTATCATCTCCTACATGTTGATCTTTTTGGTCCAGTGAATGTGATGTCTCTTGGAAAGAAGAAATATGCTCTAGTCATTGTTGATGAATATACCAGGTACACATGGGTATATTTTCTTGCAAAGAAGGATGAAACTACATTAACACTGACAGAACATATATTACAACTGGAAAAAGGGTCAGAAAATCAAGTGAAGATAATCAGAAGTGACAATGGAACTGAATTCAGGAATTCATCAATGGAAGAATTTTGCAAGAGTAAAGGAATCAAACAAGAGTTTTCTGCACCTGGCACTCCACAACAAAATGGTGTAGTGGAGAGGAAGAATAGAACCTTGATAGAAGCTGCCAGAACCATGCTAGATGAAGCAAAATTGCCAACCTATTTCTGGGCAGAAGCAGTTCAAACTGCTTGTTTTACTCAAAATGCAACATTGATCAACAAGCATGGTAAAACACCATATGAAATGGTGAAGAAGAAGAAGCCAAATCTAAAATATTTTCATATTTTTGGATGCAAATGCTTTGTGTTGAAGACTCATCCTGAACAGTTGACCAAATTTGACCTAAAGGCAGATGAAGGAATTTTTGTTGGCTATCCACTGTCAACTAAGGCATTCAGAGTTTATAATCTGAGAACCAGAGTGATCATGGAATCAATTCATGTGTCATTTGATGACAAGAAAATAACTGGACTTGAAGATGTCAATGAACATGATCAACTGCACTTTGAAAATGAAGATTTATTCTCTGAAAAAGTAAACTCTGATCAGACTGATTTGACAAACTCTGTTGATCTAAACTCTGAACCTCTACTGGTAAATACTGAAGAAACTCTTCAATCAGAAACAAGGGAAGAATCAGTTGAGGGGGAGCATGAAGAATCACATCAAAGTGAAAATTCAAACACTGAAAGTGACTCAGTTGATAATTCTGAATCAAACTCTGTTGATTCAAACTCTGTTGATAATTCTGAGCAGTCACATTCAGGGGGAGCATCAGAAAATGAAGAGAGACACCAAGAAAATCAGGAGAGCATGGATCAAGGGGGAGGATCACATGATGACAGAAGCAATCTGCCTTCTGCAAGAAAATGGACTAAATCTCACACACCTGATTTGATTATTGGTGATCCTGATGCAAAAGTAAGGACAAGAAGTGCAACAACAAATGAATGTCTGTTTCATGCATTCTTGTCACAATCTGAGCCAAAGAAAGTGGAAGAAGCTCTTAAAGATGCTGACTGGATAACAACAATGCAAGAAGAGCTAAATGAATTTGAAAGAAATGAAGTGTGGACACTTGTACCAAGGCCCAAGAACAGATCCATTGTTGGTACTAAATGGGTTTTCAGGAATAAAACTGACAGTGAGGGTGTTATCACAAGGAACAAGGCAAGACTGGTTGCAAAAGGCTATTCACAACAGGAGGGAATAGACTATGATGAAACATTTGCTCCAGTGGCTAGATTGGAGGCAATTAGAATTTTTCTAGCATATGCCTCTCATAAGAAATTCAAAGTGTTTCAGATGGATGTAAAAAGTGCATTTTTGAATGGAAAACTTGAAGAAGAAGTGTTTGTGGAACAACCACCAGGTTTTGTAGATCCAAAATATCCAGACTATGTCTACAGGTTAGACAAGGCACTCTATGGACTTAAGCAAGCACCAAGGGCATGGTATGAAACCCTTGCCAAATTTCTACTAGAAAGTGGATTTCACAGAGGTACTATTGACAAAACTCTGTTTTACTTCCAAACTGGTAGTGACTTGCTTTTAGTTCAGATATATGTAGATGACATCATTTTTGGATCTACTAATGATAAACTCTGTAAGAAGTTTGCCAAACTCATGCAGTCAAGATATCAAATGAGTATGATGGGAGAGCTTAGTTATTTTCTAGGCCTACAGGTGAAGCAAATAGATGATGGAATTTTTATAAATCAAGCAAAATATACCAGAAACCTTCTCAAGAAATTTGGTATGCTTGACTGTTCATCTGCAACAACTCCCATGGCAACTGCAACAAAATTGGACAAAGATGCAGGGTCATCAGTAGATATGACAAGTTACAGAGGAATGATTGGTTCTCTACTCTATTTGACAGCTAGCAGACCTGATATCATGTATGCAACTTGTTTGTGTGCAAGGTTCCAGGCAGATCCAAGAGAACCACATTTAACAGCAGTAAAGAGGATATTCAAGTATCTCAAGGGCACTATAACTTTGGGGCTGTGGTATCCAAGAGAATCAGAGTTTAAACTTCTTGGTTACTCTGATGCAGACTTTGCTGGATGTAAGATAGACAGAAAAAGCACCAGTGGAAGTTGTCAATTTCTGGGTGACAGACTTGTTTCCTGGTACAGCAAGAAACAGAAGTCAATATCTACATCTACAGCTGAAGCAGAGTATATTGCTGCTGGTAGCTGCTGTGCACAGATTTTATGGATGAAGAATCAACTGTTGGATTATGGATTAAGGTATACCAAGATACCTATTTACTGTGATAATCAAAGTGCTATTGCAATGACAGGTAATCCAGTACAACATTCAATGACAAAGCACATCAGCATAAGGTATCACTTCATCAGAGAGCATGTAGAGGAAGGCAACATTGAGCTTCACTTTGTGTCTACAGAACAACAACTTGCAGATATCTTCACCAAGCCATTGAGTGAAGCTACATTTACAAGACTGGTCAATGAACTAGGAATGGTCTCTAGTTTTGACTAGAGATGTTGGTTAGACTCAAAAAACTTATTGCTCATGTTATGCAAATTGTTAAGTGCTATGTGAACCTTAGTATTAAACTCTGTTCTGCATGCTAATGTTTAAAACTGGCTAAACTCTGTCAGCATGTCTGTCTGTTAAACACTGTTAACATGTTAGATACACTCAGTAAATTCAGAATTAATTATTGTCTGAATGAAAACACCAATGAAGAAAATGTATGAAGCATGATTCTCAGTAAATAAATCATGATTCTTTCTGAGTCACTGTAATCTAATCAGACTTTGTGCAGTAAATCAACACAGCATGATACTGTTTCATATTTATAGCATCTCTTAGTTTATTCAGTCCTAAACTCTGAGTCTATGAATATTGTGTGCATTGCCTCTCATAAATAATTTTGGTTATTGATGAACTCTAAACTCTGATAAGTGACATTCTGTTTCCAAAGGTATGGTTCCTGATGATTCCTTGTTTGTACTTGTGAAAACCATAAAACTTGAGATGTGTCATTGATTAGTTTGGTGAGTTCAGATTCATGTCTACACCCTGTGAGAGTTTGAGCCAAATCAGTGATTGATACATTTTCTATCAATCAGTATTTATTGTTGTGTGATATTCATCAGTAAGTATGTTTCTCTAGAACTTGTATTAAACCATTTTGAGATTACATGATATGTGTGTGCATGAAAATGATAAAGGCAATAGGATTCACCATTTCTTCAAAACTTTTGAACAGTGTTTGAACACTGTATAAACACTGTTCATAATTTCCATCCTTAGTAAACCTCTTTGAGCCTTATTAACTGCTCATTTACTTATACTCTGAAGTGTAAAGAGCAGTTATATTTTTTTTCTCTCAAGCAGATGAGTGTCTCTCAAAGAAAAGAAAAGTTTATTCAGTATATATGCTAAATAAAAATAAAAAAAAAAAAAAATAATAAAAAAAAGAAGCATATATACTGATCTTGTACAAATATGTACTAACAGTGTGACTGAACACTTTGGTCTATTAAAATGTTCAGCTTGATATTCACTCATGAATGAAACATCTTTTTCATCTGTTTGATCTTATCTCACTACAACCTTGAATAAAGTCCTTTTGATTTGTGCATACATGTACTCAAAGTAGTGTAGATTTGGTGGACATTCAAGCATATGGTAGATTCTGCTATTTCTGATTGAATGTGAGTGTAAACACTTCACCTAAACACTTGTGTGTTTGAGAGTTTGTGAGATTATTCAGTTCATGACTGTTATTCACTGAATGATGCTCTGATTTCTATCTCTTGATCTTTTTGTCTTCAAAGACTGTGTGCTTACCTGGATAATCATGGACATCAAAGGGAATAGAAGTTTTCAGATTTCTGTATTACAGTAACTACAGAGTTTAGCATTCATCAAACAATCAGTGTTTAATATGAGAGTTTGTGCATTCAATGTTTATTGATTTTTTTTATGGATTTTATGAAATATTAGATGCTCTAAAAATTGATTTCAGTAAACTCTGCTTCACACACACTGATATTCACAACTGTGCAATGTTTAAAAGGGTTTTAGTGATAAAGTTGGAAAATTGATAAACACTGTTGAGTTGTGTTAAGTACTCTAAGGTAACATTTTCATTGAGATGATTTGACTATTTTGGAGTAATTGAGGTAGTTGACAACTGTTAATTAGTGTAAGTGTCGTGATTATAGGAATGACAGCGGTAATTATTAAGTGATCCATTGGTTGTTTGACACGTGTTCCATGATAGTGTCCCACTCACACATTACTCTACAACAGTTGCGTGCTTTTACTAAATAAACGATTGAGTTGTAATTTTACTCTAATTGTCTTTAGTCTCTCACTCCATATCGATTCACATTCACCCACTCACAGTTACTTGCATACTCATTCACTTTCAAAATTCTCATACACTCTCCTTCACATTTTGGTAAACACTTCACATACATCTTTTCTCTAACTCTCTTCGTATCATATCTTACTAATGGCAACTAAAGCGTTTGATGCAGCAGGGTTAGTTTTTCTTCCTAGCAACTATGCGGCACCACTGGAGAATGCAAATGCTCCAGAGGCGTTTCATTTGTTCCAAAATTTCTTAAAAGATTCTGAAATAGGAAAGGCTTTAACTGCACCACCAACATTATCTGCTTCACAAATTGCTGCCTTCTGGACAAACTCTGTATATGATGATGGAGAAGAGTCTGGCACTCCAACAATCACTTTCACTCATGATGAATCAGAGTATATCATTACTCCAACTACGGTTAGGGATGCTCTGGATTTTGAGACACACACTTCTTACAGTGTTGTTGGTCATGATCGCTTGAGGACAATGTTGGAGCAAATTGGATGTGCAGGAAACTTGAATAAGATAGGGTCTTTGAGATGGCCACTTTTGAGAAAGGAATGGAGTTTCTTTTTCGATTGCATCACAAGAGCTTTTGGAAAGAAGACAACAAACTGGGATGCACTTCCTCTTGATACTCTCCAAATTGGTCATGCTCTATTATATGGAGGTAATTTTGATTTTGGTAGACTAGTGCTAATGAACTTGGGAGAACGTTTGTCTGAGCCTACTTCTGTTTATTTTGCTCGTTTTTGTCAACTGCTATTTACTGCCTGTGTGCCTAACAGTCAAATTGATGAAGCTGATGTGATTCAGCCTTTTCAAGTTGCTAAAAGAATGTTTTCTGATTTGACAAACAAAGATGTTACTAAACAGCAAATACCAGATATGTTTATGCCTTTAGCCTTACAGAACTATGTTAACCAACCTCAAGATTCTCAATCACCAAAACAAATGCCTGAACCATTAGACACCATAAACTCTGAACCAACACCTACAACACCCACAACCACTGTACCTACTACATCTCATCAACCACAACCAGAAACCTTAAACTCTCCAACCATAAACTCTCCACCCTTAAACACTGAAACCTTAAACACTGAAACCTTAAACTCTGAGCCAGCACCTACTGAAAAACCCAAACCCAAGCCAAAAAGAAAGAAACACACTGCCCAAAACACTAAACAATCAAAGGATAAACAGACACTACCTGGAGCTGTTTATACAAGAAGGAAGAAACAAAAGGCAAACAGACCTTCACTTTCACCACCAAGAGAGAGCTCAAGTGAAGATGAAGAGGAGATTGTAGTGCCTCAAATCAAGAAGAGAAGATTAATTCTTTCTGATTCAGATGAAGAGAATGTTGTTGAAGCTCCAGAGGTGGTTTCACAGCAAACACCTACTGTTGAGGTTACAGTGAATGTTGAAATACCTGCAGAGGTTGAAATGCCTGCAGAGGATATTGTGGCTGACAAAGTTGAAATACCTGCAGAGGTTGAAATGCCTGCAGAGGATACTGTTAATGTTGAAATACCTACAGAGGATAAAATGCCTGTAGAAGAGGATCACAGAGATGGTTTTTCACCAGTGCATGATGTTCTTGATTCAATTCTTGATCCTATCTCACCTGTTGATCATGTTGAAGCTCCTGGTGTAGCTGATGAGCCTGCAGTAAATGTTCCTGAAGCTGCAGCATCACACACAGAGCTGGTATCTACTGCTTCTCCTATTGCAGACAAAGGTGATGAAGTTGATCAGGCAACTAAGATAATTTCTGAATCCATACCTGTTGAAGCTACAAAGGCAAACTCTGTTGCAGAGCCTGTGCAACATGAGGTGACTATGGAAAAGGTTACAGAAGTTGTTGAAGAAACTGTGGCTGACACTGCTCAGAATAGTGGTTCTTTAAAAGATGTCCAAGCTAAAGATGCAAGTGCTGAAGATGAATCTGATAGTAGTACAAACTCTGATTCTTTTGTGAGTGCACCAGCACAGACAGATAATAAGCATACACCTTTTGATCAGCCTTGTCCATCTCATGCAGTTGAAGTAGAGCATCTTGCTAAATCTGCTGAAAATTGGTATAAACAAGACTGTATTTTTCCAAAAGGGAGAGCAGCTGAGTTTGTTAAGCAAACTACAAAGCAAATTTCAAATCCAGAGATTTTATCCTGTTTAAAGGCAACTGTGGTACAAGTCAAGACTCTGGAAGGAAATTTTGCTGAAACAAAACAAGAGATTGCTTCTTTAAAGACTGAGATACAGTCAAGAGAATTGAAGATGGAAAGAGAGTCCAAAATAAAAGCTGTCCAGCTGTCTAAAGTTCAAGACACTCTCTTTGCCAGGCTAGGAAAGGTTGAAGAAAATCAAATTGCTTTGTTTTCTAAGGTGGATTCTATTGCTAACTCTTTGGAGCTCATTACATCAATACTCATTCCTGATGATGTCAAAAAGGGGGAGAGAGTTGCTAAGTCTAAATGCAAAGTTTCTCAAACTCTGACTCAAAAGGATGATGCTGGAGATGGAGGGGCAAGTGATAAGAATAAAGTCTTAAACTCTGAAACACTAACTCTGAGATCTGGCAAATCTCTTAAGTCACAGTCTGTTGGAATAAACACTGAAACTCAAGGTACTTCAAAAACCAAGAGTTTGGAATTAATTTCAGATCCAAAGACTGATGAGGAGTTAGCTGTTAAGCTTTTCATGGAAGAGAATGCAGAAGGAGTTACTATAGAAGATGCTAAAGCTGAAGAGAAGAGTTTACAAGAAAAGCATTTGAAAGCTCTAAAGTCAGAAAAAGCAAAGAAGAATGTGAAAGTTGCTAAAGCTGCAAAGCCTGTTCTTAAAGGCATTCAAATCAAAGAACCAGTTGGTACAAATCAAAGAATGCAAGTATTCAGAAAACCAACAGATGCAGAAGCTAAGCAAAAGCTGAAAAGTATTGTTACAACCTCTGTTGATACACATGTTGTACAGAAAAATGAAGACACAACCTCTGTTGCTGCACAAGTTGTGACCACACCATTATTGTCTTCTCAGTTGAAATCAACATTTAAGAAAGGTGCTCTTCATGATTCAAGACTAGAAGCTACAATTCCAATGGATTTTACTGATGGTAGAGCTTTATCTGGTAAAGTTGGATACAACAAAGGAGGTATAGGCTCACACAGAGATAAAAGGCAATATGTTGGTCCTAGAGATCCTTCTTCACTGTCTGTTCCAGGTCGTGGTGTCACTCAAGAGAGTTTAGACAAACTGGAATCAGTACAGCTTGTATATCAGAAGAGTCTAGAGAAGGATTTCTTGCTATATTTCATGGCTGATGGAACAGTATTTAAAGTTTCTGAAAAGGATATCGAATTAAAATACTGGGAAGAACTTGAATATGTTCTGTATATTTTCAGAGTGAGAAATCAAAGATCTCAGTCAGTTGCAAATGTGCTTAGACAAAGAATGATTCAAAACCTTGCAAGAAGGCAAATGAAATTCAACAGCAAGTATGTTCCTAAATACAGAGATTGGAATGGAAATCTGATAGAAATGGAGAAAGGGACTACAAAACTGAAGACTGATCTTGGAGTTACTGTTCTGGATTTCAATGTAAAGTCTGAAGAAGTGAAGTACATAAGGCTGGGAAATGAAATGAGAAGAAACAAAATCTACGATCTTAGAGCTGCTATCTATCAAACTGATGAGAATGATCCTCAGTTGAGAGAAATCAAGGAAGCTATGCAGATAGAGCTTGAAAATGCTGAAAGAAGGTTGCTTATAGACTATCTCAGAACAATGCCTGATCTTCAAGAGATTAGAAATTAAAGTCTGTAAGAATTTTTCTTATTTTCTGTAGAATTTGTTAAGTAATAGCTTAAACTCTGTTTGTATGATTAAACACTGTAAACTTTGTATTTGTTTTTACATCATCATTTACTGTAAACTTGTACATTTTTGCTAATGGACAAGTTGGGGGAGATTGTTAGAAATGATTGATGAGAACAGTGTTTGGAAGTTATAGTGACAAAACAGAGTTTAGCTGGAAGCAGTCAGAGTTTAGTTAAACACTGACTGGAAGCGCAACAGAGGTTGTTAAACTCTGTAGCGGTATTGTCTGAAGAGTCAACAGTGTTTAAAGGTTGATGCAAGATAAGTATGGAAGCAATATCTTTGAAGATTGGAAAGCTGTCAAAGAGATTGAGTTGACTTGGAAGACTGGAGCAATCGTGATTGATATCAATTATATAGCTTGATTATAGGAGAATCAGTTACTGATTGTATGAAGCTGTATGTTCTATAAATACAGTTAGGTTAACCCTAGAAGGGTATCGAACATTGAGAAATTCATTGATTGTAACCTAAGCAGCTCTCTGTGATATTTTACATCACTGAGAGAGGAATTGTTAATTCCAAATAGTTTTTAAAGTGTTAAACAGTGTGTTCTTGTTAAGTTACTCATACAGTATCTGATTGCTTATTGTGTATTCGACCTAACACAAGGTGATATATACAATTTCAATAGCACAAAACTTACTACTCATTCTCTCCCTTCACACAGATACATTTTCACCTGTTTCGATTATTATTATTTCGATTACTGATTCTCACACCGGAGGTGCTTGACGGCCACCACCCCCGGGCGAGCATTATTTTGCAGATACCCAAACTCAGGTGAAGTACCCCCGGAACAGTGATCGGAAGCCATTAATCGACCGTGAGGATTATCATTTGGCGCTAGAAGGAGGGGGATTTTTCTTAAAGAAAAACCCACCACCTGCTCTACCTACACAGTAGCTATTCACACGCTCAAAACACAAATCAAAAACACCTCAAAAACCTTAAATGGAAATCGTAATACCACACCCAGATGAACAAGAACACGAGGGAGATACAACTGGCATCCCGCCAGTCAACCCGCCAGAGAACCCGCCCAAAGACGACGGGCGAGAGCAAATTCTTAGTCTTAATCTCACAGGCTGTAACCAACAACAAATTGACTTAATCATGCAAATAGCCGCAACCCTTCCTCAGGCCGGACCAAAATCCTTGACAAAACAAGCAAACCCACCCATCAACCTGCCTGGCAATCATGACGAGGCAAACAGCCAACCCCGCGAGGCGAACTCTGCTTTCTCTCGCCTAGGCTCGTCTCAAAATACTAAGCACGATAGGCACAATAAGAATCACCATCCCCCTGAAGTATGGGAACAGAACAGAAGGCACAGAGACCTAAGAAAAATAATCATTGACAAAAAAGCCGCCTACGACAAGGTAGTGGCCGAATATGAAGTACACAAGTTACAAATTGCAACCATTACAAAGTCCCTCTGCGGACACTTACACAAGTTACAAATTGCAACCATTACACAGTCCCTCTGCGGACACTTACACAAGTTACAAATTGCAACCATTACACAGTCCCTCTGCGGACACTTACACAAGTTACAAATTGCAACCATTACACAGTCCCTCTGCGGACATTTACACAAGTTACACATTGCAAACATTACAAAGTCCCTCTGCGGACATTTACACAAGTTACAAATTGTAACCATTACACAGTCCCTCTGCGGACACTTACACAAGTTACAAATTGCAACCATTACACAGTCCCTCTGCGGACACTTACACAAGTTACAAATTGCAACCATTACACAGTCCCTCTGCGGACACTTACACAAGTTACAAATTGCAACCATTACACAGTCCCTCTGCGGACACTTACACAAGTTACAAATTGCAACTATTACAAAGTCCCTCTGCGGACACTTACACAAGTTACACATTGCAAATATTACACAGTCCCTCTGCGGACATTTACACAAGTTACAAATTGCAACCATTAGAAAGTCCCTCTGCGGACACTTACACAAGTTACACCTGGCAAATATTACAAAGTCCCTCTGCGGACCATTACACAATTACAAATCCCAAATCTACACAATTCGTCTACGGACAGTTCCCGCAAACAATGTTTACAGACGTTACTAAGGGCGTCGACGGACAACTACCGACTTACAGTGAGATATTTTGTAAAGATATCAACGTCTTACAAGCCTTGCAAACAAAAGACGGAATCTTACAACAGGAGTTACAAAAATTGTTTGTTACGACCAATTGACAAGAAAATATCAGGGCATAAGTACTCGATACTTCAAGAAAGAGTTAAGTCCCCTAAACGGGCATAAAGATAGCTGTGAATTTCAGTCTACAACTCTCGACAAGAAACAATAAAGCACCCTCAACGGGCACTTATTACGGCGAACAACCCGCCAAGAGACGGGTACTACAAACAATCTACAATGGAATGCTTACATAAATATGAAGGCAATACGACTCAAAGCAGAACAAAAACGGAAAACAGTTGGATGCAAAGGATAAATAAACATTTTATTCATAAAATTGTTCTATTACAAGCATGTTATTACAAGGACTTTAGACTCCTACATCTAAGAATCCTTCATGCTTGGGGAGCTTTGTCTTTAGCATCTGCACCCTTCTTGGAGCTTTCACCCTGAGGAGGGGCGCGGAAACGGAAGTCAATTACATCCGTCGCCGGCTTATCTTTTGCTTCTTTAGCAGCACGGGCAGCAGCAGCTTTCCGAGCAGCCTTACGGCATTCCTCGGCATTATAGGCATCGCCCTCCTCTTCCCAAATGTTTGCCCAAGCTCTCCAACTGCCTTCTGTCGCCTCCGACATAGCCAGTTCACGTCCCCATGGAAATGGGGTAAAGTCGTCATTCATATCAAAAATCGCAAGCTTCTTCGACATAGGGAACAAGAGTTTTCAAAGAACGAGTTGGAGAAGGAATGATCTACATTTACAAGCAACCATCCTATTTATAGGGAGGTAAAAATAAAAGGGGGGAGGGTGAAGTCATCTCCCAGTCAAAAAATTACAGTCCCCATGCAGAGAGAAGTAAAAGCTCAGTCAAAATTCTTTTGACTCCAATGCAGTATTAAATGCTGAAAACGAACTCCCACAGTCAAATTTTCAAAGTCAAGGTGACCATTTTCCCACACATATTTACTACATACTTTGACACAAAAATACAAACACACATCCAGTTATAGTTCGCAACAAAAATACCGAATTCACAAACACAAAAATTATCAACACAAAATGTTTCACAATCGCACAGCGGACGCACCCGCAGAGAGATTCCAAAACAAGTCCAACAAAAAGTTCTTAGCTAGTTACAAAAAATAAACTACGCCCAACGGGACGCGCTCAAGGGACCCTCTATGCCCCTAAGCGGTTCCGTATCTTCCTCTTCACTATCATACGCACTGGCTATGGCACTAAGAGGTTCTATCGCAACATCAGCTTCGTCCGCCGTCCCAGTTCCAATAGCAATATCCACTTGCTCCTTTTCAGGATCAACAGGCTGCATAACGCTATCCATTTCCGAATTTATCTCAGTATGCACGGCCGATACTGTCGTCATTGAAGTTACACCTTCTATTGCTAAAGGGCTCTCAACGGGCTTAGCGCTATCCATGACAACCATCTCCATATTTGCGATCTCTGCATCCGTCCCAACAACGGCCACATCAGCATGGCACCCGACACTCTTTCTTTCGGTTTTCCCTAAGCGGGCTTTCAGGGCTCTAGCTTTACGCTTTGATTTCTTCACTTTGGCCTTCAATCTTGCGATCTCGGTTCGTAACAGCCCAATCTCGGGCAGATTCTCAGCGGACTCCTGCCGTTGTATAACAGCCTTGGCAGCCTCAGCCTTCACAATTTCCGCAAACTCGGCACTACTTCGGAACTTCAAAATAGCATTGGCCTCAGTTGGACGAGAATCAAGATGAGCCTCAGCCTCCTCAGCACGTTCTTTCTCAAATTTAAGTAAGGTGCTCAAATTCTTCACCTGCTCAGACAAGGTAGCATTGGCAGCCTTAAGTTCTATCTTGTCTTCCGCTAAGAACCGCCGCAGATCAGCACTATACTCATAGCTGGCTTTAAGGTCATTTCTCTCAATCTCGATTTCATGTAAAGCCCTGGCAGCATTATTCTTCAAATATTTCTCAGCGGACAGCTCTTCCTCCAACCGTTTGATCCTCTCTTTCAAGGCAAGATTGCTACCACGGTACATGTTCCCACGAGCCATCAACCCAGTGTACATACATTGATTCTACAAACACACAAAAAACATCCAACTTACAAACGAATAGATTCATATCAATTCTACAAAAATGTCAAACATCATACACAAAACACTTACCCGTGCAGCATATTTTTGGGACAAACGGCACATTCGCTCCCAACTCAATTCATTCATCCTCACAAGATCATCGTCGGTCATAGAATCAACGGAGAAGGTATTGGGCCCTGATTTAAAAAGAAATC
The DNA here is from genome assembly GCA_037693485.1 of Kitagawia praeruptora. NCBI lineage: Eukaryota > Viridiplantae > Streptophyta > Magnoliopsida > Apiales > Apiaceae > Kitagawia > Kitagawia praeruptora. The sequence continues at coordinate 155,532,778 of CM075352.1, forward strand.
CATAGCCTGGACGGGACCCCACTTCTAGGTCATTTACCTCATCATCACTACTTGTGTAGAAAACGATCTCCTCTTCACCGTTATCACCTTCATCCTCAGAACCATCCTCGGACTCATTCTCAGAAGCATATTCAGTATCACCTTCACAATAATCTTCATCTTCATCCTCGCTATCACCATCGCCGGGCTCATTCTCAACAGGTTCCTCAATCACAACTTTCTCCGCAACAGCGGGCTCGACCACCTTAGTAGGCTCAATACGCCTTCGTTTAGAAGTACTGGCCTCAGCCACAATTTTCCTCTTCGACCGACGCAGGGGCATCTCAGGACTTTCAGTTGTGGTCACTTCGGTTGCTTTCAATACTGGCTCCTCCTCTCTAACAGCGGGCGTTTTCTCGCCACGCTCAATAGTCACACTTACTTGGCCTGAGCCAGAAACAACAGTGACAGGTTTCACAACTAAAGCAGGAATCTTTCTCTGATTAGCGGGCCCTTCAACTGGCAACCGAACACCAGAACCCTCACCAATAGCCCTACTGGTATGCGACACACTTGCCCGCCTAGCAACAGCACCATCACTTTCACTCTCAGAATCAATAGCAAAATCTCTATCAACAAATTGCTCATCTTCACGCCTCTCAGCGGACCTCTCCATTTCATCTTCAACATCATACCCATCACCTTGGGCATCTTGCAGGCTTGACTCCAAAGGAATATCCCTTCTCCGTGCAGATATATCACCCAGCAATTCGGAAAGAGAATCATCCTCAGAATTTCTACCTTCTCCGGTTTCTTCTTGCTCAGATTCAGCATTACTAGCAGCCACCTCTTCCTCTGCAACAACGGGCTCCTCATGCTCGACTTGCTCCATCCGCCCCGCACCAGCACCTTGCCCTGAAAGGTCAAAGGCATCTATGATGTTTTCTACCGCAAACATTCCGCGAACACGCTTAGGTCTGGGCGGTTGAAGAAACATAAAATCAGCATACATCTTAGCCTCATGCTCTATAGACAAAGTGGGATGAGGCTCCAACTCCGCTTTACGGGGATCCAACACTACAAAGAAAAACACAACAAAACATCACATACAGAACATTACAAGAAACCAAAAGACAAAGACAAAACAAGGACTTACAACAATGTCTTCTTAAATCAACCGGGTCAATCAAATTACCCTCGGTCCATACCTCACCCAATGCCTTTACCAGTTTTACTAAAAAGTCTATCTCAACCTGGCTAAGACGGTTACGGTCCGTCCTGTAGGCACACTCCACTTTCTTCACAAAATTCTTGTGCCAAGCCAACTCCCCGCCACCAACTACCAGAAACTCTTCCTGCCAACCCGCCATGCCCTTGGGAAATACAAATGGGCGGAACCCATCCAGAGCTTTTCCAATACGAGTTTGCGACTTTACAAACTGCAGCTCATAAAAGGGTTTTGCACGGCTGGCTTTAACATCAAATAAACAGAAAAAAGCCCTAAATGTTGGCTGCTTGTTCAGCGCCTCGTAACTAGCTATAAACCAGTTAATAGACCTTATTGAATTGGGAGACATCTGAGCTAACGGACAGCGGAAATACAATCGAAAGAGATCCATCAAGAACTTATGAGGTGGAAACCTTAAACCCGCCCTGAAATGACTTACGGGAATGCAGACAGAATCATCATCAAAACGATGATACAATTTCTCACCGGGTACCGGCCGTCTCCAGAAATACCCATCTTCAATTCGCAACATCCTTTCAACATAATCACCCCAGTCATCGGCTCTAAACGTGCTGTCCTGTTGCAAATGAGCAAATTCGGCAAATTCAGCATCCATATCCGCCTTCGAATAAGGGGTTGGCACCACATTGCTCGCCCGCCATAGACTCTCGCAACTTTCAAAGTACTGATAGCGGTTTCTTGGCAACACAGTTGTATAACCCAGCTGACCAATGTCCGCCCAACGCCCATACATGTTTACTAGGGGCCTTCTCTCACCAGTAGCGGGATCAACAAATTCATCACCCATCTGCAGACAAAAGCACAATTTTTCGGCTATTACCGCTACCAACGAAGATGGCCGTCACAGATGTCTGGTACACACATATTTTTTCAACAATTTTCCATTCTAATCGAAACAAACATTTCATATTCTATTCCCTCCAGAAACAACAAAACCCTAGAATCAAAAACCCATATGCACAACACTTATGAATATATACACATTTATTTACAAAATACAAACACCTCATGAACAATACGAAATCATACATCTATTTTCACACGATTCAGGAAACGGATTCAAACCACCAAAACACCAATAACAAATACACAACCAACACTCACAGATTACTAACCTTTACAGATTACACAATCGACTCTCACTTACAAATACCCGAAACATGCAAACAAAGGACATGAACACAAAACCAATCATATATGAACAGACAAATTGCATGATGAAAAGAAACAGAAATCACAAAAGAAAATTACAAAGAAATCTTACCTCAAATCAGGAGGTTATATATGGCTTCAATGGCAGGAATACTTGACAAATCCAGTACAAGGAGAGCAACGTACTCGAAGAAGACAAAGAAAATGGAGAGAAAAAAGCAAAGAAAGACAGTAAAAACCTTAACAATTGATACACAAACCCATCTTTTATACGCGTGCGGCGCGTGTAATAAGGGTGAAAAGGTTGCAAAATTTTCGTGGATGGATAGGATTGGTCCACGTCACTCTTACAGCCGGTAGTAACTGCCTCGTTTCCAGCAAAACTGTCCACTATGCATTAACTTCCCACTCACTCATGACACATTACATCACAAAGGTACATTCTCTTTCCTCCCAAAGGTCATTTCTCATTAATACGAACTACAACTTATCATTTCACTTATTATTAACATTTAATATTATTTCCTCATTTATTTCGAAATTCTCATTTATTACCAATTATTACATTTATTCACAAGCATTACAAAAACGTTTCAAATAACACACCCGTCAAGCACATAAACCCGTTGTTAAAAATTCACACATTTTCACAAAATTTTTTCTAACTCCTAAGTGTTGTCCGCCAACACTTGGGGGGCATATTTTCACAAAATTTTTTCTAACTCCTAAGTGTTGTCCGCCAACACTTGGGGGGCATATTTTCACAAAATTTTTTCTAACTCCTAAGTGTTGTCCGCCAACACTTGGGAGGCATATTTTCACAAATATTTTCTAAACTCTTAAGTGTTGACCGCCAACACTTGGGGGGCACACAAGGTATCATTTTCAAATATTTTCTCAGAACAAAACGGCCTCTCTAGTTTCTCCTCCTCCTGTCCGCTAAACCGCACAGCAGGAGTGGGGGGCAATGATAGGTACCCGCTGTAAGCTTACAGCGGGCTCCCGCTGTGAGCAACCCGCCATCCGCTATTGCACATCCACCTGTAACAAATACTCATTAATTACACATGTGTCATTTCATATTATTTTTACTAAAAGCAATCCACTTGACAAACAAATATCTTCACACAAATGTATTTGCAAAATATCTTGTTACCTTGCTCACTAAGGCAGGTGACCATAAAGGCAACTAAGGGGACACAAAAGCATTCAAGCTATGACAAAAGCGGCTGTGCTAGAATCGAGGTAAGTGGGAAAGGGACACTAATCACTGTTCCAATAGTGGCTCACTGTAGCTTTAACAGCACAACAAGTGGGTCACCAAGTGGGTGAACAGTTATTAGAAGACCTAGCCTATAAATACCCCCATTCTACACACAAGGTGATATATACAATTTCAATAGCACAAAACTTACTACTCATTCTCTCCCTTCACACAGATACATTTTCACCTGTTTCGATTATTATTATTTCGATTACTGATTCTCACACCGGAGGTGCTTGACGGCCACCACCCCCGGGCGAGCATTATTTTGCAGATACCCAAACTCAGATGAAGTACCCCCGGAACAATGATCGGAAGCCATTAATCGACCGTGAGGATTATCACTTCTGTTTTTATTCGTGCATCTATTGTTTAATTCATGTACCTATGTCATCACCTCTTTCATCAATATAAAAGGCGCGACGTTATATTTATCTTTTCTAAAATTTATTTTTATCACCTTGACCCATAACAAAACACGGTCTCATGCCCTTATTCTTCCTTGTATACCAACATAACTCGTCCTTCTTTATTAGGCCAATATGCTGCATGCCAAGATCCTGCTAAGACAATTTAACATTTCGCGATAATCTAACACTTCTGATGTTTCTCTTTAAAGACCGTTTGTAATAAAGGGCGTTCCCTCTTTAATGTATTTTTTTTATACATACATAAAAACATGCCTCGTCAGTATGCCGTCATTAACTTGAATTTCTCAAATGTAGAAACAATTTCTTGAACTTAGGGACGCGCCCTATGATACCAAACTATCAATGTCATCAACTTCTTTGAACAATAATAACCATGGATTTTACTATTTTAGAGACCAGTGTTAAAGACGCCCAGGCATTAGTATTTACTTATTTTAATACTCGCAAACATTATTATCATTTTCTAATCACCACTTATTCAACATGGACCCATAATCAATTTACATGGCCAACATAACACTTCAAAAACTCCCGTAGTCCCGTAGTCTTCAGAATGCATTTGCAAGTCCCTTGTCTTTTCTTAACCATGTGCTCGCGGGACCCGCCTTCAACTTTCACCACATTTCAAAGGCAAATGAGATTATTATTTTTCCTTCATTTGCTTGAATTCATGCGGACCCTCTTTGTTTTCGTACAAGTCCCGTTCTATTAACACCCACGTACCAAAAACATCTTCATGCTAGTATCAATGTTTTCTTATAAAAATCACTAGAAGGCGCGCCCAGCAGACAGCAACCACGTGCACACACAAATACTTGTTTTGAGTTTTTTTCACGCGTGGGTTTCACCATATGCGACAACACTTTGAATTTTGTTTTCTATTGTTGCACATTGATTTATGAAAGTTGTTGACGGAGGAATTTGGTAACAACAAAATTCGAGGTACTTCGCCGGAAACAAGATCTACAATGGTGGTTCTTTGTCGAAAAGAGTGGTGGTGTGTGGTTGTTGTGTGTAATTGGTGGCTGAGATTGATAGGGTTAGTGGCGGCTCTTCAGAGCTCTCGACTTCCAACCCCTCAATCGGCCTACGTACCCTTGTATTTATAGGGATCAAGCCAGACGTAGTTCTTGGAGAGCAAGAAACCCAAATGGGCTTGGATAACGGACCAGCTTCCAGAATGTTCTACTATGAGGTCTAACCACAAAGGCCCAAGGCTCATCCAGGATCTCAAGACTTCACGGAAAAGGAAACTTCCCCCGTCGAGGACTAGTCCTATCCACTACCAGCTATTTCTTGATTTCAAGGATGCAGGTATAGCCGTGGTTTACCCCAAGTACAGAACGAATCCATGTCCCCCGAATGAGAAGCACCCACTAGATAGCAGGACAGGTGATCCAGAGCTTTTAGGTGCAAAGTGCAGGATTACTCCAAAGTTCCCCAATGAGGGCGCGCCCATTGGCTACAGGAACAGAGCTCCCAAAGCACACACCAAAAAGTCCCCATCTTTCCACCTTAGGGCGCGCCCTTAGTGTTTAAGAAGGGTCCTTATATCCAGGCAAACCCCTGGAGGCCTTCTGCGACGGACATCCCCCTCCTAAGATACGACAGGAGGGAATTCTTCAACTTCCGGAATACCAACTTGAGTATAATTCCATCCTGAATGGAATTCTAGGAGAGATCTTCAGTGTCTTCTCAGAAAAGCATCTTTAAAAATAAATACTTAGGGTGCGCCCTCTTTGTAGGGAAATAGAGGGCGCGGCCTGACTTCCCCTTTTCTGCCAAAACCCTAATTAAACTTAGAATTCCCCAAATTGAACCCGTTTTTTACCCGAATCCATCTTTAAATACCCGAACCGAATTTTGGCTATAACAAAAGTCTTGTAATTTGAATTTTAATTGATGCACGTGCAAATTCCACCAAATTATTATTGACAGGCGCGTCCTTGTGCTTGGACTTGTTCTTCAATGCTAGCTTAATGCACATGACCTCCAAGGTGCGCCTCATTAGAACATCTCAACAGATCCGTAGCTAAATTTCTTGAAGTCTCTATAAGCTGGTCCTTTGATTAATTCATTTTCATGAACTTCCTCTTGCAGGTGTGCTTGTACTCGTCATTTTTAATAGCACGATCCACACAAGCCTTTCATTTTAACTCAATATACTTCCTCACACATCCTACATGAAGGATGCTTCCTCAACTAATATTAGGGAATGTGTATATGGACTACCCCCCTAGACTAGGAGGTAATAATTTACCTTGTAGTCTATTCAGACTTCGCCCTACTCAAATCCACTATTGGTATAACGGGGAGCCAGAGCATCACCCAATAGATAATACTCCATCAAGCGCTTACATGACTATTCAGGGACATCCTTCAAACATTTTTCAAAATGGTGAGGGCACTCTCCGATCATGGGATATTCCAAATCTCATCACATGAAGGGGCATCTCACTATGAGGCATCCTATGAAAGACATCTCATTAGGAGGCATCCTATGAAGGCCATCTCATGGAGAGTCATCTTAGCACCTCTGTCCGGCGAATGGGAACATAATAGGCGTCAATAGTAGCTTCAAACATCATCTCATGAAGAGGCATCCCCGTAAAGATATTCCGTTGTACATAAAAATTGCCCTGAAATATATGTATATGAAGGGCTAGGAAGGTGCATCATTACTACCCCCCAGTATTAGAATATCGTTCTTTAAAGGAGCATCTCTTAAAGAGGTATCCCAGGAGGGAATTTTAAGAGAGAGCTGTTGAAGTTACCGAGGGCGCATTTTCGTTTACAAAGTATTATCTCTTCGTGGAGGGGCTCCTCACGACCTTGGGGCCTCAACCTGATGATCAGGAGGCACACTCTAAGGTTTGTGGGGCGTACTTCTTTAGCTTATTCCCTTAAAAGCTCACTTGAGCAGTAAATTATCCTCATAGGTATTGGAGTCCACTTGAGCATTTGCATTTTTTCTTGAGGGCGTGCCCTAACTGGAAAGGTCCTCTGAGGGAGAGCTCCTTGAGGGCGTGTCCTATGTTGGAGGATTTTCTTGAAGTTGTGTATGTCCTTGAAGCTAAGTCCAGCTGTAAAGCGTTTCCCTGAAGTTGAAGATTCTCACCCTATTTTCCACTAATTGCACTATGAGAAATCAAGGGAATAATTGTAGGGCCTTTCTCTCTAGAGGGCGCGCCCTCTGCAACATATCGAGGACTATTCCTCACTTGGTGATTAGGCCAAACTCTGTCATTCCTACATCCTTGGCTTCATTATCTTCCAGCGAAATCTCAAGAAAGGGCTCGCTCGTGTCCACGGGGCCTCGACCAGTAATTCTCTCAGAATCTGGGGGCACTCTCAATGGATTACGGGGCCTCTCTTTTGATGGTCTTATTTCTCTTTACTATTCCAAAATCAGCATCATCAAGTTATCATCACTAAGCTTGTACCAAGACGCTCGCTCAAACTAGAAAAATCTCTCCTTTCATTACCGGGATTCTTCTCTATTCGACGAATTTCACTGAGGGTGCGCCCTGATAGATTGGGATGCTATATATGTCTGATAATTCTTGAGATCTTTTTGAAATAGAATGTTTTTTTTATACCTGCAAAAATTCAATCAACAAAAAAATCTTAGGTGTTACCTGGAGGACACGTCCTGAAGATGAGGACACTTTCAATCATCGAATTCTCTTAGAAGTTTGTAAATCATCTACACATTAATATTTTTCCTAAGGATGCATCTTCTACAGAAGCGTTCTCTATGTAAAAGCCTATGAAAAACTCAACATTAAAAACTCCAACTTATGGGGTAGTAGCTGGCTGAGTACCCCCCAAGGGTGGAGGTTGAACAGTCGTCTGAGTATTTCCCAGAGCATTAACTTAAGTATTATGGGATTGATTCTATTTTTCTCCTTGATTCTGAGCTTGTTCCCTTTGACCTTACGTTTGTGGATCTCCCTCCGTACGCGGATTCCCCTGAGGTTGTGGATTTCCTTCAATACGTGGATTTCCCTGAGGCTATGGATTTCCTTTAGAGGGAGGGCGCGGCCTCGACCTCACTTCACCAGAGGTACACGAAGGGACTTGAGAATGCGAGGAGACCTACCTCCCGAGGGCGCGCCCTCTTTATTATGGGGTCGCCTATCTCCTCGATACTTTTCTATCCTCCACTCTCCAAGATCTCGGCTACTTCTTCTTCCACCATCATTTCAAGAAAGGGCTTGCTCATGTCCAAGGGGCCTCGACCTGTAATCAGGGGGCGCTCGCTGTGGAACATCATCTCGAGGAAGGGCTCGCTCATGTCCAAGGAGCCTTGACCTGTGATCAGGGGGCACGCGCTGTGGATCACAGGGCCTCGATTCCAAGTGCTTTTCCTTCTTCTGATGCTCAAGGAATACCATTCTTAGATCGTCTTCACTAAGCCTTATTCCTAGGCATTCCTTCAAACTTGAAAATTCCCTTCTCTTAGCAGCGAGGTTTTTCTCATTTCGTTGGATTTCACTGAGGGCGCATCCTGACCTATGTGGGTGAGGAGCCGCTCTCTTTTGAACAACAGGTCTCTTTCGATCATCAACTTTCTCGTTGCAATTTTCCATAGTAGGGGATCAATAAGAAACCTTAAATATCGCCAAGAAAACGCGTTCTTGGAGATGAGGACGTGTTCAACCATCGAATTTTCCTAGAAGTTGGAAATCATCCGAGCCTTAGCTACCACACTCAGGGCGCGCCCTGAGAGTTCTTGGGGATTCTCCTGTAAAAGTCCAAGAAACAAACAACAAAAATCTCAACAAAACAAGTCAAGGGTTACCTTGAGGGCGCATCCTGATGGTGAGGGCGCATCCTGATGGTAAGGGCGCGCCCTGATGGTGGACGAGTTCCCGATAATTGCGCCTCTTTCCTAGAACATCCTTCTTCAAATCATAATTGAAATCTCCCCTTGGAAAATCTAGTTCAACGTCACTGACCAGAAACCACCACCTTTGAACATACCCGGAACCATCTTCTTGCAGCAACAACGTGAAAATCATCTTTTCTTCATCACTTCGAATCTCACTAGGGGTGTGCCCAAAGCGGTGAGGGTGAGGGCGCGCCCTCTCTTGAGAATCCAACAACCTCTTCGAGAACTTTCCTCAACTTGGAGGGCTTTCCCTGTTCGGCGATAATTTTATGGGATACTTCGAGATTTTCTCCTACTTTCTTGCACTTCCTCCACATAACTCAATCTTGCCCCGAAGTTATTTATGGCATCTCCCATACGATACAACTGATCCAATAACTACGAATTACTGATAAGAACGGGCGGCAGTCCGGTGGCGGTTGCAGTTCCTTGGTGGTGCGGGGGAACAGAGATTTCCTCCGGAACACAAGCTTTATGGCGAGCTTGGTTACCCCCCAAGCTATCTTCAGAATCAAAACCATCTTCTTCATGAGAACCTCCACTTTGATTGTGAAACATCTTTTCCTCCTAAGATGAAGATCTTGATTGGCGCCCCTCCTTCTAGCGCCAATTTGTTGATGGAGGAATTTGGTAACAACAAAGTTTGAGTTCTGTCGCCGGAATCAAGATCTATGATGGTGGTTTTTTACCGGAGAAGTCACCGGAGTATGGTGGTTGTGATGAATTGTGGGCTGAGATTGAGAGGGTTGTTTGGTGGTGGCTCATAGAGCTCTTCGCTTTCATCCCCCTCAAGTTGCCTACGTACCTCTGTATTTATAGAGGATCAAGCCCACGTAGTTCTTGGAGGGCAAGAAACCCAATTGGGCTTGGATTGTCAGTCTAGCTTCCGGAATGTTCTAATATGAGGCCTAACCACAAAGGCCCAAGACTCACCCAAGATCTCAAGACTTCACGGATAAGGAAACTTCCCCCGTCGAGGACTAGTCTTATCCGCTACAAGCTATTTCTTGATTTCAAGGATGCAGGTATAGCAATGGTTTAGCCCAAGTGCAGAACGCATCACTATCCCCCGAATGAGAAGCACCCACCAAATAGTAGGACAGGTGATCCAGAGCTTTTGGGTGCAAAGTGCAGGATTACTCCAAAGTTCCCCAATGAGAGCACGCCCATTGGCTATAGGAATAGAGCTCCCAAAGCACACACCAGAAAGTTCCCATCTTTGCACCTTAGGGAGCGCCCTTTGTGTCTAAGATGGGTCCTTATATCCAGGCATACCCCTGGAGGCCTTCTGCGACGGACATCCCCCTCCCGAGATACGATATGAGGGAATTCTTCAATCAACCTATAAAAATTGGCTAACATGGAACATTTGAAAAATTCCTTCAATCACAGAAGATGCGTCCTTAGAAGAGGACTAGTCCTTAGAGAGGGCTCGTCCTTAGAGAGGGCTAGTCCTTAAAGAGGGCTAGTCCTGAGAAAGGGCTAGTACTTAGAGAGGGCTAGTCCTGATAGAGAGCTAGTCCTGAGTTTCTTCAATAATTCTTGGAAAACCAGCCTTAGGAAATCTTCATGTTTTTATCATTGAGGACGCGCCCTCCTTGTAAGGAAGGAGAGGGCGCGCCCTGATTCTTCATCATCTTGCTAAAACCCCAATTTAATCCAGAATTCCCCAAATTGAATCCGATGTTGACCCGAATCAATCTTGAAAATAAACAAACCGAATTTTGGCTATAACATTTATATATATATAAATGAATAGTAGTGCTTCAAACTCGAAGTTAAATAATATATATTTTTACATTTGAAGATAGTAAGATGGTTGAAAGAAGAATTTTATTTTTGAAATATGAAGTAACAGGAATTTTGAAGTCTTGATTGGAGATGCCTATATCGACAATGCTCAAGGACATTCGGGGTACACCATTATAATTTTTATTATTAAAACTATATATGTATTATATTTTTTTAGGTATGTTTTTATTCTAGTGGGCTTGATAAATTATAGAATCACTAATAAAGTGGATTTATCAGCATAGTTAACGAAAATATAAGTGAGCCAATTTCATTATGAAATCAAAATCAACGTGAAAGCACACGATTAATTGAGTTTCCAAGCACACGACTAACTCTACTACTTTAATAGTATAAAATTAACGTGACAAGTCTAATTCATCTAAGGGTAAAATGCACATATTTCAAATCAAATAATGAAAATTAGTGAAATGCATATTGCTATACAAGTTTATATAATAATGTCCATTTTAATAATTCTTATGTGAGACAGTGAGAGTTATTTAATCACATTCAAATTCACATAATTTGATTATTAAAGAAATTGGAAATTTATTGTCTGATATGCACTAATAAAAAACTTTTAAAGTGAATTTTAGAGATTATATCCCATATATAATATTCAAGTATCTCATTTTATGCATTCAATATATATATAGGAACATGATTTAATACAAATTTTTGTTAAATACAAATTTATAAATTTTTTATGTTCAATACATATATAGCTTGGATTAAACATCACTTATTAAATAATAATTAAAAAAATTATTGATAAAAAATTTAAATCCTTCAATATTTTTATAGATTCACCAATACCAAATTAGGCTATAAAAATATGAATTTTTTTATTTGTTTAATATAACGGTTAGGGATATTATCAATACTACCATTGTAATATTTACTTTTGCCGTTCTTACTATCACAAGTTTGACTCATATCTATGATACCTTGAATTTGAGGTTTTTGATCTATCATACCCGTTGGTTAGCAAAACGTTAGACACACATTAAATGTACAAGAATAGCATAAATAATAGTAAAAAATATAGTGATATCGGCGGTAAAAACCAATAGCACAAGGGTATTATATAGAACAATAAAAATTATTTTCAAATAGGATATGTATTTAATTTTTCGTAAGTTTTCTGATAAGTGGATTTTATATCAACTTGGATCGCTTCAATTCGGCATAAATTGATTGTATTGGACTCAATTTTGTTGTAGTTTTGATATATTTTTGTTAGTTGTGCAGGTTTGCGAATTATCGATTAGGGTTGATGTTTTCGTCGATTTTGAGAGTTGAATTCTAGCATGAAAAGGAGTAATGGAGACTTGTTTTGAGCCACCATGATGACTTGAAGTCTAGAGTATTGAAGGAGGAAGCAATTGCAAAAGAAACGGGATGATTTGGAGCGAAAATAAAGAAGTTGTGCAATTTACAGCAAGCCAACAGCAAGTGTGTGCGCTGACAGCACACAAATACGCGCTGAGAGCGCACTGAACAGGAGCTGAGCGCGCATAAACGCACGCTGACAGCGCACGAATCCGTAAGAAAATTCCAGAAATTCCGATTTTGCCCTTATTCGAAGTATAGTTGTATTTTTGGTATCAAAACCTATTTCTAGTTGTATTGTAGGTTAATTTTCTTGCTTGGCAAGATATCTAGGCCTATAAAAACATATCTTAGCTTTGTAAATCGTATCGTTTTTATTATTTGTAATTTAGAATTGTAAGGGAGAATAGTGGAGAAAGATTCAACGCTCGGTGACAAGCACGGATCTAGATCTACTTCATCTTTTGTATACCTTGGATTATAGATTTGTTTTCTCAACTCTTCGTTTTAATAATATTATTGTTTCTTTCTTTCATACTTTGTTTAATATCATATTTTCATCAAATCCCATGGTGACGGTTCAATTATGAACTAAACATTGTCATGGGATTCTAACGGATTTATTTATGGAACTTAGTATCTTAATGATTTAAAGATCTGTGTGTGGTGTATAATTGATATTCTTGTATGGTTATACTTAATTGATAGATGTGTCGCGAACATCTAATTTGTTAATCTCTTGTGAAGTGAAAGTGGATCTTTAGATTTAGAACTTGCCATGCTAGCATAGGTTCATAATTGTTTATCAATATGATTCGTAGTGTAAGATGAAAATACTTATGCTACCATGTGTGATCTTTATGGATAACTTGTTGTTCAACCGTTATGTTTTCAAATTCTATAGACATATATGGTCTAAGCATAATTGGTGTCTATTCATCTTCTATCTCTTTTGTGGATGTATGTTTAGTTTGGTATACGTATGCTAACAAGTAGCATGTGCTTGTTTCGTGTTATCCGAACAGATATCATAAACATTGCATATAGTGAATAAAGGCGTCAGATCTAAGTGAAGTATTTAATGAAGTTAGGATCCCATGTTTATTCTCTTATAAGTAAATCAGTTTAATTTTCTTTAGTTAATTAATTCTTAGTTTAATAATTTTCATCTTAGTTTAATTTAGATAATTAAAAACCCCAAATTTGTTATTTGTCTTAGCAGTGAATTAAAACCATACATTGTTGCATAGGTTCATCTACTGAATTGAAACCTAAACCATATCTCTGTGGAACGAACTTGATTTATATATGTATTACTTGTGACCATGTACACTTGCGTGATTTTGTGCAAACAAGTTTTTGGCGTCGTTGCTGGGGATCATCGGTGTTTTAATTTTAGTTTATGTGCTTGTCATCAGTGGTCGTTAGAGTTCACTGACTCGGATTATTTTTCTCATCTATTTTTGTGTAGTTCGTTGGTGTTTCAGGTAATGGAGTTTCTAACTTACTATGGAGTTCAGCAGTTGGCTAGTGTTTGTGAGCTATGTGCGGGCGCACATGAGGCAAATCAGTGTGCTATCTCTTACGAATTGGCATACTGGAGCAAAAATCAAGGTGGCATGCTACAACCACAACAGCTTTATCAGCAGTATCCAGGTCAACATTATGGAGCACAGCCTTACAATCACCAGAATTTTCAGCAGCAGTAAGCCCCGTGGCAATTACAACCTCCGGGTTTTCAGCAACAACAATCATATGCTGGTTCTGGGAATTCCAATTATCTGAATTGGAAGAATTGAGGTTGATGATTAAAAGCAACGCTGTCTCGTTTAAGACCTTGGAAAATCAGATTAGGCAGATTACTAATGCCTTGTTGAGTATGCTACAAGGAACTCTACCGAGTGATACAGAGGCTAATCCAGGCAAAGGGGATGTCAACGAGCAGGTGGAAGCAGTTACCTTGAGATCCGGAAAGGCTATAACTGATCAGGAATCAGCAGCTAAGGAAGATGAAGAAGTTCAGAATGATCAGGTCGAAAAATTTGCAACACCAAAAATTGAAAAATCCGAGTTGGTAGCTGAGCAGTTGGACGGTGAAGTGGAAGAGAGTACGAATCCTGTTGAAAAAGTTTCTCCGGGGCAATCTACAAATAGCAATCAGATCTACCCGCCTCCTCCATATCCAAAGAGATTCTTGGAATTTTCGGTAAAGGAAGAAGAGTGTTTTGGCAAGTCGGATCCAGTAGACGTTGCTGTACAAGGAAATTCTGATATGGAAGATGAGGAACTAGGCGTGGTTGATCTTTGGGATTCTCAGGTGCTGATTGATGAGGGTGTTTCATGGTCAAATCTTGAGGATAGTGCAATTGAGTCTTTTCTTGAGAAAGATGTTTTGATTGAGGGTAATAAAGATCTTCGTGAGTTGTACAGGAATTTTACTTCTGATGAGATGTTAAAGGAATTGAATGCTATTTGTTCTAAGCATGAAATTCGACTTGAGGAGAGTTCTTTTGATCCTAAGTCTGTTGTGAAGACTTCTGTTGGTGAACTACCCACTTTCGTTCCTAATCCATATATTTTCACTATTAACTCTTTGGTAGTTAATAGTGAAAATCATCATGTTGAAGAAGCTTTCAGACTCGAGTTTAAACCGTTAGATCAGCTGAGGTATGCATATTTGGGTCAATCATCTATTTTGCCTATTATTATTGTTGCTAACTTGTCAGGTAGTGAAGAGAACATTGTTGCTGACACCTTTGATGAGCAAAGAAGGCAGAAACTTGTTATCAAGGATGTAGCACCAGAAAAGATAATTAAATGGCCATATTAAGCTCCGGTGTAGATATTTTCAAGAGAAAAAGCCATGGCCATGTCTAGCTAAAGACTTTAAACAAAGGAGCTTCGTGGGAGGCAACCCACGTGTTTCGGTATTTTTAGGTATGTTTCCTACTATCCCTTATATTTACTTCCATTCAATGCGGGCATTGAATCTTTTAAGTTTGGGGGTGGTTTGGGGGATTAGTAGTTGTTGTTTGTGTATTATGTGTTCATATAGGATATCATGTTTTGCATAGTATTTGTAATTCATGCATGTGTGTTCGTGTTATCTATGTTGGTTTCATATAGGACATTCTGTTTTTATTTTCGTATACCATGTGAGTTCATTTTAGTTGCATTTTCATGGCATGCATATTTCATGATCCCTTAGGACGAGTTAATTCTGATTGGTAGGTAGATTTTTAATTGAGTGTAGTAATGATGAGTAGAGGGTTGATTTATAGTTCCTACAAAATTGACTTGCATGCTTCATAAACACAATAATTTCACAGTCTCATCGCTTGCTTTTGGGCTAGATTGAGGTCATGCTTGTTTGGATGTTTTTAGATTTAATCACCTGATTATATTTAGAATTTTCGATATTCCCTTGATGTCGTAGGAGTACTAAAGTCTAAGTTTGGGGGAAACCAGGGATTTCATGCTAGTTGTAAATATTTGTCAAATAATGGCTAGGTGTCCAATGGCTAGTAGCCAGCTCATATTTATATGAGTAGCCTAGGGTTGGAAATGAGAATTCTCATGAAAAAAAAAGTCAAAAAGAAAAAAAAAAGAAAAAAAAAAGTCAAAAGTCCAATTGTTAAATGCAAAATTAGCCACGAGTGAGCTCTTTAATACTCGAGTAATTAAATCTGAGGGGACTTAGTCCTAGTAACCTAAAGCCCTTGTGGTTTGGGATTGCTGACCTAACACTCGCTACATGGGTATTATTGTATAAGCCTTTTGGGGTCTCATTCATTGCACGGTTAAATAAACATGCGTATTGTATATAGTATTTTGTGTTGTAGTGTATTAATAAAGCATGAATTCCTGGCTAACCTGAATGAGGATGGAGGTGTTACTAGTTATGAAGTGTCTACAGTCTATTCTATTCATAAACTTGTGATTGTCTTGGCGAAGAATGAGTATGATTTTTGATCTAGTTTTGGAAGTATTTCTGATAAGCATCGCACACACGCACGTTTCTGTCATGTATTGTTAGTATACGGGGACTTAGTCGAGCTCTGCTTGGATTTATTTGCATTCTTTGAGATGTTTGCTTGTTAGTTGGTTTTGGTAAGTTTGTGGGTACATTCGCTATAGGCCCTCACGAGACCTTACTCGTCCACTAGAGCTGCCTAGGGGTTTAAAGGGCTTGTTGCATATGCCAAATGCAACCGTGATCACCTACGGAAGTGGTACTAGTTAGTTAGTTAATTGTAATTGTTTACGCTTGAGGATAAACATCGGTTTAAGTTTGGGGGTGTGATAAGTGGATTTTATATCCACTTGGATCGCTTCAATTCGGCTTAAATTGATTGTCTTGGACTCAAGTTTGTTGTAGTTTTGATATATTTTTGTTAGTTGTGCAAGTTTGCGAATTATCGATTAGGGTTGATGTTTTCGTCGATTTTGAGAGTTGAATTCTAGCATGGAAAGAAGGAATGGAGACTTGTTTTGAGCCACCATGATGACTTGAAGTCTAGAGTATTGAAGGCGGAAGCAATTGTAAAAGAAACGGGATGATTTGGAGCGAAAATGAAGAAGTTGTGCAATTTTCAGCAAGCCAACAGCAAGTGTGCGCGCTGACAGCACACAAATACGCGCTGAGAGCGCACAGAACAGGAGCTGAGCGCGCTGGGAGCGCATAAACGCGCGCTGACAGCGCATGAATCCGTCAGAAAATTCCAGAAATTCCGATTTTGCCCTTATTCGAAGTGTAGTTGTATTTTTGGTATCAAAACCTATTTCTAGTTGTATTGTAGGTTAATTTTCTTGATTGGCAAGATATCTAGGCCTATAAAAACACATCTTAGCTTTGTAAATCATATCGTTTTTATTATTTGTAATTTAGAATTGCAAGGGAGAATAGTGGAGAAAGATTCAACGCTCAGTGACAAGCACGAATCAAGATCTACTTCATCTTTTGTATACCTTGGATTACAGATTTGTTTTCTCAACTATTCATTTTAATAATATTATTGTTTCTTTCTTTCATACTTTGTTTATATCATGTTTTCATCAAATCCCATTGTGACGAACGGTTCAATTATGAAATAATCGTTGTCATGGGAACAGATTTATTTATGGAACTTAGTATCTTGATTCTTTAAAGATCTGTGTGTGGTGTATAATTGATATTCTTATATGGTTATGCTTAATTAATAGATGCGTCTCGAACATCTAATTTGTTAATCTCTTGTGAAGTGAAAGTGGATCTTGAGATTTAGAACTTGCCATGCTAGCATAGGTTCATAATTGTTTATCAATATGATTCGTAGTGTAAGATGAAAATACTTATGCTGCCCTGTGTGATCTTTATGGATAACTTGCTTTTCAACCGTTATGTTTTCAAATTCTATAGACATATAGGGTCTAAGCATAATTGGTGTCTATTCATCTTTTATCTCTTTTGTGGATGTATGTTTAGTTTGGTAAACGTATGTTGACAGTTAGCGTGTACTTGTTTCGTGTTATCCGATCAGATATCATAACCATTGCATATAGTGAATAAAGGCGTCAGATCTAAGTAAAGTATTTAATGAAGTTAGGATCCCATGTTTATTCTCATATAAGTAAATCAGTTTAATTCTCTTTAGTTTAATAATTCTTAGTTTAATAATTTGCATCTTAGTTTAATTTAGATAATTAAAAACCCCAAATTTGTTATTTGTTTTAGTTGTAAATTAAAACCATACATTGTTGCAATGGTACATCTACTGAATTGAAACCTAAACCAGATCTCTGTGGAAGGAACTTGATTTATATCTGTATTACTTGTGACCACGTACACTTGTGTGATTTTGTGCAAACATTTTCAAAATGTAATGAATATTATTTTAACTTATTTTGCTAACATAAATAATTCTTGTTAAAGAATTTAATTTAAAATATGATATAATGCTCATTTTGGTACTTTTTAATGTTTTTCTAATGGTTTACTAACAGAACCACAAATCGAAAACCAAAAGTATAATGGAAGTCAAAAAAGGTAGTGGTACCAACGGTAAAAGTGAAAAGGATATCCCTAAATATTATATAATTTTCAACTATTCTTTTGAGTTCACCAATATCATATTACGGTAAAGAAATGTGAAGTGTAATAATTTTTGTACTTTTCTTATTCATACAAATGTAAATTTATTTAATGTATTTGGATTCAACAGAAGTATGATGTTGAATTCAATTTATATATCTGTTGAACACCTGTTATAAAATAATTTAAATTTTTCATAAAAAATGTTGCAAATAAGTTTTTAATAAATTATAAAATGTCATAAATATGTTTTCGTTATAAATTATGTGTATTTATAAAATTTCAATTATTATTTAAGTATGATGTTTAATCCAAGTTATTTATGCATTGAATATAAAAAGTTTGTAAGTTTGTATTTAATAAAGTTTTTTTACTGAAACTCACCTATATCTATATATCCCAGAGTATCGTTGACATTTAGTAAATTTAGTAATAATTCTGTTAAATCATTAAAAAAGTAATACAAATTATTTTGAGATGCGCTTACGATATCTCAACTTCTAACAAATTGTGTCAAATCATCCATGCGACTTGGACACTTGGATAATTCAAATTTAGGTAACATTCTAATTTTCTAAAATGATTAACAACAAAATTCGTCATTTGAAATTCTTTGAAAAATGACATTTCTATCACAAATATTTAACTTCTTTTACCAAAATAACGATTTTCGGGAGGGGTGACCAAAACTACCAGTGCATTACGCATTTACCGAATGCGTAATACAAAAAAACAAAATCTTCTTCCTATTACGCATGTAGCAGATGCGTAATACAAAAAAAAAACCTGTTACGCATGTATGAAATGCGTAATATAAACAAAAAAACTATTTAATACCTGTTTGACAAATGCGTAATAGCTTTCACCCATTCCGTACATACATAATAAAATGGTATTACCCTCATTTCAAATGCGTAATAAGTTAATTTTTTTTTTGAAGAAAAGAAACCATTCTCATTAAGAAAAATCATGCAACAGAGTCTCCAACAACAAACCTGGAGGAGACAATAATGTGTTTTGACAATCTAACGAACAAGGTAAACGAGCCATCAAATGGGCTGCTTTGTTCGCTTGCCTTTTAACAAACTGAACTGACAAACCTGATCTAGAAATAATTAACGCACGACAGGTTTCCAGAATGTGACCAACTTCCAACTCGTTCTCCTGAAAATTTTTGATAGCTTGCACACAAAGAAGAGAGTCTGACTCTATACACACCTCTTGATAAGGCAAAGAAAGGATCCAAATAATACCTTCCTGCAAGGCCAAAGCTTCAGCCTCCATCACCGTACTAACCATTCGAAGACAAATTGTTCTGCCCTGCACAAACGTTCCTCGATGATCACGAAGAACAAGTCCTATACTGAAAGTATCTTCACCCATCTTAACAGAAGCATCCACATTGAGTTTCCAGCAACCTTCATTAAGAGGCTTCCACTTATGACACGATTTAACAATATTCCCTGCACTATTTAGCCCCTGGATATGAGTTCTCCTCTGATTTGCTTCCCTCCAATCTGATATCATTTTAGTGCTCCAGTCCATAGCTATCACATTAGTAACCACCTTATTATCCCACACTCGTTTATTTCTGAAAAACCAGATTCCCCATAACACTTTGGCCACTGTTTCAATCTCCTCAGTCGAAGTGCTATTAATTTTCTGAATAAGCCATTCTGGGACAAACTCTACCTGTTGCATATCATAGACTACTCCTGCATATTGCCAACAACTTGAAGCAAAGGGAAAGTCAAAGAAAACATGAGCTAAATGTTCAATGTCTGCCATACATATCGGGCAAGTTATAGGTAGACGCACTCCCCTACTACTTAGCCTTCTTCGAACAGGGATATTATTTCTGCAAAACCGCCAAAGAAAAATTTTGATCTTGTGAGGAAGATTTAATTTCCAGAGTTTATTCCAACCACCAGTTTGAACCACATTACTCACTCCCACATTAGAATCATGCCAAAATTGATATCCTGTTTTGACTGAATACTGACCATTAGTCGATCGTGACCAAGCCAGACGATCCATTGCTTGATTCTGAGGAACACGCATTGCTAAAATCAACCTCGCATCTGTTTCTGTGAAGAAAGAATTCACCTTATCGACATCCCAGCTTTTCGAATCTGGTCTGAAAAAATAAGATACAGAGACCTGATCTGAAGCATACTCCACATCCTTAGCCACATAAAAGTCTTCCTTGTCCTTCAACCAGGGGTCTTTAACTGCTTTAATGTCATTCCCATATCCAAGAACCCACCTAAAACCCTTAGCAAGACTCTCTTTTGCTGTCATAATCCCCGACCAAATATAACTGGAACCTGGGCTTCTAGAGGCATGAAGAAAATGCGAGTTTGGATAATAACGTGCTTTGAAAACACGAGCAACCAGAGATTGAGGCTTTTTAATAAAATTCCAACAGTGCTTCCCCAATAGTGCTATATTGAAACCATAAAGGTTCCTAAAACCCATACCCCCTACTCTTCGATGAACTCATCGCATCCCATGAAAGCCAGTTTATACCACGTCTATCACTAGTGCACCACCAGTACTTGTTAAGCATCCTCTCCAATTCTTGACACAAAGATTTTGGCATTAAGAAGCAAGACATACAGTACGATGGAATGGATTGAGCCACGTTCTTAATCAAGATTGACTTACCTGCTCTAGATATTGTCTTCGACTTCCACCCTTGCAATCTTTTACAAACTTTATCTTTAACAAAATTGAAAACCCTCTTCTTAGACCGACCCACGATCGAAGGGAGACCCAGATATCTGCCATTTCCTAACTCATTACTCACTCCCAATATCCCAGACAGTGCAGATCTTTCAGCTTGATTAACATTCGAACTGAACATAATTGCAGATTTTTGGAAATTCATCGACTGACCCGACATAGCCTCAAATCAGTTAAAAGAGATTTAACAGCATTAGTCTCCGCTAGATTAGCTCTAAAGAACAGGAAGCTATCATCCGCAAATAAAAGATGTGTAATAATCGGTGCTGTTGAGCTGACTTGAGAACCATGAATACTACCTTCAGCAGCAGCTTTGTCCAGTGCATTAGATAAACCCTCCACACAAAAAAGAAAAAAGTATGGGGACAAGGGATTCTCTTGCCTTAAACCCCTGGAAGGAGACACATGACCTATAGAGCTACCATTAAAACAGAAGTCATATGAAACTGTAGTGACGCATAACATTATCCATTGAATCCACTTGTTGCAGAAACCCAAAGCCTGCATCCTAGCCTTCAAATATGACCAATCCACCCTATCATAAGTTTTGCTTATATCCAACTTCAAAGCAATTTCGCCTTCACTTCCTCATTTTTTTCCTTTGCATATGATGAACAACCTCGAAAGCCACTAACACGTTATCAGTTATACTCCTCCTCGGAACAAAAGCGGACTGATTTTCAGAATTAATATTAGGCAAGAGATTTTTCAATCGATTAGAGAGCACCTTTGCTAATATCTTATACAAGACATTGCATAAAGCTATAGGTCGTAAATCCTTCATACAACAAGCATTTTCCTTTTTAGGTATAAGAACCACATTTGTGTCATTTAGATGTGCTGGAAAAGAGCCTGAATTGAGCCATCCCTTACAACACTCATAGACCTCTCGCCCCAAAATAGACCAAAATTGCTGAAAAAAGGCTGGGTTTAAACCATCCGGGCCCGAAGCTTTATCAGGATGTATATGTTTAATAGCAATCGAAAATTCTTCATAGGACATCTCTTCCACAAGCATACAGTTCTGCTCCTCTGTAATACGATTACCAACTTCACTTGGGTCTGGCATATTAGCATTATGATCGTTCGTGAACACTGCAGTGTAGTACTCCTTCACCATATGACACATATCATCATGATTGCTTACTTGCTCACCTGAATCAGATTCAAGAAAAGACAGATGATTTGTTTTCTTCCTCGCTGATGCACTCGCATGAAAAAACTTTGTATTAGCATCCCCTTCGGTTAGCCAGAAATTTTAGCCCTTTGCTTCCAATAAACCTCCTCATGAATCAGTAGATCATTTAGCTTTTCCTTCTCCATGAAATACTTTCTAACCCCATCATCATCCATACGATCAACCAACAAACTCAGTACCTCTTTCTGCCTTTAGATTCGGTTCTAACAGGCAAGTGTTTTCGAATATAAAACGGAATTGTTTCTTCGAAAAAGACGTACTAATCAAATCCAGAAAGATAAGATCATGATCAGAAGTCGATACATGAATAACATCCAACTTGCAGAGAGGGAAACGATTCCACCAATTCTGAGTAGAGAAAGCTCTATCCAACCTCTCACGAACCCAATCACTAGTCCCCCGACTCTTCTCCCATGTGTATTTTCCCCCATTTAGATCAATTTCAGAGAGCATACAATCGTCCATGGCTGTTCTGAAACCATCCATTAAGCATTGCGGATGTGGAATTTTACCCCACTTGTCTGATGCATACAACAGGTCATTGAAATCTCCTACTATGCACCATGGAATCTGAGACATACCTGCTAGCTTCCTGATTAAATCCCAAGATTGCTTTCGATGAGCTCTTTCTGGTAACCCATAAAAGCATGACAAGCGCCACACAGCAACATTATTCTCCAAAAAATTAACATCAACATGATTCTGTGAATACCCAGCCACTTCACAAGTCACATTATTTCTCCAAAAAATTGCCAAACCACCACTACGTCCTACTCTATCAACTGAAAAACACTGAGAGAAGCCATACTTTACACGAAGCTTCTCAATCTTATTTGCATACGAAATAGTCTCAGAAAGAAATAAAAAAAATCGGGTTTACGTGACTTTATAAGGTCACTAAGAACACGAATTGTACGAGGGCTCCCCAACCCTCGACAATTCCAGCTAAGGATATTCATTTCTGCTGGCTAGCTTGCCTAGCAAGCTTAGCCAAAAATTCAGGAAAAGAATCTGCAAAATCAATTTTAGAAAGATTAGATTCTGTGTTTTCAAATTCTATAGACATATAGGGTCTAAGCATAATTGGTGTCTATTCATCTTTTATCTCTTTTGTGGATGTATGTTTAGTTTGGTAAACGTATGTTGACAGTCAGCGTGTACTTGTTTCGTGTTATCCGATCAGATATCATAACCATTGCATATAGTGAATAAAGGCGTCAGATCTAAGTAAAGTATTTAATGAAGTTAGGATCCCATGTTTATTCTCATATAAGTAAATCAGTTTAATTCTCTTTAGTTTAATAATTCTTAGTTTAATAATTTGCATCTTAGTTTAATTTAGATAATTAAAAACCCCAAATTTGTTATTTGTTTTAGCAGTAAATTAAAACCATACATTGTTGCATATGTACATCTACTGAATTGAAACCTAAACCAGATCTCTGTGGAACGAACTTGATTTATATCTGTATTACTTGTGACCACGTACACTTGTGTGATTTTGTGCAAACATTTTCAAAATGTAATGAATATTATTTTAACTTATTTTGCTAACATAAATAATTCTTGTTAAAGAATTTAATTTAAAATATGATATAATGCTCATTTTGGTACTTTTTAATGTTTTTCTAATGGTTTACTAACAGAACCACAAATCGAAAACCAAAAGTATAATGGAAGTCAAAAAAGGTAGTGGTACCAACCGTAAAAGTGAAAAGGATATCCCTAAATATTATATAATTTTCAACTATTCTTTTGAGTTCACCAATATCATATTACGGTAAAGAAATGTGAAGTGTAATAATTTTTGTACTTTTCTTATTCATACAATGTAAATTTATTTAATGTATTTGGATTCAACAGAAGTATGATGTTGAATTCAAGTTATATATCTGTTGAACACCTGTTATAAAATAATTTAATTTTTTCATAAAAAATGTTGCAAATAAGTTTTTAATAAATTATAAAATGTTATAAATATGTTTTCGTTATAAATTATGTGTATTTATAAATTTCAATTATTATTTAAGTATGATGTTTAATCCAAGTTATTTATGCATTGAATATAAAAAGTTTGTAAGTTTGTATTTAATAAAGTTTTTTTACTGAAACTCACCTATATATATATATATATATATATATATATATATATCCCAGAGTATCGTTGACATTTAGTAAATTTAGTAATAATTCTGTTAAATCATTCAAAAAGTAATACAAATTATTTTGAGATGCGTTTACGATATCTCAACTTCTAACAAATTGTGTCAAATCATCCATGCGACTTGGTCACTTGGATAATTCAAATTTAGGTAACATTCTAATTTTCTAAAATGCTTAACAACAAAATTCGTCATTTGAAATTCTTTGAAAAATGACATTTCTATCACAAATTTTTAACTTTTTTTACCAAAATAACGATTTTCGGGAGGGGTGACCAAAACTACCACTGCATTACGCATTTACCGAATGCGTAATACAAAAAAACAAAATCTGCTTCCTATTACGCATGTAGCAGATGCATAATACAAAAAAAAAAAACCTGTTACGCATGTATGAAATGCGTAATATAAACAAAAAAAACTATTTAATACCTGTTTGACAAATGCGTAATAGCTTTCACCCATTCCGTACATGCATAATAAAATGGTATTACCCTCCTTTCAAATGCGTAATAAGTTATTATTTTTTTAAAAAAAAATATTGATGTTACGCATTTTGAAAATGCGCAACATGTGATACGCATTCTCAAAATGCGTAACAGGTTGGTACTTTTGGTCATTTGTCAGCGCGCCTGGCATTCTTGTCGGTGGAAAAAAAAAAGAATGTATTGTTGGTCTTTTCCCAAATTCTTTTCACGATATAAATGTTTTTTTATTCTTAAGTTTTACCTTATATTAACAATTTTATTATGTGTAATGTCCCAATGTTGTGTTTGATATTATAAAGTTACTTGACTTGATGAAAAAGGAAATGGAATACAAATTACCAAAATTAAAATTTGTAGCCATTATGAATGTCAAGTATGAATGTCAAGTATGAATGTCAAGATGATTGACATGAGAAATTTCATACTACATAAGACTCCACATTATCTTTGAGCGAGCCTTTAAAGTCCTAGATATTTTAAAAACAAGTATGAAAAGTTTTCCATCTTGATTTACAAATTTACCAACATATACGAAGAATTTAAATTTATATGCAATAAATATATTAAATTTATATGTAAATGCAACAATAACATTTACATATATTTATTTTTAAAATATAACGTATATAAAAATATATATTTTATAAATAAAATGTGTCCTCCTAAAAAAGTAGGTCGTATAGTCGTATATAATCGCACAACTAACACATGTTCTTGTAGTTCTTTACCAGAGATATTTCAAGATTTTAAAAGTGTAAACATTTCATGTGGAGAAAAGAAAAGAGATTTTTACCTTTCTTTAACGAGATCTTTCCTTCACTAATTTTTTTGAATTAGAGAACGCTACACTTAAGATTTCCAGTTATTATGTTATTTATATTCTTTGTTGTAATTGAATATTAAGATTGTATTAAGAGCATCTCCAAAGACAATATGTATAATAGTTGGCTAAAAAATTTTAAATTAGGAGATAATTAAATTTTTACATAAGGGTGACAAGTAAAACTTCAATGGAAATAGCTATAATATTGTGTATATTTTTGCTAAGGGCTTATGTTGGTTCAACAAATATAGCCAACCAAGTAGGATTGTTTATAATTTTTGCTAAGGGTAATTATGCATTGGAGTGTATTTTTTTTACATATTCTCTATTTCATGCCACCTAATATGCCAACTAGGATAATATTGCTAAGGATTTTTCCCTAAGTATTAGTTTCTTGATAAATATGTGATTATAGTTTTGGGTAAAAAGGTACCCGATTAACGGTGCTTCACATTTCAAATATGTGTATTTGCATTTTTATATAATTAGCAAAACAAGTTGATATGAAGATTATAATTAATATTTGAGACTAATTTTTATTTGTGATATTTTTACACTTTTTTTGGTTGGTTTGAGGATATTTAAAATGGACTAAAGTACTTTTGAGTTGAAAATGGAAGGAAAGGTGATTATATATAGTTACATATTTTCTACTATTTTTTATTTAGATATTAAAATTTTATTATCTAAATATTTGGAATATTTTTTGCATGATCTTTTGTTAGATGATACATTTTTTTAATAGAAAGATCCTTTATTTTGATTATTGTATTTCAGTGCAATGTATATATGAGAAAAAAAAAAGGTCTTGTAAAATAATGGGGGTTCATATTACTCACAAAACTTTGAAAATCAAATATTGAACAACAAAAAATTTCATTTTGTTTAAAATTTTTCAGTAATTTATTTAACAAATTAAATTATGAATCAACCTTATCATAAAACTTTGAGAATTGTTGTAAATTTGCCGAGTTCAAGTGCCCAGTTCAAGTGAAGTGGTAAATAAATTGAACCGTAAAAGAGGGTACAAAGAATATAACTAATTTTTTCAACTTTTACAATAAGAAAGATTAATGTCGAATTGAAAGCTTAAAGTACAATGTTCGTTATATTATAGTGATAA
Organism: Kitagawia praeruptora; assembly: GCA_037693485.1. Taxonomy (NCBI): domain Eukaryota; kingdom Viridiplantae; phylum Streptophyta; class Magnoliopsida; order Apiales; family Apiaceae; genus Kitagawia; species Kitagawia praeruptora. The sequence goes on from CM075352.1 coordinate 155,559,482, forward strand.
GTTAATATTAAGGTTAATAACCAGCTCAGGATATTATTGCTACCAAACTTAACCTCCAAGGTACAGAATTCGATATGGAAACTGACTACTACAAGGAAGGAGTCTAGAATTCCTCAAGGCGGTGACTTGCCCACCAAGTCACCTAATTCTACTACAATTCTAGGGCTTCTCAGCCTATATAAGGGCATGGCCCCTCATTATCAGAACTACGTTTTTGGCTTGATTCTCAATACGAGATACGTAGGCACTCTGTGAGAACCGATCAGTCTCGAACACGGAAACAGCCATTAAAGCTCGAAGCTCATCAACCCCTTTGCATTAAATACACACAAATCCTAACCGCAATTCGATAACCTAGTTTTTATTCTACAACATTTGGCGCCGTCTGTGGGAACGACATCAACCATGGTGACCACACGAAGAACTGCACCGACCTCTTCTGAGGCCTTGCCTCTAAGCCCTGCTCCGCCTGCTACTGAGCAAATACCCCCAACCACAGGGGTGATCACTCAAACTCAGGCTTCTCAACCCCCGGGGACGAATTCCCATACTGAGAGAACGTTACCTATGGTCATCCATCCAAGTCAGGAAACCAGCTCTCTCCAGACGCTGGTTTCTCCTTTAGTTGATCCCAATCGCCCGTTACCACCAGGGGTACAGATCCATACTACAGATCTCCCCATGAATACCAACCCGATGTATGGTCTACCTAATTACCCTCCAATTACTCAAGGTCCTGGACCCAGTGGCCATGCCTTGCAGATTCGAGATCGAGAGTATTATGACTACTCCGGCCCCTATACTGATGATTCATCGTCTGATGATGATGATCGTGATGAAGCTCCGAGAAGGCGACATGCTATCAAAGAACCAAGAAGGAGAACATAAACTATCCATGATGGACCCCCTTTGACAGCTGCTGAGGGAATCAAGGCACATGAGGCCGAGATTTTAAGGATAAAGGAAGATATTGCGAGAGAACAAGCTAGGTTGAATCAAACTCAACCTCCTCCAAGCTCAGGACCGATTCCCATTATAGACTTAGAGAGGTCTTCAAGAAGGCAGAGAAGGGCTGACGCCCCAAATGGAAGAACAACAAGGGTGAAAACCCCCAGGAGCAACCCCAAGGATCTGATGCCACTTGGGGATCCTGATGATCCCACACCCTCGTTTACCGAGGAGGTGATGAATGCTCACATCTCTAGGAAGTTTAAGATGCCGACAATCAAGGCTTATGATGGACGGGTGATCCCGCAAATCATGTTAGGACGTTCTCAAACGCACTGCTATTGCAGCCTGCAAGTGACGCCTTGAAGTGTAGGGCGTTCCCTCAAACTCCGTCGGGCATGGCTCAAAGATGGTATAGCCGCCTACCTACGAATTCAATTGGCTCTTTTAAGGAGCTTAGCGTCGCTTTTGTTAGCCAGTTCATCAACGGAAGAGTTCATGAAAAAAAAGTTCCGCATCTCTCATGTACGTGGTGCAAGGGAAGAATGAAAACTTGAGAGACTACCACAAGAGGTTCACTAAGAAGACATTGAACATCACTGACTTGGAAAACAAGGTGGCCATGGTAGCCCTGGAACACGGAACCACTGATGAATTTTTTAAAAGGTCATTGGCAAAGCATCCTCCTGAAAATATGGCCGAGCTCCAGCGAAGGGCTGACAAGTATATCAATGCTGAGGATAGCATGAAGAAAGAAGCCGCGAGAGGTAATGGCAAGGGTAACAACGACTCCAAGAAGCGAAAGCAAGACCAGGAGTATGATGCTAGGGACAAGTATCCCTGTACTAGCAAAGACTCTGATTCACCACCAAAGAAGAATTTGGGACCGAGGTTTTCTGACTATGCAAGATTGAACGCACCAAGCAGCCAAATCTTGTTAGAAATTGAGAAGGATAAGGACTTTCGATGGCCGAAGCCACTCAGGGGTGATCCCGCCAAGAGGAACAAGGATCAATACTATAGGTTCCACCGAGATGTGGGACATGATACGGATGATTGCAGACAATTGAAGGACGAGATTGAGTTCCTGATTCGTAAAGGAAAACTGAATAAATTCACTAAGGGTGAAGATCGTGGAACCCAAAGAAGGGATTACGACAGGAGAGACAATGATAGAAGGGATAATGATCGTGATCGTAACACACAACCCCGAGGGCCAGTTATCAACATGATCTGGGGATGCCCGACAGCGGCCAACACAACTCAAAACTCTCGAAAGGCGTATGCCAGAGAAGTGATGCACATCGTGGGAGAGGCCCCGAAATGTGCTAGAACTGAAATAGCAATTGGTTTTGATGATTCTGACCTTGAAGGGGTGAAGTTCCCCCATGATGACCCGTTGGTCATAACCCCTATAATTGGGAATTCAGAAGTAAAGAGAATCTTGATAGACAATGGAGCTTCAGTTGATATTTTGTTTCATGATGCGTTTGTAAAAATGGGATACATTGATTCTCAGTTGACCCCGACCAACATGCCTATCTACGGATTTAATGGAGTTGAGTCCAAGGTTGAAGGGACTATTCAGTTGCCCATGATAGTCGGGCAAGAACCTAAGGAAGCTACTCAGATGTTGAATTTTTTGGTAATCAAGGCATCCTCGACTTATAATGCGATCCTCGGAAGGACTGGACTTCATGCGTTCAAGGCTGTTGCCTCCACTTACTACATGAAGATTAAGTTTCCAACCCGGAATGGTGTCGGAGAACGAAAAGGCGACCAGAAGATGGCAAGAAGTTGTTATGTATCTGCTTTAAGAGTTGATGGAGTCGGGGGGCAGGTACTCCCGATTGAAGACATGGATGTCCGCGGTGATGATGAACACCGAGAAAAGCCAGCAGAGGATTTGGTGCCCATACCTCTAGAGCTGGGCGATCCTGAGAAAGTCACTTATATAGGGGCTTCACTGAAGGAACCCTTGAGGGGCAGTTTGACGGCATTGTTACAAGAAAACAGTGATGTGTTTACTTGGACCGCAGCTGATATGCCAGGGATCGATCCCCAACTCATAACTCACAAGTTGAATGTCGATCCCGAATGGAAAACAATAAAGCAGAAGAAGAGGAATTTTGAGGCAAGAGGCCATTAAGAAAGAAGTTGACAAGCTTTTGGAGGCTGGGTTTATTGAAGAGATTCAGTTCCCTGAATGGTTAGCTAACCCAGTAATGGTCAAGAAGGCGAATGGGAAGTGGAGGATGTGTATAGACTTCACCGATCTGAATGATGCATGTTCAAAGGATTGTTTTCCCTTGCCAAGGATAGACATGTTGATAGACGCTACAGCTAGACATGAGATGTTGAGCTTCATAGACGGGTTCAGCGGCTAAAATCAAATTAAGATGCACAAAGATGACATCCCAAAGGTATCTTTCATAACTGACTTTGGTGTTTTCTACTATCTTGTTATGGTTTTCGGTCTAAAGAATGCAGGTGCTACTTACCAACGACTGATGAATAAAATATTCGCCCATCTGATTGGTAAAACCATGGAAGTCTATGTTGATGACATGTTAGTCAAGAGCCTTTCCAAGGCAGACCACATTAAGCACCTCAGAGAGGCATTTGAAGTGCTGAGGCACCACAAAATGATGTTGAATCCAGCTGTTTACACAAAATCACGCAAGCGTACGTGGTCACAAGTAATATAGATATAAGTTGAGTTCGTTCCCACAGAGATCTGGTTATGGTTTCAATTCAGTTCATGCACCTATGCAACAATGTATGATTATTATCCACTGCTAAGACAAATAACAAATATGGGTTTTAACTATCTAAATTAAACTAAGATGCAAATTAATAAACTAAGAATTAATTAACTAATGAGAATTAAAATCGAATTACTTCTACAAGAGAAAACATGGTATCCTAACTTCATTAAATACTTCCTTTAGAGATCATGCCTTAATCAATATATGTGATGGTTTTGATATCTGATCGAATAACACGAAACAAGTAAAAGTTACCTCTCGGTATACTAGTACCAATCTACGCATACATCCACAAAAGAGATAGAAGATGAATAGTCACCTATTATGTTTAGACCCTATATCTCTATAGAATTTGAAAACATAAAGGTTTAAGAACAAGTTATCCACATTGATCACATAGGGCAGCATAATATCTCTATTAATGCCACAAATCATGATGTTAAAACATCAACCTATCCTATGCTAGCATGGCAAGTTCTAAATCTCAAGATCCACTCTCGTTTCGCAAGAGATTAACAAATTAGATGTTCATGATGCATCTAAATACATGAAACACAACCATACAAGGATATCAATAATTCATCACACACATATCAAATAAGCAATCAACTACTAAATTCCATAAATAAATCCGTTAGGACCCCATGACAACGATTAGCTCATGATCGAACTTCTCATCGTCACGGGGTCTAATGAAAACATGATGTAAAACAAATACAATGATATAAATTTCTGGTGTGTTGTGTCTTGTCGTGGTCTTCTTTTTCTGTCCCCCAAGATGTGTATTTATAGCCCCAATTTGCCTCTCCATCAAGCAATTGCCATCTTTGAGTTGGAATAGAATTGTGGCAATTTCCATCTTTAAACGGGATAGGATTTGCAAATTCCATGCGTAATACTGATTCTGGAATGTTCCCACCGTCCAGGCCAATTACCATATTGATTAGAAGTAGGAATTGTGGCAATTTCCTGTTTAGAATTGAATTCTAGCAATTTCTGTTGATTCTGAATTGAAGGAAAATTCTCTTCAATAATTCTGGACTCCGACCACCTTAGAATGATAGAAAATTCCATTATCTTCGCGTGGGCAGTTGAATCATCCAAAACGGACTTGTAGAACTCAAGATATGGCCAAAACAAAAATCAGAAATTTTGGCTGATTTTCCCGCGCCCGCGCGCCCGCGCCGCCCGCCGCGCGCTACTGTTCATTCCCGCGCGCCCGCGCCCGAAATCAGCACAAATTAGGCGCGGCCGCGCCCGACCTATTGTTCATTTGCTGATTTTGCTCTATTTTCTTCGTTTTAACTCCGATTTTCATTCCGTTTCTTCCGGCACTCTCGCAATTTGATGTACTTTCATTCTTTAAGCTCAAAACCCACCAATTAAACATGGAACACATCATCCCACATCCGACTCTTATTCCTGCACAAATTCACTACAAACACATCAAAAACACCACATACTTGAGTCCAAGTCATCAATTCAAGTCGATACGAAGCATTCCAAGCGGATATAACATCCACTTATCACACCCCCAAACTTAAACCGATGCTTGTCCTCAAGCATAAACAACTAACACTACCTAATTAGTACCACTTCCGTAGGTGATCACGGTTGCATTTGGCATATGCAACAAGCCCTTTAAACCCCTAGGTAGCCCTAGTGGACGAGTAAGGTCTCGTGAGGGCCTTTAGCGAATGTACCCACAAAATCCATGTAACCTAATGCAATGCAATGCATGAATGCAACTAAATGAAAATACAATTAATCTAGTACTAATATCCTACCATACCTTCAAATCCTCTCATGCCATATCAACTTAAGAATCAAAGTAAATACGCAATGTCTTGGTGTCGAAAGTGCAAGTATTCACATAGTCTACTCAATAAACATGCATAAGTTCTCACAAGTCCATGTCAAGTGTAAGAATAAGTTAGTAAACATGCTAAGCCTACAAGAGTACATCTTTGAGACAAAACTCGGGATCTCATACGCAAAAACAAGCAAACACTCACAATCCACTCACAAAAGAATATTCACTCAAGAACAAGGGTAAGTGTATCACTCAATTCCAACAAAACCATAAGCATGCTTGACATTTGGTATCAATCTAACTCTTAACACAATATACATCAATGACGATAATCAAAAGGTCTTTATTTGGGTTGTAACGGGGCTAGGGACAAGGTATGTCAAATAAGCCAAAACAGGTGAAGTGTCAAAAGCTAGTAAGTACCATAATAAATCATACACAACACCCTATTTCCCCCCCACATAATTTTTACTAAAACAACACTCGACTAGTCGACTGAAATAGGATCGTAACAAACACAAACATGCTCTCATAATATATATTTTTTCTTTTTTTTCATATTTTTTTCTTTTTTTTTTCTTTTTTTTCTTTTTTTTTCTTGTTTTTTTTTCCTTTTTTTTTTGAGAGCTAAATATAACATAAACAATAATATAAATAATAAACAATGATCCCACAATTTTATTACACAAGCCACTATCAAGTAAACAACCAAACCCAATTTTCAATATTTCCCCCAAAAGTAAAACCAACAATAAACCCCTCCTTGCACACCTTATTACTCCCTTAAGCACTCTACTAGCCTTTGACAATGTGGGTTCAAATTAATGTAAGGCCAATACAAGAAAAAGGTCTAGGCAAGTAATGTGGTATGTCACCGAAAAAAAAAATAGGATTAAGCTCAACGGGTTAACTAATTGATCATGTAAACATGGTTTGGTAATATGGGAAAATATGCGGTAATTCCTAATTGCCTTTATCATTTTAATCGTCAAATAATGTCATGCGTTTCAAGAAAGTCCTCAAACAACTGCTAGCAATGCAAACAATCCGTGGACACTCAAGCAAACGAATAAATTGCAATTATGCAATATGCAATAATGCTCAAAATCTCACTTGGTGGAAAAACATACTCAATCCCAAGCAACAATCTCTCTAATGCACCTACTTGTATTCAAAGCATGCAAACTAAATCATCTTGCACATATTCATGTCCTTCTAATCACTTACAACATTCAATAAGTCTACTAGCTTCAACTTACTAGTGTATGTGTGTGCACAAGAACAAAGCATATCACTTCTCAATCAAAAGCGTCAACAACACAAAATTCCTATCAAGCATGGGTGCAAATGCAAACTATTATGAACTCACATGACATACAAACATAAAAACAGAATGTCCTATATGAAACAAACGTAGATAACACAAACATAAATGCATAATTTACTACTACTAAGATGCAAAGCATGAAATCCTACATGAACAAATAATACAACAACAACTACTAAACCCTCAAACAACCCCCAAACTTAAAAGATTCAATGTCCGCATTGAATGGAAGTAAATACAAGGGATAGTAGAAAACATACCTGAACACCGAAGCAGTCACTCTCCTCGAATGAATCTGGTGGAGGATATTGCGCACGAGCTCCATAGACTGGCCACCTTGCCTGAATACTACAAAACCCACAATTGACAAGCACACAAATTCGTAATAAAAATAATATTAGAGAAAAAGATTTACCCAATACGAATCAAAGAGGTGAACTTGCAATTAATTCCTCTTTAGAATTGAATTTTTAGAGATATATAAAAAAAATAGAAGAGGAATTGGATTTGTATGTATAGGTGTGTATATAAAATAATAATAATAATAATAATAATAATAATAATAATAATAAATAATAATAACTATAATAATAATAAATAATAATAAATAATAATAAAAATAAAAATAATAATAATAAAAAATAATAATAATAATAAGAATAATAAGAATAAAATTAGAATTAGAAAAGAAATTGGTTTAGAATTTTGGAGAAAAGATGGGAGATTTTGGAATTGAAAAAGGATTAGAATTAGAGAGAATGGGGGTGTATAAAAAGAATGGGGTAGAAAAAGATTTTTTTTTTTATATATAATACACATCAACACACGCACAAAACCTGGACACAGCTGAAAAAAACACAAAATTTTGATCTGCTCCACGCGCAAGCTGCGGGATTGAGAGGCAATTCGCCTCAATTCCAGACGCGCATCTGCAATCTGCGCCACTGGGCCGCAAGTTGCTCTACCTCCAGAAACGCAACCGCAGGTTGCGTTACAGCCCCGCAACCTGCTCCTCTTCCAGTAACGCAGGGGCTACCTGCGTTACAGCCCCGCAATTTGCCCAGATTTTTTTTTTTTTTTTTTTTTTTTTCAACACTCAAAATTCTTTTCTCTTTTTTTTTTTTTTTCCTATACTAATGCATGGGTTGCCTCCCACGAAGCGCTTCTTTAACGTCAATAGCTTGACGTTACTTCCAAGTTTCCATTAAGGATGATAATAGTTCGCCTGGTCCTCTCTTCGCAATACTTCATCATCATCTCGGCGACACACTTTCTGCCCTTTCTCCTCGCTTAGCCTATTCAGGTAACAACCATGTCCTCTTCCAATGCCTTCATCTGTTGACCCAAAATCTGTCAATTTGTAGAACAACACACATTCGCGGGCTTTGCTTGAATGTAATGGAGGAGGGTAAATGTAAGTTGCTGAAGCCTTTGGTTCCTCAAAGAGAACTTCCTCCATTGGCTCTAATGCGCTACCTCCATCTTTATACTCTGAGACAAGTAGAAGACCTGCATCTTGCCCATGTTCATCAGCCTCTTGGTACGTACATACCAATTCTTGAAATTTGCGTAGCTCAACAGTGTCTGTCCCAAATAGTGCCCTTTCCAAATCATCTACCATCCTAACATGATCAAATTCCTCACACGGCTTATGAACGCTCACCTCACCTTGGAATTTGTCTTCCTCAATAAAAGACTCAATTGCACTATCCTCAAAATTTGACCATGAAACAACCTCATCAATCAGCACCTTAGAATCCCAGAGATCAGCCAAGCCGAGCGACTCACACTCTTCCTCCTCATCACTATCCACCACAGGTTCTGACAAAATAGAATTTTCTTCTTTTTCTATAGGATCCTGATCATGAATTCCTTCTTCATCCTCAATTGCTGAATTCTGATCGTTCGTGACTTTTCCAGATCTGAGTGTTATGATATTAACCTGCTCCATGCCATCTTGTTTTCCTGGATTCACCTCTGTGTCACTAGGAAGAACTCCCGGTGGTCCGTTGATAAAGGCACTTGCACTTTGCCCAATCTGATTCTCCAATGTCTTGAGAGATACCGCCTGACTTTTAATCATCAACCTCAATTCATCCAATTCAGATTTTTCATTCGAAGATTGACCATCATCCCCATGAAACTGTTGCTGCTGAAAATCTTGATTGTTGCTCCAGCCGAAATTGGGATGATAGGTGGTTGGAGCTGGTTGCGAAGGTTGCTGGAAGTTGCTCACAAACTGTGCCGATTCAGAAGATATGGCACATTGACTCGTCTCATGTGCGCCCTCACATAGCTCACAGACACTAGCAACTTGAGGCACCCCATGTTTTGACATAAAATCCAATTTCTTATTAAGTGCCTCTAGCTGAGCTGCTAGAGCTGTGACTGTATTAACTTCCAGAATTCCTGCTAATTTGCCTTGTGATAATCTCTGAGTTGGATTTTGGTATTCATTCGCAGCCATCATCTCAATCAACTCATAAGCTTCCTCATAGCTCTTAGCCCATAAAGCTCCACCTGATGCTGCATCTAGCATGGGTCTTGACTGTGCACCCAAGCCATTATAAAAACAGTTAATCACCATCCAATCAGGGATCCCATGATGTGGACACTTCCTTAGCATCTCCTTATATCGCTCCCAAGCCTCGCACAAAGATTCTTCAGACTGCTGTGAAAATTGAGTAATAGCGTTCCTGATTGCTGCGGTCTTTGCCATGGGGAAAAATTTAGTGAGAAATTTCTGAGCAAGATCCTCCCATGTCAAAATAGAACTTGCTGGTAGAGAGTACAACCAGCCCTTAGCTTTATCCCTCAAAGAGAATGGGAAAAGTCTCAATTTGATAGCATCTTCCGACACCCCGTTGATCTTGAAAGTGTCGCAGATCTCAATAAAGTCCCGGATGTGCATGTTAGGATCCTCCGTAGGAGCACCCCCAAACTGAAACAAATTCTGCACCATCTGGATTATGCTAGGCTTGATTTCGAAAGTATTAGCTGCAATGGCTGGCTTGACAATGCTAAATTGGATGTCCTTGATCTTTGGTTGAGAATAATACATTAATGCTTTTGCTGCTGCTCGTTCTCCCATTGCTACCTGAAACACATAGAACTAAACAACTATGTTAGAAACAATCCGAGTCAGTGAACTCTAACGACCACTATTGACAAGCACATAAACCAAAAATAAAACACCGATGATCCCCGGCAGCGGCGCCAAAGACTTGTTTACACAAAATCACGCAAGCGTACGTGGTCACAAGTAATATAGATATAAGTTGAGTTCGTTCCCACAGAGATCTGGTTATGGTTTCAATTCAGTTCATGCACCTATGCAACAATGTATGATTATTATCCACTGCTAAGACAAATAACAAATATGGGTTTTAACTATCTAAATTAAACTAAGATGCAAATTAATAAACTAAGAATTAATTAACTAATGAGAATTAAAATCGAATTACTTCTACAAGAGAAAACATGGTATCCTAACTTCATTAAATACTTCCTTTAGAGATCATGCCTTAATCAATATATGTGATGGTTTTGATATCTGATCGAATAACACGAAACAAGTAAAAGTTACCTCTCGGTATACTAGTACCAATCTACGCATACATCCACAAAAGAGATAGAAGATGAATAGTCACCTATTATGTTTAGACCCTATATCTCTATAGAATTTGAAAACATAAAGGTTTAAGAACAAGTTATCCACATTGATCACATAGGGCAGCATAATATCTCTATTAATGCCACAAATCATGATGTTAAAACATCAACCTATCCTATGCTAGCATGGCAAGTTCTAAATCTCAAGATCCACTCTCGTTTTGCAAGAGATTAACAAATTAGATGTTCATGATGCATCTAAATACATGAAACACAACCATACAAGGATATCAATAATTCATCACACACATATCAAATAAGCAATCAACTACTAAATTCCATAAATAAATCCGTTAGGACCCCATGACAACGATTAGCTCATGATCGAACTTCTCATCGTCACGGGGTCTAATGAAAACATGATGTAAAACAAATACAATGATATAAATTTCTGGTGTGTTGTGTCTTGTCGTGGTCTTCTTTTTCTGTCCCCCAAGATGTGTATTTATAGCCCCAATTTGCCTCTCCATCAAGCAATTGCCATCTTTGAGTTGGAATAGAATTGTGGCAATTTCCATCTTTAAATGGGATAGGATTTGCAAATTCCATGCGTAATACTGATTCTGGAATGTTCCCACCGTCCAGGCCAATTACCATATTGATTAGAAGTAGGAATTGTGGCAATTTCCTGTTTAGAATTGAATTCTAGCAATTTCTGTTGATTCTGAATTGAAGGAAAATTCTCTTCAATAATTCTGGACTCCGGACCACCTTAGAATGATAGAAAATTCCATTATCTTCGCGTGGGCAGTTGAATCATCCAAAACGGACTTGTAGAACTCAAGATATGGCCAAAACAAAAATCAGAAATTTTGGCTGATTTTCCCGCGCCCGCGCGCCCGCGCCGCCCGCCGCGCGCTACTGTTCATTCCCGCGCGCCCGCGCCCGAAATCAGCACAAATTAGGCGCGGCCGCGCCCGACCTATTGTTCATTTGCTGATTTTGCTCTATTTTCTTCGTTTTAACTCCGATTTTCATTCCGTTTCTTCCGGCACTCTCGCAATTTGGTGTACTTTCATTCTTTAAGCTCAAAACCCACCAATTAAACATGGAACACATCATCCCACATCCGACTCTTATTCCTGCACAAATTCACTACAAACACATCAAAAACACCACATACTTGAGTCCAAGTCATCAATTCAAGTCGATACGAAGCATTCCAAGCGGATATAACATCCACTTATCACCAGCCAAGTGTGATTTCGGCGTTGGATCGGGAAAGTTTTTGGGTCTGATGGTTTCAAAAAGAGGCATAGAGGCCAATCCTGACAAGATCAAAGCGATTCTAGACATGGAACCACCTCGCTCTATACGAGATGTACAAAAATTAACAGGACGAGTTACAGCCCTAGGGAGATTTATATCCAGATCTGGTGACAAATGCTTGCCTTTCTTTCAGGCATTGAAGAAGGTGGAAAATTTTGAGTAGACTCCTGAGAGCCAAGAGGCCTTTGAACAGCTAAAGAAATACATGGCTAAAGCACCGCTGCTGGCTAAACCTAGTCCCGGAGAGACTCTTTAGCTGTATCTGGCGGTATCTGAACAAGCATTGAGTGCTGTTCTCATTCGAAAAGAGAGTAAGGTTCAAAAACCTATTTATTACGTGAGCAAGGTGTTGCATGGAGCTGAATTGAATTACTCTCCCATCGAGAAGTTTGCTTTGGCATTGATAACAGCCTCGAACAGCCATCAAGGCTCAGGCATTGGCTGACTTCGTGGTTGAATGTACCATTGACAACCAAGAAGTCGGGGGGCAAGAGATAGTGATTACCCCTGAGAAAGAAGAGGAACTTGTGCCTGATTTGAAGGAGTATTGGGTGCTCTATTTTGATGGAGCATCAAAAACAAAATCTAGTGGTGTAGGTTTTGTTCTTCAAAGCCCTGATTGGTTCACAGTTGAGTACGCTTTGAAGTTGGACTTTACTACTACCAATAATGAAGCGGAATATGAGGCATTGATAGCTGGGTTGGGCTTGGCCAGAATCATGAGGGTTAAGAACCTCAAAGTTTGTGGAGACTCAAGGCTTATAGTATCGCAAGTTAATGGTGAGTTTGAAGCCAAGGATGAAACTATGGCGAAATATTTAAGAGTTGTGAAAGCTGTTATGACTCAGTTTGATGAGTGCTATATGGAGCATATTCCGAGGGAAGAGAACGTTAAGGCTGATGCCCTGTCCAAGTTCGCTTCTTCTGAGATAGAGAATTATGCAGGAAGTGTTTACTTCCAGGTCTTAAAGACCCCGACCATTAATTCGAAGTTGGTAGCACCAATTTATGTAGGAAGCTGCTGGATGGATCCCATTAAAGCTCACCTCAAAACCGGCTTGCTCCCTGACAATGCCTTGGAGGCACGGAAGCTGTTAGTAAGAGCATTGAGGTACGCCTTGATTGAAGGCATTCTTTACAAGAGGTCTTTTGTCGTCCCTTACTTGAAGTTTTTAAGGCCCCAAGAAGCAAAGGAAGCTTTGGAGGAAGTTCATGAAGGTATCTGTGGGCAGCACTTGGGGGGCAGAGCCCTAGCTCACAAGATTACTCGTTTGGGATTTTACTGGCCAGAGATGTTGGCCGACGCACAGAATTATGTCAAGCGGTGCGATAGGTGCTAGAAGCATGCTCCGATTGTAAGGCAGCCACCTGAGATGTTGACATAAGTTAACTTTCCCATCCCGTTCGTAATGTGGGGAATGGATATACTTGGTCCCTTTCCCATAGCTTCTGCGCAGAGAAAGTTTTTGATAGTGGCCATCGACTACTTCACCTAGTGGATTGAGGCTAAACCTCTAGCCAAGATAACCACCAAGCAAGTTGCCCAGTTCTTTTGGGAGAACATCATTTGCAGATATGGAATCCCACGAATCCTTGTAACGGATAATGGGACACAGTTCAACAATGAAGAGTTTAAAAAGTACTGTGAGGAAAATGCTATTGAGCTTCGTTTTACTTCAATAGCACACCCGCAAGCTAATGGACAGGCCGAGGTAGCTAATCGGATTATCCTTGATGGACTAAAGAAGAGGGTCGAGCGTTCTAGAAACACCTGGGTGGATGAGTTGCTGCCTATACTTTGGGCATATCGCACCACTTGTAAAGTAACGACTGGAGCAACCCCGTTCTTGCTGGCTTATGGAGCCGAGGCAGTTGTACCTTTGGAAATTATGCATGCATCACCTCGAGTTGAGGCATATGAACCAGAGACTAATGAAGAAGGTATGAGGCTTACCCTTGATTTGATTGATGAGGTTAGAGATGAAGCAAGTGCAAGGAATGCGGAGCATAAAAAAAGAGCATCTTTCCACTACAACCAAAGGGTTAAGAAAAGGTTCTTCCGACAAGGCGACTTGGTTCTGAGAAAGATAGAGGCTTCTGGAGTTGGCCAGAAGGGAAAGCTAGCCCCTAACTGGGAAGGGCCGTATCGAGTCAGGAAGACACTAGGACGAGGATCATACAAGTTGGAGACGTTAGATGGGAATGAAGTGCCACGAACTTGGCATGGTCTGAACCTGAAGATTTATTATGTGTAAGCCTTCCTAGTAAGGACTTGGCTTTTATCTATCTGTTAGGAGAAGTAGAAATAAGGTTCGATGAAACCATTCCAGGGCCTAGTGCCCCGAGTAGGACAGTAGTAAATTATGTAAGGGTTGAACCCGTTTCAAGTTATTAATGCAAGTTTGTTTTCCATTCTATGATTGTGTGACTTTATTTATGTGCCAAGCACCTGATAAGTGCAAGTCAAAGATGACCAAGTAACGAAAATAAAGAATACACAAATGAAAATAAAACAAGTGCATAAATAAATAACCCCAAGGGGCCAAGGTTGGAGTTAAGTTACATAACCAAATAAAAGTTAAGTCCTGAAGGACCTTGATTGAAAACAGGAAAGATAAAGCCACAAGCGGCTAACAAGGCCATGCAAGGCCACTTACTCCTCGGAGGATTCTTCCACTACTTCTTCATCACCCTCTCCCTCCTCTCCATCTTCTTCATCTTCCTCCTCTTCGGAGCCCTCTTCATCATCATCTTCGGCTTCTGTCTCCATGGGCTGAGCCACTCCCTTTCTCACCACGTCCCCTTCTTCTTCTGAAGTCTCGGTCGAAGAGTCGACTCTGGCACGAAGTTGTTTGCTGGGGAAAGATCGCCTCACAGTTGCTTCCCTCTCTGACATGGCCTTTTTCCCAGCAGAACGGGAAGAGGTCAAACCGGAGCTAACAACATTAGTCGCCTTCCTCATGACAGAAGGACGGCGACTGCCCCCAGAGCCTGATGCATGATCCACATCATGATTTCGGCTACCAACAGCCCAGGTAGGGCAAGGGAAGTCTGCTGGATTCACCACCGAAGGGTACTTGTTGCTTACAACGCCAACAGCTTTGTTCCATCCAACTGACATGTTAAAAGGCTGCACCTCATCATCATGCTTATCCATAAACTTCATAAAATCCTCCAACTTATGATATGAATGAATTATCTTGTTAGCATCAGAAAGTTTCTTCTTGGTTAGCGAGCGAAGTTTCTTTTGATAAGATAGGCTATTGGCCTTAGATCGGACAACTCTGGAGTTTAAATCTTGAAGTTTCTCTTTGAACTTTGCTTGCTCGTTCTACAGTTCCACGTTGCTATCCCTATAGGCTTGGCCTTGATGAGTGGCAGATTGAAGATAAGCATTGGCCTGTAATAAATAAATTGGTAAGACATTTAAAACAAAAAAAAGGTGTAGACAAGAAGATCGAATGTAAAAGTTGGTACCTGATATAGAGCTTGAGCTCCAAGGTGCTCGGATTCATCAATCTTATCTCCTGTAGTTACTGTTAGGAGATCAGGGGCAGTGATAGAGAGCCTGGACCAGGACAAAGCTAATTCAGAACTCCCCAAGATAGAGTCCTGCTCACAAATACCCCAGTCTAGAGTGAAGGGGACTCTAACACCCTCAGCAGCATTCCGGGACCTCTTTCCCCCTTGGGAACATCCCTCCAACAATGAAGGAACTCTTCGATCCATATGATTCAGTTGCTCTTCCACCTTTTTTATCATTCGTCTTGTGACATGTGGCTGACTCTCGGGTCTGCTATCCAGCTCCTCAGCAGCTGAAAGATGAAGAAAAAGTATCGGAATAAGAACTAACATAGTTCATAATAATACAATGAAAGAAAAATTACCCTCAAAAGAAAGAAAGCTTAAGCCAGCTTCGATAAGTTTCTTTTCTGTCAGAATAGTTTTGTAGTAGGTGCGACCATCATCATCAAGTAGCCTATCTCGATCTAGCAATTCTTTGAGGTCAAGGTCACACACGAAGTGTGAACTATCCTCCACGAATCCGAATTTCTTAACAAAGAAGTGACCCCAGTCGCCACCTTCCCATTCCAAAACAACAAATTCCCTCTCCCAGAAATGGTGGGAGCTAGGGAAGGAGAAAGAGTTTACTATGTGTGGAAGCCCACTTCGATGCTGAAAGCTAATCCACCCTAGCTTAGACTCAGAGGAGTTCTTTACTGAGAAGATGCTTCTAAACATGGTTGTGCTCTAAGGGATTTCCAACTCATGACATCTTAACAAGAAGATGATCAGGAACCTCCAGGAATTGGGATTTAGCTAGCAAGGATGGACTTGGAGTTCCGCTAAGAACCTGATAATAAATGTGTGGACTGGGAATCTCAATCCCGTATCTAAGGCTCCTTTCAAGACACAGATCCTTTCAGGATGCCAATTGCAAGTTCTATCTCCTGGACTTGGAAGGCAGACTTTGATTGCACTTAGAAAGCCATATGTGCTCTTAATCTTCTCGACATCCTTCTTCTTTAACTTGGAAGGACTATGAAAAGCAACTAAGCTTGAACCATTGGGGAATGATTCTCCCATTGTGCTTAGCAAATCTAACGTAGACTCGAATCGATGCTCAATATATCTAGGAGGCATGAGTTTTAGTTTACCTTTCATGGTTCTCGCCATGCTCCTCTTCCTGAAAGCTTCCTCCATGGAGATTTGGGGGGCAGATGCGTGCTTGTCGGCCATATTGAACTCTAGCTTGAGCTTGAAAACTAGAGAACTAAAGAGCTTGAAGACTTGAGAAAAGTTTGAGAAATGAAGAAGTGAAGATAAATGAAGGATACTCCCCTCCTTTTATAAGAAAAGGATGACCTGCTACCTCAGGTTGAAACACAGCTTGGTTTCGATTATACGAAAAAGAGCAAAAACTATCTGTTATGGATGGAAAGAGTCGTTGAAACTCATGAAATTTTGGGAAAGAAATTGAGAATTTAAGTGAATATCCGGCAAAATATTCAACCGGAGCAGTCAGATGAGATTAGAAATCTAAGCACGTTTAAGAAAAGCTTAATTTGGAGATTAGTCCTAAACGCGGGATTAGTGATGTGAATCAAGGTACTAAGTAAAACCTTAAACAAAGTCATGAATGGCCAAGACGTTGGTTTTCAAGTAACGAAAATCGATATTGATGTTAAGATTCCATATTGATAATCGATGTCGGTATGCGTAAAACAAAATCACTAATAGTGATCAAGGCACCATGAAAGCGGCCGACTGGCTCACTCCCGGAACCTTAGCCGACTTCAACACGGCCGACCACAGCATGCAAGACGCCTCAGCCGACCTCAAAGTAGCCGACTGAGGCCTACAAGACGCCCTGGCAGACCAACATCAGTCGTCGGTGTGGGTTTTCAACTTACCCGACTAGCTCTCTGGCCGACTTGCCCTTCGTAAGTGTCTCGGCTGACCGGTACCGAGCCTCGAGTCGAGATTTTGCTCCGTTCAAAATATATATATATATATATATATATATATATATATATATATATATATATATATATACGCGGAAAAAATTTGGCCGACCGGGTCACTGGCCGACCGGCTCTCCGAGTGATCTTTGGCCGACTGACGCCGACTATCGGTGCGAGAATTTGGATCGGCCGACTGACCTCCCAGCCGACTGGCTCCCCGTGCACGCGTTGGCCGACCGACGTCGATCGTCAGTATGGGTTTTTTGCTTGGCCGACAGGTGGTGATGCTCGAGTCGGGGTTGCGAAATTTTGTTTTTTATATTCCCGATTTAGTAATCAAAAAAATTGAGATTGCTCTGAATATGACAACCAGGTGTGGGTTGAATTTGAAATTAGAACCGTTTAACACCGTTTAGCGTCATTTAACATCGTTTAAACGTCATTTAGCACCGTTTAATGCCGTTTAGCGTCGTTTAACATCTTTTAAACGTTGGTTAAGGCTGTTTAGCACCGTTTAGTGTCGTTTAGCACTGTTTAGTGTCGTTTTATGCCGTTTAATGTAATTTAAACATTGTTTAAACATCGTTAAGGCTGATTAATGCCGATTAGCATTGAATTAACATTGTCGTAAGTGCGTTGGTCGCTTCACACTTTACATCAAGACAATACTCGTGAAACACTAGTGTATGAAGATGAACCCTGACCTGAGTCTTAGAAAGGACTGTTAAAACTTTAAGGATAACCTGATCAGTTTTCCTAAAAGTTGGGGGGCAAATGATATGGACTAAAAATAAGCCCTAAAGATACATTTAATGTAGCATTAATTAGACCTAATATGGTCCAAACGTGGGGTCCACCAGATGGGCCCAAACCCTATTTATGATATTAATTTCGTAGTTAATATTAAGGGTAATAACCAGATCAGCAATAAGAGTCAGATAAGGATATTACTCCTACCAAGCTTAACCTCCAAGGCACAGAATTCGATATGGGAACTGACTCCTACAAGTAAGGAGTCTAGAACCTTCCTCAAGACGGTGAGTTGCCCACCAAGTCACCTAATTCTACTACAATTCTAGGGCTTCTCAGCCTATATAAGGGCCTGACCCCTCATTCTCAGAACTACGTTTTTGGCTTGATTCTCAATACGAGATACGTAGGCACTCTGTAAGGACCGATCAGTCTCGAACACGGAAACAACCATTAAAGCTCGAAGCTCATCAACCCCTTTGCATTAAATACACACAAACCCTAACCGCAATTCGATAACCTAGTTTTTATTCCACAACATATAGTAAAGTAAATTTTCATGTAGATATATATATTTTTTTAGTATTAGTTCTAGATATTTTACATATTGAAAACGAATGATTGCAAGTACCAATTTTTTTTTAAATTTTGAATACATACATTTTTTTTGAGAAAACTGTCGGGGGGCTTTTATGAGTATATTGTGTATTTTTATGGTAGATTTGTAATTATATAGTGAAGTCATGTAATTACAAAAGTACCCCTCATATGTTTACAATAAAAACTTTTTGTATCTCACGTTACTTATATGTAGTAATACACAATAATAATAGTATCATTCAAGAGTTTAAATTTAAAAATAGATTTCACGTATTTCACACGATATAATGTAATAATGATTACATTGATTAAATTATTTTCTTATTACAAGAAAATTTGTAAATTAAAGAAATAGTGGTGTATTCAATTCATATTTTGAAGATTTTAATGGATTGATAATAATCGATGGATTTCTAAAGATTGTTGTTGATTTTAATTCTATACGGAGTTTGTCAAATTTGATGTGAAATCTCGTAAGATTTACGTAGAGCCTCGCTGATTTTAGTAGAATCCTTCAAAATCTCACAGAATTTGGCCAGATTTCAAAATATATAAAAAAAACACTACGAACTCCATCAAAATTTATCACTTTTTAGAATCCAAAAAAATCCATGACTTTTTGAATACCATGAAATTTTAAAGGATTGTTTTAAATTTTAATTGAATACCATCACATTTTAAAGTAGTTTCTAAAATCCTGATTGAATACCTCTGGATTTTAAAGGACTTTTTAAAATATCAAATGAATACTTTCAGATTTTGATGTATTATTTAAAATCCAAATTGTATACGTTGTGTTTTTTTAAAATCCTTCAAAATCAAGAATGAATACACCTCTAAATCTGTTTAGAGTGTCCTTTCTTCCCTGTCCATGCCATGTGACCGTGCCTAGTTAATTTATATACCAGAATCATATGGCACGCCTATGTCCGGTAGCCAAGAATCGCCATCAATAAAGTTTGCAACACTATATTGGTCTACATCTGATGGGTCTGTTATGATATGGTAACCAGGCCAATTGACTCTCTGATCAGTTGCTGAGCCTGGTCCAGTGTTGTTAAACTCTGCATAATAAACGGTTGAATCTCTACCAGGATCTGCTCCTTCCCATTCCAACCATCCCGCAGGGTTCACCACGCTGTCGAGAAAGGTCTGCATCACAAGAACAGTTGAATAATCTTTCCAGGGACGTCCTAGGTAAGCTGGACTACCCCCTTGTGGAAGATCGGGTCCAGCAACAACCTTGCAGTTGTGAATTACTATACCAGTAGCATCGTCTAAGGTTTTCCGTCCTTGAGCTGTGATCACTAGTCCTCTATCGGTGTTACTTGCATAGATGGTGCTTTGTTGAATAACTACGGCAGCATTTCCAAATATGTAGTCAACAGTTCCATATATTTCACATTCTCGGTAGAATTGTTTATGCATATTGGCTAATAGAGTGTCTTGGTGACCTCTGAAACCACAATGGTAGAAAACGGACTGATCAGATTGTGAAAGTAAGGCTACGGCTTGTCCTACATCTATACCGGCTGTGTTCTCGAATGTAATGTCCTTTGCTATAAATCCATCACCATAGACCTCTGAAATTATAATTACATTAGTTAGGTCACTAGGCTATATTTGTATATAGTTAGAAATCTCCCAAAGCCAATCCTATACATTAGGCGTATTAGAATATATCAAATCAATTTTCAGAAATGCTATTAGGAAAGAAGGTATAACAACTTACGGAAAGTCGCAGAATCTGCGAGGGTGGTACTATATTTGTTCCCAGTAATGATGGTATTCTCCATACCTTCCCCAACTAGCACAATATTCGGCATATCGGGCATAACAACAGGATATTCTGCGTAAGTCGCTTGTTTCACTTGAATGACATATCTTTGAGTGACATCTGGTCGATTAGTTAGTGATGCTTGTAGAGCATCTGTGATTGTTGTGTAATCTCCAGAGCCATCTTGAGCCACAACAACGTCTGCATTTTCGAAGAGGCTATTGTTTGCTGGAAAAGATTTACGTACCCCTTTTGGTTTTTTTCCTTTTTCTTCGTCAAACAACACCTTGTTCACTGACAGACAGTTTGTTATCAGCTGCGTCACATTGTTGGATATTACGAGTGGGTAGATGTTGGTGGTCACGTTTACATCAGAGAAGCCATCTTGACATGTAAGAATGTTTGTTGATGCACCACTGAGCCATATCTGGATGTTAGAAGCTGTGCTTTTTGTTGTTACATTAAGGATCTTTCTCAGTGATTTTATTGTAAGATTATAGTAGAGTAAACAATCTGACCACGCAACTCTTTCACCATTATTAATGACTCATGGCTCGAGTGATTTGATATATCCTAATTCAGATATGACTGCATCCAAGGCTGTTTGTTCGGACATGGTTAAGAACTGGTTTCTTGAAATGTTTGTGGTAATGGCCGATTGGGAAATGTGGGTCATGTGATATTTGCATGGGTTAGGATTTGGTGTTTGGTTGCACCACCAGTTTATGTCACCAGTAGTGTTGAGGCTTGAATGGACATGAGGAAATACAATGAATATTGTCACTAAATATGTCAAGGAAAGGGTGATCTGTGTCTTCATTTTTGAACAAGTGTGTCTAGCTATCTCTATTGAAAAAATGGAAGTGTGTTTTTGTGCTCTATAGGGGATAAATCACAACAATTTATACACCTTAAAATAAATCTTGTAATGATGATGATATCTAAGAGATATGTTGATCATACTTGTGATTATATTTGATAGTCTACAAACAATATAATCTTTGATTTTTTATTTTAAAAGATGTTTATGGATTTTATATGATCTGCCACGATAAGCCTAGATATAAAACGATATTTTCATTTATTTTAATCAAGTAGATTTATTATTTTATTTGATGTTTTACTAACTATATTATAATTTAAGTCGATTGGATGGAAAAAGAAACCTTATTTTGTTAATGTTAATCCTTATCTATTGATAATGTATAAGAAGATTGTTATACTATCGTTGAATTATTTAGAGTTCATGAAACTCCATAGATACACTAGAGCATGGCTAAAATTCATTAATTATATAAAATTTGTTGAAATTTACCTTTTTAAATGATATTATAATATTATTTTCGTTTATCGTAACCACATAACAATATTTTAATTAGGTAACATGATATTTGTTACATGACGGCCAATATTGTTACATGGAAAAGTATTAATTTTAATATGTTATATAAATATTTTTGAATGCTAATATATTATCATCAACTTCATATTTTCAATATATTTAAAATTTAATTTTTTTAGCATAAATTATGTGCATGAATAAAACTGATGAGCATATACTTGCAATTAATATATTTATAATTTTGATCGAATTTTATTTAGTCAATCTCGAATTCTTATTTAGTACATGATCTAGAAGATTCGTATTCAATTAGTGCGCATTAAAACTTAATTTTTAGATTTTGAATTTGGGTAGATATTTAGATTGAATTAAAAATTATGAAAATCTATGATATTTAACAATTATAGAAAAACAATCTTTTGAAATTATTATTATTCAATTTAGATTTTCAGATTTTAGGTAGTTAATAAAGATTTTGCTTAGAATTTTGTTTTAGAAGATCTATTGAATCTCAACAATAACAACCTAATATTGTAGAAGGGGGGTTGGATACAATATTGACACATTTTTCTTGCTTTCGAACTATTTGAGACTTAACAATTTATATTGTTGAAAAATTCTAAGCAATACAAAAGGCACTAAACAAAGTTTTTCCAAGATTGAGCAACATCAGAATAACTTTGTAAACATGTTGCAAACAAGAGGACTCAGAGGGAAGTTGACATGCTAGATATTATGTCCACTGTCCACATTAAAACATTACCTTGTTGCATCAGTTTTCCTTCAAGGAAAAAAAACAAATTTGCATGTATACAATGAACAGTTTTTTTAATCATACATACATATAACAATAGGTAATCATTAGGAAAATTATCAAAAATATCCATGTATTCAATTTTTGTTTGCAAAAATACGGTACAAGTTACATTTCTTGCATATGTGGTTGAAATAATTGCATTTGAGTTATTTTTGAATCTAGGTTATACCGTATTTTTGAAAAAAAAAATTGTAATTTAGATATTTTTAAAAAAATCCTAAATATATATGACTAATAAAAGTGAAGAGTTTGCTTGTTCCTAGGGATGAGCATTCACCTCGGCCCGCCCGATCCTGATCCGATCCCCGCACCGAACGAGGCGGGGAATCAGGGATTTTTCGGGTACGGGCCGGGAACGGGGACAATGTTCAAAAAAAAAAGCGGGGAGCGGGCCGGGGCCGGGATTCTATGTCTCCCCGGCCCGATCCCGGACCCCCGCCCCGATTTTCACTACGCCATAGATGGGCGTCCGAAATGCTTTTCTATTATAACGCCCACTTTGTGTTACATTAGAGGTACCTTTTTTGACCTACTGCAACACTGTTGAGATTGTGTTACATTACCTGTGAAGTTACTGTTGCAGTAGAACATGTACTGTTACAATAGATTCGTTGTGTTACAATAGCAATTAAGCGTTGCATTTGCTATTTTTTTAACATTTATAAATATAATAATTGATGAACATGTGGGTCCCACATAAGTGTTGCATTTTCAAGAAGTAGTGTTACATTTGTTGTAATCAGTGTTACATTTGAATGCTACAAGTGCCACGTGTCACGTGGGTCCCCACTGCCACGTGTCACGTGGGCCCACTGCCACGTGGCATATGGGACCACAATCTACCATGTGTCAAGTGGGCCCCACTGCCACGTGTCGCAGGACCCACTAACTGCCACGTGTCAAGTGCACAGACTGCCACATGTCATGTGGGCCCACTGCCACATGTCATGTGGGCCCACTGCCACGTGTCACGTGGGGGCCAACACAGCCACGTGTCAACAATGGGTCCCACTGCCATGTGTCAGTGTGGGGCCCACACTGCCACGTGTCAATTGGACAGGCTGCCACATGTCCCTTGTGGGTCCCACAACTGCCACGTGTCAGTTGTGGGTCCTACACTGCCACATGTCATTTGTGGGTCCCACACTGCCACGTGTCAGTGCGGGCCACAACTGCCACGTGTCAGTGTGGGTCCCACAACTGCCATGTGTCATTTGTGGGTCCCACAACTGCCACATGTCAGTGTGGGCCCTCTGCCACGTGTCAGTGTGGGTCCCACAACTGCCACGTGTCAGTGTGGGCCCTCTGTCGCGTGTCAGTATGGGTCCCACAAACTGCCACGTGTCACCTGTGGGTCCCACAACTGCCACGTGTCACTTGTGGGTCCCACAACTGCCACGTGACAGGTGGGCCCCACACTGCCACGTGTCAGTTGGACAGGGTGCCACTTGTCGCTTGGATAGACTGCCACGTGTCCAGCCATGTATAGTGTAAATGCATGTTACTTAAAATAAATGAGGAGAATGGGGTTCGAACTAGAGCCGGCAATTTTGGACACGACACGAAAATTACGGGTTTTGGTTGACCTTTTCGGTACACGAACAAGAAAATACACGAACACGAAAGTACACGAGCGAATTTAGTGTCGGTTTCGGATTTACCATTAGGTACACGACACGAAACGAAAATACACGAAATAAATAAATATTTAAATAAATATTTTAAATTATATAAATATATATTATAAATAAATATTACATATTTAACTTTTTTACAAAATAAATAGAAAATACACGGAAAGTACACGAAAGTACACGAAAAGTACACGGTTTTCGTTTCATTTCGTGTAAATGGAAATATTTCGTGTACTTTTCGTTTCGTTTCGTGTTTACACGAAATGTTTCATTTCGTGTTCGTTTCAGAATTTGAGTACACGAATTTATTTCGTTTCGTTTTCGTTTTGGCCACTTGGTACACGAAACACGAAAGTACACGACACGAAAGTACACGACACGAATTGCCAGCTCTAGTTCGAACCCCTGACCTCCAGGCTTCTAACTCTACAACCAAACCACTCCACCAAGCTGTGCAACGTGTTATAATTCTCAATCACTAATATGTAAACTATGCGCTTAGATTTTCTACATTATATTATTACAATTATATAATAATGATAATTTTTGTTTTTTTATATATGTAGATTATATTATATTATTCACCGAGGGAATAAACCATTCAAGTGTGGGGAAGTGCTCTCAATATTAAAAATAATTATATAATTTAAAATCGAATTAAATTATTTATGTAATATTTATATTAATGGGTTCCGGTCAAAGTGATAGTTGATCGTCGAATTACCCGATCAAAAAAAAAAATTCTAAACTTTTGGGAATGACATTAAATATGATGGATCTTGATTCCCGTATGGTTGGGTGGTCGAGAAATATTTTTTTAAAAATCGAATCCTTAAACCCTGACGAAACCCTGTTTAGGGGTTCCGGTCAAAGTGATAGTTGACCGTCGAATTACCCGATCAAAAAAAAAATCCTAAACTTTTGGGAATAACATTAAATATGATGGATCTTGATTCCCGTATGGTTTGGTGGTCGAAAAATATTTTTTAAAAAATCAAATCCTTAAACCCTGACGAAACCCTGTTTAGGGGTTCTGGTCAAAGTGATAGTTGCCCGTCGAATTACCCGATCAAAAAAAAATCTAAACTTTTGGGAATGACATTATATATGATGGATCTTGATTCCCGTATGGTTGGGTGGTCGAGAAATATTTTTTAAAAAATCGAATCCTTAAACCCTGATGAAACCCTGTTTAGGGGTTCCGATCAAAGTGATAGTTGATCTTCGAATTACCCGATCAAATATTTTTTTTTCTAAATGTTTGGGAATAACATTAAATATGATGAATATTGATTCCCGTATGGTTGGGTGGTCGAGAAATATTTTTTAAAAAATCGAATCCTTAAACCCTGACGAAACCCTGTTTAGGGGTTCCGGTCAAAGTGATAGTTGACCGTCGAATTACCCGATCAAATTTTTTTTTTTCTAAACTTTTGGGAATGACATTAAATATGATGGATCTTGATTCCCTTATGGTTGGGTGGTCGAGAAATATGTTTTAAAAAATCGAATCCTTAAACCCTGACGAAACCTTGTTTAGGGGTTCCGGTCAAAGTGATAGTTGATCTTCGAATTACCCGATCAATTTTTTTTTTTTCTAAACTTTTGGGAATAACATTAAATATGATGGATATTGATTCCCGTATGGTTGGGTGGTTGAGAAATATGTTTTAAAAAATCGAATCCTTAAACCATGACGAAACCCTGTTTAGGGGTTCCGGTCAAAGTGATAGTTGATCTTCGAATTACCCGATCAAAAAAAAAAAAATTCCTAAACTTTTGGGAATAACATTAAATATGATGGATATTTATTCCCATATGGTTGGGTGGTCGAGAAATATATTTTAATAAATCGAATCCTTAAACCCTGACGAAACCCTGTTTAGGGGTTCCGGTCAAAGTAATAGTTGACCGTCGAATTACCCGATCAAATTTCTTTTTTTTTTTTCTAAACTTTTGGGAATGACATTAAATATGATGGATCTTGATTCCCGTATGGTTGGGTGGTCGAGAAATATTTTTTAAAAAATCGAATCCTTAAACCTTGACGAAACCTTGTTTAGGGGTTCCGGTCAAAGTGATAGTTGACCGTTGAATTACCCGATCAAATAATTTTTTTTTCCTAAACTTTTGGGAATAACATTAAATATGATGGATCTTGATGCTCGTACGGTTGGGTCATCGAGAAATATTTTTAAAAAAATCGAATCCTTAAATCCTGACGAAACCCTATGTAGGGACACAATAATATATTTTAAATTAATATATAATTTATCACTCTTATAAATAATTTGTAATGTATTTTTTGTTAAAAATATATTAGATTTTTACATATACATGCACATGATATTTATTTAATTTTAAATTTTAAACTTTTTTAGAAATAAAGTAGAAAAATCAAAACTAGAAAAGTTAATACAAGAAATAGGCGGAATTTTTCCCTCCAACAAATTTTAGAAGCCCACTTTTCCCCCTTAAACGAAAATAATACCCTAGGGGCCGCCTCCTTACTTTCCCTAAAACACTCCAGAGTCCAGACTCTCTCTCCACTCCACCCCTCTCGATTCTCTTTGGATTGGATCAAAGAATTTCAATCGAAGAATTTCAGCTCCTCCCCTCTCTCCACGACTCTCTTTGTACTCTGTATCAAATCAAAAAACACTCCTCTCCTTTCTTCTTTTCTTTATTCTATTCTCTCTTCTCTTCAAAATTAGGGATTAATTATTTTTGATTTTGCAGGTGATAAATCGGGTTTCTCTCATTCGATTTAATTAATTGGTAAACATTCTCTCGATTTTTGATTTTGATTATGTTCTTCGTTGCTTGTTTGATTTTGCTCTTCTTAACTCTTTTATTTTGATTTTCAATTAGGGCTTCATTTGGGATTTACTCTTATGGGATTCAATTAGGGCTTTTAGTTTGAGGTAAAACTGGGATTTTACCTTTACTCTGTTAATTTGTGTTTTTTTTTAAGTTTAATAGTTTAATGTATGTAATCTCTTCCCTCTTAAACCCCTTTTCTTTCTTTCATTCATGTGTGTGTATTTGTTTGTGTGTAGTGATTAGACTGATGGGTTTGATTTGATTATAGGTTGCAGTAGCTCCAGCTCCTGTTGCTCCAGCTCCAATGGGTTTAGTTTGTATGTATATTATTTGTTCGTTTGCATCTATATTATTGTTTATGAACGGGTTTGCTGGTTTAATTTTTAAACATGTTAATTGTTGGCTGGTTTGTATACACATGTTTGCTAGTTAATTTTTAAACATCTATATTAATTTTTTGCTGGTTTATATACACATGGAAATTGCCCCTACCAGTTCCAGAAGTGATATAGTAAAAGAGGGAATGCTGATACTAGAATCACCTATGCCTATATTTTTGTTTATTTGTAATATGAATTTTTCTTTTCAATTTCTTGTGCTGCATCAACTGGTCATACTGTGGTGAGGTGTTATAATAGTTTAATGATATTTTTTTATTTAAATGTGTTGTTGGTTAAAAAAAGAACTAGGGAGCTCAGTTTAGTCACCAGTATTGTCTCTTTTTAACCCTTTTATTTACTAAATTTTCATACCATAAATCATAATCAGCCACAGCAATTCTGCAAATGGGGTGGTTGCTGTCCCTCTTCTGTCCATTGAAAAAGCTCTGGACTGTCTCCTTTCTGCTCACTAGAAGATTGCTGGAGCTACTTTTTTTTTCTACGAAGTAGATTTTCGCTGTATGTGGATTATTAAGTCTAATTTCTTTCAGTACCATATACGCTTGTAATGCTCTGCTTACTATATCTTTTCTTTACTATGGTAATCATTGATAATGTGAATTGGAATTATTAATTACTAACCTGCAACTAACAACCAGTAGCATTGAAAATTTTTCTATATTAACTGAAATGACTAGCATATTATTTCTCGATATAGATGGAAAATTAATTTGCAACTAAATTAATTAGTTTCCTTTGTTGTTAGCAATCTGTGTTTTACTCATAAAGCTACTAGGCCGACCATTCTTTAGGTGCAAGATAATTATGAACTGAAAATGTATCTATAACATTTCCAAGAATTGCATATGAAATGTCTGTTTTTAAGTCAGAAGAGAAAATGAAATTAAACTAGGATTTTACATATGTTATATTTTAAGCTTGTCAACATATTTACCTATTGATATACTGTCTTTTCTTTGTTGCTATCTCATATCCTGACAAAAGTGTCAATTGAAAGTAATTAATCAATTTATGCTCCTATTGCTGATTATAATCGAGTGAGTATTGATGTATGCATATGATTCTAGTTTTTTTGTCACCATATGTAAATTTCATGTATTCACTTCATCGATTTTATTAGCAGTTCTTTTGCACAAATTTTAATTATGGATAAAAATATCCTTGTACATACTTAAATTGAATTTTACCCATTTTTTAATAGAGAATTAAAATTAAATTGTTAAATTATTATTCGTCCCACAACTCAAATAATTATTGAGCATTGATTTCAGAACATATATAGATAATTATTTTTGACATTGGTTTATTGCATTTTTTTGTTTATAGGATAAAATAAAAAGGAATACAGGGAGGCAGTCATGTCTTCTTATCGGGTATGAATAAAGTTTATGCTCATATTCTGCTCAATTAATATTACGGAGTAGTAATTGTGGTATTTTTCTAGGAAAAAATATGGTTTTTTAGTAGGCAGGAAATGTAATTAATCTTGTATACAATATTGCATTGTGTTTGTGACAATATATAGTGTGACATCCCGCACAATATGCTGCATAAATAGTTTGTCGATATGATGGAAGGTTCGACTGACGATGAGCTACCAGGCATGGATACGGGAACTAGAGGTATTGTTGTAACTTATAAGTATCCAGGTTCATTTTCATGGATCTAACATTATCTTTGTTGTGATCTCATATTCTAATCAGACACTATTTTCTTATTCTTAAATTGTATGAATATTTTCTGTCTACAAAATAGTATCTCTAGAAATATATCTTTCATGTTGTCAGTAATTTTAATTTTCCAAAACTGTGCATAATAAATATTGTGATATCATCGGACTTGCAGAGTTCAGTTGATGTCTCTTTTATTATTTTTTTCAAGTGTAGCACTTAATTCACTGCTGTTCTTACATGTGTATACAAATCTTGAGGGTAACTGCTCTTATGTTATGATTACTGGATGGGCTGTGCTGGCTCTCATAGATGTTGGACAGGTATAATATCAAACTGTCTATAGCTGTTAAGGATTTCAAGTTTGTACTACAAAAGTTTTCATGAGGAGTTGAGGACTAATGCGAACAACAGTAATTTATTATTCTTATTTACAGGCGGAAAGCGTCCATTGCACCATGCAGCAAATTTTTTGATTAATTCTCACATGGGTGATGGAGATTTCCCACAGGAGGTCTTTACTCCACTTTAGTGTTTATCTTATTACAGGATGATGCATACTTTTATATTTTACAGTTACCTGAAGCAAAAAAATGTGCTAACACTCTTCCTTTTTCCTCCTAAAATGCAGGTGATGGGGTCCTTAGCAAGAATTGTTGATCACCTATGCTGCACACGGAAATATTTTCCCTATATGGGCTCTAGAAGAATACAAATGTCAAGTTCTTTTTTACAATCAGTAGTATCTTTTGTCGTATCTTTTGCTTGGTCTGTAAATGTATTATTTACTTGGTACTCTATGGTATGTTCCTTGGATGATATTATGGTGGAGTGGTGTAGTTAGATAATATTTTGGTAAAATGGTGAATGGTGAATGATGGGAGTTGGATAAATGTTGGTGGTTAGGTGTATTGTGGAGATCGGTTGTGACATGTTTACCTTGAATTGGTTGGTTTATTTTGTAAATGGATTGATATATATATGTAAATCAGATCTTGCAAAATTTTTAATTTTAGTGTTGATTGCTATAGTTACTAGTGTTGCAATAGATAATTACAGTGTTACATTAGATAATTATGTAGTGTTGCATTAGGTAATTATGTAGTGTTGCATTAGAAAGTGGACCCCCATGCCACGTGGCAGGTGGGCTCCATAACTGCCACGTGTCAGTGTGGGCCCCACACCTGCCACGTATCACCCCTTGACACGTCACCACCATGCCACGTGTCACGTGGGCCCCACATGCCACGTGTCCTTTGTCTTTTTTTGGCTAAGCTATGGTAACACCTTTCTAGTGTTGCATTTGTTTGATTTAGTGTTACTGTATGGCCCTAAGGTAATACTTTTCTTAGTGTTACTATTGAGAACAAAAGCGTTACGTTAGAGAGCATAGGCAACATTAGCGGATGAAATGGTGAAAAAGTGTTACCTTAGGCCTATTGTAACAAAAAACGTGTCTAATACAACAGTAGAAGTGCGTTGCATCTGGGCATCTATGGTGTAGTGTTTCTCCACCCAACCCGATTCTCAATCCCTGATAAGTGGATTTTATATCCACTTGGAACATTCTAATTCGGCTTAAATTGATTGTTTTGACCTCAAGATTTTGGTAGTTTTGATGTGTTTGTTTAATTGTGCAGGGTTGGAATAATGTTGATTACGATCGTTGTTTCCGTTGCTTTTGGAGTTGGATTCGGGCTTAATGATATAGAATGGAGTCTTGTTATGGTTCACCATGAGGATTCCAAGCATAGAGGATTGAAAACGGAAGAGAATGCAAAAAGAACGGGAGCAAACGGAGCAAAAACGAAGGAGAAAAAGCTGAAAAACGAAGGAGAAAAGAACGGGACCAGATTTGGCCCGAGCAAACTGCGCCAGTTTTGAGCAAAGTGCTCGGGGATGAGCAGATTTTGGCCGAGCAAAGTGCGCCAGTTCTTGGGCAAAGTGCTCGGGGACGTGCTGATTTTCCAGTTTTGCCCTTATTCGATCTGAAATTGTATTTTAAGTGTTTTTTGACATTAAAATCGTTTCCTAGTTGTATTTTAGGTATTTTTTATTATTGGGCAAGAGTAGGAAACGTGTTTTATATATCATCATCCAACCCTTGTAATTAAAAAAGGAGACACGCACGTTACATATAAGCTAGGGTTTTGAAGAGGAGAAAAAAGGAGAAGAAATTCTTCCAAGCTATTCTTGAACCTTTGTATTCTTCGATTGTGGGGATTAATTCTAAACCTTATTCTTCTTCTTCTCTATTTATTTACTTGTTTATTTTAGAGTCATGTTTTCATTGGAACCCATGATGATGATTAGTTCGATCATGAACTAATTCGTTGTCATGGGGGTTTAGTGGACTTAATCATGAATTTTATGTGTTGAATCTTCTCGATGCCTATAGTGTGATTGATGTGATATCCTATCATGGTTGATTTAATTCGTTATAGGAGAGTAGCTAACTCCTGTAATTGTGTGTTAATTCTTGTTGAAGCGAAAGTGGAAATAAGAGTTTAGAACTTGCCATGTTAGCGTAGGTTTATGCGTGATAATATCATTCGTAATTAGTGTCGTAATTCTAATCGTTTTATGACGACTATGTGATCAATTGAATGCTTGCACCTCAACCATTATGTTTTATTCTTTATAGACATATGAAGACTTGGCATAATAGGAAGACTAAATGATTTCTATCTTTATTGTGGATATTGTTTAGGATGGTATTTGTTTAACGGAAGTTGGCTTATATCAGTTTTGTGTGTTCGATCAGGTGTTACTAAATCACATGAACAAGGCTAGGGATTTGGAGACCATAGATGGATTGTTTAAAGAAACTAAATTCCCATGTTTTATTTGCATAAGTAATTCGACATAAATCTCAGTTTAAGTAGTTGATAATTAGTTATATTTCTTAGATAAATTTTAGTGATAACAACAATCCACTTATTTATTTGTTTTAGCATCGGATAACAATCATACATTGGTGAGTGAGTTAGCTAGACAATACAACGAGTCCCTGTAGGAACGAACCTTATTTGCTATCTGTATTACTTGAGATCACGTGCACTTGCGTGTTGAGTTGGTCGTAACAAGTTTTTGGCGCCGCTGCCGGGGACGCGGTTTTATTTTGTTTAGTTTCAATATTTGCCATCAGTGGTCATTGAATTTCGGTGACTAGGACGTTTTCATAAAATTTCTTGTTGGTGAATTTCAGGTACTTGTTGAGAGTTTATGCGTACACGAGCTCGTGCACGTAGAGACGAACTAGCACGTACAGAAGAACTAGCTAGGAGAAGACTTGATTTCGATTTAAAAGACAATCTTGAAGCAAAGGAAGTTATGGCTAATCAAGAACCAGCAGCGAAGGCTTTGAGTGAGTTCTCTCAGCCGAAAGTGGAGGACATCCATACTAGTATTGTTCGACCAGCTATAGGGTCTAACAATTTTGAGCTAAGGCCAAACATCATTCAGATGATTCAGAACACAGTCCAGTTTGGGGGTAGTCCTGCTGAAGATCCCAATGCTCATATTAGGGACTTTCTTGAGATCTGTGACACCTTCAAATTCAACGGAGTTACAGATGACGCAATCAGATTGAGGCTATTTCCCTTCTCTCTTAAGGATAAAGCCAAGAGTTGGTTACATTCTATGCCATCAGGCTCTATTACAACATGGGCAGACTGTGCTCAAAAGTTCTTGACCAAGTATTTCTCCATGGCGAAGACAGCAGCTTACAGGAATGCCATTTCTCAGTTTGCTCAGCATTCCCAGGAATCTTTGGGAGAAGCTTGGGAGAGGTACAAGGAGATATTGGCACGTTGTCCTCATCATGGAATGCCGGATTGGATGATAATCAGCAATTTCTATAACGGGTTGGGAGTTCAGTCCCGGCCTATGTTAGATGCAGCTTCTGGAGGTGCGCTATGGGCAAAAAGCTATGAGGATGCTTATAATCTGATTGAAATGATGTCGGCCAATGAGTTTCAGAATCCTACTCAACGCTTGCCACCTGCTAAAGTGGCTGGAGTTCTTGACTTGGATGCAGCTACTGCTATTGCTGCCCAACTCAAAGCGTTGACAATGAAGGTAGATTCCCTTTCTAATCTTGGTACTAACCAGGTTGCTATGGTGTGTGAATTGTGTGCAGGGGCACATGACACAAATATGTGTGCTATCTCAGCTGAATCCGCACAATTTGTTGGTAATTTTCAAAGATCTCAGCAGCCAGTGCCACAATTTTATCACCCCAACAATCGGAATCATCCTAACTTCAGTTGGAGCAACAATCAGGGAGGTGCTCAGCAACCACAAAATCAGCAGTTCAATGCAAGGCCAAGTAATCAGAACTATCAACCACCACCTTATGCTCCAAGGCAACCATTCAATCCACCGGGGTTTCAACCATCTCAAGGAACTTCATTGAATCAGTCTGAGAAGTCGGAATTGGAAGAGCTTCGAATGATGTATAAGAGTCAGGCAGTGTCATTGAAAACTTTAGAGAATCAAATTGGCCAGCTAGCCAATGCTTTGTTGAACCGTCAACCAGGAACGCTTCCGAGTGACACAGAGGTGAATCCAGGCAAGAAAGATCAAAAGGAACAGGTTCAGGCAATAACATTACGATCAGGAAGAAGTCTGCAAGGTCAGAACGAAGAAAAAGCAACCGAGGAAAAACTTGAATCTTCAGTTGAGGTCGAATCTGGTTCTGATTTGCTTCCTAATGCTACTCCTTCAACTCCTATCATTCACAAGAGTGTTAATTCTCAAGAAGAAGTAGAAGATAAGGTGTTTCCACCTCCTCCATTCCCAAAACGAATTCAAAGGCAAAAGTTAGACAAGCAATTCGCTAAGTTCTTGGATGTATTCAAGAAGCTGCAGATTAACATACCATTTGCGGAGGCTCTTGAGCAAATGCCGAGCTATGCGAAGTTCATGAAGGGTATTCTCTCGAAGAAATTGAAACTTGAGGAGTTAGAGACCGTTGCCTTGACGGAGGAATGTAGTGCCATCTTGCAACAAAAGTTGCCTCCTAAGTTGAAGGATCCTGGAAGCTTCACCATTCCATGCACTATTGGAGACATCTCATTCAGCAAATGTTTGTGTGATTTGGGTGCAAGTATTAATCTCATGCCCTTATCAGTTTTCATGCAACTTGGTCTTCCAGAGCCAAAGCCCACTACCATGACTCTACAACTTGCTGACCGTTCTGTTACTTATCCGCGAGGGATAGTTGAGGATGTTTTGGTGAAGGTCGACAAGCTTATCTTTCCAGCCGACTTTGTTATTCTTGACTTCGAGGAAGACAAGAAGATCCCTATCATCTTGGGACGACCATTCTTGGCGACGGGCCGAACTCTTATCGATGTCCAAAAGGGGGAACTCACTATGAGGGTGCACGATCAAGATGTCACTTTTAATGTTTTCAATGCAATGAAGCTTCCAACTGACGATGAAGAGTGTTTCAAAATTGATACGGTCGACAAGGTGGTTAACCACGCAACTCAACACTTGATAAAAGCTGATGTGTTGGAAAGAGTTCTTTCTAATGACTTGGAGGTTGAGACCGAAGAGGATGAAGAACAATTGCAATATCTTAATGCATCACCATGGAAGAAGTTTCAAAGCTCATTTGAATCATTGGGGTTGTCAGAATTGAAAAAGTCTCATGTTAGACTTAAGCCATCCATCGAGGAAGCACCTACATTGGAACTTAAGCCATTACCTGAACATTTAAGGTATGCCTATCTTGGTGATTCTTCTACCTTACCTGTTATTATATCTTCTCAGCTTTCAGGAATAGAAGAGGAAAAACTATTGCGAATCTTAAGGGAATCCAAATCAGCCATTGGGTGGACTATAGCAGACATCAAGGGTATCAGTCCGTCGTACTGCATGCACAAAATTCCTTTGGTAGAGGGAGCTAATCCTACAGTTGATAATCAAAGGAGACTGAATCCTGTCATGAAAGAAGTTGTGAAAAAGGAAATTCTTAAATGGCTTGACGCGGGCATTATCTACCCGATCTCTGATAGCTCTTGGGTGAGTCCGGTACAGTGTGTGCCTAAGAAGGGGGGCATGACAGTGGTGACTAATGAGAAGAACGAGCTCATTCCTACGCGAACAGTTACGGGTTGGAGGATTTGCATGGATTATCGGAAATTGAACAAGGCCACTCGGAAAGATCATTTCCCACTTCCATTCATTGATCAGATGCTCGACAGATTGGCTGGACATCAGTACTATTGCTTGCTTGATGGGTATTCTGGGTACAATCAGATTTGTATAGCACCGGAGGATCAGGAGAAGACTACATTCACTTGTCCATTTGGTACATTCGCATTCAGACGTGTTTCTTTCGGGTTGTGTGGTGCACCAGCTACTTTTCAAAGGTGCATGATGGCCATCTTCTCTGACATGATTGGAATTAATGTGGAAGTATTCATGGACGACTTCTCAGTCTTTGGGGATTCTTTTGATGAGTGCTTGGAAAACTTGAGTTTGGTTCTAAAACGTTGTGTGGAGACGAATCTTGTTCTAAATTGGGAAAAGTGCCATTTCATGGTGCAAGAAGGTGTCATTCTGGGACACAAGGTGTCGTGTAAAGGTTTGGAAGTTGACAAAGCAAAGGTGGAGACTATTGAGAACCTTCCTGCCCCTGTCTCAGTCAAGGGTATTCGCAGCTTTCTTGGTCATGCGGGATTCTACAGGCGCTTCATAAAGGATTTCTCAAAAATTTCTAAGCCGTTATGCAATCTTTTGGAAAAAGATGTGCCATTCAAGTTTGATGAGGCTTGTTCACATGCGTTCGAGATCTTGAAGAAGAAACTAATTTCTGCTCCAGTTATTACAGCTCCTGATTGGAGTCAACCATTTGCTTTGATGTGTGATGCCAGCGATTATGCACTTGGGGCCGTTCTAGGCCAAAGGAAAGGAAAAGTGTTCCACGTTATTTACTATGCAAGTAAAACACTAACTGATGCTCAGTTGAACTACACGACCACTGAGAAGGAGCTACTTGCTATTGTCTACGGGTTTGAAAAGTTTCGCTCTTATCTGCTTGGTACAAAGGTGACAGTTTATACGGATCATGCTGCCATTCGCTATCTCCTTGCGAAGAAGGATTCTAAGCCAAGATTGATTCGTTGGGTTCTTCTGTTACAAGAATTCGATGTGGAAATCAAGGATAGAAAGGGGACGGAGAATCAGGTAGCTGACCATCTCTCTAGATTGGAAGATCATGGCAAGTCACCTAAAGACAACACGATCATCAATGAGTTCTTCCCTGATGAGCAATTATTCAAAGTGCAAGATGATGAACCATGGTTTGCAGACTTCGTGAATTATCTAGTAAGCAACATCATTCCACCTGAGCTCTCTCATGCTCAAAGGAAGAAATTTTTGCACGATGTCAAGCAATATATTTGGGATGAACCGTTTTTGTTCAAGCAAGGAGCTGATCAGATTATTAGGCGTTGTGTTCCTTACGGTGAGACCGAGGCTATTCTAAGTGATTTTCATGCTACAGCTTATGGAGGTCATTATGCGGGTGAGAAGACAGCCACACGTATTCTTCAAGCAGGGTTCTATTGGCCAACTCTATTCAAGGATGCTCATCAGTTTGTGTTGAGGTGCGATCGATGTCAGCGAGTTGGTAATATTTCTCGTAGGGACGAGATGCCTCTGAATGTCATGATGGAGGTAGAGATCTTTGACGTGTGGGGAATCGACTTCATGGGACCGTTCATTCCGTCATGTGGTAATCAATATATTCTTCTGGCCGTGGATTATGTGTCTAAGTGGGTGGAGGTAAAAGCACTTCCGACGAATGATGCTAAGGTGGTGCTTAATTTTCTCCACAAGAACATATTTACTCGATTTGGCACTCCACGAGTTATAATCAGTGATGAGGGTACGCATTTTTGCAATCGGAAGTTTACATCTCTGATGGCACGCTATAACATCAATCATCGAGTTGCTACAGCTTATCATCCTCAAACCAATGGGCAAGCCGAGGTCTCTAATCGCGAAATTAAACGGATTCTTGAGAAGGTAGTTAGTCCTTCTAGGAAGGATTGGGCATTGAAGCTGGATGAAGCAGTGTGGGCTTATCGGACAGCCTATAAAACGCCGTTGGGAATGTCACCATTTCAACTAGTGTATGGGAAAGCTTGCCATCTTCCAGCTGA
Organism: Kitagawia praeruptora; assembly: GCA_037693485.1. Classification (NCBI taxonomy): domain Eukaryota; kingdom Viridiplantae; phylum Streptophyta; class Magnoliopsida; order Apiales; family Apiaceae; genus Kitagawia; species Kitagawia praeruptora. The sequence goes on from CM075352.1 coordinate 155,596,738, forward strand.
GTTAGAGCACAAGGCATATTGGGCATTGAAGAAGTTGAATTTTGATCTTACAGCAGCAGGTGAGAGGCGTATGGTTCAGTTGAATGAAATGGACGAGTTCCGTTTGCAAGCTTATGAGAACAACAAACTCTACAAAGAGAAAGTAAAAAGGTGGCATGATCGTCGGTTGGTTCTTAAGACGTTTGTACCCGGACAATTGGTTTTGTTGTATAATTCTCGGCTTCGGTTATTTCCTGGGAAGTTGAAGTCACGTTGGTCAGGCCCATTCACAGTCAAAACAGTTTTTCAACATGGGGCAGTGGAGATTTTTGACAAGTTACCGGAACAGTCGTTCAAGGTCAATGGTCAGCGGTTGAAACCATATTTTGGAGAGAAGTTGAATCGCGAAATTGAGACTGCGGTTCTAATTTGTGCAAATTAAGGAAATGGAGCTACGTCAAGCTAATGACGTAAAAGAAGCGCTTCTTGGGAGGCAACCCAAGTATTGTGGTATACAAGAATTTTTATTCTTCTTAAAAAAAAAAAAAAAAAAAAAAAAAAAAAAAAAAAAATTTTAGAACAGAAGTATTCCGCGCAAACTGCGCCATTTTCAGCGCAGTCAGCGCCATAACGCAGGAACCATCTGCGCAAACAGCGCCAGGATGGCGCACTCTGCGCCTGCGTTTCAGAACCAACCCGCGCTCTCTGCCCCGTTCTCGCGCACTCTGCGCCTGCGCATTCCAGGAGTTTCTCGCGCAGTTTGCGCCAATTTCCGAGCAAACAGCGCCACACCCCCCTGATTGCCGAGACCTGTTATATAAAAAAAAAATTTTTGTTTCTTTCTCCCAACCCATATCACATCTTTTATACACATCCTACTACACTTCTATATCCTAAATCAAAAACCCTAACACCTCCTTCTCCAATTCTAAATCTAATTCCTCTCCTAACCCAATTCCATCTCACCTCATATATACATCTCTCTATATTTATACATCATCATCCATTAAAAATTCATCCATACACTTTTCTATATATACACTTCTCATTCACAAACTATACCCATCCATCAATTCCAAGCTCAAGGGGAGGATATATTCAAATTTTTGGAGGCTTATTCTTGCAAGGACACCTCTTCAATTCGTATGGTATTGTTCTAATCTCATCTTTGTAATTGCTACGAATTGTGTTCTTGCCAATTAGGGTTTGGTTGTGTTCTTGAATTGGGGGTTTGGTGTGAATTTCGAATTTGGTGATTTGGTGGTGTGTGGATTGTTGTTCTTGTTGTTATGGCTCCCAAAAGACAAAAATTGGTAGGTAGTAGTAGTAGTAGCCGTCCATCGGTGGATGAGGATGCTATTGTGGAAGAAGGGGTAGTGAAATTTGTGAATTCGGAGGCCGAGTCGGAGTACGGTCGATTAGTTCGTAAGGGAGTTATAAAGGAGAGGAGGTTTGTGCCTCGTGATAACGAGGAGATGGTGGCTATGGTGAATGTGAGGGGTTGGAAGGTATTTTGCGAATTGGCTAATGATGTGCCATTGCATGTTGTTCGGGAGTTTTACGCTAATGCTTCAGTAGAGCAGAATAACTCCACGATTGTTAGGGGACAACAGGTTGATTATTCTCCTCGAGCAATTCGGAATTTGATTGGGCAGTTGCCTAAATCTAGGGGTGTTGAGGATTGGGGACGGAAGACGGTGGGAGATGTTGATCTTGATGTTGTCATCGGTGAGTTGTGTGTTCCAGGGGCGGTTTGGAGATGTAAGGCGGGTACTAACGAAAAGAGGAATTTTCCGTCCGCATCATTGACTAAGTTTGCCCGTGCATGGTTCTTATTCATATGTACTAGTATCCTTCCGTCGTCTCATGTGACGGAAGTTACTGTTGACAGGGCTATCCTTTTGTGGGGGATTTTAAAAGGTGAGTATGTCGATTTGGGTTACTTGATTAATCAAACTATTCTTCGGTTTTTGAAGAGTAATTCGACAGCTAGTATTCCTTATGCTTCCATAATTACGGGATTGTGTGATGTTGCAAAAGTGCCGCCGCGTGTGGATGAGCCGGTGCAAAAGCCTGGGGCTCCTATTGCTGATTCGTCTATTGGGCGAATGAAGGAGGCCGAAGGTGGTGTTAGTGGTGCAGGTGGTCATGTAGCCGAGGGATCGGGAGTTGCTAGAGCCGGTTCACAGCAGAGTACGGGGAATATGTCCACTCTTGAGTCTTATTTGCGGCGATTGACTAGGCGGTTGGATGTTATGCATGATAGCAGTCGTCAATATTCAGAAGACATGGGCGTAGCTTTGGAGGCAAAATTTCAGTCACCGAGTACTCCGGTTCAGTGGCCTATCTTTGGATCCCGGATTCCATATCCTCCAACTGATTCTTCGGATGAGGATGAGGAAGGTGACGGAAGCGAGGACGAGTAGGTATGCCTTGCACTCTTTTGATTCTTACCTTCAATGTGGACATTGCAATTTTTAAGTTTGGGGGTGGGGATTAAAGGTGCATTTGTATTAGTTGTATAATAGATGTGTTGCATGTCATGTTAGGAGCATAATTGCATTTGCATAATGTCATGTTAGTTGTATAATAGATCTGTTTTTTATGTATGCCATATAGGACATTCTGTTTATTGTGATATTTATGTTCATATAGTTGCATGTGCATTGCATAGCATGCATTTTTCATGATCCCTTAGAACGAGCTAATTCTGATTGGTGGATAGATGTCTAATTGGGTGTGGTAATGATGAGTAGAGGGCTGATTTATAGTTCCCATGGAATTGACTTGCATGTTACGGAAACAGAATCTTTTCACTAGTCTCATTAGGTGCTTTTGGGCTAGGTTAGGGTCATGCCTGTTTGGATGTTTGAGACTTAATCACTTGATTATAAGTAGAATTTTCGTTATTCCCTTGATGGCGTAGGAGCAATAAAGTCTAAGTTTGGGGGACACCAAGGATTTCATGCTAGTTGTTAATATTTGTCAATAATGGCTAGGCGTCAAATGGCTAGTAGCCAGCTCATATTTATATGAGTAGTCTAGGGTTGGAATTGAGAATTCTCGTTCCAGATTGCATGCATTAAAAAAAAACAAAAAGAAAAAAAAATGAAAAAAAAAAAAGGAAAAAAAAAAAAAAAAAAAAAAAAAAGAGTCATGTAAATAATTTAAATGCAAAATTAACCAGAGTGAGCTCTTTAATACTCGAGTTATTAAGTCTGAGGGGACTTAGTCCTAGTGACCTAAGGCTTTTATAGTCTGGGATCCTGCTGACCTAACACTCGCTACATGGGTATTATTGTATAAGCCTTTTGGGGTCTCACTCATTGCACGGTTAAATAAGCATGCGTAGTGTATATAGTATTTAGTGTCGTAGTATTAAAGCATGAATTCTTGGTTAACTTGAATAAGGATGGTGGTGTTCCTGGGTTATGAAGTGTCTACAGTCTATTCTGTTTATAAACCTGTGATTGTCTTGGTGAAGGATAGGTATGGTTTTTGACCTAGTGTTGGGAGCATCTCTGATGAGCATTGCACACACACGTTTCTGTTCATGTATTGTTAGTATACGGGGGCTTAGTCGAGCTCTATTCGGATTTAGTTGCATTCTTTGAGGCAGCTGGTTGCTAGTTGGTTTTGGTCTGTTTAAAGGGGATTGTTGCATTTTCATATAGTTGCATTCATATAGTTAGTTGCATTGTTAGTTGCATTATTAGATGGATTTTGTGGGTACATTCACTATAGGCCCTCACGAGACCTTACTCGTCCACTAGGGCTACCTAGGGGTTTAAAGGGCTTGTTGCATATGCCAAATGCAACCGTGATCACCTACGGAAGTGGTACTAATTAGTTAGTTAGTTGTAATTGTATATGCTTGAGGACAAGCATCAGTTTAAGTTTGGGGGTGTGATAAGTGGATTTTATATCCACTTGGAACATTCTAATTCGGCTTAAATTGATTGTTTTGACCTCAAGATTTTGGTAGTTTTGATGTGTTTGTTTAATTGTGCAGGGTTGGAATAATGTTGATTACGATCGTTGTTTCCGTTGCTTTTGGAGTTGGATTCGGGCTTAATGATATAGAATGGAGTCTTGTTATGGTTCACCATGAGGATTCCAAGCATAGAGGATTGAAAACGGAAGAGAATGCAAAAAGAACGGGAGCAAACGGAGCAAAAACGAAGGAGAAAAAGCTGAAAAACGAAGGAGAAAAGAACGGGACCAGATTTGGCCCGAGCAAACTGCGCCAGTTTTGAGCAAAGTGCTCGGGGATGAGCAGATTTTGGCCGAGCAAAGTGCGCCAGTTCTTGGGCAAAGTGCTCGGGGACGTGCTGATTTTCCAGTTTTGCCCTTATTCGATCTGAAATTGTATTTTAAGTGTTTTTTGACATTAAAATCGTTTCCTAGTTGTATTTTAGGTATTTTTTATTATTGGGCAAGAGTAGGAAACGTGTTTTATATATCATCATCCAACCCTTGTAATTAAAAAAGGAGACACGCACGTTACATATAAGCTAGGGTTTTGAAGAGGAGAAAAAAGGAGAAGAAATTCTTCCAAGCTATTCTTGAACCTTTGTATTCTTCGATTGTGGGGATTAATTCTAAACCTTATTCTTCTTCTTCTCTATTTATTTACTTGTTTATTTTAGAGTCATGTTTTCATTGGAACCCATGATGATGATTAGTTCGATCATGAACTAATTCGTTGTCATGGGGGTTTAGTGGACTTAATCATGAATTTTATGTGTTGAATCTTCTCGATGCCTATAGTGTGATTGATGTGATATCCTATCATGGTTGATTTAATTCGTTATAGGAGAGTAGCTAACTCCTGTAATTGTGTGTTAATTCTTGTTGAAGCGAAAGTGGAAATAAGAGTTTAGAACTTGCCATGTTAGCGTAGGTTTATGCGTGATAATATCATTCGTAATTAGTGTCGTAATTCTAATCGTTTTATGACGACTATGTGATCAATTGAATGCTTGCACCTCAACCATTATGTTTTATTCTTTATAGACATATGAAGACTTGGCATAATAGGAAGACTAAATGATTTCTATCTTTATTGTGGATATTGTTTAGGATGGTATTTGTTTAACGGAAGTTGGCTTATATCAGTTTTGTGTGTTCGATCAGGTGTTACTAAATCACATGAACAAGGCTAGGGATTTGGAGACCATAGATGGATTGTTTAAAGAAACTAAATTCCCATGTTTTATTTGCATAAGTAATTCGACATAAATCTCAGTTTAAGTAGTTGATAATTAGTTATATTTCTTAGATAAATTTTAGTGATAACAACAATCCACTTATTTATTTGTTTTAGCATCGGATAACAATCATACATTGGTGAGTGAGTTAGCTAGACAATACAACGAGTCCCTGTAGGAACGAACCTTATTTGCTATCTGTATTACTTGAGATCACGTGCACTTGCGTGTTGAGTTGGTCGTAACAATCCCCAACTCGAATTCACCACATTATAATATATACAATTATATATATATATATATATATATATATATATATATATATATATATATATATATATATATGAATAATCATATATATTAATAATCATATATTAATATATGCAAATTTTAAATAATTTATATTGGAAACAATATAATATTTTTATCTTATATATTTATCTTTCTAGTAGTTAAATAACTTCATTTCCATGTTATTTATAATTGTTTATTTAAGTAATATTTTTTTTATCTTAATTTAATGCATATGAGCTACTGCTTTGTAATGTTTAGATTTCAAAAAGAAATTTTAAGAGGTAACATATATGCATGTTAATCTGAAGATATACTTTTTTTTTGTCAGGGGTATTTATTTCATAGATGAATTGCAACGAGTACAATATTCGTAAGAAGGTGTTCTTTCATTCAAGAAAGTTTATCATCTAACCGAAAAGCACGCATGTTGCCTCCGAACGCTTAGTCAATAGAACTTTAATGTCTGAGAAAAAGCCACCCGATTGGTAAGTACAATACAAAAACGAATACTGGAAAGAAAAAAAGAAACTAAACTACAAGACCAAACTCCAAGGAAATAACATGGCCGATCTACAAAAGTGACAAACCCCGAAACCACTAAACTTTTCCATCAATTGTCACCAGGAATCGTGTCAATCTGCTTAACAACCCGCTCAATAGGAGCACCAAGGGACCAAAGAAGGGTCTCATTAAAAACCCATAAGAGCAAAATCCTTTGGGAAAAAAACTCAAGTGGGAAAATAGTGCCCTCTAAGAAACCCATGATCTTCGAAACACAAGGGCTGCCTAAGTAACCGGTTAAGATCTTCTAAAAGCTTCTGTTCCTTCCTGCTTCCATCATCTCTACACATGTAACAAGCCCACATATATTCATCAATGCCAGTTATTGAAGATCAATAACCAAGTTGGGAATTCCAGCAAATTTAAAACCATCGAGAGCAATATTACTCTAGCCAAAAGGGTATTCCTTTGGCTAGAAACTTTAGTCAACATTAAGGAAAAAATAGACATATACACACAGGAAAAAGACCCACAATACAAACCCACACACTTCCGACATATTAGAAATTGGGGAGAGTATCTAAAAAGGAAGTGCAATAAAGGTTTAATAAAAAAACAAAAACCGTCTATAGCATTTTACAAGAATTCAGAAAATAAAACAACACTATTCTAAATCCCAACCAAAGGGAATACCTTTGGTTAGACACATCTAGTAAACAGGTTCCACTTTATGAAGATAAAATATATATCTTCTTTAACTATATAACATAATACATCTTTATAAATTCTGATTCCTCCCCCTATTTTGTACTCCGTCCATTCCTTTATAAAAGGCATTTGACTTTTTTGCACATAACTACATGTGCTTTGATTATATATTAAAATTATTATATATCAATATTCTTTTTTGAATAAAAATAAAATATTTTAATTTTTACTTAGAAAAAGAAATTTTTTAAAAATAATAATTTCAGCTATATAAGGCAGTCTAATGGTGTTTTTCTATTATTAATTAAAATAAAATTTACTAATAGCCTCTATTACAAAAAAGACAAAACAATAAACATCAACAGTGATCCGACTCGTCAAATAGACGACACCAAAAATAACCCAAAATTGGTCTAAAAAGCCACACTATAAGGCACACCCTCAGAGGTACAAAAATCATATAAAATGGTACAATAATACAAATTATGACTTTACAAAGAAAGAATCAAATCAAAGACAAAAGCACAATCAAATATCCTACTGATTACTCCAAATATCAATCAAGAAAACAAGAATCAATTAACATTAAATAAAAATAACTGATTTCAATTACTCCAATTCTCAATCAAGAAAACAAGAATCAATTAACATTAAATAAAAATAATTGATTTCAATTACCTCATTAATGCTATTAAAACTAATTAACCAAATTTTAATAAAAACAGATAACGGTACCACCACCTTCACCGGAATTACTGCACCGTGACTACAACCACCGGACTATCACTACAAAACCCGATTGACCGGAAAAACGTTTTTAAGCGCACAAACCCAAACACACACTTCTATATTCACACAACCACCCACAACACACAGATACAACTCACACACCCACCTGCAGACATAAACCTACACATATAATTCCTCTTCTCATCTCTTTCACTATCCAAACATTACATAACACACTTATAGTATCAATTTACACAAGCAATTACCACAATCGTTATCTCAAGTAAACCAAAACTTCGACTTCATAAAATTTTAACTAACATTCTATTAATCACCATAAAACTAACATACAGTCATAGATACATACTTAATCAGTTGTAATAAACATAAATAAACATAGAAAAGGTTAAACGAAGGTCACCGCGGCTCAGTGAACCATTGCCAGCACCACATATATATGCCACCAACACGCACACACATACCCAGTTACGCACAAACAAGCACATCACATACGCATATAGTACACGCAACACATACCCACCTCAAGAACACACACACGTTGTTAAGCGCACAAACCCAGCAAGATTAATAGGCTCTTTATTCGATTGATTGTTATGAGAATATCCCATCGATAATCACCTAATTTGCACCGAAGAAAATTTGTAAAACTTGAACTCATCCCGATGAATCACAATTACCACTGATTTAACTTGCGGACATTGTCTCTTGCGACCCCTCCTCTTGAAAGGAGTTTCTGACTCCCTCTGATGACCAAGCTTCTTGAATTGTGAAATATTGAACGAAGAGAATCTGAAGATATACTTATTATGAGATTAATGGTGATAAAAATACGTTGTAACTTAACATCTAATCTAGCTATAGTTTCTAATTTCACTAAATATCGCAAGAAAAAATGATTTCAAACTCACAAGTTAGTGTTTAAAATTATTTAAAATATTTTTTTGCTTAAAATGAAATTCCTCGATTTCCCGCGAGAATCCCCGTTACCCGTTGGGCCGAGGACGGAGAATAAAAACAATCTCCAACAGGGATCGGGTTTGAATTCGGGGATGAAGCCTTATAGCATGATAAGTTAAAAAAGATAATAGTGTAAAGATGGGACTAAAGACAACTTTAAATGATTTTGTAGACAAGATTGATTAAACTAACAAGTCCTGCATTTTTGGCCAACTATACCCGATGGATTACGCATTCATACCTGGAATAAGACGAATACGCATGCTGCACGGAAGTAACTTATAAAATATGCTTACTTTCTCAAATTCCTAATACAAAATACACAAGTCTGATTGAAGTATCAAAAACCTAATATACATATGTTGAATGTGAATTCCGATATAAGCATAAGGTATATACGTTACACTTTTATTGTCCATCTGTTAGTGATTCAGCATATATTTCTTGTTAAATAACCAACTCATCTAAAACCTTAAGGTATTAGATGTAGGCCTTATATGGATCTTATATTATATGTTAACACTTCCCCTCACTCGAAAGCCCATTTTTGGGTTGAGAGTGGATCACGGGTGCCCATCTTTGGGGCATAAATTTGTCGTCGTGTCCGAAATAAATTGTGAGAATATTGGGGGTCGTAGAGAGTCGAACCTGGGACCTCTGCGTGCCTGAGCTTTGATACCATGTTAAGTAACCAACTTATCCAAAACCTTAAAGTATTAGAGTGAGGCCTTATATGAATCTTATATTATATGTTAACATTTCTAAAAGTAAAACTTTGGGACAATCCCACCTAATCGTGTCCCACCAAAATTTTCCAATGCTATCCAATTACAAGTAGCAATAGATTTCAACACACAGCACTAGAAGCTTGACTAATTGCAAATATAGAGAGAATACGCATCCGAGATTTGTGTATTAGAACGGGTATAATTGGCTTCAAGAATAGTTACTTCGGTCGAAACACTCTTAAAAGAAGTTATTTTTTGTCATTTTTTCGTAAAGATGACTATATATATGCTCAGGAGCTCGGTTATTGAAATCGGTCGATTTCAATAAAATCGTCGATAAATCGAACAAAAATCGGTCAAAATTTTGGAACTGATTCAATCGATTTTGCAAAAATCACTGATTTTTCAACCAAATCACCCGATAAATCGTAAACCGATACCTCAACTGAATAGTTCCGATTCCGAAATCTGCAACACTGGCTCAGAGCCGGCTTTAGGGTTAGTTGGCCAATTTTCTTGCCTAGGGCCACAAAAAATTAAAGGGCCACATTTTCTTAGTATCACTTATATATAGTATCACTTATATATATGTACTATTTATTTTGAATTAATTATTATGTGTGTTTTGACTCAAAAATTTTTTTATGATTCAATTTAAAATTAAAAACAATAATTATTGATAATACAAAATTTCATTTTTGAATAAATACTATTTTTTTAAAATTTTGGGACCAATCTATTTGTGTTAAAAAAAGAGCATAATAAAAAATATTATTTTAAATATATCATAATAAAAGTTATATTAACTATACCGATTTTAGTTTCTATTATGTAAAGAAATTTCTAGCATAGAGAATCAACAGTTTAGCTATGATGTCCATTGAAAAAAATGTTAGCTAAACTAGATTGCAATATTTTAATTTGAATTATTCAACAACGAGTTCTAACTTTTGAGTTCGTGCTATGATTTTATTTTGTTTGACATTTCAGAATTATTGTGTTATTGTAGTATTCATATTATTTTGTTTTGTAAAATTTAAATCCTTTAAATTATATAATTTAAATAAATTAGGCCTCCAAAATGTTCTAGACGGCCCTGTATATGCTTATGAGAGTTTTGAGGTTTCTGCAGTCACGGAAGGCCAGCTCTTCCTTCGCATATTCTACTTCTCCGAACTTGGTATCTAGTTAGGTGCTGAGCAAAACCCTGTCTTTTGTAGACTTTAGTTTTAGAGTGGATAATTCATTAAGTCAACTCATTGATCTCTGGAACTTTGAAGTCGTCCACTTTGAACTTCAGTAAGGCAAGCTAAATCAACAAGTTCCCTATTGCAGCCACAAACTCAAAGAGATGTTCCACTTCTGTAAGAGATCCAGGAAGCAGCCACAAACCTGAGATTAGGGAATATGAGATAGTGTATGCCTTCTGTGCTAGTTCATTTTGTCCTTGATATCTTACAATCTTACTCCCAGTCTCCCATTGCCTACGCAAAGGCCATTTTTTATCCAGATTCTTAAGAAACAAAATTAAAATTACTTGCTAATAATAGGCAGTTTATAAGAGATTAATAGAATAGATGATTCAGTGAAATTATCCCACAAAACGTGGTCAGCACCTCAGTAGGCATGTATTTTATTTTACTGCAACTACTCTGACTTAAGAAGCACAAATAAACAAACGCTGTTCTAATACAGCATTGAATACAAGATCGATCTACATGCTATTAATGGCAGTTTTAGTAGTAGTATATTTATAAAAAGCCAGATAAAACAAGACTGATTTATAAAAATGACTTTATAAAACGTTCATTCCTCAGCTTCAAGTATATTGAGGGAAGAATCAGTTGAGTTGTTTGTCTCAGCTGGATCTGCTTGTGGGTAAAGAAAAGGCTTCGGAGGCATTACCAATTGTTCAGTATCTCCTTCTAGCATTTCAATAACTTTGTTCATTGAAGGACGCTCACTTGGCTTCATTTGTATACACCATAATGCTACTATTATCATTTTCTTGACCAATTTCCTCTCTTCCTCAGTAGCATCTTCCATCTCAAGCTCTTTTCCTTCACTAAATTGGTCGTGTACCCATGACGGGAAGTGAATTTGACTAATACGATCCACAAATGGATTCAAATTTTTCCTTTTGCCAGCCATTTCCATCAGTAACATCCCAAAACTATAAACATCTGCTTTGTATGAAATTCCACCAATATTTTTGTAGAACATCTCTGGAGCCATGTAGCCCATTGTTCCTCTTGCTGCAGTGAGAGTTACAATGCTATCATCGGTGGCATATAATTTCGCAAGCCCGAAATCAGAAATGATTGGATTGAAATTCTTATCAAGAAGAATGTTGTGAGGCTTGATGTCGAAATGCAAAATTTGCATGTCACAACCTCGATGTAAATAGTCAATTCCACCTGCTACCTTATAGGAAATTTCATGTATCATTTTCCAACTCAGGGAAACAGTTTCTTCTTCTGCTTCTTCTTTACGGAAAATGTACTTCTCTAGGGATCCATTCGGCATGAACTCATAAATTAGAGCACGTTTTGGACCTTCGAAACAAAAACCAATGAGCTGCACCACATTAACATGATGAATCCTTCCACTTGTAGCAACTTCATTAATGAATTCTTGCCCAGTAGCCTTAGACTTCCCCAATATCTTTACTGCTACGAAAGAACCACTACGAAGCTTTCCTTTGTAAACGGTGCCAAAACCTCCTTCCCCCAGTTTTTCTCTAAAATTATTGGTAATCCTCTTGATATCGGAGTACGCATACCTTATAGGCATCAAGTTGTTTTTAGCTTGAAGAAAATCCTCAATGGTGTCATACATTGATAAATGCCTTCTCCTAGCTCTATAAACCAACAAAGCGAGCAAGAATGGTATCCCTATGGAAAATCTTGCAGCAAAGAAAATTCCTGCAATTTTTCAATTTATTTGAAAGAAAGGAAATAGATAAGCCACATATAAGTTAGCAACAAGTACAACTTTAACTTTGTAATGCCTTAAAAACTTTCCTAGATCACTGTCTTAGATGTATTCATTTGTTGATAGACAGTTTCTTACACAATTCAAAATTTCAAATTTTCAGTTCTAGCGTAGTTCAGATGCAAATCTCTTCGTCGCTTACTGTGCCCACTAATCCAATATATGTAAGACGTATTTTCAAATAAGATTCTTCAAAAAAAATAAAAATTCTAACGAAACAAGTAAGTAAAATCGTCTGTGATCAATGGTTCCTAGGTATCTTACCAATGATTTTCCGGGTATTGACATCTGTTAGGCAACAAACAGAGAAACAAAGTCAGAGCAAATACTGATATTTCTATCCAGAGTTTAAAGTACGCAAAAACTGCAATACTCACCGTGTAATATCCGTCTTATTTCATTTATATGTTGGCGCATGCCTACATGGTTCATAATGCCTTAGTTAGCATTTATTTACTTTTGTAATTTATAAGCATGAGTAAACCAAAAAATTACACCTGAAATACTGGATAAAAGAGAAAAATATTTTTTTCTCCTAGTTATTAAATCTTGGAGTTTCAATTTCAACAAACTTGAAAAAAATGGCCCAATGTTTTTGTACTTACAACTAATCGAAAGACGGTATGAGCTTGGATGAAGGAAGTTGCACCTCCTAAAGGTCTTGCAAGCCCAAAGATTAGTATCCCGGTATCTAGCATAGCAAATGCCTGTTCCATCTCTTTCTGGATCACATTTGAAGCAGTAAAAGTAACTCCAAGAAAGATCAAATCCATCAACCATGGCATCATGAATTTCAGAAAAATCCGAGAAATTGGTACTTCGAAATGTCGAACTTGAGACCCAGGCTATTTTGCTAATCCTGCAATTGTCGTCCAGGTCTGACATATATATTGATCCAACCACTACATAAGCATAAGAATAAACATAATGCTCTCCCAATACTGAAGCAGAAAAAGAAGAGTTCGGTGAAGTACAATTGATGCATCCAGCACAAATTACAGGAGAAGCACAATTTATTATTGTAAGAGGCTCATTAAGGTGCCGAAGATACCATTCATACGGTGCATAGGGGTAGTTCTGAAAAGTGAAGTCGATCTCAGAGACAGAACTGATTGGAAGAGAATAGTAGTTGTTTTTTTGAAGGCCTGGATCAACAATCCTGATTAAAAGATGTTCATAGTCGATGCTCTTTACATAATAGTGCTTATCTGGAAACAGTTGTAAGATGGTACGATTATTGATGCAAGACAGCTCCTGGATGAAGAGCGAAGCATCACATATCTGATGATCACCTTTCAGTGTAAAAGGACAGCTTATGTTTTTTACATAACCGCAAGCAGAATGAGAGTCAGCTTTGCAGCACGACGAGCTTAAAAAAGATAATCCTATGAAAATGATCATAAATACTAAAGAAGACGAGCTTCTCCTGCCCATTTTCTTCTTTCTTTACCTAATTGGAGTATTAGTTAGCTATAGAGCAAAATCTGGTTTGGAAACCCTGTCTTAGAAAAAGTTTAAATTCCAACAAAGAACAATTTTCAGAACTATGTCATCTACTCAACCGTCGCATCAAAGAACAATTCCAACACTTGATTAAATATGCACCAAAAAACATTTGATTTAATAAAGAATAGGGGTCATATGTTAATAATGTATTCATACCATATTTCATGGGACCTGCTTAGGGTTAATATCATTTTGACTCTGAAAATTTAGCTGAAAATACACATTAATTCTTAAAGTACAAAATGTGCTCATTTTGTAATAATCTTTTAACTGAACAAGGTAGCTACTTCACATAGGTGTATATAGATTGTGCTCATTTTTCAGATTACAAATCTGATCCAGACATAGGCGTATATATCTGGAGTAACATAGGAAGAAATGTACTGTATGAAAAAAATGTTGAGGGTCGGAATGTATAAGTGACAAACAGTTAGGGTACAGAGGTACGATGTGGTACGTTAGGGGTTGATGTGTATTTTTAGCCAAACTTTGACAGTCAAAGTGGTATTAACCCTTATTATCCGTAGGTTGAAATGAATGCATATAGGCGTTGATCAAAATTCAGTTGTCATTTTAAGTTGGAACCATTCCATGGGTTTCCAAGTAGTTAAATATCTTTCCTGGTTAATGCTAGTATTTGCAATAAGAGGACTTGTATCAGCAATAGCAGAAACTGCAGGCGAGGAGTGCAGGATCACGAGATGCTCCCATCATGGCCCAGAAATTCGGTTCCCATTTCAGGTCAAAGACCGGAAGCCTGAGCACTGTGGTCTCCCTGGTTTTCGAGTTTCTTGCCATGAGGGAAAAACTTTTCTGGAGTTCCAATACCTTGCGAATACATCCCTCCAAGGAATCCACCTCTTCCTATCAGTAGAGGTATCCATCCATTCAATAAAATACAACTCTCAAGAGATAGAACTTGATCTTACCCGTCTTACCAAAAGTATGAAACTTGTTTCCATGACAACGTCATCTCTATCTGCAATAGCTCCTCCTCCCTTCACAGAAATACCTTATACCAATGTTACATTTATCAGTTGTTCCTCAATACCTAAAGGTCAGTGGGACTGGGACGTGCTCCCTGAAATGCTCACTTCCATTAACGGACAAGCTTTTCCAGTCTACTGCCTCCAATACGTAGTAACTAGTGATGCATCCATCGCTTCCTGTACCAAGGTTTTTAATTCTACTCTCCCGTTCTATCAAAGGAGAGAGTTGGAAAAGTATATCATATATTGGTCAGGTACAAATTGTAGAAAATGTGAAGCCAAGGGGAAGTACTGTAAGCTGGTGAAGAATGGTACTGGTAGCAACATTGAAACCGCTGATGACAGTGCTATATGTTTATCTAGAGGTAGGTTCATTATAACTCCAATTGGATCCTATACATCACCAAGAATGTTATAAACTTTTGCTATCATAATATACCTACCTATACTTTTATATAATGAGTTGACCTATGTTATTAATCTATGCTGCTTTAATATTCTACAGATCATGGTTCAATTGAACCAATCGCAGGTATAATTTCAGGAGCAACTCTTAGTGTGCTTATAATCGTAGTATTACTCTATTATATGGTCAGGTCTTATAGACAAATGAAATATGATGAACTGAAAATAGAAATGTTTCTGACGGATTACAAAGCCATGAAACCGACAAGATACTCCTATGCTGAGATCAAAAGAATCACTTGTCACTTCTGTGATAAATTAGGACAAGGAGGTTATGGATCAGTCTACAAAGGTAAAATCACCAGGGATATCATTGTTGCAGTTAAGGTCCTTAATATCGATCCAAAATCTAGTGGGGAAGAGTTTATCAACGAAGTGGGCACTCTAGGGAGAATCTATCATGTAAACGTAGTTCGCTTGGTGGGGTACTGTGCTGATGGCTGCAATCGAGCTCTTATTTATGAGTTCCAACCGAACAATTCTCTAGAGAAGTTCACATACTCCAATAAAAATCACCAGAACAATTTCATTGGTTGGGAGAAGATGCAAGAAATTGCTTTAGGCGTAGCTAAAGGGATTGAATATCTTCACCAAGGATGCGCTCAGCAAATCCTCCATTTTGATATTAAACCTCATAATATCTTGTTGGACCAAGATTTCAATCCCAAAATTTCTGATTTTGGTATGGCCAAGTTGTGTTCCAAGGACCAGAGCATCGTGTCTATGACTATGGCTAGGGGAACAATTGGATATATTGCACCAGAAGTATTTTCTAGGAATTTCGGGAAGGTGTCATCCAAATCAGATGTTTATAGCTTTGGAATGTTACTGCTTGAAATGGTGGGAGCAAGGAACAACACAATGGAAAACACCAGCGAAACATACTTTCCCGAATGGATTTTTCATCGCTTGGAGGAAGGTGGGGAAGTAGCAATGGATATAGAGAAAGAAGAAGATTCAAACATAGCAAAAAAACTGACAATTGTGGGGCTATGGTGCATAGGGTGGCATCCAGTGGATAGACCTTCAATGAAGCATGTTATCCATATGTTGGAAAGACAAGAAAGTCCAGCAGTTCCACCTAATCCTTTCATATCATCAAATGTAAGGTCATTTGCAAATGATCTAGAAGTCATTTGTGAATCAGAGTGACAAATTTTATGTACCTATCGCAGCTTGTAATGAACGATGTCTTGAAAGTACAATAATGTTAATATTGCTCATGAATATCAAATCATAATATGTTTCATCAAGTTTGCTCTGATGTTCATTGTGAACTAGGTTTGCTAAATTACCAATGGTACAGGGAAGAAAAAAAAAACAAATCATTCTACTAAAGATAGTTATATGCTTCCGAATCATGTAGCAGTGATCAAAACCTTTAATTGTATAGTTCAAATTCAAACTGAACCGGTTGACGATGCTGTTATTCCGTTAAATTTCTATGCACACATATTCACGATCCTAAGGTTGAAAGGTTGCGCTAGTTTTTGGTGCTAATATGAAAAATATGGACTGCAATCTAAAAATTAATTAAAGTTACAATTTTCAGCTGCTAGAATTATTTTACATGTGTTCTTAACTTGTTAACAGTTGAAGCTGATGTTTTAAGCCTTAGGCCCTGTTTGGCAATTAGCTGATAGCTGTTAGCTGATTGAATTAGCTGTTTTGACTAGCGGATTGAATTAGCTGTTTTGACTAGCGGATTGAAATTAGCTGTTTTGAATAAAAGTGTTTGGTAAATAGCTTTTTGAATAACTTTTTGTGACACATAGCAAACCTCTAATTGAAAAAACTCCTAAAATGAGCTTTTTCAAAATTATCTTTTTGATCCCAAACCTCTAACAACCAAGTCAAACCTCTATTCTACCCCCAAACCTCTAATTTCTCCCCAAACATGTAACTTCCAAACACCCCCTTATATTTATATCCTGGAGACGGTTGACTGTGGATACAACCAAAATAATACTCCACAAACCGAAGGCTACAAGAAATCAAAACCAAGAAAGTGTCAGACGAAAACTACAAACATCTGTTTCAAATGCAAACTTAATTAGCTAACTAGGTAGGAACAACTTGTCAAAACAAAGGGAAATATTGGGAAGAAACTTCAACGAATCGATCGGATATTATTAAAAACAAAGTTTTCCATGCAATAATTTCTTTTAATAATTGAAAAAGATGGTGACAGTATAAAAATGGTTAAAAGTTTTCAATTGGATCATGTCACTAGGTTGCGACAATATTTATCCTGTAAAAATATCGGGCCATCCAGGTGGAAGAGTTCAAACTCAACCACTGCTACACCCAAACTGTGATACATGTTAGTAATCAAAGCTTTCAAATTCCATTCTGAATTAGGAGAAATTCTTAATTTGATCATCTTTAGCACAAAATTTGCTGAAAAGCTTCTCAGTTTTTGTGAAAAGTAGGTATATGTTTCAATATCAAATGCTATCAAAAACAATAATTCTTTTATTATACGATTTTATCTCTCAAAATATGCACATATCAAAATATTATGAGTTATTTGCAATTTGCATCCCCAAACTATTGTTCAAAATCAATTATGTACCAGGATTTTGAGATAAACAATCTGCACCCCTTAACTTTCAATCTTGATTGCAATGTGCACCCCTTGACCATTTTCTTTGATTTTATGAAGGGTAAAATAGATATTTCAGTATAAAATTTAAGTAATATAAATTTCAAATTTTCAAAATTATTTTTAAAACCGAAATCTTTTTTTAAAATTATAAAATTATAATTTTTAATATCCAAATCATACTAATAATTAGAATTGCATTTCTTATGACAAAATATTAATTCCAAAATTTATGTTTTACTAATATTAAATTTTAAATAAATTTAACATTAACTTGAATTATACATTAAATTTAAATACAAAATTTGCTTTACAAATTTTTATTTGAAGTTGTTATCAATGTAGCAGGAAAATTATAATTTAATACAAATATTTATTATAAAAGAATTTATTAGTATAATTTTTTAAACTTATTTGAAATTCTAAATATAAATGTCATTGAAAGTTGATACGAAAGTTCCAATTTTACCCCTCGTTAATTTAACAATAGAGGTTAATAATAAAAAAAATTATTAAAGGGGTGCACATTGCAATCAAGAATATTGAAAGTTAAGGGGTGCAGATTGTTTATCTCAAAATCCTGGTACAGAATTGATTTCGAACAATAGTTTAGGAGTGCAAATTGCAAATAACTCAAATATTATCTGTCAAACATCTGATTCTAGCAACCGCACTTTTTCTCAAAGGATCGGCAGTTTTGAATAGTAATTCCAAGTGAAACTCAGATAATTAAACCATAAGAAATTACTAGGAAACGAATGCTGCTAACAATTTGTCAAATTGACAAAGATCAGGTTAAAGGGGACATTCCAACCTGCTGAAAATTATACTTCGCTTTCGGGTGCATATCTTACTATGAACTTCAACTAATATATTAGTTAAGCGATTGAGACAACCCATACAGTTGAATAATTAGTCAGTTTGACATTACAAATAATTTGATCACCATAAAAAAACTAGTGGTAAATTAACCTTTCAAAACAGCATTTTTTCCATCGACACTTTTTCTAATAATAAGACATTAAGACCAATAGTTTTGAAATACTAAACTCAAATAATTAACAGTAAGAAATTACTAGGAAATGAATGCTGCAAGCGACTTATCAGTTGACAAAGATTAAAGTATTTCAAATTTTAAAACTTAAAAAAGAAAAAATATCAACCCAAAAGCATTTCAGAATACTGACTTGCATGCAGAATCAATGAACATGCATGGGCTTAGGTTATCCAATTAATAGTCGTAGATCTATGACTGGCCCATTCTCTTTTTTTTTTTGCTAATTGATTGGCCCATTCTTAGATTACGAGAAAGACGATGAATTTTATTTAGCAGGCCCATGCAAAGAATTTTTTTTTATATAAAAATAAAGGTGTTAATTCAATAATAAAAAGTCATACCGCATCTACAGACTACACCAATGATGAACAAACAGTAATTTATAATGTTCTCATGAAAAGGTAGTTAAGCGATATTTTGAAGATAAAATATATACAAATACAAGTACTCACTTCGTGCATCCTCGTTGGATTACTGGTACCTTCTTCATCATGCCCCGATGGAGCTATTGTTTGAGTTATCGACCAAGGCTGCAATCCCATACAAAACTTCATCACTAAATCAAGACCCCCGCTCACAATCATCGTTCTAAAAATCCCCGATTAATTCTCTGTAAGGTAACCAACCGATTCGATTTTTGAAATCCGATTAATCCCGTGAATTTATTTAAAATGATATGTTTAATTGTAAATTAGACTAATATATTAAACATTATTATAATATCCGATTAATACTCCGATTAATCTTAAATCGATACCTCAACCGATTTATACCGATTACCGATTTTTACAACCATGCTCACAATTAAGAAGCGAATAACAAAAATCAAAATCATAAAGATTCATCAAAACCAAAGAAATCTTGCAGATCTGAAATTCCGGATATTAAAACACATCAAACACACAAAAAACACACCAAACTCTCACAAGGAGAGATAAACTAGACCCAAATAAATTGGGAAAACTCTCTCACCAAAAAGGGAGATTATTGAAAAACATGAACAAAAATAAAGAAAATTAAAAGATTTGGGGCTTTCCATCGGTGAAAATCGATGGAAGCCCCGACGATTAGGCAAGAGGGGAAAAGTGAGGCGGCTATGGAGAGAAAAAAGAAAGAGTAGGTTTTAGGCCCATGCAAAGATGAACTCTCTTGTATACTTCTGCGCTTTAGAGCATGTTCAATGACGCTGTAATTTGACACGAAATTATAAATTTACTTATGTTAAATACTAGCTTATAACCCGTGCGATGCACGGGTTTCTTTTGATATGTTATAAATTTTATTTCATTTTATAAATATGTTTTATGTAAACATTAATTTTAAAATTATTTTAATATTAATTTAATAAAATTTGAAGTAAATTTAATAAATGATTTGCATGATTTAAAATTTATATAATAAAATTTTAAGTTAAATATGCCGTTGACGGAATTCGAACCTTGAATATTTAGTAAAGTAATTTAATTATTAAATATATCTTATAATTACATCTAACGATTTTTATTAATTACTAAAAATCTAACGGTAATATGGTGTCATACTTTGAGTGAAATCCCAAAATACCCACCTTTTTAAACCAAAAAACAAAAATGCCCGCCGGTGCATCGTCCAAAATGTCCACTGAATACGCATTACCATCCAGCGTACGTTGTTATACTCATGTCCAACATGCGTGGTCTTTATATTATTTTTTTTATAAGCAGATCTCGCATTGGAAGAATGCGTAGAGTTCATATAATTAATATGAACATGCGTGCTCCTTTTTTTTTAATTAGACCCCACTGTACAACATTCGACTATTTGTTTCATGCTCTCAATATGCATGTGGTTGAAAATGGGCTGTGTACTTCACGCGTTTTTTTTTAATATCGTTTAAAATTTAGGTATAAAAAATTTCGTATACGGTTTATTCGTCATTCTTAATATTTCTAAATCTAAAATGGAAAAGTTTACCCCCAAAATTAACCGTTAACCTCTAAGAGAATATAGATAAACTTAACAATTTAAATTAAAAAATTGAATATTTTTTTATTTTTAAAAAAAATTGGTGATTTAATTAATAGAAACGTTGAACCCCAAAAGTTAACTGTTAAAATCCTAAGAAAATACAGATAAAATTTAAAAATTTAAATAAGTAATTGAATATTTCTAAATCCCAAATGGAACCCGTTAAACCCAAATAAAAACTATTCTAAACCCTACGCATTTGTTGCATGTGTAATCTGTATACGCACTACAGGTATGCATATAGTAATTGATTACATGGTTGAACACTTGAACTAACACAATAGCTGTCAAAAATATAAAGAACAAGCATTGTTTGAATGCGTAATGGGAGTACGCATGTCAAACATGCGTATTCGGTGGACAAAAAAGGCGATTCCTTCTACCGGTGTGTATTTTGGGTAGTGGGTTCCCAAAAATAGTGTAATTTGGTCTTTTTTTCTCATACTTTTGGGTATACATTAATGATTGTAAATTTATGTTTTAAATTAAAATGTTGTGTAGTTAATTAGAACAAAAATATTAATGTTTGAAAGATTATGATTGCAAAATTATGTTTTAAATTAAAAGGTAACGTGTTTTAATTAAAAAAGAAATATAAATGATTGGAAGATACTATATTTTAGGTGTGTATAAAAGGTAATATGTTCAATTAAAAGTAAACGTCTTTTAAATTGATTGAAAGATAAGATATTTCAGGTATATATTAAATTTTAGTTAATAGTACAATTAATTATGTTTTTATATAATTATCAATTTAATATTTTTTTAAAAATTTTAATTTAATATAATTTAATATACTCATATTTACGTATTATACTAATATTTTCTTATTATAAACAATGTATAGGAATTTTTCATATATTTTATTAATAATTAAAAATATGGTGTAATATTTTTGGGTATATATTAATGATTTTAAGATTAGTTTTAAATAAAAAAGGTAACGTATTTTAGTTAGAAATGAAATATTAATAATTTGAAAATTGATATTTTTATAAAAGGTAATATCTTCAACTAAAAGTAAAAGTGAAAATGGCAATGACTAATTACCATTAATTATGTTATATCATTATTTATTTTAATAATTAGGATAACCAAACCGAAAGCCAAACCAACCAAACTTTCAATCTTTCAGTTTTAATATATTAGTACTAGCTTATAACCCGTGCGATGCACGAGTTTCTTTTGATATATTATAAATTTTATTTTATTTTATAATTATGTTATTATATAATCATTAATAACATATCTATACTATTATATTAAAACCGAAACATTAAAAGTTTGGTTGGTTGGTACTATTGATTTTACTAATTTACCCTTACTTAACTACTAACTAATTACATAATTTCCTTTTTCAGATTAAACATATTACCTTTTCTATTTTTCACTAACTAATTAAGAAACATTAAAAGTTTGGTTGGTTGATACCTATTGATTTTACTAATTTACCCTTACTTAATTATATATAAAATATTTTTTTATATATATTTTATCTAACTAAAATTTTTGTTTTACTAATTAATTTCCTTTTTCAGGTTAAACATGTTACCTTTTCTTTTTAATAACTAAGCAGTTTCCTTTTTCAGGTAAAATATAATATCTTTTATATTTTATCTAACTAAAAAGCATATTATAATTACTATTAACTAATTAATTAATTTTTTCATTCAAATTATCTTTTCTCTTTTCTCTAACTAAAATATCTCTTTTTCCAATTATATCACGGGTTACCTTTTAAAAACCTTCTTTTATATTTTATTTAACTAAAATTTTTACTTTACTAATCAATCTACTTTTTCAGGTTAAACATGTTACCTTTTTTTTAATAACTAAACAGTTTCCTTTTTCAAGTAAAATATAATATCTTTTATATTTTTTCTAATTGAAAAACAAATTATAATCACTGTTAACTAATAATTAATTTTTTATCTTTTCTATTTTCTCTAACTAAAATGTTTTTTCCCAATTATATCACAATTTAATAAAATATATTAAAAATCCGTATACATTGTTTATAATAAGGAAATATTAGTATAATCCGTAAACATGAGAATATTAAATTATATTAAATTAAAATTAAAAAAAATATTAAAAATAATGATTATATAAAAACAAAATTGTAATATTAAATAAAATTTATATAATATAATAAAAGAAACCTGTGCATCACACGGGCATTGAAAGTTTGTCCGTTCGATCTTCAGCACGGTCATCCTAACTATTAAAATAAATAGTAAAATAATATAATTAGTGATAATTAGTCGATTGCCTTTTTTTTTAATTAAAAGAGGTTTACTTTTGATTGATTGATCATATTATCTTTTATAAACACCTAAGATATCATATCTTCCAATCAATAATATTTCTTTCTAAATAAAACAGTTAACTTTTATTTTAAAATATAATCTTACAATAATTAATATATACCCAAAAAAATAACACTATATTGTCTAATCACAAACAAAAGATAATAGACATATATATACAACGAATAATGACCGTTATATTTTTAGTAAAAAATCAGAACCATTAGATCTAATGA
The DNA here is from genome assembly GCA_037693485.1 of Kitagawia praeruptora. NCBI lineage: Eukaryota > Viridiplantae > Streptophyta > Magnoliopsida > Apiales > Apiaceae > Kitagawia > Kitagawia praeruptora. The sequence continues at coordinate 155,620,033 of CM075352.1, forward strand.
TTAGATATATTATATGTTTACATTAATTTACTAAAATTTCAAGATTCGAATTCTGTCATACATATTTTTTTAAAAAAAATTATAATATAAATTTTAAACCAATAATTTGCAATCATTAATGTATGGGCTTTTTTCATAAATAAATAGGAAAAAGTAAATTTTTGCAAATTTACTATCTTTAAGAATAGCTATTTGCAATATTACCAACCTAAGTTTCAAAATTGCAAAAATACTAGGTCCCCCCTCCTCCCTCACTTTCTCTCTCCTCCTGTCCAGGAAATCAGCCGACTTGTGTCCTTTTTTTTTTTTTTTTTTTTTTTTTTTTTTTTTTTTTTTTACGATGGGTGCTATTTTGGGTTGGATGGCCCCGCAGGGGAAATATTCAACTTAATGCAACCACATTCAACTAAATTCAACTAAATTTCTGATTTCAAGTTCCATTGTTCAATTGTCATTTTCGACCTCTTTATATATATATATTAGAGTTCAAAAAAGAGGTCGAAAATGACAATTGAACAATGGAACTGGAAATCAGAAATTTAGTTGCATTTAGTTGAATGTGGTTGCATTAAGTTGAATATGCCCCTGCGGGGCCATGCAACCCAAAATCATCCCACATTAAAAAAAAAAATGGTTTTGAAGTCTGTTGCAGTTGATGTGGTTGAATGTGGTTGCATTCAGTTGCTGATTTCAAGTTCCTTTTTTCAATTGTCATTTTCGACCTCTTTTTTGAACTCTAATATATATATATATATAGGCTTTTGCTCAAATACAAACCAATCCTTAAATACAAACTACAAACTAACACTAAATTAATTATATTTCATCTATTCTAAGTTTCCCGCCAAGGGTACCTTCACGAAAGATGCTTAAAATAATTGGCTCTATCCAACAAAAAAAAAAAATTAAAAAAAAAAAAAAAAATCCCTGCCGTGGAAATGCGAAGCATTTAAGACAGTAAACGGATGAGTTAGGTAGTCATGAGGACCGAAGGTCCTCGACACACCCGTCAATCGTCTATTGCCTTTACCATTGATTGCCATTCCTTACAACTTTAGAATGATAAAGGCGCGAAGCGCCGTACAAGAAGGTGCGAAGCACCGTTAACCAGTGAAATCCACTGCCACGTCATCACGTGAACAGTGATTTTTTTTATTTATTTTATTTATTTTTTATTTTTTTTTGTTGGATAGAGCCAATTATTTTAAGCATTTTTTGTATTGGGGTACCCCTAGTTTGATCATTAGATTAGCTTGAAATATTAGATTAGTGTTTAGTTTTTAGTTTGTAGTTAATTTTAGTTTGTAGTGGAGTAGGACCCTATATATATATATATTAGAGTCCAAAAAAGAGGTCGAAAATGACAACTGACAAATGGAACTTGAAATCAGTAACTGAATTCAGTTGAATATGCTCCTGCTGGGCCTTGCAACCCAAAACCACCAAAATTAAGGTGGTCTGCTTTTGGCTTCCAAGGCCCCGCAGGGGCATATTCAACTAAATTTTAATGTGGTTGCATTTGGTTGAATATTGCCCCTGGCGGGGCCTTGCAACCCAAATCTACCAAAATCACCCACCTTTAAAAAAAGTTGAATGTGGTTGCATTTGGTTGAATATTGCCCCTGGCGGGGCCTTGCAACCCAAATCCACCAAAATCACCCACCTTTAAAAAAAGTTGAATGTGGTTGCATTTGGTTGAATATTGCCCCTGGCGGGGCCTTGCAACCCAAATCCACCAAAATCACCCACCTTTAAAAAAAGTTGAATGTGGTTGCATTTGGTTGAATATTGCCCCTGGCGGGGCCTTGCAACCCAAATCCACCAAAATCACCCACCTTTAAAAAAGTTGAATGTGGTTGCATTTGGTTGAATATTGCCCCTGGCGGGGCCTTGCAACCCAAATCCACCAAAATCACCCACCTTTAAAAAAGTTGAATGTGGTTGCATTTGGTTGAATATTGCCCCTGGCGGGGCCTTGCAACCCAAATCCACCAAAATCTTAAAAAGTTGAATGTGGTTGCATTCAGTTGAATGTGGTTGAATGTAGTTGCATATTGCCCCTGGCGGGGCCATGAAACTCAAATAGCATCCCGTCTTTATAAAAAAAAAAAAAAAAAAAAAAAAAGCACACAGCCGTGGAGATGAGTGACGTGGAATGAGAGGGAAAGGGGGGAGGGAAAGTGACGTGGGAGGGTGGGTGGGAGGGAGGGAAAGGGGGACCTAGTATTTTTGCAATTTTGAAACTTAGTTTGGTAAAATTGCAATGAATTAAAGAAGATGGTATTTTTGCAAATATGAATTTTAAATCTAGTATTTTTGGTGAATTCCCTTAATGTATACCGAAAAATATTAAACCATTTTACTGTTAGATTTTTAGTAATTAATAAAAACCGTTAGATGTAATTATAAGATATATTTTATGATTAAAGTATTTTACTAAAAATACAAGTTTCGAATCCCGTCAACGACATATTTAACTTAAAATCCTATAATATTGTAAATTTTAAATCATGATTAACTAAATTTATATTAAATTATATTAAAATAATATTAAAATAATTTTTACAAAATAATGATTATATAAAAATATAATTATAGCATAAAATAAAATTTAAATAACATATTAAAAGAAACCCGTGCATTGCACGGGTTATAAGCTAGTAATGATATAATATACTTTAGAGTCAAATGCATTTCGTGTATCTCAAGTATGCATATTATGCAATTTGTGTACCTGAACTATCAATTGTGCACTTTGTGTACCTGAATTTAATAAAACCAATCAATTTGTGTACCTAACCTTTAAGTGTGCACTTTGTGTACTTGAATTTTATAAGAATATTCAATTTTTGTACCCGAACTTTATATGCATGTGCAAAATTTTATATTTAAATGAAAATTTAAAATTATTATTTCAAAAAATAGATTAATTATATATATATATACAAAGTAATAATTTTTGTTTGATTTGAAACATTCTTTATTGCATAAAATTTAAACTTTATGAAATTGGCGTAAATATAAAATAAAATTTACTATTATTCTCCAAAAAATCTACGATAATGAATGTTACAAATTTATTATAAAAAATTAAAATAAATATAAAACAAAATAATTCATCTTTTATAAAATCAAATATATTATTCGTCTCTTTATTTTTTTTCTTACTTTATATATAATATATTAATATTTTACTTTTAATTTTTAATTAATTTTTTCTGAATTTTAATATAAAATATAAAATTTTGCACATGTATATAAAGTTCGGGCACACAAATTGAATGTTCTTATAAAATTCAGGTACACAAAGTGCACACTTAAAGGTTAGTACACAAATTGATTGGTTTTATAAAATTCAAGTACACAAAATGCACAACTGATAGTTCAAGTACACAAATTGCATAATGTGCATACTTGAGGTACACGAAATGCATTTAACTATATACTTTATTATTAGATCTAATGATACTTATTTATTACTAAAAATAATGATTGGACGATATGGTGTGATATTTTTGGGTGTATAGTAATGATTTCAAGATTAATTTTAAATTAATAGTATTGGATGTTTGGATTCTCTTAATATGTAATTTTTGAATTATTATTTTTTATAAAAGGTAATATCTTGAATTAAAAGTAAATGTGAAAATGGAAATAACTAATTACCATTAATTATATTATGTCATTATTTATTTTAATAATTAGGATGACCAAACCGACCAAACTTTCAATCTTTCGGTTTTAATATATTAGTATAGATAGATTGTGTCAAAAAAGCATAATACCGTTAGTGCTATATGCAATATATATATATATATATATATGTTGTGAAATAAAAACTAGGTTATTAGATTGCGGTTAGGGTTTGCGGTATTTAATGCTAGGGTGCGTGAGTTTCGTGCTTTAATGGCTGCTCTCGTGCTCGTGGCTGAATCTACCTTCACAAGATGCCTACGTACTTTGATGAATATCAAAGATCAAGCCAAAAAACGTAGTTCTGAGGATGAGGGGTCAGACCCTTTATATAGGCTGAGAAGCCCTAGAATCGTAGTAGAATTAGGTGACTTGGTGGGCAAGTCACCGCCTTGAGGAAGGTTCTAGACTCCTTCCTTGTAGGGATCAGTTTCCTTGTGGAAGTAGGTGCCTTGGGGGCTAAGTCAGGCAGGAGTAATATCCTTATTTGACTCTTATTGCTGAGCTGGTTATTACCCCTAATATTAATTACGAAATTAATATCATAAGTAGGGTTTGGGCCCATCTGGTGGGCCCCACGTTTGGACCATTCTAGGTCTAATTAATGCCACATTAAATGTGTCTTTAGGGCTTACTTTCTGCCCATATCATTTGCCCCCCAACTTCTAGGAAAACTGATCAGGTTTTCCTTGAAGTTATAACGGCCTTATCCGAGACTTGGGTCAGGGTTCATTGCTCTTACGTGAGTATTTTCAACAATATCATCTTAATGTAAAGCGTGGAGCGACCGACGCATTTACGACGATGTTGAACGACACTAAACAGTGTTAAACGGCACTACACAGCGCTTAATTATCTTTAAACATCGTTTAAACAATGTTAACAATGTCAAACGGCATAAAACGGCACTAACGGCACTAATCAGCGCTAAACAGTGCTAATCGGCACTAATCCGTGCTTAAAAGGCACTAATCTGTGCTAATCGGCACTAATTTGTACTTAAACGGCACTAATCTGTGCTAATCGGCACTAATCTGTGCTTAAACGGCACTAATCTGTGCTAATCGGCACTAATCTGTGCTTAAACGGCACTAATCTGTGCTAATCGGCACTAATCTGTGCTAACCGGCACTAATTTGTGCTAATCGGCACTAATTTGTGCTAATCGGATTTTAGTTCAAAGCCCATTTTCATATTTTTCACGGAATCCGGCTAATCAGAAATCTTCATGTTCTTGATGAACCCGGGTTGACTAAAAATACTCGTACCCCTGATCGCTCCGGGTCGGACAGAAAATACCCGTGGTCCTGACGATCCCCAGTCGGCCGAAGCCTCCCGGGTGTGCCGGTCGGCCAGCCACCGGTCGGCCAGCCACCAGTCGGCTGGCTCCCGGTCGGCGGAAGCCTTCCGGTTTGCCCCGGTCGGCTGGTTTCGAATTTTTTTTTTTTTTTGCTTCAATACCTCAATTTCCTTCTTAAACACGATGCTTCCATAAACATGTATGTTCATGGTCTTGAGGAACATGTATGTTCGTGGTCCTGATGAACATGTATGTTCGTGGTCTTGAGGAACATGAATGTTCGTGGTCCTGATGAACATGTATGTTCGTGGTCTTGAGGAACATGCGTACGGAAAATCAGCAATATGGTCATTCATAATTTTTGCTTAAGATTTCCCCTTATTGATCGGCACTTCTAATCCCTTCATTTATTAACAGATAGTTTTCGTCTCTTTTTTGCATTTATCCGATACATGACCTGTAAACACGATCCGGCCTGTATCTCAACCTGGAGTAACATGTCACACCTTTTCTATAAAAGAAGGGGAGCATCCTTCATTCTTCCTCACTTCTTCATTTCTCAAATTTCTCTCAAGCTCTAAAATTCTCTAGTTCTTTAGCTTTTCAAGCTCATCTTCTAGTTCAAGCTCGATATGGCTGACAGACGCCCGGTCCCTCAAATCTCCATGGAGGAAGCTATGAGGAATAGGAGCATGGCCGGAACAGTTAAAGGTATGCTAAAACTCAAGCCTCCTCGTTATGTTGTGTTAGGTCGAATACACAATAGGTAATCAAATACTGTATGAGTAACTTAACAAGAACACACTGTTTAATACTTAAAAACTGTTTGGAATTAACAATTCCTCTCTCAGTGATGTAAAATATCACAGAGAGCTGCTTAGGTTACAATCAATGAATTTCTCAATGTTCGATACCCTTCTAGGGTTAACCTAACTGTATTTATAAAACATACAGCTTCGTACAATCAGTAATTGATTCTCCTATAATTAAGCTATACAATTGATATCAATCACGATTGCTTCAAATCTTCCAAGTCAACTCAATCTCTTTGACAACTTTCCAATCTTCAAAGATATTGCTTCCATATTTATCTTGTATCAATCTTCAAACACTGTTGACTCTTCAGACATTACCGCTACAGAGTTTAACAATCTCTGTTGCGCTTCCAGTCAGTGTTTAACTAAACTCTGACTGCTTCCAGATAAACTCTGTTTTGTTACTTTAGCTTCCAAACACTGTTCTCATCAATCATTTCTAACAATCTCCCCCAACTTGTTCATTAGCAAGAATGTACAAGTTTACAGTAAATGATGATGTCAAAACAAATACAAAGTCTACAGTGTTTAACAAATAGAGTTTAAGCTTTTACTTAACAAATTCTACAGAAAATAAGAAAATCCTTACAGACTTCAAATTCTAATCTCTTGAAGATCTGGCATTGTTCTGAGATAGTCTATAAGCAATCTTCTTTCAGCATTTTCAAGCTCTATCTGCATAGCTTCCTTGATTTCTCTCAACTGAGGATCATTCTCATCAGTCTGATAGATAGCAGCTCTAAGATCGTAGATTTTGTTTCTCCTCATTTCATTTCCCAACCTGATATATTTCACTTCCTCAGACTTCACATTAAAATCCAGAACAGTAATTCCAAGATCTGTCTTCAGCTTTGTAGTCCCCTTCTCCATTTCTATCAGATTCCCATTCCAGTCTCTGTACTTTGGAACATACTTGCTGTTGTACTTCATATTTCTTCTTGCAAGATTTTGAATCATCTTTTGTCTGAGTACATTTGCAACTGACTGAGCTCTTTGATTTCTTACTCTGAAAAGATACAGAACATATTCTAGTTCTTCCCAGTATTTTAAATCAATATCCTTCTCATCAACTTTAAACATTGTTCCATCAGCCATGAAATATAGCAGAAAATCCTTCTCTAAACTCTTCTGATTAACAAGCTGTACTGACTCCAGTCTGTCTAAACTCTCTTGAGTGACACCACGACCTGGAACAGCCAATGAAGAAGGATCTCTGGGACCAACATATTGTCTTGTGTCTCTGTGTGAGCCTATGCCTCCTTTGTTGTATCCGATTTTACCAGATAAGGCTCTACCATCAGTGAAATCCATTGAAACTGTAGCTTCTAGCCTTGAATCATGAAGAACACCTTTTCCAAATGTTGATTTCAACTGAGAAGACAATAATGGTGTGGTCACAACTTGTGCAGTAACAGAGATTGTGTCTTCATTCTTCTGTACAACATGTGTATCAACAGAGGTTGTAACAATACTTTTCAGCTTTTGCTTAGCTTCTGCATCTGTTGGTTTTCTGAACACTTGCATCCTTTGATTTGTACCAACTGGTTCTTTGATTTGAATACCTTTAAGAACAGGCTTTGCAGCTTTAACAACTTTCACATTCTTCTTTAATTTATCAGACTTTAAAGCCTTCAAATGCTTTTCTTGCAGACTCTTCTCTTCAGCTTTAGCATCTTCTATAGTAACTCCTTCTGCATTCTCTTCCATGAAAAGCTTAACAGCTAACTCCTCATCAATCTTTGGATTTGATATTAATTCCAAACTCTTGGTTTTTGAAGTACCTTGAGTTTCAGTGTTTATTCCAACAGACTGTGACTTAAGAGATTTGCCAGATCTCAGAGTTAGTGTTTCAGAGTTTAAAGCCTTACTCTTATCACTTGCCCCTCCATCTCCAGCATCATCCTTCTTTTCAAGCAGAGTTTGAGAAATTTTACATTTAGACTTAGCAACTCTCTCCCCCTTTTTGACATCATCAGGAATGAGTATAGATGTAATGAGCTCCAAAGAGTTAGCAATGGAATCAACCTTAGCAAACAAGGCAGTTTGATTTTCTTCAACCTTTCCTAGCCTGGCAAAGAGAGTATCTTGAACTTTAGAAAGCTGTGCAGCTTTGATTTTTGACTCTCTTTCCATTGTCATTTCTCTAGTCTGTATCTCAGTTTTCAAAGAAGCAATTTGTTGTTTTGTTTCAGCAAAATTTCCATCCAGAGTTTTGACTTGTACCATAGTTGCCTTTAAACAGGATAAAATCTCTGGATTTGAAATTTGACTAGCAGTCTGCTTAACAAAATCAGCTGCTCTCCCTTTTGGAAAAATACAGTCTTGTTTATACCAATTAGCAGCAGATTTAGCAAGGTGCTCTTCTTCAATTGCATGAGATGGACAAGGCTGATCAAAAGGTTTATGTTTATTATCAGTCTGTGTTGGTGCACTCAGAAAAGAATCAGAGTTTGCACTGTTTTCAGATTCATCTTCAACACTTGCATCATTTGCTTGAGCATCTTGTAAAGAACCACTGTGCTGAGCTGTGTCAGCCACAGTTTCTGCAACAACTTCTGCAATCTTGTCAATAGTCTCCTCATGTTGCACAGGCTCTGCAACAGAGCTTGCATTTGTAGCTTCAACAGGCATAGATTCAGAATTTTTCTTAGTTGCTTGATCAACCTCATCACATTTGTCTGGAATTGGAGAAGCATTAGATATTAGCTCTGTGTGTGATGCTGCAGCTTCAGAAAAATTAACTGCAGGCTCATCAGCTACACCAGGAGCTTCAGTGTGAACAACAGGTGAGATAGAATCAAGAATTGGTTGAAATGAATCAAGAAAATCATTCATTGGTGAAAAACCATTTCTGTAATCCTCTTCTACAGGAATGTTATCCTCTGTAGGTACTTCAACATTAACAGCATCCTCTGCAGGCATTTCAACCTCTGCAGGTATTTCAACATTGACAGGCACAGCATCCTCTGCAGGTATAGCAACATTCTCTGCAACCTCAACAGTAGGTGTTTGCTGTGAAACCACCTCTGGAGCTTGAACAACATTCTCATCATCAGATTCTGAAAGGATTAATCTCCTCTTCTTGACTTGAGACACTACAATCTCCTCTTCTTCTTCACTAGAGCTCTCCTTAGGTGGTGAAAGTGAAGGTCTGTTTGCCTTTTGTTTCTTTCTTCTGGTATAAACAGCTCCAGGTAATATCTGTTTAGCCTTTGAGTGTTTAGTGTTTTGGGCAGTGTGTATTTTTCTTTTTGGTTTGGATTTAGGTTTTTCAGTAGGTGCTGTCTCAGAGTTTAAGGTTTCAGAGTTTATTGGTGGAGAGTTTATTTGTTCTGGTTGTGGTTGATGAGATGTAGTAGGTACAGTGGTTGTAGGTGTTGTAGGTGTTGTGGGTGTTGATTCAGAATGTATGGTGTCTAATGGTTCAGGCATGTGTTGTGGTGATTGAGAATCCTGAGGTTGGTTAACATAGTTTTGTAAGGCTAGTGGCATAAACATATCAGGTATTTGCTGTTTAGTAACATCTTTATTTGTCAAATCAGAAAACATCCTTTTAGCAACTTGAAAAGGCTGAATGACATCAGCTTCATCAATTGTAAGATTAGGCACACAAGCAGTAAATAGTATTTGACAAAATCGAGCAAAATAAACAGAAGTAGGCTCAGACAAACGCTCTCCCAAATTCATTAGCACTAGTCTACCAAAATCGAAATTACCTCCACACAGTAGAGCATGGCCAATTTGAAGAGTGTCAAGAGGAAGTGCATCCCAATTTGTTGTCTTCTTTCCAAAAGTTCTTGTAATGCAATCGAAAAAGAAACTCCATTCCTTTCTCAAAAGTGGCCTTCTCAGAGACCCCAGCTTATTCAAATTTCCCGCACATCCAATTTGCTGCAACATTGTCCTCAAGTGGTCGTGACCAACAACACTGTAAGAAGTGTGAGTCTCAAAATCCAAAGCATCCCTAACCGTAGTTGGAGTAATGATATACTCTGATTCAGCATGAGTGAAAGTGATTGTTGGAGTGCCAGACTCTTCTCCATCATCATATACAGAGTTTGTCCAAAAAGTAGCAATTTGTGAAGCAGAGAGTATTGGTGGTGCAGTTAAAGCCTTCCCTATTTCAGAATCTTTCAAGAAATTTTGAAACAAATGAAACGCCTCTGGAGCATTTGCATTCTCCAGTGGAGCTGCATAGTTGCTAGGAAGAAAAATTAACCCTGCTGCATCAAACGCTTTGGTTGCCATTAGTAAGATATGATACGAAGATATTCAGAGAAAAGATGTATGGTAAGTGTTTACCAAAATGTGAAGGAGAGTGAATAAGAATTTTGAAAGTGATTGAGTATGCAAGTAACTGTGAGTGGGTGAATATTAATCGATGTGAAGTGAGAGAACAAAAACGATTAGAGTAAAACCAAAACTCAATCGTTTATTTAATGAAAGCGCGCAATTGATTGTAGAGTAATGTGTAAGTGGGACACTATCATGGGACACGTGTCAAACAACTAATGAATCACTTAATAATTACCGCTGTCATTCCTATAATCACGACACTTTGACATATTTACATTAATTAACAGTTGTCAACTACCCAAATTACTCCAAAATAGTCAAATCATCTCAATGAAACTTTACCTTAGAGTACTTAACACAACTCAACAGTGTTTATCAATTTTCCAACTTTATCACTGAAACCCTTTCAAAAATTGCACAGTTGTGAATATGAGTGTGTGTGAAGCAGAGTTTACCAAAATCAATTTTTAGAGCATCTAATATTTCATAAAATCCATAACAAAAAAAAATAAATAAACATTGAATGCACAAACTCTCATAGTAAACACTGATTGTTTGATGAATGCTAAACTCTGTAGTTACTGTTATACAGAAATCTGAAAACTTCTATTCCCATTGATGTCCATGATTATCCAAGTAAGCACACAGTCTTTGAAGACTAAAAGATCAAGAGATAGAAATCAGAGCATCATTCAGTGAATAACAATCATGAACTTGATAAACTCACAAACTCTCAAAGCACACAGGTGTTTAGGTGAAGTGTTTACACTCACATTCAATCAGGAAAAGCAGATTCTACCATATGCTTGAATGTCCACCAAATCTACACTACTTTGAGTACATGTATGCACAAATCAAAAGGACTTTATTCAGGGTTGTAATGAGGTAAGATCAAACAGATGAGAAGAGATGTTTTATTCATGAGTGAATTTCAAACTGAACATTTTAATAGACCAAAGTGTTCAGTCACACTGTTAGTACATATTTGCACAAGATCAGTATATATGCCCTTTTTTTTTTATTTAACATATATACTGAAAAACTTTTCTTTTCTTGAGAAACACTCATCTGCTTGATTTTTTTTTTTTAAAAAAGAATATAACTGCTCTTAATACTTCAGAGTATAAGAAAAATGAGCAGTTAATTAGGCTCAAAGGGGTTTACTAAGGGTGGTATTTATGAACAGTGTTTATACAGTGTTTGAACAGTGTTCAAAAGAATTTTGAACAGTGTTTGAAGGAATGGTAAATCCTATTGCCTTTATCATTTTCATGCACACACATATCATGTAGTCTCAAAGTGGTTTAATACAAGTTCTAGAGAAACATACTTCCTGATGAACATCACACAACAATAAATACTGATTGATAGAAAATGTATCAATCACTGATTTGGCTCAAACTCTCACAGGGTGTAAACATGAATCTGAACTCACCAAACTAATCAATGACACATCTCAAGTTTTATGGTTTTCACAAGTACAAACAAGGAATCATCAGGAACCATACCTTTGGGAACAGAATGTCACTAATCAGAGTTTAGAGTTCATCAATAACCAAAATTATTTATGAGAGGCAATGCACACAATATTCATAAACTCAGAGTTTAGGACTGAATAAACTAAGAGATGCTATAAATATGAAACAGTATCATGCTGTGTTGATTTACTGCACAAAATCTGATTAGATTACAGTGACTCAGAAAGAATCATGATTTAATTACTGAGAATCATGCTTCATACATTTTTCTTCATTGGTGTTTTCATTCAGACAATAATCAATTCTGAATTCACTGAGTGTATCCAACATGATAACAGTGTTTAACAGACAGACATGCTGACAGAGTTTAACAAGGTTTAAACATAAGCATGCATAACAGAGTTTAATACTAAGGTTCACATAGCACTTAACAATTTGCATAACATGAGCAATAAGTTTTTGAGTCTAACCAACATCACTAGTCAAAACTAGAGACCATTCCTAGTTCATTGACCAGTCTTGTAAATGTAGCTTCACTCAATGGCTTGGTGAAGATATCTGCAAGTTGTTGTTCTGTAGACACAAAGTGAAGCTCAATGTTGCCTTCCTCTACATGCTCTCTGATGAAGTGATACCTTATGCTGATGTGCTTTGTCATTGAATGTTGTACTGGATTACCTGTCATTGCAATAGCACTTTGATTATCACAGTAAATAGGTATCTTGGTATACCTCAATCCATAATCCAGCAGTTGATTCTTCATCCATAAAATCTGTGCACAACAGCTACCAGCAGCAATATACTCTGCTTCAGCTGTAGATGTAGATATTGACTTCTGTTTCTTGCTGTACCAGGAAACAATTCTGTCTCCCAGAAATTGACAACTTCCACTGGTGCTTTTTCTATCTATCTTACAGCCTGCAAAGTCTGCATCTGAATAACCAAGTAGTTTAAACTCTGATTCTCTTGGATACCACAGCCCCAAAGTTATAGTGCCCTTGAGATACTTAAAAATCTTCTTTACTGCTGTTAAATGTGGTTCTCTTGGATCTGCCTGGAACCTTGCACACAAACAAGTGGCATACATGATATCAGGTCTACTAGCTGTTAAATAGAGTAGAGAACCAATCATTCCTCTGTAACATGTCATATCTACTGATGACCCTGCATCTTTGTCCAATTTTGTTGCAGTTGCCATGGGAGTTGTTGCAGATGAACAGTCAAGCATGCCAAATTTCTTGAGAAGATTTCTGGTATATTTTGCTTGATTTATAAAAATTCCATCATCTGTTTGCTTCACCTGTAGGCCTAGAAAATAACTAAGCTCTCCCATCATACTCATTTGATATCTTGACTGCATGAGTTTGGCAAACTTCTTACAGAGTTTATCATTAGTAGATCCAAAAATGATGTCATCTACATAGATCTGAACTAAGAGCAAGTCACTACCAGATTTGAAGTGAAACAGAGTTTTGTCAATAGTACCTCTGTGAAATCCACTTTCTAGTAGAAATTTGGCAAGAGTTTCATACCATGCCCTTGATGCCTGCTTAAGTCCATAGAGTGCCTTGTCTAACCTGTAGACATAGTCTGGATATTTTGTATCTACAAAACCTGGTGGTTGTTCCACAAACACTTCTTCTTCAAGTTTTCCATTTAAAAATGCACTTTTTACATCCATCTGAAACACTTTGAATTTCTTATGAGAGGCATATGCTAGAAAGATTCTGATTGCCTCCAATCTAGCAACTGGAGCAAATGTTTCATCATAGTCTATTCCTTCTTGTTGTGAATAGCCTTTTGCAACCAGTCTTGCTTTGTTTCTTATGATAACACCCTCACTGTCAGTTTTATTTCTGAAAACCCATTTAGTACCAACAATGGATCTGTTCTTGGGCCTTGGTACAAGGGTCCACACTTCATTTCTTTCAAATTCATTTAGCTCTTCTTGCATTGCTGTTATCCAATCAGCATCTTTAAGAGCTTCTTCCACTTTCTTTGGCTCAGATTGTGACAAGAATGCATGAAACAGACATTCATTTGTTGTTGCACTTCTTGTCCTTACTTTTGCATCTGGATCACCAATAATTAAATTAGGTGTGTGTGACTTAGTCCATTTTCTTGCAGAAGGCAAATTGCTTCTGTCATCATGTGATCATCCCCCTTGATCTATGCTCTCCTGATTTTCTTGGTGCCTCTCTTCATTTTCTGATGCTCCCCCTGAATGTGACTGCTCAGAATTATCAACAGAGTTTGAATCAACAGAGTTTGATTCAGAATTATCAACTGAGTCACTATCAGTGTTTGAATTATCGTTCTGATACCACTTGTTAGGTCGAATACACAATAGGTAATCAAATACTGTATGAGTAACTTAACAAGAACACACTGTTTAATACTTAAAAACTGTTTGGAATTAACAATTCCTCTCTCAGTGATGTAAAATATCACAGAGAGCTGCTTAGGTTACAATCAATGAATTTCTCAATGTTCGATACCCTTCTAGGGTTAACCTAACTGTATTTATAAAACATACAGCTTCGTACAATCAGTAATTGATTCTCCTATAATTAAGCTATACAATTGATATCAATCACGATTGCTTCAAATCTTCCAAGTTAACTCAATCTCTTTGACAGCTTTCCAATCTTCAAAGATATTGCTTCCATATTTATCTTGTATCAATCTTCAAACACTGTTGACTCTTCAGACATTACCGCTACAGAGTTTAACAATCTCTGTTGCGCTTCCAGTCGGTGTTTAACTAAACTCTGACTGCTTCCAGATAAACTCTGTTTTGTTACTTTAGCTTCCAAACACTGTTCTCATCAATCATTTCTAACATGTTGAACGTCGATTTGTTTCTTTATTAGACTTGTTGAGCACCATGGGGGAAGCTTTTCCCAACAGTTCAAATTTGGCTGCCTTCCATTGTCATTCTAAGTTGAAAAAGAAGGACATTATGAAGATTAGGAGTACGTACAGTTTTCCTGATGTGATCAATGTTTGCTTACCAAATCCGGGAGACCGGACTTACAATTGGCATCCAGAAAGATTATGTGTTTTTAAAGGTGCTTTAGAGGCGGGATTGAGGTTCTCGGTTCATCCTTTTATTGTCAGGTTCCTGGCGGAGCTCCAGATCCACCCGTGTCAACTGTATCCTAACTCCTGGAGGTTCTTGATTATCTTTATGCTAAGATGTAAGGAGTTGAACATCACTTGGGACACATTTATTCAGAAGCATCTTCATGATCAAGAATTCTCCTGATTCCTCACCAGGATATGTTAGTTTTCAACTCCGAAACAGGCTCCCTCATATTATAAACTCCTTCTCTTTTCCTGATTCCCATCATACTTGGGATAGGGAATTTGCCGTTTTGGAGTGGGAAGGTGGCGACTGGGGCCACTTTTTTGTTAAGAGATTCGGGGTCGCGGAGGATAGTTCACATTTCGTGCTTGACCTTACTAACCAACAATTGCTCGACAGGGATAAACTGCTTGCTGATGAAGGGCGTTCTCATTATAGAACTATTCTTACTGAGAAGAAGCTCATCCAAGCGGGCTTAAGCTTTCTTTCTGTTGAGGGTAATTTTTCCTTCGTGACTTCATTATGAACTATGTTTGTTCTGATTCCGATGTCTTTTCTCTCATATTTCAGCCGCTGAGGAGCTGGACAATCTCCCTGAGAATCAACCAACTGTCACAAGGCGAATGATAAAGCATGCGGAAGCTCAACTAAATCCCCCTGATAGACAAATTCCTCAATTCCTAGTGGGATGTAGCCAAGGGGGAAAAAGGTCCCGCAACGCTGGTGAAGATGTTAGAATCCCCTTTACTCCAGACTGGGCCTCTGCGAGCAAGATTCTGTCATGGGGAGCTCTGCTCTATGCTTAGATTGTCGAGGCTTTCTATCACCCCTCCTGATCTCCTAACCGTCACTGCGGGGGATAAGATCGATGAATCCGAGCGCCTCGGAGCTCAGGTCTTATATCAGGTATCAAATTGTTCACTTAATGTTCTTATTTACCTTGTTAGCTATAAACGTCTTTCTAACTCCCTTGTTGCAGGCCAATGCCTATCTTCAATCCGCGACTCGTCAAGGTCGTGCTCAAAGGGATGACAATGCCATATTGAAGAACGAGAAGGCAAAGCTCCAAGAGCAGATGCAAGATTTGGACTCTAAAGCTATCCGAGCTGAGGCCAACTGCCGTTCTCTTCAAAAGAATCTTCGCTCTATGGCAAAGAAGATGTCTGCCAAAGCTGACAAAGTGATTGCTGCCTACCATAACTCAGAGGGGTTCTACGAGTTCATGGATAAGCATGATGATGAAATGCGGCCATTCAACATGTCCATCGGTTGGAACAAGGCCATTGGTGTCGTTAGCCACAAGCACCCCACAGTGGTTAATCCATCAGAATTTCCTTGCCCTAACTGGGCTGTTGGTGTTGAAAATCAAACGGAGCGCGCATCAGGTTCCAAGGGTAGTCGCCGCCCTTCCAGTTCTGGCTTGAGGAAAGCGGCCAATGCCGTTAGCTCCGGATCATCTTCTTCCCACTCTGCCGGAAAAAAGGCCATGTCTAAGAGGGAGGCAGCTGTGAGGCAATCTTTCCCCGGAAAGCAACTTCGTGCCAGAGTCGTATCTTCGACTGAGACTTTAGAAGAAGAAGGGGACGTGGTGCAGAAGGGAGCGGCGCAACCTATGGAGACGGAGGCCGAAGAAGATAATGATGAAGATGACGAGAGCTCCGAAGAGGAGGAGGGAGGAGAGCAAGAACAAGAAGTAGTAGGAGAATCCTCCGAGGAGTAAGTGGCCTTGCATGGCCTTGTTAGCCGTTTGTGGCTTTCTACTTTCATCAGCTTTCATTCAGCGTCCTTCGGGACTTAAACTTTATTTGTGGTTTGTAACTTAACTCTAAATTCGGCCCCTTGGGGTTGTTTATTTATGTACTTGTTTTATTTCCATTTGTGTGTTCTTTATTTTCGTTACTTGGTCATCTTTGACTCGCACTCATCAGGTGCTTGGCACATAAATAAAATCACACAATCATAGATTGGAAAACAAACTTGCATTAATAACTTGAAACGGGTTCAAGCCTTACATAATTTACTACTGTCCTACTCGGGGGTACTAAGCCCTAAAATGGTTTCATCGAACCTTATTTCTACTTATCCTAATAGATAGATAAAAGCCAAGTCCTTAATAGGAAGGCTTACACATAATAAATCTTCAAGTTCAGAGCATGCCAAGTTCGTGGCACTTCATTCCCATCTAACGTCTCCAACTTGTATGCTCCTCGCCCTAATGTCTTCCTGACTCGATATGGCCCTTCCCAATTAGGGGTCAGCTTTCCTTTTGCTCCAACTCCAGAAGCCTCTATTTTTCTCAAAACTAAGTCACCTTGCTGGAAGAACCTCTCCTTAACCCTATGGTTGTAGTAAAAAGATGCCTTCTTCTGATGCTCCACATTCTTGGCGTTTGCCTCGTCCCTGACTTCATCAATTAGATCAAGGGTGAGCCTCATGCCTTCTTCATTGGTCTCTTGTTCATATGCCTCAACTCGAGGTGAGGCATGCATGATCTCCAAGGGCACAACTGCCTCGGCTCCGTAAGCCAACAAAAACGGGGTTGCTCCTGTTGTCACCTTACAAGTGGTACGATATGCCCAGAGTATAGGCAGTAACTCATCCACCCAAGTATTTCTTGAGTGTTCAACTCTTTTCTTTAGTCCATCAAGGATAATTCGATTGGCTACCTCTGCCTGTCCATTAGCTTGCGGATGCGCTACTGAAGTAAAACGAAGCTCAATAGCATTTTCCTCGCAGTACTTCTTAAATTCTTCATTGTTGAACTGCGTCCCGTTATCTGTCACAAGGATTCGGGGAATTCCGTACCTACAAATGACGTTCTCCCAAAAGAACTGGGCAACTTGCTTTGTGGTTATCTTGGCTAAAGGTTTAGCCTCAATCCACTTGGTGAAGTAGTCGATGGCCACTATCAAAAACTTCCTTTGTGCTGACGCCATAGGGAAAGGACCAAGTATGTCCATCCCCCACATTGCAAACGGTATAGGAGAGCTAACCGAGGTTAACATCTCAGGCGGCTGCCTTACAATAGGGGCGTGCTTTTGACATCTATCACACTTCTTGACATAATTCTGGGCATCTGCCAACATCTCTGGCCAATAGAATCCCAGATGGGTGATCTTGTGGGCTAGGGCTCTGCCCCCCAAGTGTTGCCCACAGATCCCTTCATGAACTTCTTCCAATGCTTCCTTAGCCTCTTGGGGCCTTAAACACTTCAAATATGGGATAACAAACGATCTCTTATAAAGGATGCCTTCGATCAAGGCGTATCTCAATGCTCTTACTGACAGCTTTCGTGCCTCCAAGGCATTGTCAGGGAGCCAACCGGTTTCGAGGTGAGCTTTGATGGGATCCATCCAGCAGCTTCCTATATCAATTGGTGCCACCAACTTCGAGTTAATGGTCGGGGCCTTCATGACCTGGAAATAAACACTCCCTGCATAATTCTCTATCTCAGAAGAAGCAAACTTGGACAGGGCATCAGCCTTAATGTTTTCTTCCCTTGGAATATGCTCCACATAGCATTCATCAAACTGAGTCATAACAGCCCTTACGACTCTCAAATACTTTGCCATAGTTTCATCCTTGGCTTTAAATTCGCCATTCACTTGCGAGACTACCAGTCTTGAATCTCCACAAACTTTGAGGTTCTTGACCCTCATGACTCTGGCCAAGCCCAAACCGGCTATCAATGCCTCATACTCCGCTTCGTTGTTGGTGGTAGGAAAGTCCAACTTCAAAGCGTATTCAACCGTGAACCCATCGGGGCTTTGCAAAACCAAACCTGCACCACTAGATTTTATTTTTGATGATCCATCAAAATAGAGCACCCAATACTCCTTCAGATCAGGTATGAGCTCATCTTCTTTTTCCTCTTTCTCAGGGGTAGTCACTATCTCTTGCCCCCCGACTTCTTGGTTGTTAATGGTGCATTCAACCACGAAGTCAGCCAATGCCTGAGCCTTAACGACTGTTCGAGGCTTGTATGTGATATCAAATTCTCCCAACTCAATCGCCCACTTGATTAGCCTTCCACTGGCCTTAGGACTATGCAATATATTCCTCAATTGATGGTTTGTCAAGACTTGGATCTTATGTGCCTGAAAATAAGGTCGCAACTTTCTCGAGGCTGTTACCAATGCCAAAGCGAACTTCTCGATAGTTGAGTAATTCAACTCAGCCCCATGCAACACATTTCTCACATAGTAGATAGGTTTCTGAATTTTCTTCTCTTCTCGAATGAGAACAACACTCAATGCTTGTTCAGATACTGCCAGGTATAGATAGAGAGTCTCTCCGGGACTAGGCTTGGCCATCAGTGGGGCTTCAGCCATGTACTTTTTCAGCTGTTCGAAAGCCTCTTGGTTCTCAGGAGTCCACTCAAAATTTTTCACCTTCTTCAACGCTTGGAAGAAAGGCAAGCACTTGTCACCAGATTTGGAAATGAACCTCCCCAAGGTTGCAACTCGGCCTGTTAACTTCTGTACATCTCATATAGAGCGGGGTGGTTCCATGTCCAGAATAGCTTTGATCTTGTCAGGGTTAGCCTCTATGCCTCTCTTTGATACCATTAGTCCCAAAAATTTTCCTGATCCAACTCCAAAGGCACACTTGGCTGGATTCAACATCATCTTGTGGTGCCTCAGCACTTCGAATGCCTCTCTGAGGTGCTTAATGTGGTCTGCCTTACACAAACTCTTGACTAACATGTCATCAACATAGACCTCCATGGTTTTCCCAATCAGATGGGCGAATATCTTATTCACCAGTCGTTGGTAAGTAGCGCCTGCATTCTTTAGACCAAAAGCCATAACAAGATAGCAGAAAACACCAAAGTCAGTTATGAAAGATACCTTTGGGATGTCATCCTTGTGCATCTTAATCTGATTGTAGCCGCTGAACCCGTCCATGAAACTCAACATCTCATGTCCAGCTGTGGCATCTATCAACATGTCTATCCTGGGCAGGGGAAAACAATCCTTTGGACACGCATCATTCAAATCAGTGAAATCTATACACATCCTCCACTTTCCATTCGCCATCTTGACCATCACAGGGTTAGCTAACCATTCGGGGAATTGAATTTCTTCAACAAACCCGGCTTCCAATAGTTTGTCAACTTCTTGCTTAATGGCCTCCTGCCTCTCAGGAGCAAAATTCCTCTTCTTCTGCTTTATCTTCTTCCGTTCAGGATCGACGTTTAACCTATGAGTTATAAGTTGGGGGTCAATTCCTGGCATGTCCGCTGTTGTCCAAGCAAACACATTGCTATTCTCTTGCAAGAACGCTGTCAATTCTCCCTTCAGGGGTTCCTTCAGAGATGCTCCTATATATGTAACCTTCTCAGGGTCGCCCAGCTCCAGAGGGACGGGGACTAAATCCTCTGCTGGCTTCCCTCGGTGTTCATCATCATCACGGACATCCATGTCTTCAATCGGGAGTACCTGCCCCCCGACTCCATCAGTTCTTAGGGCGAATATATAACAACTTCTTGCCATCTTCTGGTCGCCTTTTTGTTCTCCGACCCCATTCCGGGTTGGAAACTTAATCTTCATGTGATATGTTGAGGCAACAGCCTTGAACGCATGAAGTCCAGTCCTTCCCAGGATTGCGTTATAAGTTGAGGCTACCTTAATTACCAGAAAATTCAACATCTGAGTAGCTTCTTTAGGTTCCTGCCCGATAGTCATGGGCAACTGAATAGTCCCTTCAACCTTGGACTCAACTCCATTAAATCCGTAGATCGGCATGTTTGTTGGTGTTAGCTGAGAATCATTGTATCCCATCTTTACGAATGCATCATGAAACAGAATATCAACTGAAGCTCCATTGTCTATCAAGACCCGCTTCACTTCCGAGTTCCCAATCACAGGGGTTATGACCAACGGGTCGTCATGGGGAAACTTCACCCCTTCAAGATCAGAATCATCGAAACCAATTGCGATTTCAGTTCTTGCACGCTTCAGGGCCTCTCCCACGATGTGCATCACCTCCCTGGCATATGCCTTTCGAGAGTTCCGAGTTGCACCAGCCGCTGTCGGGCCTCCCAAAATCATGTTAATAACTGGCCCACGGGGCTTTGTGTTACGATCACGATTATTGTCCCTTCTGTCATTATCTCTCCTGTCGTAATCCCTTCTTTGGGTTCCCCGGTCTTCACCCTTGGTGAAATTATTCAGCTTTCCTTTGCGGATCAAGAATTCAATCTCATCCTTTAACTGCCTACAATCATCTGTATCATGCCCCACATCTCGGTGGAACCGACAATATTGATCCTTGTTTCTCTTTGCGGGATCTCCTCTAAGTGGCTTTGGCCATCGGAAGTCCTTATCCTTCTCGATCTCTAACAAGATTTGACTCTTAGGAGCATTCAACCTTGCATAGTCAGAAAATCTTGGTCCCATATTCTTTTTCGGTGTTGACTCGGAGTCTTTGCTAGTACGGGGATACTTGTCCCTAGCATCATACTCCTGGTCTTGTTTTCGCTTTTTGGAGTCGTTGTTACCCTTGCCATTACCTCCCGCGGCTTCTTTCTTCATGCTATCCTCAGCCTTGATATATTTGTCAGCCCTTCGCTGGAGTTCAACCATGTTTTCTGGAGGATGCTTTGCCAACGATCTTTTAAAGAATTCATCAGTGGTTCCATGTTCCAGGGCTACCATGGCCACCTTGTTTTCCAAGTCAGTGATGTTCAATGTCTCTTTAGTGAACCTCTTGAGGTAGTCTCTCAAGTTTTCGTTCTTTCCTTGCACCACGTACATGAGAGACGCAGAACTTTTCTCATGAACTCTTCCGCTGATAAACTGGCTAACAAAAGCAGCACTCAACTCCTTAATGATACTCCTATGGTTTTGATGATCACATTCAGCAAGCTATTTGCTTGTAGTTTGATATAAAACATTGTGTTATGGTTGTACTAACTTGGTTTTGCAGGGTATATTAAGTTTACAGAGAATATATATACAGCAAGTCATTTGGTGTTACAACAGAGACAGTTTGGCAAGCCATCTGCACTGACAGTCACAAACAGCAAGCCATTTGCAAACTGCCAGATATCCTGAAGACTTTTATCAAGATTAATTCTCATGGATTTTATTCAGGAAATATATTGTAAGATATCTTTATCATATAATACGTATACAATATATTCTAGAGCTCAAATCTTTTCAAATATCCTTATTTGAATTATTTTATAAAACTTATAGGAGTTTCCTTATTTAAAAGATTTTCTTTCTTCAAAATCTCCTATACACGTTTTATATCTATACAAATCAGAAGGGTTATGTTTTCATCGATTTCTTTCTTCCAAACCCTTTGTCTAACGTTCACAAGAACGTTTGTAAAATCCCTAACCAATTGAACGTTGGAAATTGATTCTAATAGTTCGAATAAATTGGTGATTGATTTTCTGAACGTTGGTGTGAGGCTTTATAAACCTTTGTCTTGTGTTCATTCGTTAACAACACTTCAGAGAAAATATTCAAGCACACAAGATTTCAAACAACTCGGTTTTTCATTGCTATATCTTTCATTCTCTCGAGCTCTTAGTATATTGATACGTGCTATATCTTAAAGAGTTCATAGTTTGAGTTGTATTCATTTATTGATTGTATTGTTCGATTTGTAAGGTTTAGTTGTTGGACAAGTTGGCTTGGGAACTAGGGTTTGGTGATCGTTGCTAGAGAAGTATACTTGGGAAGTATAGCTTAGAGAGCAAGTTCAGAAACAGGAGTTCAGCACGCCATTTGTCAACAGCTGGGAATTAAGGGAGATATATTATTGTATCTTGTAATTGGTTTTATTTCAGTGATCAATAATATATTCTCTTACCAAGTTGGTAAGGGACCAGGACGTAGACCATAGGGGTTAGGGGTCGAACCTGGCTAAAAGTCTCTGTGTTCTTTACTTTCTGTTATTTACTTACTGCTTGCATTTAGCTTACTATTTCTGCACCTTACTGTACTGATTATCTGTGCATTCAGCATACCATTTGTCTCTGCATAAAACGAAATCAGTAAGCTGTTTCTGGTAATTCTTAAAATCAGTTTTAGTTATACATAGTTAGCCATTTACACCTATTCACCCCCCTCTAGGTGTGCATTTTCATTTGGTATCAGAGCTTTGGTATACTAACAATTCTGTAACAGGAAAGTATTCGATCATAATGGCTGAAAACTATCCCGAAGGAAAATCTGATTTTAGGCCTCCACTTCTTCATGGCACACACAACTACCACTGGTGGAAAAGCAGCATGGAAACTCACTTATCCAGAGATCCATTAGTTCTGAGAGTTGTGCAAAAAGGTCCATATGTCTTTCTCGACAAGGATGGCAAGCCAAAGGATGTAGATGATCTTACCCCGGATGAATTAATCAAGATTGGCTACAATGGAAAGGCAAGGAGTTCTCTTATGAATGGTTTGAATCAAGCTGAATATGACAAAGTATCTTCATTCAAAACAGCCAAAGAAATGTGGGATGCTTTGGAGACTTATCATGAAGGTTCGAAGTCCCTAAAGAAGGTGAAACTTAGCAAGCTAATGAATGACTTTGGAAACTTCAAGCTTAATGATGGGGAAACTATCAAGGACAGTCAAGCACGGTTTCAAGTTACTATAAATTCACTAAAGAGGCTTGGGAAATCTATACCACAAGACGAAATCAATATGAAGGTATTGAGTGCAGTACCATTTATCTACGAAGCCAAAGTTACTGCCTTGGAATCCTCACCACTTATTGATACTATGGATCACTTGGCTGTATTTGCTGAGCTAGAGCAATTTGAAAGCAAGATAAATGGAAATCAGGTGGGAAGTTCAAGTGTTAAAGCTCCAACAGAAAAGATGAAGAATATGGCTCTCCATTCTAAAAACAGCAAGCCAATTGACTCTAATGATGAATCTGATTCTGATGAGGAACTTGCACTTATTTCAAAGAAGATCAAGAGGCTGATAGAAAAGAAGAACATGATGAAAAGGGAAAGAGGTGGCTACTACAACAACAAGAAAGGCTCAAAAGACTCTAAGGAGGAAACTTGTTTCAAATGTGGCAAGCCAGGTCATTATAAAAGGAACTGCTACAAACTGAAGTCAAAACAGCCTACTGTTTTCAAGGATAAGAAGAAATCAAAGGCTCTACTGACTTGGAGTGATGATGATTCAGATTCCAGTGATGACTCAAGTGAAGAAATGGTGAACTTAGCACTTGTTGGAATTGAAGATGAATCTGTTCTAGGAAATTCAGAAGGAGTGTATGCTGAAACTGATTCTGAAGAAGATCAGAGTGAGGTAAACTCTTTTAATGATTATATTTCTTCAGATGATACATTGTTAGATTCACTAACCATGCAGGAACAAAATAGTGTTACAATTGAAGAACACATGGCACTAAAGGCTGAAATCAGCAAGCTGACTGATAAGAATGCCTATTTATCCAAAATGGTAAAAGATCTGTTGCCAAAAATGGAAGAATGGGATTCAACTTCATTCAGTAAAGCTACAGAGATCAAGGAACTCAATACTAAGAACAGACATTTAGAAGCTAATGTCAAGTTACTTGAAAAGAGAAACAAGACCTTGACTGAAGAAATCAAAGAGCTAAGGTCTGATGTCAAAACTAAAGCTAAAGCATTGGAATCATACAAAATGAAGGAATCTAGCCAAGCCGAATCCTCAAAAACTGCTGAAAAGAGAGTTCAGCAAGCTGAACTCATCAAACAGCAAGCTGAAGTGATCACTCTCCTAGAAACAGAAGTTAAAGATCTCAAGAAGGGCATGGAAACTTTTGTTCAAGGTGAAGACACTTTAAAGACAATGATGAAGAAGGCAAAGGTCCCCTTAGTCAGAGAAGGAGTTGGCATGAATCTCAACAAAAAGGATAAGGTGCTCAAATATGATGGAAGGAATGGCATTCCCTACAATTATGCTATGCCTTGGAAGACATGCAACAAATGTGGTGGAAAAGGACATCTGGAAAAGAATTGTGTGGTTCAAGTATATCATAAGACGAAAACAGCATACCAGAATGGACCAGTCAGACAGAAAACAGCATACCAGAATGGACCAGTCAGACAGAAAACAGCATACCAGAATGCAAATAGCAGGAGACAAACAGCTTACCAACAGAATGATCAGTCCCCAAAAGTGGTCCAAATGTGGATCAAGAAATCTGATTTAAATGCTTTATATATTCTTGCTACTAACCAACCTGGACCCAAACCTATATGGGTACCAAAACATTGAGGTATTTTTGTTTGTTTTGTAGATGTGCCTTGCTGCTAAGGTCAAGTCAAAGCAATGGATCTTGGACAGTGGATGCACAAGACATATGTGTGGAGACAAATCTCAGTTTATGAATCTCAAAATGAAAAAGGGTGGAAGAGTGACAATTGGGAATAGCAAAACTCTTCAAATCCTTGGTACCGGTTCTATTGGTAATAGTAATATTTCAATTGATAAAGTTCAATATGTCAAAGGTCTTACTTATAATTTGCTTAGTGTCACTCAATTATTTGATGATGGACATCATGTTGAATTAGGCATTGATAAAGCTATTATTACTATTGGTACTAACAAATTCCCCCTAGTTGCTAGAAGGGAAGGAAATATATATGTATTAGATTTTGATATGCAGGAAACAGCATGCTGTTTGGCTGCAATGGATAATGATCCATATATTTGGCATAGAAGATTGGGACATGCACACATGGATTTGCTCAGAAAGTTATCAAGCAAGAAACTAGTGAGAGGGCTGCCCAAGCTAAAGTATGTCAAATCAGAAGTATGTTCAGCTTGCCAGTTGGGAAAACAGCTTCGAAGTACTCACAAATCAAAGAAAATGGTATCTACTTCTAAACCCTTAGAGCTTCTGCATTTGGACTTATTTGGTCCAGAAGCTTACAAGAGTATTGGAGGTAAACAATATGGTTTTGTGATTGTAGATGATTATTCTAGATTTACATGGGTATTATTTCTTCGTACTAAAGATTGTGCTTTTGATGAGTTTGAGAAACTAATCAAATTACTTGAGAACAAGTTGAATACAAGACTTGTAGGTATAAGAAGTGATAGAGGAGGTGAATTTCTCAACAAAGACTTCATTGCTTATTGTGAAGAAAGAGGAATTACACATGAATTTTCTGCACCAAGGACTCCACAACAGAATGGAGTGGTAGAAAGGAAGAACAGGTCACTGCAAGAAACAGCAAGGACTCTTTTGCAAGAAAGCAAGCTGCCTAAAAGTTTTTGGGCAGAAGCAGTGAATACAGCGTGCTATTTGTTGAACAGAGTCATAATCAGGCCTATCTTGAACAAAACTCCGTATGAATTGTTGAGGAAAAAGAAGCCAAACATTAGTTACTTCAAAATCTTTGGCTCAAAGTGTTTTGTGCTCAAGACAATTGATAATGATGGTAAATTCGATGCTAAATCTTATGAGGCTATTTTTCTTGGCTATTCTTTAACTAGTAGAGCATATAGAGTTTATAACTTAAATAAACATATAGTTGAAGAATCTATTGATGTTACTTTTCAAGAACCTAACAATGATCTGCCAAGAGACGAGGAAGAATTTGCAGGTGAAGTTGATAATTTACAACATCAAGTTACTGGAAATCAGCAAGCCAACAATTCTGCTGAAACTGGAAGTCAGCAAGCCAACAACACTACTGAGAATGGAAAACAGCAAGCTGGAACTGTAAATCAGCAAGCTGAAGTGGTCAGATTCACTTCAAATGAAGAAATTGCTCAACATTCTCTACCAAAAGCTACAAGGACAGTAAAGAATCATCCTCCAGAACTTGTCATTGGAAATATTTCAGATGGAATCACAACAAGGAGAGGAAAAGCAAACTTTTGTGCTTATGCTGCCTTTTTAGCTCAAGAAGAACCCAAAAATATCAAGGAAGCACTAGAAGATGAAAATTGGATCATGGCAATGCAAGAGGAACTCAACCAATTCGAGAGATGTGATGTTTGGGAACTTGTAAAACCACCAGAAGATGCTTCTATCATAGGAACCAAATGGGTGTTCAAGAACAAAGTGGATGAATTTGGAACAGTTACTCGAAATAAGGCAAGGCTCGTGGCTCAAGGCTATAATCAACAAGAAGGAATTGATTTTGAAGAAACATATGCACCTGTAGCTCGTTTAGAATCAATCAGAATGCTTCTTGCTTATGCATGCTACAAGAAATTCAAGTTATATCAAATGGACGTAAAAAGCGCATTTCTAAATGGCGTGCTGGATGAGGAAGTCTATGTCAAACAGCCTCCTGGATTCGAACATGAGAAGTTTCATAACTATGTTTACAAGCTCAAGAAGGCATTATATGGTTTAAGGCAGGCCCCTAGAGCGTGGTATGAGAGGCTTAGTAAGTTTCTTCTCAAAAATGGATTTACTCGAGGTAATATCGATCCAACATTATTTACAAAGCAAAATGGTAAAGATATTCTTGTTGTACAAATATATGTGGATGATATTGTATTTGGTGCTACTAATGAATCTATGTGTGAGTGGTTTTCTAAGTGCATGTACAATGAATTCGACATGAGCATGATGGGAGAACTCAACTATTTCTTGGGTCTTCAAATCAAGCAAACCAATGATGGTATTTATGTGCATCAATCCAAGTATACAAAGAATCTGCTCAATAGATTTGGTTATGAAGATGTCAAAGCAAAAACAACTCCTATGACTCAAAACAGCAAGCTGTTTGCAGATGAGAATGGTAAGGATGTGGATGTCAAAAGGTATAGAGGTATGATTGGAAGTTTATTATATTTAACTGCCTCAAGACCTGATATCATGTATAGTGTCTGTGTTTGTGCAAGGTTTCAATCCAACCCTAAAGAGTCTCACTTAAATGCGGTTAAAAGAATTTTTAAATACTTAAGTGGTACTATCAATCTTGGTTTGTTCTATCCTATCACAAATACTTTTGATCTCGTGGGGTATAGTGATGCAGATTATGCAGGGTCTCAAACTGATAGAAAGAGTACAAGTGGTGTTTGTACATTCCTTGGACAAAGCTTGGTTTCATGGCAAAGCAAAAAGCAAGCTTCTGTGGCTCTATCAACGGCTGAAGGAGAGTATCTAGCAGCTGGTAGCTGTTGCTCTCAAATTTTATGGATGATTCAAACTCTAAAGGATTTTAATATCAAGTGTGGCAAGATTCC
Organism: Kitagawia praeruptora; assembly: GCA_037693485.1. Classification (NCBI taxonomy): domain Eukaryota; kingdom Viridiplantae; phylum Streptophyta; class Magnoliopsida; order Apiales; family Apiaceae; genus Kitagawia; species Kitagawia praeruptora. The sequence continues at coordinate 155,647,874 of CM075352.1, forward strand.
AATATATTGTGACAACACGAGTGCTATCAATATCTCCAAGAATCCTGTGAATCACTCAAGAACAAAGCATATCGACGTTCGTCATCATTTCTTGAGAGATAATGCAGCAAAAGGGAAGATTGAGTTGGTATTTGTCTCAACTGAAGTTCAACTGGCAGATATTTTCACAAAGCCATTAGCTGAAGAAAGATTTGCAGCCATACGAATGGAGCTTGGCATGTGTACTGTGTAGTCAGCAAGCTGACAAGCATAGAATGGGTAACATTGGCTTACCATTTGTATCTGAATTGTTTATATGTCACTATCTTGATTTAACTGTTCACATTTTATTTCTCTATGCTTATTCCAGACCTGGACTAATGTTCTTTTTGTTGAATTTTTTGATGGATTAAGGGGGAGAAATTTAGGAGAATTTATTTGAGAATTTATTTGCTTGTTTGGTCAAGATATTCGATGTGGATATGATTAATTATGCTTGTTTATCTTGAATCTGTTTTATATCAAAATGTACTAATATGCAGGGATTTAGGGGGAGTTATTATTTCTCCTAAATATTGTGTAATCATCAAAAAGGGGGAGATTGATACTCCTATGGTTTTGATGATCACATTCAGCAAGCTATTTGCTTGTAGTTTGATATAAAACATTGTGTTATGGTTGTACTAACTTGGTTTTGCAGGGTATATTAAGTTTACAGAGAATATATATACAGCAAGTCATTTGGTGTTACAACAGAGACAGTTTGGCAAGCCATCTGCACTGACAGTCACAAACAGCAAGCCATTTGCAAACTGCCAGATATCCTGAAGACTTTTATCAAGATTAATTCTCATGGATTTTATTCAGGAAATATATTGTAAGATATCTTTATCATATAATACGTATACAATATATTCTAGAGCTCAAATCTTTTCAAATATCCTTATTTGAATTATTTTATAAAACTTATAGGAGTTTCCTTATTTAAAAGATTTTCTTTCTTCAAAATCTCCTATACACGTTTTATATCTATACAAATCAGAAGGGTTATGTTTTCATCGATTTCTTTCTTCCAAACCCTCTGTCTAACGTTCACAAGAACGTTTGTAAAATCCCTAACCAATTGAACGTTGGAAATTGATTCTAATAGTTCGAATAAATTGGTGATTGATTTTCTGAACGTTGGTGTGAGGCTTTATAAACCTTTGTCTTGTGTTCATTCGTTAACAACACTTCAGAGAAAATATTCAAGCACACAAGATTTCAAACAACTCGGTTTTTCATTGCTATATCTTTCATTCTCTCGAGCTCTTAGTATATTGATACGTGCTATATCTTAAAGAGTTCATAGTTTGAGTTGTATTCATTTATTGATTGTATTGTTCGATTTGTAAGGTTTAGTTGTTGGACAAGTTGGCTTGGGAACTAGGGTTTGGTGATCGTTGCTAGAGAAGTATACTTGGGAAGTATAGCTTAGAGAGCAAGTTCAGAAACAGGAGTTCAGCACGCCATTTGTCAACAGCTGGGAATTAAGGGAGATATATTATTGTATCTTGTAATTGGTTTTATTTCAGTGATCAATAATATATTCTCTTACCAAGTTGGTAAGGGACCAGGACGTAGACCATAGGGGTTAGGGGTCGAACCTGGCTAAAAGTCTCTGTGTTCTTTACTTTCTGTTATTTACTTACTGCTTGCATTTAGCTTACTGTTTCTGCACCTTACTGTACTGATTATCTGTGCATTCAGCATACCATTTGTCTCTGCATAAAACGAAATCAGTAAGCTGTTTCTGGTAATTCTTAAAATCAGTTTTAGTTATACATAGTTAGCCATTTACACCTATTCACCCCCCCTCTAGGTGTGCATTTTCACTTAAAAGAGCCAATTGAGTTTGCAGGCAACCGGCTATACCATCTTTGAGCCATGCCTGACAGAGTTTGAGGAAACGCCCTACACTTCAAGGCATCACTTGCGGGCTGCAATAACAGTGTGTTTGAAAACATCCTAACATGATTTGCGGGATCACCCGTTCCATCATAAGCCTTGATTGTCGGCATCTTGAACTTCCTGGAGATGTGAGCATTCATCACCTCCTCGGTAAACGGGGGTGTGGGATCATCAGGATCCCCAAGTGGTATCAGATCCTTGGGGTTGCCCCTGTGAGTTTCCACTCTTGTTGTTCTTCCAGTTGGGGCATCAGCCCTTCTTTGCCTTCTTGAAGGCCTCTCCAAATCTATAAAGGGAATCGGTCCTGATGTTGGAGGAGGTTGAGTCTGATTTAACCTAGCTTGTTCTCTTGCGATATCTTCCTTTAATCTTAAGATCTCAGCTTCATGAGCCTTGATCCTTTCCGCAGTTGTTGACGGGGGTCCATCATAGATAGTTTGATGACTCCTGCGGGGTTCTCTACTAACACGTCGCCTTCTTGGGGCTTCTTCACGATCATCATCATCAGAAGACGATTCATCAGTATAGGGACCAGAGTAGTCACGATACTCTCGATCTCGGATATGCAGGGCATGACCGCTTGATCCAGCTCCTTGAGTAGGAAGGTAGTTAGGCAGCCCATACATCGGGTTGGTATTCAGGGGGAGATCCGTAGTGTGGATATGGACCCCTTGTGGAGGGTTGTTGGGATCTACAATCAAGGGAGAAACCACCATTTGAAGGGGATTAGTCCCTGGATTTGTGTGGACGATCGGAGGTAGCGTACTCTCAACATGGGAAGTCGTCCCTAGGGGTTGAGAAACTTGATATTGAACGATCGTTCCGGTCATTGGGGGCACTGGATCCGTGGTGGGCGGAGCAGAGCTAATTGGTAAAGCCTCGATAGAGCTTGGTGTTGTTCTTCATGTAGTCACCATGGTTGATGTCTTGGTCCCACAGACGGCGCCAAATGTTGTGGAATAAAAACTAGGTTATTAGATTGCGGCTAGGGTTTGCGGTATTTAATGCTAGGGTGCGTGAGCTTCGTGCTTTAATGGCTGCTCTCGTGCTCGTGGCTGAATCTGCCTTCACAAGATGCCTACGTACTTTGATGAATATCAAAGATCAAGCCAAAAAAACGTAGTTCTGAGGATGAGGGGTCAAACCCTTTATATAGGCTGAGAAGCCCTAGAATCGTAGTAGAATTAGGTGACTTGGTGGGCAAGTCACCGCCTTGAGGAAGGTTCTAGACTCCTTCCTCGTAGGGATCAGTTTCCTTGTGGAAGTAGGTGCCTTGGAGGCCAAGTCAGGCAGGAGTAATATCCTTATTTGACTCTTATTGCTGAGCTGGTTATTACCCCTAATATTAATTACGAAATTAATATCATAAGTAGGGTTTGGGCCCATCTGGTGGGCCCCACATTTGGACCATTCTAGGTCTAATTAATGCCACATTAAATGTGTCTTTAGGGCTTACTTTCTGCCCATATCAATATATATATATATATATAATAACTAGCTTATAAACTCATGCAACGCATCGATTCCTTTTTTAATATCTAAATTTATATTAAATTTTTAAAATTTATATGTTATTAATTTACCTATCAAAATGTTATTAAAAATTGATATACAAAAGATTTTACATATTTAATGTAATATTTATGTTCTATTTTGAATTTTTAAATTTGATTTGAACGATTTTACAACCCATATGAAATTAATAAAATAATCTTTAATTTAGTGATGGTTTAACAATTATTTTCTAATTAAATCTACGCATAAACAAAGCTAATGGACAAGAGTACCATTTTTTTTTAAGTTCCATGACAGGAATACGGATGCGCGTGGAGAAGGCCAAAAATACTAATTTATTACGCATTTGAAAAATGGGTAACACATGTCACACATTTTCCAAAAGGGTAATAGTATCTATTATCCATTTATGGAATGGGTAATAACAATTAATTTTTTTTTCTTTTTTTAATACATGTTACGCATTTTCTAAAAGGGTAATAGCATCTATTACCCATTTGTGAGATGGGTAATAGCTTATTACTCATTTTTCATCAGGGTATAATAGCAATTAATTTTATTTTTTTTTGCTAAATATATATTTACAAACATTATTAAAAAACGTAAGGTAATAGCAACTAAATAAAAAATTGAATATTATAACGAATACGGCGGCCTAATTTTTAAAACATCGCGGTTAGCCCCGATTTTTTAAAAATCAGGATAAATTAGGGTTTTGGGTCTAGGTTTTATGGTTGCCCTAAGTCCGTATACGGTTTATTTGTCGTTCTGAATATTTCTAAAACACAAAATGAAAAGGTTGAATCCAAAAAAATAATCGTAGAACCCGTAAGGAAAGATAAATTTAAAAATTTTAATTGAAAAATCTAATATTTCTACATCCCAAAAATTGGAACCCGTTGAAACCCGAATGGAAATTATAAGTGTATTATGTATTTGCAGTAAGTGTAATATTGCTATTACGCATGTCATATTTGATTATCAAGCTATTATGCATTTATTATACGGGTATTAAATTTATTGCGCATTTGAAACCTACTTTTTTTTTTTGAAGCTTAAAGAACTTGCATTAATCAAATCGAATCCAAAACAATAGCATCAGATAAGAAGCTAGGCACAACATTTGCCCACTCCCGAACGCCTGACTCAGAATGTGTCGCTCTTGCCAATCTATGAGCTACACTATTCGCAGACCTACTTACATACTCAACTAGCACACATTCAAAGTGCTTAAAAAACTCTATACAATCGCTCACAATTGTATGAAAATAAGATCTCCCTTGTTCTCCCTTACAAGCATTGGCCAGTAGTTTAGCATCCGTTTCAAATATACACCGCTGATAACCCATTTGCTTAGTCCATGACAACGCTTCTTTCAAGCTCAGTGCTTCAGCTTCCCTCGGGTGAAAACTATGCTCCACTCTTCTGTTCCTTGCTCTTAAGAAGTTACCTTGATCATCTCTAATCACACAACCCATACCACTGCAACTAATATCTGCAAATGTGGCTGCATCGATATTAATTTTTACCCAACCTGGTGGCGGTGCATTCCAAGTTCGAGAATTGTTAACAGACGCAGGTTTAGGCCTATGATCTTCTTGTCTAGCTTGTCTCCAGTCATTCAACAGGTTCAGAGCACTAGACTTTGCTCCAAAAACAGATACTTGCACCTTATCCCACACCCATTTATTCCTCCTACCCCATAGGCTCCAACAAAACAAGCCAACTGTTACAAACTGCTCCTGTGTACTATTTTGCCATACCCTTTTCAGAACATCAAAGACCGTATCTTGAGGTAATACCTGAATAAGATGTCCCAGGCCTGTACTCTCCCATACAGAATGTGCGAACGAACAAAGAAACAATACATGAACTGCATCCTCGTTATACATTCGACACCAAGAACACTTTACATCAATCTGAACATTCTTTGACACTAACGCAACAGCTGTAGGCAAGCACAATTTACAAGCACGCCAGAGAAAATTCACAATCTTACTTGGTAACTGCATGGACCATAATTTTTTCCAGAAGCCAGAGTTTACATTCACACTATCCCCTTGTAACATTCTGTAGCAGCTTCTTACTGTAAAAAGACCTTTATCATCTGCTGGCCAAAACCACGAGTCCTGTTCTTGTCGCATAGGTAATGGAATTTTCTGAATCAATTTCACATCTCTATCATTAAACAGATCACGCAGAATTTCCTCATCCCATGTATTCTCCCCCTCCCTCATCAGACCATTTACTGTAGCATTCTCCAATTCTGAAGGCATAACAGTAATTAAGTTTCCATTCTCCCTACAAGGCAACCAAGGTACCTCCCAAATTCTTGTACTTTTTCCATCTCCTATCCTTCTTCTACACCCTTGTTTTAAAACATCCTGAGCCGCGAGAATACTTCTCCACATGTAACTCGGATTGGCTCCAAGTTCTGCATTGAAAAAATCACTCCTAGGGTAATATCTAGCCTTCATAATTCTTGTAACTAAAGGATTCTCATTATTCAGTAACCTCCAACCTTGTTTAGCAAGCATTGCTATGTTAAACTTTCGTAAATCTCTAAATCCCATACCTCCATCCTCTTTCACAGTGCACATCCTTTCCCATGCCATCCAACGAATACCCTTCCCATTTCCCCCATTCCCCCACCAAAAACCATTCATCTTTTTCTGCAGTTCATCACACACTTCAGCTAGCAGTAACAGTAAATTCATCAAAAAATTCGGTATAGACTGAGCTGCAGTTTTTAACAGGATTGCTTTTCCTCCTTTTGACAAAGATTTATTCGTCCACCCTTGTAATTTCTGCTCTACACGCTCTGTCAAAGGCTTAAAAACCAAACCTTTATTCCTCCCCACTGTCATAGGAACCCTAAGATATTTTCCAGGTGCCGATACTTTCCTTACTTCAAGTGTCCCACAAACCAAACTTCGATTCTGCTCTGTTGTATTAGGGCTAAAAACCACACTTGATTTATTAAAGTTAATGGCCTGACCTGAGATCTTTTCATATCTCTTGAGAATGGCCTTCATAGTAGAAGCTTCAGACCCCGTGGCTCGAAAAAACAGGTAGCAGTCATCTGCAAACAGTAAATGCGAGATAGATGGTGCTCCTCGGGCAACTTTACATCCATGGATAAGACCTACTTCCTCATGTCTTCGAAGAATTGAACTCAACCCCTCCACACATAGGATATAAATATACGGGGAGATAGGGTCCCCCTGTCTAATCCCCCGCTGTGGTCGTACATCCCCAAACTCAATGCCATTCTGCCAAAAACTATACGTAACTGTCTGTACACATCTCATCACTCTCTCGATCCATCTCCGATTAAAACCAAACTTGGTCAGCATATGGTCTATAAAACTCCATTCAAGCCTGTCATATGCCTTAGAAACATCAATCTTAAGCCCAGCCACTCCATTGACACCTTGTGTTCTCCTCTTAATATAATGGTTTAACTCAAATGCGATCAATGCATTGTCAGTAAGCAACCTTCCTTCCACGAACGCACTTTGCTTGTCAGAAATAAGACCTGGTAAACAACTTTTCAGTCTATTTTCCATAACTTTGGACAAGATTCTAAATAACACGTTGCACAAAGATATCGGTCGTAAGTCTGTCATCTTCCTAGGTGCCTTTACTTTAGGAATCAAACACACTAACGTATTATTCACCCCTTCTGGCAACTCTCCAGTATTAAAAAAGTGTTGGCAAAATTCAACCACATCCCTCCCAACAATTGTCCAATAAGCTTGATAAAACCCCGGATTTAGACCATCACATCCTAGAGATTTTTCTGGATGCATCGAATCCACAGCACCCTTAACTTCTTCACTTGTAATCGGCATAGATAATTCTGCATTTTGTTGCTCTGAAACCATCTACACACTTTCCCTATCAGATAAACTCTCTGCATTCGATGAAGCTTGAAATAATTCAGAAAAATAATCAACAATGATATTCTACATATCTTCATTATTTTCTTTCCAGATTCCATTTTTATCTTCCAAGCCCTTCAACAAATTATTTCGTCTCCTTCCCGATGCAAAATTGTGAAAGAATTTAGAATTTTGGTCGCCTTCTCGCAACCAAAATTGCTTTGCCCTCTGCTTCCAATATACCTCTTGTTGCTCCAGTAATTTAAGATACTCCCATCGAACTTCATCATATTTCTTAACCCCATATCCGTCTCGTCGAGACCTATACTGCTTCAGCTGCCTTCGACAATCCTTAATCTTACTAGCCATCTCCTTAACTCTACCACCCCCCATTCTTCTAATTTCATACTACAAAACTGAATTTTCTGGAGAATATTTAATGTGTCAGCATCTTTCCAACAATCTTGTATCAGCCCAAAACATTCCCTTTCACGTATCCAAATATTCTCAAACCGAAATCTCTTTCTTTTTGGAGTATACACCTGTTTATTTAATTGCAAAAACAAAGGTAAATGGTCAGAGGTTGACACATCTATTACCATTATTTCAGCTCGAGGAAAAATATTCTTCCAATCTTGATTCACCAGTCCTCTATCAAGCCTTTCCTGTACCCATGCTGTAGTTCCTCTCCCTCGTTCCCAGGTAAACTTACTACCAACAAAACCCAAGTCCATCAACTCACAATCCTGAATCGTTTCTTTAAACCCTTCCAGTAAACCTCTCGGATGCACCCTATTCCCTTCCTTCTCATGCATAAACATCATATCATTGAAATCACCAATCACACACCATGGTAATGATGATCTTCCAGCTAATGACCTTAGAATGTTCCATGATTCCCTTCTTCGACACCTCTCTGGGCAGCCATAAAAACCTGTATATCTCCATCTCCCAACTTGGGCACAAGTCACCTCAAAATCTATATAGTGGTTACAACTTCCCTTGATCTCTACCCCCCCTCATTTTTCCAGAATAACGCCAAACCTCCTCCATGCCCCTGAGCATCTACGACATGACACCCTGCAAAATGAATCTCCTTACACACTACTTTTACTCTACTTTTATTAACTAGAGTCTCTGATAGGAAAATTAAATTTGGCCGAAATTGATTAACAATTTCTTTTAAGAATCGAACTGTTTGTAGATTGGCCAGTCCACGACAGTTCCATGCTAAGCAACTCATAATCCTAGGCGGGCCTGATCCACAGGACCCGCCTCTTTCCCGTTTTTTGACCCATTTATCTCTTGGTTTTGATTTATATTTTCTTCAAGTCCATCTGTGATCATATGTATTGGCCCATCAGTATTAGTGAGCCCAGTCCTATCCACACGACGTCTTTTTAGGTCAACTACAACATTATCTCCAGATTCCACCTCTCCCTCCAAAACAGACATATTTGAATTAATAGTTGTAACAACCCTATCCCCCTGATTACGTGGTGTAACCATAATCTTTCCATTATCCCCATGTATCTCGTGAACTACCCCATCAACCTCCTGACTCCCTCCCCCAGCCTGTGAACCCGTCCGATCACCGTTTCCCATCCAGCTACTTCCACCGCTCATATTTCGCAACCATTTTGCTCCAGTATTCTGCTTTACATTACGACTTGGTGCTCTGAGCCATACTCCATATGCCCTATCAATTTCTTTGCCTGGATTAGCGTAAACAATGTCACATTCCCTCTCTGTATGACCCAGCATTCCACAAACGAAACAGAAAGTGCTCAGACGCTCATATTTAAAATTCAGCCAACTCCAACTCCCACCTTCTTTCTTAATTTTCATTCTCCTCTTTATTGGCTGCATAATATTCATCTTAACCCTGATTCGTGCATACGCCTTCCATATACCATCCAAATTCGTCGAATCCGACTTGACAAACTTTCCTATGTAATTGCCCACACTCTGCAGTATTTTCTCTGATAGGAATCCTGAAGGTATGTCATATACCTGTACCCATATATCCACCTCCTCCAATGGTACCGACTGTGGATCTGTCGTATCTACCATTGTGTTAGAAACCAGCATATTTTGTTCAAATGACCACGGACCGCCGTCAATTACCTTCTGCAAATCCATTATATGGTAAAATACGAACAAGAATCTAGCACCTCCAATATCATGAACTTCCATCCCTTCTTTTGGCCTCCATAATGAAGCAAGGACATTCTGCATGGCGTTGAAATTAATATTTTTATCTGTCAGAAATCTCCCTACTAACACAAATCTCTCCTTATTCGCCTGAATCTCCCCTGTCTCTATTACGACCCCCCCTTCATCTTCATCCTCAATCGATAACCTAGCATACAGATCTTCTAGAGTGGTTTTAGGCTTCTCCATTGTTGTACTCTAATCGATATAGCAATATAGATATAAATTTTATGAATAATATATAAAGGACACTTGTTACATGAACAAGACAAAACCTCTCATTCTAGAGAGACATTACAACATTAATTAACAGGTTGTTTTTTTGATATTACGCAAGTGATACATGCTTAATAGGTTGGCAACGCAAGTGATACATGCTTAATAGGTTGGCAATTGCTTTTTTTTATTACGCATTTTTCAAATGCGTAATGTGCTGGTAGATTTGGCCACCTATCCCACAATTCGTTAGTTTGGTAAAAAAATTGAAAAGTTTGTGGTAAAAATGTCGATGTTTCCTTAAACAAAGAGAAAAGAAATTAACGATTTTTAAGTTGAAAATTCTATTCGATTTATGAATTATACTTATAATTTGTTTTGATTATCAAAATACCCTTCTTATTATTTGAAGATAGTTCTACTAACAACCAAATAAAGTTTTAATAATAAGTGTAAGAGAGATTTTGCCCAAAATTTTGATAATTGGTAGTTTGGTCCTCGTACGGCAAAATAAATAAAATTTGTTAGATCTTAAAATAAATAGATGAAAACAGTTGGATCTAGCATAAAAAAATATTTTGTATTTTAATATGTAAACTTAAAAATGTATTTATATTGAAATACGAAAATGTGCATGTCAATGATTTCTTTACAATTTCTTTATACTCCTGTTGTCCCTCTTATTTCTTCACACTTTCTTTTTGGGATGTTGCTCTCAATATTCACACTCCAAAACTTACCCAAAATAGTAAAAATTTACAATATAAAAATTAACTACACCCACTATTTTTCTCCGCTATACTTACTTTATACATTAAATATTGATTGGTCTCAACACTTTTCTTTTTCTTAACCTCCGTGCCCAACTCATTTGCAAACAAATGAGAGGGATGGGGGAGTTTATAATTAGCATTATAAATGTAGATCTTTTAAATTGAATATATGATTAATGTAAAAATTCGAAATTATATTTTTCTTGTTAATTTGAGTGTTTTCATTTGAATAATAATTATTTGATCATCACTAAATTAAAGATAATTTTAAAAGTTTTATGTGGGATGTAAAATTATTCAAATCTGATTTCTAGATCTCAGGAATCGAATAGTGCCAAAATAATATATAAACTTTTTTTTAATATTAATAAAAAAAATTAAGTAAAATTCAATTATATCCTTTTTTTAATTATATCTTTTTCATATCATGATTTTCTTTTAAAAATTTTATTTCAATACAATGTTTTCTAATTATATCTATTTTAGATTATAATTTTATTTTTAATATGATATAATCTTGATCGTTTATTTTTAAAAATTTTAGATTTGACGGTTAAGATTATTTTAGTAGTAGCCAAACCAAAGGTAGCACTATCAAACCAAAATTATGTATAAGATCCTTTTATGCTTATTATATATAAAGATATAATAATATAATATAATGTAACATGACAAAATTATTTTAATTATTTTAATTTTATAATAAGATGTATTTTATATGGTTTAGGTTACTCCCTTTCCCTCACGAATTGTTAATAAGTAAAAAAACAAATTCATAATTTGCATATGAGTGTTGCTAAATGCAAATCAAATTACTCAATGTAATTTGCAAAAGTTACTTTACCGTCATTTCTAGTTCTTTGAATAAAATGTACGTATAACTAGTTTTATATGCATTGTATCTGTGCACTATACATCTACTTTACTTTTCTGTACACAGTACATTTATTTCATTCATAATCATATCATAATCATATCATGTACATTGTATTTATTAATTTAACTTATTTCTCATCATTCATATCCTATTTTATTAAAATCATATTTCATTTAAAATATGTAATTTAGTCAAGTATAAATAATACATTTGATAATTATTAGTGTTTTTTATTGTGTGTTTAATATTAAATGTTCTTGTTATGTGTTTAATATATGTAATTACTCATTTAAAATAAAAATTATTAATACAATGATATATATAATTTGAAGTTTCTAGAATATTAAAATAAGTACTACATCTTATGATGAATCATAATTGTAATAATCTATTTAAAAATAAAATTTATTAATAACATGATATATATAATTTGAATTTTTAAATTTAAAAATTAGTTTCTAAAATACTAAAATGATACTCCCTCCGTCCCATTTTATGTGAACCTCTTTCCTTTTTGGCACGTCCCAAAAAGAATGAACATAACATACTTACTATTTTTGAACACTACTTTTTACTATTACACCCACTACTTCTCCACTTTTTTATTAAATAAATACTATTACACCTACTATTTTCCTTCACTATCTTAAATCTCTTATTAAATATTGGTAGGTCCCACCACTTTACCCAATTTTCAACTAACTTTACTCTATTTCTACTACTTTTTCTTAATCTCCGTGAAAATCAAACTAGTTCATACAAATCGGGACGGAGGGAGTTTATGTAGTTTGAATTTTAAAATATAAAAATTTAATTTTTAATAATGACTCATAATTGTATTAATCTATCTAAAATAAGAATTATTAATAACATAACATATATAATTTATATTTTAAAATATATAAATTTATTTTTAAACTTTTAAGTACAACATCTTATAATTACTCATAAATGAATTAATATTTTTCAAAATAAAAATTATAATAACACTGGTGTGTATGATATATATATTTTGTATTCTGATGTGTTACAGTGTAACATGAAATCAATAAAACATCTATTGGGGTTTCAGGTTGAATTATTTATTAGGTGTCATCCATTTAATACATTTATTAAATATTATCATTTAATACAGATTAAGGATATTAACTAATATATTAGTCTGTGTTGAGTAAATTTGATTTGCATTTGACAACCATGTTTGCTTATTAAAATAGCTTGAAATAAAAGAAATCACAATTTTCATAATTTGGATTAGAATAGTTTGACTGTTTGAGTGCTACAATTAACAATTGTGTAAAAAAATCGGGTGGCTTTTTTTTTGTGAGGAAAATTTTGGGTGTTTTAAATTGTATGTATCATGTATGTATAGGTCGTGAAAGCGTTTCTGAAGCAACACAAGCTGCACACTGACTACTTAAATTTCATTCAAATTCATAGCAATTTTGTTTGGTTATGGGTTTACGATCAGTGTTTGATGCTTCTGCTGTTAGAGCTGAATTTGACAACTCTGGAATCAACACCCACTTCATCCCTTTAATTTGGAAGTTAGTACAATAACCCTCTCTCTCTCTCTCTCTCTCTCTCTCTCTCTCTGTCTCTCTCTCCCTCCCTCGGTCCCTCCCTCCCTCTCTCTCTCCCACTCTATCTCTCTCTCTCTCTCTCGCTCTCGCTCTCTCTCTCTCTCTATATATATATATCTCTATCTGTAATTAGTACATATTTATTGAATAATTGATGTATTCTTGGTGTTGTATTATCTGGGTTGTGTGTAAATTGCATACCATTATACATTATGTGTGTGCATGTGATTTTGTATATATATATATATTGTTTGTGTTTATGAAGGGTTGGTGAGTTCTTGATGTTATCTAACTTGGGTTTGGTGCAATTTGCTTAATTTTGTTAAAAAGGTACTTGCTTAACAACCCTAATTGTGAATGGGAAGATATTCCATCTTTGCCCTCAGCAGCGTATACATTACTTCGCTCGAAGTTTACAACTTTGAGCTCTACTCTTCACTCTGCAACTGATTCCTCTGACCAAGTTACCACCAAGATGCTCATTAAGTTGCAGGTAAATTGTTGTATAACTTTAGTGCCTCGTGATGTTATGGGGTTGGTGTATGCTTAGTTTGTTTTGTAAAATGATAAATTTGTTTTTGATGTGTGTACGTTTATTTGATGTTCGTTGTACCGATTTAGGACATCTATATAGTTTAAAATGTATGCTTTTCTGAACTTTAGTGTAGGTATTATTCGTTTTAAGAAAACTAGAAGATCGGTATGACATTGTAATATATCATATCACATTTTATTAAGCTGAAGAATGTCACAAGGTTCTAAGGCATTAATTAGATAGATCAAGTCTCAACTAATTTGAGACAGACACAAAAGTTTAGTCTGCTTTCAAGTTTCAACTATTTTACTATGCAAGTAAGAAATATGCTAATTCATTGTGCACCCTTTGGCTTTTTCTTAAATCTAAAACCTGACTTGGATGGATTTAATTTGTACACGTGCAGCATTTTTATTCTAAATATCCAAATTTTTATTCCTTTTCCCTGAAGTTTTAGCCAATAGAAATTTAAGACTAACCTTGTTCTACATATTATGTATAAGTATAAAAGATGTTGGCCATATGAAGTAGTTACTAGTAGTCTAGTATTATGGCTAGACATGATAAAAACCCGTCCTCTACATACTTTGAAAATAAATTTTAAACTTTGCTAGTTAAGAGGAATGCAATGGAGCGGGAATGGAGTGAATTCATAGTTTTCATTATTTTGTTTATTGCATTTTTCACAATTTTGAACTAGAAAATCCAGCATTTTAGAATTGAATGCTCGTTCCTTCCTCCTTCCATCTCTTTACATATCTTATGATTGGAAATTTGCATTCTCTCCTTCCCATCATACTATCTTCTTCCACCAATAATTTATATCATATTTTTCAGTCGACTATCTCCTCTGTTTCGTTCCTTCCACCAAATGGACTGTGGTCTTCGATTTCACGCATTACATTCAACATTAACTCATTTATAGGTCGAGTGCTCTCTTCTCTTATGTTCAGAGTGTGTTTGATAGTGTTATAAGCTATAATGTTGATGACGCCATGATGGGCATTTATTACTTGTCTATTAAGTATCAACAGATATTGGTAGTCATTAGATTTATTTTACTTGCAGAATGGTGCATTTGTGGAGGCTGTGATAATGCGGTATGATTCAAGTTTGGGAATTCTTGGTGGGAAACCTCGTCCTGGTGGTCTGAGGTCAACATTGTGTATATCCTCTCAGGTTATATTTTCCTGTCCTTATATGGTGGGCTGATTTTTGCCTCTTGTTTTTTGGAGCTTGAAGTAATTGTGTTATTAATCTCAGCTAGCTTAAGCTATTGCAGACTTTGAATGCATAAATTAATTGTTCAGACTCTTCACAAATTTATGCTATTTACTATTTGTCATATAATTCGCCCCAAGTAGTTATCACGAAGATGTTCAAATGAATTTACAGTAAAACTATTTTTTCAATCTTTTTTATGTTTTTCTCTTGCTATAGGTTGGTTGCAAGATGGGATGCACATTCTGTGCAACAGGAACCATGGGGTTCAAAAGTAATCTGTCATCAGGAGAGATAATAGAACAGTTGGTGCACGCCTCTCGCATTTCAAAAATTCGTAATATCGTTTTCATGGTAAATTTATTTTCTGATGATATATCCTCCATTTAGTCTTCTATATCTCCCTTTAAGACATAGAAATAGTAGAGGCAAAGCATTATTAGATGGATGTGTGCAAATTAGTTTTTCCTATGTTTTCATTAATGATACGTTTTCATTATATGACATTGTTTCTTATAAGTTCGTTAATTTCCAGAAACCTAGTTGATCTTTTTATCATAAAAACAGTTAGACGTTTAAAGATTTTGTAATTATAATTGGCAAAAACTGTTTACTATTTATAAAATTACTGATGAGTTTTGATGTTTTGTAACTTTTGTTACTTAATCTTATCAGTTCTTTTTAGTATTAATTTGATTGATTTAATATCATGTTTAGAGTCTTGCATCATTTAGGAATGGTCCACTTATCTTTCACTGGTCTTTGTATTAGACCAAACATTGTTTTCTTGGGTATACTGTTCTCTTATATTGAATATATGTCCATTATTTGTGCCTGCTCTGCATCTTCACGCGTTCTGCCACACATTCTTTTGGATATCGTTCTTTTGGCTTTGGATGGGGGAGGGCAATACATTTTTCATGTGAGGAAACTGGTGGTGCTGTGCTGGTTCACTGAGACGCGTCTAATTGTGCAGTGATGGATAGCAAAAACCCCTATTAGTTTTGGTCACTTTGGCAGTATTATACTTAGTTTTGGCATAATTTTTTTTTTTACAGGATCCCCCTCCCCTTCCCCTCTCTCCTCACACACAAAACACACTGTTTTTGAATCTATGGGTAAAATTATTCTACAGAAGAAACTAAATAAAAAGTTGTTGTAGGGTTCATCCCAAGCTCGTCATATGTATTTTAAGCTGACAGCAACTATCTTAAAGGTCATTCAAATTTTGTGCAGGGAATGGGAGAACCATTAAATAACTATACTGCTGTAGTAGAAGCTATACAAGTGATGACAACTTCTCCATTTCAGCTATCACCAAGGAAAATTACCGTCTCGACAGTATGTACTCTTTATTTTTGCCAATATGTATTTACTCGTAAAATTCCTTTCAAATTTTAAAGTAATGAAGGATATTACCGAATCATAACAAGAGTTTTACTCGCTAATACCACCGTCACAGCTCTCAAGTTGCTAAGTAGTTTAGGCTGTGTATATATAGAACTCATAACTACCTGCTTCAAATATTTGTAGTATAATAGTGTTCTTTGACTTAAAACTTCCACAGGTTGGAATTATCCATGCTATTAAGAAGTTTCATGGTGATCTGCCAACTGTGAACCTGGCTGTATCTCTACATGCGCCAGTCCAGGATATTCGTTGTCAAATAATGCCTGCAGCCCGGGCTTTTCCTTTACAAAAACTTATGGATGCACTGCAAGAATATCAAAAGAACAGGTTCCTGTTTGGTTTCTTATTCTTTTGCATACTTTTTTCCAATTTTTCGTTAAATTCCTTATTTGCCATGATTTATTAACATCTTCTCTAAATCCTTAGCCAGCAAAAAATCTTTATCGAGTACATAATGCTTGATGGGATAAATGATAAAGAACAACATGCTCATCAGCTTGGCAAGTTGCTTGAAACGTTTCAAGTGGTAGGATCTTACTGCTGAATCTCTAATTTAGAGTTACTCCTTGCGTACTTTTTTTTTTTGACAACTACTCCTTGCGTACTTAAGTGTGGAGTCAACTAGTTATTCAAATTTTCGCAAATGATGCCCCTCAGTCATTCTTGAAAATAAAAAGTAAAATCACTTTAAATTCCTTAGGTAGTTAGGTCTATGTTTTATATGTACATATAACATATGTCAAAATTATGCTAGTTTTCTGATATTATGTAACATAAATTGTGATTTGAATTATTATGAAATATAAAGCTAGTAAAAGTAAACACCAAGTCAGCATTTTCATGTATCAATATGTACATATAACATATGTCAAAATTATGCTAGTTTTCTTTTTCTTTTTTTGCTAAATTAATTATGCTAGTTTTCTGATATTATGTAACATAAATTGTGATTTGAATTATTATGAAATATAAAGCTAGTAAAAGTAAACACCAAGTCAGCATTTTCATGTATCAATTTTGATTTCTACTTGAGATATAGCCACTTAATCGTTACTGTTAAAAACTGTAAGGCTACGTTTGTTTTCTAGGACTAAAATCCTCGGATTCTTACATTTGCGCTCATTCTATCATGCCTTTCAAATAATACCATGGACTAGTTTTGATCAGTTCCTATTTCATTTTGGGGGACTATTAATACAATAACACCCTCTCCCTGTGAATTATTAATACTATGAAAATTGATAAAAAAAAATAGTTGAAATTTAGTCCATGGGATAACTCAAGGATGAAATATAGTATGGAATTAGGAGTTATTATCCCATGAAACAAACATAGCTAATAAAGTCATAACATATACACTGGTACTTCAAAACGTATAAAGAAAGTAATTATAAATTTGTAGATTTTAACTTTAGTGAATATCTTTTACGAAGTATCGTAGAGGTAATTAAGAGCTAGATCTGATATAGAATGACTAGAAACTATAATAATTAGAGCACGAGATTTAATTGTAGTTAAGATTTGTTTTGTTTCATATTCTTTCCCGTGGAAGAAATTGATTATAATTATTTTCATAGGGGGAATTGTGTCCATAAAGATCTGATGTTTTATACAGAGTTGTGGCTTCCTCTTATTACCGTCACACTGTTTAAATAGTGTATATGATAGACAGTAGATACTGATACTGCTGCAAACTTGGAGATGCTTAGATATCAATTATTCAGGAGATTATTGGAGATTTTGAATTCTCTCCCATTTGAATTTTCTTCCCTGTTGTGTGTTATGTTGGAAAAACTTTTCATTTTTTCAGTGTGATATGCTAGTCTAACATATTGGCATTTTGGTTTCCATTATGTGTAACTCCAGTTTTATTTTTGGGCAGGTTGTTAACCTGATACCTTTCAATCCTATTGGTAGTTCAAGTGATTTCGGAACAAGCAGTGAACAAAAAGTTGCTATATTTCAAAAAATACTTAGGGGGACCTATGAAATACGAACTACTGTTCGCAAGCAAATGGGCCAAGATATAAGTGGTGCATGTGGTCAACTTGTGGTTAACATGCCAAGTAAAATGTCTGGTACAAATGCAGCTCCATTAGCTGACATTGAAGATCTTCATCATTAATAGGTACAGTTTTGAGGTAAGAGTTTTGCAGCTTATGATGCTATTTCTCGTTTTGTTCTTACCAAATATGTTTAGGATTGGAGCTATTGTCCTGATGTCAAGTCTATCAACTTTCTATGAGACTTTGTTCTTTAGTAAAAACTAGCAGTTATCAAATCATTTCGATGGACAGTTTTCATATTAAGAAATACTTATTACTTGGTGCTCAATATATATAGCTAGGGGCCCTAAAGAGGGAATTTGTTCTATTACTTGTAGGTGTGTGCTTGTGGTTGGTGCTATATCTAATAATAAATACTATTTTGTTCACTACAGGGGTTTAAGCTGCTGGAATCTTGATAAAGTTTGAAAGACGTATGTGTCATTGGAGGAACACGTACAATTTGCAAGTTGCTTTCAACAACTGGAGACTGTTCGAGAGTCGCATTATTCATGACATTTTTGTATTCTTGCCCGTTGAAATTGTGTGGTGTACCAGTATACTAATTGTTAGAAATGGTGTAAAAGAGTAGTAGATATCTATATATTAGCAACGGTGAATAAAACTACAGATGAATGTGAACTTTGAACCAGTTTTCGTCGAAACTTTAAAATATTAAGTGTTTTTTAAGCAGCCTTGTAAGCGAGATTTGCTCACTTTTAAATAATTAAGACGCAGAGATAGAGCTGTTACCGAACCGAACATGTTCGGTAAGCTTGGTATGTTCGTCCGTGTTCGAGTTCGGTAAGCTCGTCCGATAAGCTTCCCGAACTTGAGTTCGGATAAGAAAAAGTGTTCGGTAAGATTACCGAACATGTTCGGTTCGTTAGGATTTTCGTTCGTGTTCGTTAAAAGTTTGTCCGAGTTCGTCCGAGTTTGGTTCGTTCGATAAAAAACAATAAAGTTAATTTTTATTTTTTGAAAATTTGGGAATATCAATAAATTAGATATATATATCCAATCAAATTAATTTTTTATTTTTTAAAAATTTGGGAATATCAATTAATTAGACATATCTTGACATCCGTACGGTTGGATCGTCGAGATTTTTTTTTAAAAAAATAGAATCAACAATTTGTGACAAAGCACTAGTTACTAGTACTAGTGAGAATATTAGTGATCTACAAAGATATCTAACCAAATTAATTTTTTATTTTTTGAAAATTTGGGAATATCAATTAATTAGATATATCTTGACATCCGTACGGTTGGATCGCCGAGAAATATTTTTAAAAAAAAATAGAATCAACAATTTGTGACAAAGCACTAGTTACTAGTACTAGTGAGAATATTAGTGATCTACAAAGATATCTAACCAAATTAATTTTTTATTTTTTGAAAATTTGGGAATATCAATTAATTAGATATATCTTGACATCCGTACGGTTGGATCGTCGAGATATATTTTTAAAAAATAGAATCAACAATTTATGACAAAGCACTAGTTACTAGTACTAGTGAGAATATTATTGATCTACAAAGATATCTAACCAAATTAATTTTTTATTTTTTAAAAATTTGGGAATATCAATTAATTAGATATATCTTGACATCCGTACGGTTGGATCGTCGAGATATATTTTTAAAAAAATAGAATCAACAATTTCTGACTTTGTAGTCACTATCTTAAATGTTATAAAGACATTGTGAATTTGGATGATATAAGTTGGATTGACTAAGGCAACAACAACCTTTAACGATTTATTTAAAGGAATTTTGAAAAGCACATATACAGAATTGTTATAAGATTGATGAATAATGTTTGATATACACTCTACCCAGAAAATACAGGATGAATGATGTGGATGACCTAAGAAACCTTACAAAGAAAAAGGTAATATTCTGAGTTTCTAACTGGAAGTTTGGTAGGAAAGTATGACATAATAATGATAATGCCAGATAAGGCGTTGGTAAAACCATGAAGGGTCATGGATTGAACCAATAAAGGTTAAGATTAACCTAAAACCAGAAAGAACTAAGAAAAGAAATATCTTAGGTATGATTGGGAGTAATTGTGATAAAGTTCACACGGGAAGGTGGAAGCAATGACTTATGGAAAAAGACTGATCGATATTTTCTCTGGAAATTGCAAATTGCTGGAAATGGGAGAGAAAAGAGAGAAAAGGTGGTTGGCTTGCTTTGTTCTCATCCAATGTGTATTATTGTTATGTTAAGAAAATATCTAAACCATAAAGTAGCTTTAATAAAGGTGCTAGGTCATGGATGATGTCTTTTGGATGGATAAGTGTTGAAGAGTAGTGGTAAGGAAGCTAAGTACTTGGCTTGTTCTCTAAGTGTGCTAGTTACTCTTGTAACTACTTAGTTACTTGACCTTATCCACTTGCACATGCATGAACCTTGACTCTCTGCTTATTTCTTTGTCCGGTTATTGCTCCATTTGCTTGATCGTTCGAAGGAACATCTCAAATATTTCTCGTTAAGGCTTTACCGGAAACCTTAACGAGAAATATTTGAATTAATATCCTAATATCCTTAATCCTCCTTTAATATCCTTGAATTTAAATTCCTTAAATCTCTTAAATAAATCCTTAAATCCTTCAGTGTCCAGGGAAATCTCGGAGAAAATAAAAGTGCTATTTTTCTGAATCCAATATCGTTTACATACACTTATCTTGCCCCTGGATCATGAATACGAACTCTGAAATCCGTTCCGAATACTTCTATATAGCGCCGTCTTAATCATATTCTCATTTCCACCAAAAACACTATTCACTGCTTATTCTCTTTTATTCCTTATATTTAATAAAATGTCCTTGTCCTCTTTCGAGCGTTCCTTAACTCTTTCACGGAACCTCTGGACTAATCGATAACATATATCGATTTGGATGACATGAGAATATATATGTTATCCAAATCGATAACATATATCGATTTGGATGACATGAGAATAACTTCCCTATTTAGAAATACCATATCTTATTTCCCTAGGAGATAGATTATTCTTATATATGCTGTCA
This sequence comes from Kitagawia praeruptora, assembly GCA_037693485.1. Lineage (NCBI taxonomy): Eukaryota > Viridiplantae > Streptophyta > Magnoliopsida > Apiales > Apiaceae > Kitagawia > Kitagawia praeruptora. The sequence continues at coordinate 155,669,114 of CM075352.1, forward strand.
ACCACTACCATTCTTCATGGCATATAAACATTTGAATCGTAATCCATTCCATTCATTCAGAAGAACAACTGTTACATCGTAGTTGTAACCATTATTCACTCTCACATCATTATATAATAAAAAGTTTTAATTCTACCAAAAAATCTGGGTTCTTACAGTCTCCCCTCCTTAAAAGGATTCCGTCCCGGAATCAGTTCGAGAACAAATGGGGGTACTTTTCCAGTATCGTGCTTTCCAATTCCCAAGTTGATTCTTCCACATTGTGATTTTGCCACAAGACTCTGACTAGCTCGATGACCCTGTTTCGGAGCAATTGCTCTTTTCGATCTATGGTTTCCATAGGCTGCTCCACATAGGTTAGATTTAGTTGCATGTCTACGTGCTCGTATTCAACTACATACTTGGCGTCCGGATTGTAATTTCTCAACATCGAAACACATTGTGCACTTGTTGCAGATTTGGGGTAATGCTAGTTCGTAAGCTAGTTCCCCGATCCATCCGTAATCATTCCAATCATTTTACAGCACATCTCACCAGTGCTACAATACTCCTCTTATCCTTCTTCGTCAACTTTGCTACTTTTCGTACAACACACTATCCAGGCTATGCTCTTACCCAGTCATATACTGTTACTTTTATTGGTATATACAGTGATTTCGATATCACTATCGCGCTGCGAATTCGGAGATAACCTCACTCGTAATTACGCATTTCCTGATCGCTTTAATCTTCGCAATCTCGATCAATATATATATAGAAGAATTTATTGAGAGATCACTCATAATCAATGAACATTTGTCATATTGCATAGTTAGTACAGAAGGGGGCCAGCCTTTAGTACTTGACAAACAATTAAACAAGTTTTGGTATTCCACCTAGACTTCTATCACACAGACAGATAGTCATGTAGAAGTACCTCCCCTCCTTAAAGGGTTGTTCTTCTCAATTCAGAAAGAAGATGAATAGGAGAGAAGAAAAGAAAAGAATTTCAAAAAAATTATAGAAAGTTTTCATGATTGCAAAATATCATACTTAGGATTTACCTCTGAACTATAGAGGTTCATTAGAGAATAAAAATAATTGTATTCGTATCAAAAACTACTTTATCGTAATTTCACATGTCAACATATCCCTGCTGCTATGTCCATCATTCTATGGAATATACTCTTGTTAGATCTTAGCATCATTCACTTTTGGAAAATCCTTCAACCTCTCAGGTTAAATCTTTGATTTCTCGATTGACATTATTATTACTGACATTCCACGCCACACTATTAGATCTTTCATATTCATAATACTAACACTATCAGGTCGTCATCCCGAGAGTTCGCTAGAAAACCCATTCATCAATCCATTCATAGCATTCCTTGCTTCGCATTCCATAATTATTTCTCAATCTTTTCTTTATCAATCACCTCCTTCTCATCATCTGATTCTCATTCACTTCTGTTATTTATTTCCACCGTCATTTCATATTGAGGCATCCTTTGTACTTGACACCTTCTTATTGGTATCCCGTAACCTTTTTATTCGATAAGTATCACATCTTTGGGGTCAAACTTTCCTTTGTTCAACCATCTAAATTCTCACTTTCTCGATCCATGAGTCTCTTGATTACTCAAACGATCTATTCCAAATATCCTCGAATTCTCCCAACTTAAAAGGGAGTTAATCCATATGTCATTTATGCTTTCAATTTCAACTTTTCTAACTTCATTGTTGGGGTTTCTCAGGAGTCCGCATATCCAACTCCCTTATTGATTCTCAATTCTATTTCTATTTCTATCAGCCACTTGGCTCCCATTTCTACCATAATCCCTTTATGAATCATCATAGCATTATCATTTATTTCGAGCATCACGTCTTTCCAAAACTAAGCTATCCGAAATAAACCTTGACGATTTCTCTAACTTAGACCCAATATAATATATTCCTGCCAAACTTACCTCTTAGCATTTCTTAGAAGAATCGCTAATACATTAATGTAGCCCTTTGTTGAATCGCCATCATTTGTCATTTGCGTAGCGCTTTAATAGCTAACCTTAAATCGATTTCGTATCATGGTCCTGGTTTACCTCAATTAGGACCTTCTACGGTACGTAATATGCTTAGGACGACATCAGGAATCGAATGTTTACTTAAACTATTCTTATGGTTGCTTCTTACATAATCATCAGAAGGAATGTATATCCTCCATCACATTATGACCTTCAAGGTTCTCCTCGATATCATTCTGTCTCTTTGGTATAAGCATTCATAATGACTCCTTTATACATAAAGTGTCGGCCACCTCATTGGCCTTTCCTGATAATAATAATTCCTCACAATCAATGTTTTCTGGGTCTGTTCGAACTTAATTTTTTTTTATCTCATTCCCATCACTGTTGGGTGAAAGCATTTTCCCTTAATCTCTGCTGAAGGAGAGAAAATATCGATCAGTCTTTTTCCATAAGTCATTGCTTCCACCTTCCCGTGTGAACTTTATCACAATTACTCCCAATCATACCTAAGATATTTCTTTTTTTAGTTCTTTCTGGTTTTAGGTTAATCTCAACCTTTATTGGTTCAATCCATGACCCTTCATGGTTTTACCAACGCCTTATCTGGCATTATCATTATTATGTCATACTTTTCCTACCAAACTTCCAGTTAGAAACTCAGAATATTACCTTTTTCCTTGTAAGGTTTCTTAGGTCATCCACATCATTCATCCTGTATTTTCTGGGTAGAGTGTATATCAAACATCATTCATCAATCTTATAACAATTCTGTCTATGTGCTTTTCAAAATTCCTTTAAATAAATCCTTAAAGGTTGTTGTTGCCTTAGTCAATCCAACTTATATCATCCAAATTCACAATGTCTTTATAACATTTAAGATAGTGACTTTGTAGTGTTTAAGGGAGTATGTTAAGTTTTATTCAAAATGAAAAGATTCAATTCTATGAAGTCCTCTGTCAAATTGGAGACATTAGAAATTATATACGTTCTCCAAGAAGAACTTTGCAAAATATTTAAGACTATTTTCCTTAAAATAAAAACTAAAGGCATATATAGAAATTATACCACACTAACAATTTTTAATTTGATTTAATTTCTAATTTTGGAAACCACACCTAATTGGTTTGGCCTTTTGTGACAGTTTTCTCTCTGAAACGGTTCAATTCAAACTGCACAATTATCATTCCTGGGGCCTACATGTGTATATGGCTATCTGCAGTCTTGCTACTTATAATCAGCAACTCAGCAAGCTCTTGTTTATATGCAGTCTGTACTCGTTCATAATAAGAAAAGCTAAGCATGGAGCCAAAACCTTCACAACCTCTTGAACTTCCTCCTACTCCTCCTAAGCAAATAATGGAGGAAGAGATAGTCTACAGCCAAGAATTCTTGAACTTGGTTTCAACCTTGCCTAAAGAGAAGAGTATTTCCGGGCCGAGCTTGTATCAACACAATGGCTTTTGGTTTCCATTAGCACATTTTCATGGCATCTTTAATTTGCATAAACATTTTCAACCTCGCAAAAATGATATCTTCCTTGTAACTCCTCCTAAATCCGGTACGACATGGTTAAAAGCCATAATCTATACTTTACTGAACCGCGAAATCCACCATCCTCAAGATCCTCACCACCCTTTGCTAATGAAAACTCCGCATAAGCTTGTTCCTTTTTTAGAGTTACTTGAACCGTCTGAATACGACTCCATATCCAACTCCTTGGACAACAGCACTAGGATCTTCGGATCTCATATACCAGCAGGTTGCCTCCCTATCTCTGTGATAGGGGACCATAGTTCATTTAATTGCAAAATAGTTTTTTTGTGCAGGGACATCAAGGATACATTTGTTTCCCTGTTTCACTTTATCAGCCTGCAAGATGTAAATCCGTCATCCAAGTCTTTGGAAACTGCCTTCGAGTTGTACAGCAAAGGAGTAAGTGGATTCGGACCAGTTTGGGACCAAATTCTAGGATATTGGAAGGAGAGCGTAAAGAGGCCAAAAAAGGTGTTGTTCATGAGGTATGAAGACATGAAAGCTGAGCCTCATTTTCAATTAAGACGCCTTGCACTTTTTCTAGGAAAACCTCTGTCTGAAGTGGAAGAAAATTCAGGGTTGCTTGATCAAATCATAAGTTTGTGCAGCTTTGATAATATGAAGAATCTTGAGGTTAATAAGTGCGGAAAAACATTTGGTTTAAAGAATCACACATTTTACAGGAGTGGTGAAGTTGGAGATGGTAAAAAGTATTTAACTGCTGACATGGCTGCTAGGATGGATCAAATTACTGAAGAAAAGTTTCGTGACTCTGGATTATCTCTCTGATATGTCAGCATTATTCTCTGTTAATCATGTACTGTTAAGTGTTTTTTCGGTTGTTCTTTTGTCCAACTGGGGTCTCGTCTTTGTTTCTGTATGTTTTATTTACTAATAAATGCAATAACCGAATTACCCTACTAGCCTTTGGTGTTTGGTTCCTTGTAGTGTAAACTCGCAAGATCGCGAGGTTTGACACTAGAACTGAATGTTTTATTGTTTTTTAATATTGTTAACGCTAGAACTGATCTATGCTAATTCTATGACATACTTTTATGTTTTATTCGCCCTTGCAATACATTGATTAGCGATTTAAGAAAGGTATTGAAAAGTTCAGCTCCCTGATTCAACAAGCAAATTGTTACAATTCTTCATCTTCACAAAAATGTAACTGTCAAACTATGAATAAAGCTTGAACATCAATGGTGAATAGCTACTGTTTTTCATACTAACTGAAACTGTGTTTACATCTTTAGAGAGAAATGAAAATTACAGAATGAATGCTAAGAACTGAGATGGTGTTATACTCCTAAGAGTTTGTTACATCACAACTATCAAGTTTCTAACTAACTATTTCCTATAGTAGTAAACATTGATAAAAATAGAATGTCTGATGTGGAGAGAACTGACGTGGATTATTGTTTTTTACTCATATATTCAACATCCCCCCTCAAACTGGGCTGGCAAACTGTCATGCCAAGTTTGGTTAACAAATGTTGAAACTGAGTTGATGGTAAGACTTTAGTAAAAACATCTGCAAGTTGGGATGTTGTTGGTAGATAGGTGATTTGCAGTAAGCCTTCTAAAACTTTGTCTCGTGTGAAGTGCACATCTATCTCAATGTGTTTTGTTCTCTCGTGATGAACAGGATTCTTAGCAATATGGATGGCACTTTGATTATCACAATCCAGAGTTACAGGTTTAAGATTTGTGACTCCCAATTCTGCAAGTAAACGAACCATCCAAGTAACTTCAGATGCTAAAGAGGCCATTGATCGATATTCTGCTTCTGAAGAGCTTCTGGAAACAGTGCTTTGCTTCTTTGACTTCCAACTAACTGGTGAATTTCCAAGTAACATAACATAACCAGATATTGACCTTCTAGAATCAGGACATGATCCCCAATCAGAGTCAGAAAAAGGTTGTAAAGTTAATTGCTCAGAACCTTTCAGTAAAATACCTTGTCCAGCTGTTGAAGATACATAATGCAAAACATACAATAAAGCATTATAATGTGATACTCTAGGAGCCTGTAGAAATTGACTGAGGTGTTGAACAGTGTATGCAAGATCAGGTGTAGACACTAGGATCAGAATATAATTCACCCTCATTAGCCTTTAATTTCAAGTTCAGAGGTAGAGGAGTAAGTACTTTCTTATCTCCAGAAATACCAGCTTCTTCAAGCAACTCAAGAGTAAATTTCTTCTGAGACAAGACAATTCCTGAATCAACATAAGCAATTTCAATTCCCAAAAAGAAACTCAGCTGTCCCAAATCTTTAATGCTGAAAGTTTTGTCCTAATGTAGCTTGATATCAGAAATTCCTTGAATATCATTTCCTGTGAGAATGATATCATCCACATACACAGCTGCAATTGTCATTTGACCATTAACATTTTTGATAAAAAGTGAATAGTCATTTTTGGATTGAACAAAACCTTTCTTTAACAATTCTCCAACAAGCTTAGCAAACCATTGTCTTGATGCATGCCTTAATCCATACAAGGATTTGAGAAGCATATAAACTTGATTGTATGGATTAGAGATACCTTCAGGAACTAGCATATATAATTCTTCAAGTAAATCGCCATGTAAAAACGCATTATTGACATCTAGCTGAGATAGAGTCCAACCTTTATGAGCTGCAACTGCAATGAGGCATCTGATTGTTGTCATTTTGACAACAGGAGAGAAAGTTTCCTCAAAGTCTATACCCCACTTTTGATTGTATCCTTTAGCAACAAGCCTGGCCTTGAATCTTTCCACAGTACCATCTGCCTTGAGTTTGATTTTGAAAACCCATTTATAGCCTATAGGTTTCTTGCCAGGTGGAAGATCAACCAATGTCCAAGTGTTATTTAACTACAAGGCTTGTAATTCTTTGTTCATTGCATTAATCCATCTAGGATCTTTGACAGCCTCTGCATAACAACTTGGCTCAACTAAAGAAGAATTCTGGGCTACCATGGCCTAAAATGAATGTGGTAGAGAATAGTATGCCACCAGATTGCACCAGTGGGAATTAATAGCAGTAGTTTGAGAAGTACCATAAACAAAATCAGAATAAACCGATGGTTTCTTGATATTTCTAGTGCTTCTTCTGAGTTGAGTATCCTGAGAAGTAGTATCCTGAGAAGTAGTATCCTAGGAAGTAATATCTTGAGAAGTAGTGGCTGAAGAAGTCTCAGAAGTAGATAAGTCAAGTAAAGTATCTGTCTGAACTGGAGAAGTGGTGTTACCATCTGGTGGCTGTATACTACTCTGTAATACATCTGGTAAAACTATGTTTGAAAAATCATCACAATCAGTAGAGCTAGGCAAAAAGAAAGGTGATGGTTTGGAAGTTGTAGATGTACTAAGATGGAAAGGAAAATGTTGCTCGTGAAAGATAACATCTCTAGAATTGAAAATCTGTAGTGTAGTCAAGTTCAACAGTTTGTAACCTTTTGTTCCTGCAGGATAACCAAGGAATACACATTTTTGTGCTCTGGAATCGAACTTTGATCTTTGAACAATACTTGAACTTGCAAAACATAAGCAACCAAACACATTTAAGTAGCTTAAGTCTGGTGGAGTATTGAATAACTTCTCAAAAAGACTAATTAACCCCAAAGTTTGAAGTGGCATTCTGTTGATGATATGTACAACTCATAAAATACATTCTCCCCAGTATTTAATTGGTACACCAGTCTGGAAAAATAAAGCCCTAGCACTTTCAAGATATGCCTATGCTTTCGTTCTACCAAACCATTTTGTTGTGGTGAGTTCACAAAGCTTCTTTGATGAACAATTCCTCTAGATGCATAGAAATCTTTCATTTTTCCTTCACGGAATTCTGCTGCATTATCACTCCTAATGATCTTTATAACTCCATTAAATTGAGGAGTGACATGATTAGAAAAATTCTCCAAGACAGTAGATACTTCTGACTTATGCTTCATGAGAAATATCCAAGTCATTCTATTGAATCATCTACCACAGTGAGGAAAAACTTATGTCCAGAATATGTAGAATCTTTGTATGGTCCTCATGTGTCAATGTGTACCAGATCAAAAATCTTAGTAGTTCTTGTAGTACTAGAGGGAAAAGGATTTCGAGTATGCTTAGCTCTAGGACATATTTGACAAATACTGTCTAGAGTATTACCTACTGCAGTATCTAATGTCTTTATGTGTCTAGAGTATGCTTATGTCTTTATGTCACTGCAGTATCTAGAGTATTACCCACTGCAGTATTTGATGAAGTCAAGCAAAATTTACCTACTACATTAGCAAACTTATTATCAGAATCAGCACCTAACATTTCTTTAGAATTATCCTTGCCAAATAGCTTCAAGAGTTGTTGATATTGAGCTGTTGTAAACACTGCATTTTGATCTGTATTCTGTTCCTCTTTATACTGTAAGCAGCTACTTTCTTATCCTTGTCATATCTGAAATTGTTTGGATATCCATGTAACTTATAACATCTTTGAACTGTATGTCCTGGTAGCTTGCAATGATCACAAAAGAAAGAACCACCTCTGTTCCATGTGTCTGAATTATATGGTCTTTGATTGAAAGACTGAAATTGTGGTCTAAATCTTCGATTAGCAGCCATAGCCAAAGAGTCTTCCACACTATATTATCCTTGATACAACTTCTTATGATTTTCTTCTTGCATTATCAAACGATAAGCATGAGAAATACTTGGAAATGGATTCATAACCAGTATAGATCCTCTTATGACTTCAAAACCTTCATTCAGTTTCATCAAAAAATCAACTAATCTTTTGTCTTCCTGAGATTTTACTTGTTTAGTAGTGATATTACATGTGCAATTTGTGCAATTGCATATAGGTAAAGCATCAACTGAATCAAGCTGGTCCCATAACATCTTAATCTTTGTATAGTAACTCGAAACTCTGTCACTTCCTTTCCTAATTTCATTCAATGATTGAGTTAATTAACTCGAACAAAAGAGTACCAGAAGACTGACCAAATCGCTCCTCTAGATTCAACCAAATTTCTCTTGCAGTTGTGAAATACAGAACACTCCTAGCAATATCTTGATCAAGAACACCTAACAACCATGAGATTAACATACTATTACATCTATCCCATGCCTTATAGTTTCTATCTACAACATCTGGTTTTACAACCGTTCCATCCACAAAAACTATCTTATTCTTGGCATTCAAACTGATCATCATAGATCGTTTCCAATCTGAATATGCAGTACCATCAAACTTCACATTAACCAGTTTCATTCCCTGATTATCAGATGGATGTAGATAAAAATATTGAGATGTGGGATCTTGTGAAGAATCAATATTCGTAGTAGTAGCCATTTCGTAAACAATCTTTCCAGAAATATCACGTCCGTACAGATTAACAACAAGAATTAGAGAAGAAACAACAAGAATCACCAGAAACAACAAGATTCAGTAAAGATTATTGAAATTGAACAAAAATTTCATCAGAATTGAACAAAAATGAATGTTCTAAGCACTGAATCAAAGCGAAATCAACATATCAACACAAATTTTCAGATCGAAATAATCAAATCTAGATAATCAAATCGAAACACAAAATATTCCCAGAAGAACAGAATGAACAAATTAAATCTGATCAAGAACTAGAAGAAAATGATCGATACCTCAAAGAATCAACATAAAAGTTTCGTTTTCGCGGAAGAAAAATCAACAAATCTCCAGAAACGTAATCGGACGCTCTGATACCATGTTAAAATTCTTCATCTTCACAAAAATGTAATTGTTAAACTATGAATAAATCTTGAACATCAATGGTGAATAGCTACTGTTTTTCATACTAACTGAAACTATGTTTACATCTTTAGAGAGAAATGAAAATTACAGAATGAATGCTAAGAACTGAGATAGTGTTATACTCCTAAGAGTTTGTTACATCACAGCTGTCAAGTTTCTAACTAACTATTTCCTATAGTAGTAAACATTGCTAAAAATAGAATGTCTGATTTGGAGAGAGCTGACGTGGATTACTGTTTTTTACTCATATATTCAACACAAATCCATATATGAGTATATTATGAATGCAAAAGTAGTGGGAGAAGGAGAGAGATCTAATATAGATTACCATGTTACGTGGGGAATGTTACATCTTTCTGTAAGAACAGAGCACCTGAATATATTCAGGTATTGAAGGCTATGTGATTCTTTAAACATGGAGCAACTCTTCATATTCGTATATTTTTGAATTTATAATGCCGTGAGAGAAGAAAGGTTTGATATTATCCGCCAATACTTATGGTTAGGACCTTCCTCTAATACTTATGGTTTTATATGAGTTTGTTACTTAACATATAGAACTGTAGTAATATGAGTTTGTTACTTAACATATTGAACTTTAGTATATCAGATCATGGCCTATGACGAACAAGGTAAATTGCAATAATATCAGTAGATTAGATATCTTAGTTTTGTGCCTGAATAAGATTCCTGAGTATCAGATAGTTGATTCAGTTTCTTGATGTAAGGTTGAAAAGGCTATAAGTTCTCCTGATTCGGTTTTATTTATGTATGGTTGTAATGGCTAAAAGTTCTCTAATTTCTTCTACCTTCTCTCCAGTTTTTTTTAATTACATTGCACTTGACAGTGTTGCCAATTTTTGTCGTGCTTTGCTTGTTTATGCAACAAGCACATAATCATAATCATAACAAGCACATCAGCTAAAAATGCATCACCAATCTTTTCTTAATTTTATTGCTCTGTATAATGAGTCTATATGCTCTGGTGGTCAACGATGAAAATGCTATATTTAGGATTGAATGTAATCTTCATCTTCTTTGTGGTTCAAAAAGTCAACCAGTCTGCTCGCTGCTTGAGTGATTGGATTAAAATGTTAAAAGTACATCAACTTTTAGGTTTCTTTTCTCTTGATATTTAATAGCAAAGTAAACACCGACCTGATCCGTCAAACCATCACAGGTACCGATCGTAAGATTTTTATACTGCTAACTCAAAATTATATTTTCCCGAAACAAGTAGATAGATTAAATCTGACCAATACAGTACAATACGAGGCTGAGTACAAACTCTGGTGAGATTACAAAAGATTTAAGACCTAAATACAAGGATCATCTTTGTAAAAACAGAATTTGTTTTGGGCAAGCTGCTGAGAACGTACCCAAGATCATTTTTCTATATGATTTATATAGAGAAAGAGAGTTGCAGGCATGGCACCTTAAACCTTGTTACAAAAGATTTGTTAGATACTTAATATCTAGTTAATTTGGAATATATGACTTACATTAAATGCTATGAATTTAGATGGCTTTTCATTACTGGATACCCGGATTCTGCTCATCTTTCAACCCGAAAAATCTCAGTTGGAGCCGGATGATCCTAATAACAAAAACAATTGAATCATCTTGATGAAGCCTTAATAATGGTAAGTAGAAATGTACTCTAATACTCTAATGAAACCAGATCATTGGTGTAACACCCCCAGATCCGGGGTCAGGGATCTGGTCGTTACGGTCTCAATTTCCATCCACAAAACCAATATGAATTAATTTACAACCTTGTGACCCAAAACAACAACATGAAACACACCCGTTATAGTCCCATAGATGAAATCAGAGTAACTCCCAAATTTTATAAATCACAAGCTTGAGTTTATACAACTCAAAGAATTACAATTAACCATTACATACTCTTTGCCATCCATTTGTATGTGTCATATAATAAATACATTAGACACTCAGATGCTAACAACTAGCCTACCAATAGCTTCCTCTTCATCAATGGTAGTTAGAACCTCAGCGATAATCCTCTGACAGCCAACACCTGCTTGCGCCGAGTGCGCCTTGCACGGGCCGTCTGATCTAGCTGTTGTTGTGACATAATAAATAAAGCAAGGGTGAGCGATAGCCCACCGAAAATAATGTATAACTGAATAATAATATATAACAGTTCAAAAGTATCTTTGAAACCATATGGCATGCACTTACGAAGATAGTGCCAGTATAATGTAAATGATGAAGTTACAAGGTAACTCAAATTATATCATCTGTGGGAATATCTGCTATGCCAAAGATAAGCAAGATAGCATCATTTTCATAAAAGAGGAACTTGCAAAAAAGATGTTTCAATTCCAGTTTCAAACACTTTTCAACCCTGCCAACAATGATAATGTTGCAAAAAATTCCAACTTTGGATGATGAACTAATACTGGAGTATTCACCGCGCCCGCTGTTCCAATCCTTACGATGATCAGTCGCAGATTGTACAGCTCAAATTAGTTTTACTACCGGTAGAAGGAAGAACTGACGGATTTACTTGTCTACTGCCCTGTTAGATCTCCCCGGCCAACGGTTGGGCCAATGGGATGGACCGGCGCTACTCGGCCTCTTACACGACTCCTAGTTCGAATAAGATCCATAACTCTGAAACATAAAGATCTTCCCCCTTTCCCCAAGTGTAATACTTGTTGATAAGACTCCACGAAGTAGTCGTATCTAGTTGGAAAGGGAGATTCACCGATATTTCCCAAGCTGCTGTTTGTTAATAAATATTAACTTGTTCCAACATTCTTACCCCTCGAATAATGAGTGGGTACACAAGATTCCTTGAATAATGGCAACACAAGATAAATAACATTTCTCAAGTAAGGTTCCCTTATAATCTGAGAGACAGAATTGAACGAAGAATAGAGTTTCTGAGAACCTTCCTTGATAAGATAATATAATAATAGGATTCAGAGATAATTTATTTAATATTCGAGGGTCGAAGATGATATTCGAATGAAGTAAATCACTCTGAAACGAGATAAAAGAATTAAATAAATATTCCAAGGAATATTTATCAAGTTAGAATATTGGAGGAATAATCTTAATATAAAATATTACTCGGAATAATCCTCGAATAAATATTCACAAATAATATTCATTAAATAATTAATGAATATTCAAATAAATAGTACTTATCAAACAAATAAACTCGAATGAATATGTGAAATAATATTCACTAAATAATTAAATAGTGAATATCCAAATTAATAATAATTAACAAATAAATATTACTCGAAGGAGTATTCGAAATAATATTCAATGGATAAATAGTGAATATTCAATTTAATAATGCTTATCAATTAAATAAAACCCGAATGAATATTCGAAACAATATTCACTGAACAAATAGTGAATCTTTGGATTTATAATAATACTTATTAAAGAAATAATTATCAATTGAATGTTCGAGATAATATTCATTGAATAAATAATGAATATTCGAATTAATAATATCGATTAAAGGAATAATCACCAAATGAATATTCGAAACAATATTCACTGGACAATAGTGAATCTTCAAATTAATAACAATATTTATTGAAGAAATAATTATCAAATGGATATTCGAGGTAATATTCATTGAATAATTAACGAATATTGACTTAATAATACTTAACGAAGAAATAATTATCAAATGAATATTCGAAATAATATTCAATGATGAATCGGCTTTCAACGGATATTGAAGATAATATTCATTGATTAAAGCAAGCTCAAGAGAATATTTAAAATAATATTTATTGAATAATTTAAGTTCGAATGAATATTCAATATAATATTCGTAAATAATCCCAAAGGAATATGCAAATAGTATCCATCAAATAAATACTTGGAAAAATATTCCCTTAAATATTTTTCCCATGAAAATAATCTCAATATATCAAGAAATACCGACTCCCGGTCTGTACTCGAAGAATGAGATTCAGATGCCCTTCACTTAAGGGTCTTAGCAATATTCGGCTTATAACCGATACATTATCAATCCAGCTCAAAAGCCAACAATAATTCAAGGAACAAGTATCACAATATATATCTTGAAAATAGGCATGCATGCTATGGCATATGTATCATAAAACAACAGATATATATATATTGTCACAACAACAGCTTCAAATTTATTGAAGACTTGCCTGGTACTCTAGCTTATGCTAGTGGCATGGCTCGGGGTGGTCCGGTGATCTATACATAATCAAAATATTCGAGGTTAATCACTTAACGCTTTTAAGAAGCTAAGTGTAACTCTTATTAATACCGTTTTAACCAGACACTTGTTCGCTATTACGGCATGTCCTTATACTTACACTTGGTACGCACTTAAGTCATATAAGTTCTAAGGTCGGTCATTTACGAACCATGATGATACCTCGAGTTTTATTGCCCGTTTACTAAGTGATTTTCCAAGTTATAGCCAAGTAATCTTTTAAGGGGTTCGTTCGCGCTTAACCTTGATTCGAACATTTTTATAAAATCGGAAAACGATTCTTTCGACGTGAGGTCTTCTCTCACACCTTCCTTATTACCTCTAGTATTTAATTACCATGATTTGTCACTGCATAACACGTTTTAGGAAGGTTCAATTTCAGTTACGAACTTGCTTCTACGGTTTCGAACCACGTTTACGAATTTAACCATAACTCCTAAACCGTAAGTCCATTTCACGTGATCTTTATATCAAAACGAAGCTTATAACATGATCTAACTTATCATGGCAGAACACGAAGCTAGACAGTGAGTTATGGCTACTGTTAAACACGATTTCTTAATGTTAACGAAATTTCATCATTACGATGGCTATAAATCGAACGTTCTAAAAATCGTAACATCAAAACCAAGCCACACCGGGCATCCATACAACTTATACACATGTTATTCATCTTAAAAGATTCAAGAACATCTCAATTCATCATAATACCCATCATGTCTCTTAAATCAACTAATCAACTATATAATCATGCTTATAACATCACCATAATCATATCAATCTAAAACCATCAAGAACATGCTTAAAACTCAAAGTAAGATCTAGGGTTCTTAAGAGATATACCTTCCTTGGAGTGTGTACTAGCTTTACTAAGCTCAATCTAGTCCTTGTATAGCCTTAACAAAGCTTGGATCATCAAAGAAATCAAGGAAAACAAAGTTAGTTTATGGAGGTTACTATTCACCCTCCACTTTGATGATTTATTTGAAAATGGAAAAAGAAGAGATTGAAGCTAAGATTTCTAGGAGATCACTTTTATGAAATATAGAACTCACCATAAAAATTTGGAGCTCAAACAATGGTTGGAAGCTTGATTTTGCTTCTTGAATTAAGCAAAAATTCGAAGTGCCTTTTTCAAGGGGAAAAACAGGGTGACTTCTCGAATTTATTTACCCATCCAAACGATCTTGAAAAATTATGAAATTAAATCCACAACTTCATCTTGATGTGTAGAAGCTCTGTGAAGTTTTTCATGATTTTTAGCTGAGTAGAAACAGGTGAAAAAAAATCGCAAAGACCCCTGCCCTGGAAATTGCAAACTGCTGGAAATGGGAGAGAAAAGAGAGAAAAGGTGGTTGGCTTGCTTTGTTCTCATCCAATGTGTATTATTGTTTTGTTAAGAAAATATCTAAACCATAAAGTAGCTTTAATAAAGGTGCTAGGTCATGGATGATGTCTTTTGGATGGATAAGTGTTGAAGAGTAGTGGTAAGGAAGCTAAGTACTTGGCATGTTCTCTAAGTGTGCTAGTTACTCTTGTAACTACTTAGTTACTTGACCTTATCCACTTGCACATGCATGAATCTTGACTCTCTGCTTATTTCTTTGTCCGGTTATTGCTCCATTTTCTTGATCGTTCGAAGGAACATCTCAAATATTTCTCGTTAAGGTTTTACCGGAAACCTTAACGAGAAATATTTGAATTAATATCCTAATATCCTTAATCCTTCTTTAATATCCTTGAATTTAAATTCCTTAAATCTCTTAAATAAATCCTTAAATCCTTCAGTGTCCAGGAAAATCTCGGAGAAAATAAAAGTGCTATTTTTCTGAATCCAATATCGTTTACATACACTTATCTTGCCCCTGGATCATGAATACGAACTCCGAAATCCGTTCCGAATACTTCTATATAGCGCCGTCTTAATTATATTCTCATTTCCACCAAAAACACTATTCACTGCTTATTCTCTTTTATTCCTTATATTTAATAAAATGTCCTTGTCCTCTTTCGAGCGTTCCTTAACTCTTTCACGGAACCTCTGGACTAATAACATATATCGATTTGGATGACATGAGAATAACTTCCCTATTTGGAAATACTATATCTTATTTCCCTAGGAGATAGATTATTCTTATCTATGCTGTCAACCACTACCATTCTTCATGGCATATAAACATTTGAATCGTAATCCATTCCATTCATTCAGAAGAACAACTGTTACATCATAGTTGTAACCATTATTCACTCTCACATCATTATATAATAAAAAGTTTTAATTCTACCCAAAAATCCGGGTTCGTACAGTCTCCCCTCCTTAAAAGGATTCCGTCCCGGAATCAGTTCAAGAACAAATGGGGGTACTTTTCCAGTATCGTGCTTTCCAATTCCCAAGTTGATTCTTCCACATTGTGATTTTGCCACAAGACTCTGACTAGCTCGATGACCCTGTTTCGGAGCACTTGCTCTTTTCGATCTATGGTTTCCATAGGTTGCTCCACATAGGTTAGATTTAGTTGCATGTCTACGTGCTCGTATTCAACTACATACTTGGCGTCCGGATTGTAATTTCTCCACATCGAAACACATTGTGCACTTGTTGCAGATTTGGGGGTAATGCTAGTTCGTAATCTAGTTCCCCGATCCATCCGTAATCATTCCAATCATTTTACAGCACATCTCACCAGTGCTACAATACTCCTCTTATCCTTCTTCGTCAACTTTGCTACTTTTCGTACAACACACTATCCGGGCTATGCTCTTACCCAGTCATATACTGTAACTTTTATTGGTATATGCAGTGATTTCGATATCACTATCGCGCTGCGAATTCGGAGATAACCTCACTCGTAATTACGCATTTCCTGATCGCTTTAATCTTCGCAATCTCGATCAATATATATATAGAAAATTTATTGAGAGATCACTCATGATCAATGAACATTTGTCATATTGCATAGTTAGTACAGAAGGGGGCCAGCCTTTAGTACTTGACAAACAATTAAACAAGTTTTGGTATTCCACCTAGACTTCTATCACACAGAAAGATAGTCACGTAGAAGTACCTCCCCTCCTTAAAGGGTTGTTCTTCTCAATTCAGAAAGAAGATGAATAGGAGAGAAGAAAAGAAAAGAATTTCAAAAAAATTATAGAAAGTTTTCATGATTGCAAAATATCATACTTAGGATTTACCTCTGAACTATAGAGATTCATTAGAGAAGAAAAATAACCGTATTCGTATCAAATACTACTTTATCGTAATTTCACGTGTCAACATATCCCTGCTGCTATGTCCATCATTCTATGGACTATACTCTTGTTAGATCTTAGCATCATTCACTTTTGTAAAATCCTTCAACCTCTCAGGTTAAATCTTTGATTTCTCGCTTGACATTATTATTACTGACATTCCACGCCACACTATTAGCTCTTTCATATTCATAATACTAACACTATCAGGTCGTCATCCCGAGAGTTCGCTAGAAAACCCATTCATCAATCCATTCATAGCATTCCTTGCTTCGCATTCCATAATTATTTCTCAATCTTTTCTTTATCAATCACCTCCTTCTCATCATCTGATTCTCATTCACTTCTGTTATTTATTTCCACCGTCATCTCATATTAAGGCATCCTTTGTACTTGACACCTTCTTATTGGTATCCCGTAACCTTTTTATTCGATAAGTATCACATCTTTGGGGTCAAACTTTCCTTTATTCAACCATCTAAATTCTCACTTTCTCGATCCATGAGTCTCTTGATTACTCAAACGATCTATTCCAAATATCCTCGAATTCTCCTAACTTAAAAGGGAGTTAATCCATATGTCATTTATGCTTTCAATTTCAACTTTTCTAACTTCATTGCTGGGGTTTCTCAGGAGTCCGCATATCCAACTCCCTTATTGATTTTCAATTCTATTTCTATTTCTATCAGCCACTTGGCTCCCATTTCTACCATAATCCCTTTATGAATCATCATAGCATTATCATTTATTTCGAGCATCACGTCTTTCCAAAACTAAGCTATCCGAAATAAACCTTGACGATTTCTCTAACTTAGACCCAATATAATCTATTCCTGCCAAACTTGCCTCTTAGCATTTCTTAGAAGAATCGCTACTACATTAATGTCGCCCTTTGTTGAATCGCCATCGTTTGTCATTTGCGTAGCGCTTTAATAGCTAACCTTAAATCGATTTCGTATCATGGTCCTGGTTTACTTCAATTAGGACCTTCTACGGTACGTAATATGCTTAGGACGACATCAGGAATCGAATGTTTACTTAAACTATTCTTATGGTTGCTTCTTACATAATCATCAGAAGGAATGTAAATCCTCCATCACATTATGACCTTCAAGGTTCTCCTTGATATCATTCTGTCTCTTTGGTATAAGCATTCATAATGACTCCTTTATACATAAAGTGTTGGCCACCTCATTGGCCTTTCCTGATAATAAAAATTCCTCGCAATCAATGTTTTCTGGGTCTGTTCCAACTTAAAAAATTTTTTATCTCATTCTCATCACTGTTGGGTGAAAGCATTTTCCCTTAATCTCTGCTGAAGAAGAGAAAATATCGATCAGTCTTTTTCCATAAGTCATTGCTTCCACCTTCCCGTGTGAACTTTATCACAATTACTCCCAATCATACCTAAGATATTTCTTTTCTTAGTTCTTTCTGGTTTTAGGTTAATCTCAACCTTTATTGGTTCAATCCATGACCCTTCATGGTTTTACCAACGCCTTATCTGGCATTATCATTATTATGTCATACTTTTCCTACCAAACTTCCAGTTAGAAACTCAGAATATTACCTTTTTCCTTGTAAGGTTTCTTAGGTCATCCACATCATTCATCCTGTATTTTCTGGGTAGAGTGTATATCAAACATCATTCATCAATCTTATAACAATTCTGTCTATGTGCTTGTCAAAATTCCTTTAAATAAATCCTTAAAGGTTGTTGTTGCCTTAGTCAATCCAACTTATATCATCCAAATTCACAATGTCTTTATAACATTTAAGATAGTGACTTTGTAGTGTTTAAGGGAGTATGTTAAGTTTTATTCAAAATGAAAAGATTCAATTCTATGAAGTCCTCTGTCAAATTGGAGACATTAGAAATTATATACGTTCTCCAAGAAGAACTTTGCAAAATATTTAAGACTATTTTCCTTAAAATAAAAACTAAAGGCATATATAGAAATTATACCACACTAACAATTTTTAATTTGATTTAATTTCTAATTTTGGAAACCACACCTAATTGGTTTGGCCTTTTGTGACAGTTTTCTCTCTGAAACGGTTCAATTCAAACTGCACAATTATCATTCCTGGGGCCTACATGTGTATATGGCTATCTGCAGTCTTGCTACTTAGAGGGGTGTATTCAATTTATAGATTTTAATAGATTTATAATAATCCATGGATTTTAGAAGATTTTTGTTGATTTCAATTCTACGTTGATTTCAGTAGAGTTGATGAAAAATCTCGTAGAATCTTGCTGATTTAACTAGAATTCTCGACAAATTCTTCAAAATCTCATTGACTTTGGTAAGATTTCAAATGATATAAAATATACTAGCAAATCCTTCAAAATCCATCATTTTATCAAAACAAAAAAAATCCATGAAATTTTGAATACCATCGGATTTTAAAGGACTTTTTAAAATCTAAAACGAATACACCCAGATTTTAATGAACTTTTTAAAATCTAAAATGAATACACCCATATTTTAACGGATTTTTTGAAATTCTTATTGAATACCACCAGATTTCAAATGACTTTTTAAAATCCAAATTAAATACCCCAGGATTTTAGAAATCCAAAAAAATCCTTCAAAATCCGGATTGAATACACCCCTCTTAATCAGCAACTCAGCAAGCTCTTGTTTATATGCAGTCTGTACTCGTTCATAATAAGAAAAGCTAAGCATGGAGCCAAAACCTTCACAACCTCTTGAACTTCCTCCTGCTCCTCCTAAGCAAATAATGGAGGAAGAGATAGTCTACATCCAAGAATTCTTGAACTTGGTTTCAACCTTGCCTAAAGAGAAGAGTATTTCCGGGCCGAGCTTGTATCAACACAATGGCTTTTGGTTTCCATTAGCACATTTTCATGGCATCTTTAATTTGCATAAACATTTTCAACCTCGCAAAAATGATATCTTCCTTGTAACTCCTCCTAAATCCGATACGACATGGTTAAAAGCCATAATCTATACTTTACTGAACCGCGAAATCCACCATCCTCAAGATCCTCACCACCCTTTGCTAATGAAAACTCCGCATCAGCTTGTTCCTTTTTTAGAGTTACTTGAACCGTCTGAATATGACTCCATATCCATTTCCTTGGACAACAACACTAGGATCTTCGGATCTCATATACCAGCAGGTTGCCTCCCTATCTCTGTGATAGGGGACCATAGTTCATTTAATTGCAAAATAGTTTTTTTGTGCAGGGACATCAAGGATACATTTGTTTCCCTGTTTCACTTTATCAGCCTGCAAGATGTAAATCCGTCATCCAAGTCTTTGGAAACTGCCTTCGAGTTGTACAGCAAAGGAGTAAGTGGATTCGGACCAGTTTGGGACCAAATTCTAGGATATTGGAAGGAGAGCGTAAAGAGGCCAAAAAGGTGTTGTTCATGAGGTATGAAGACATGAAAGCTGAGCCTCATTTTTAGTTAAGACGCCTTGCACTTTTTCTAGGAAAACCTCTGTCTGAAGTGGAAGAAAATTCAGGGTTGCTTGATCAAATCATAAGTTTGTGCAGCTTTGATAATATGAAGAATCTTGAGGTTAATAAGTGCGGAAAAACATTTGGTTTAAAGAATCACACATTTTACAGGAGTGGTGAAGTTGGAGATGGTAAAAAGTATTTAACTGCTGACATGGCTGCTAGGATGGATCAAATTACTGAAGAAAAGTTTCGTGACTCTGGATTATCTCTCTGATATGTCAGCATTATTCTCTGTTAATCATGTACTGTTAAGTGTTTTTCCGGTTGTTCTTTTGTCCAACTGGGGTCTCGTCTTTGTTTCTGTATGTTTTATTTACTAAATAAATGCAATAACCGAATTACCCTACTAGCCTTTGGTGTTTGGTTCCTTGTAGTGTAAACTCGCAAGATCGCGAGGTTTGACACTAGAACTGAATATTTTATTGTTTTTGAATATTGTTAATGCTAGAACTGATCTATGCTAATTCTATGACATACTTTTATGTTTTATTCGCCCTTGCAATACCTTGATTAGCGATTTAAGAAAGGTATTGAAAAGTTCAGCTCCCTGATTCAACAAGCAAATTGTTACAATTCTTCATCTTCACAAAAATGTAACTGTCAAACTATGAATAAAGCTTGAACATCAATGGTGAATAGCTACTGTTTTTCATACTAACTGAAACTGTGTTTACATCTTTAGAGAGAAATGAAAATTACAGAATGAATGCTAAGAACTGAGATGGTGTTATACTCCTAAGAGTTTGTTACATCGCAACTATCAAGTTTCTAACTAACTATTTCCTATAGTAGTAAACATTGATAAAAATAGAATGTCTGATGTGGAGAGAACTGACGTGGATTATTGTTTTTTACTCATATATTCAACATCCCCCCTCAAACTGGGCTGGCAAACTGTCATGCCAAGTTTGGTTAACAACTGTTGAAACTGAGTTGATGGTAAGACTTTAGTAAAAACATCTATAAGTTGGGATGTTATTGGTAGATAGGTGATTTGCAGTAAGCCTTCTAAAACTTTGTCTCGTGTGAAGTGCACATCTATCTCAATGTGTTTTGTTCTCTCGTGATGAACAGGATTCTTAGCAATATGGATGGTACTTTGATTATCACAATCCAGAGTTACAGGTTTAAGATTTGTGACTCCCAATTCTGCAAGTAAACGAACCATCCAAGTAACTTCAGATGCTAAAGAGGCCATTGATCGATATTCTGCTTCTGAAGAGCTTCTGGAAACAGTGCTTTGCTTCTTTGACTTCCAACTAACTGGTGAATTTCCAAGTAACATAACATAGCCAGATATTGACCTTCTAGAATCAGGACATGATCCCCAATCAGAGTCAGAAAAAGGTTGTAAAGTTAATTGCTCAGAACCTTTCAGTAAAATACCTTGTCCAGCTGTTGAAGATACATAATGCAAAACGTACAATAAAGCATTATAATGTGATACTCTAGGAGCCTGTAGAAATTGACTGAGGTGTTGAACAGTGTATGCAAGATCAGGTGTAGACACTAGGATCAGAATATAATTCACCCTCATTAGCCTTTAATTTCAAGTTCAGAGGTAGAGGAGTAAGTACTTTCTTATCTCCAGAAATACCAGCTTCTTCAAGCAACTCAAGAGTAAATTTCTTCTGAGACAAGACAATTCCTGAATCAACATAAGCAATTTCAATTCCAAAAAAGAAACTCAGTTGTCCCAAATCTTTAATGCTGAAAGTTTTGTCCTAATGTAGCTTGATATCAGAAATTCCTTGAATATCATTTCCTGTGAGAATGATATCATCCACATACACAGCTGCAATTGTCAATTGACCATTAACATTTCTGATAAAAAGTGAATAGTCATTTTTGGATTGAACAAAACCTTTCTTTAACAATTCTCCAACAAGCTTAGCAAACCATTGTCTTGATGCATGCCTTAATCCATACAAGGATTTGAGAAGCATATAAACTTGATTGTATGGATTAGAGATACCTTCAGGAACTAGCATATATACTTCTTCAAGTAAATCGCCATATAAAAACGCATTATTGACATCTAGCTGAGATAAAGTCCAACCTTTATGAGCTGCAACTGCAATGAGGCATCTGATTGTTGTCATTTTGACAACAGGAGAGAAAGTTTCCTCAAAGTCTATACCCCACTTTTGATTGTATCCTTTAGCAACAAGCCTGGCCTTGAATCTTTCCACAGTACCATCTGCCTTGAGTTTGATTTTGAAAACCCATTTATAGCCTATAGGTTTCTTGCCAGGTGGAAGATCAACCAATGTCCAAGTGTTATTTAACTGCAAGGCTTGTAATTCTTTGTTCATTGCATTAATCCATCTAGGATCTTTGACAGCCTTTGCATAACAACTTGGCTCAACTAAAGAAGAATTCTGGGCTACCATGGCCTAAAATGAATGTGGTAGAGAAGAGTATGCCACCAGATTGCACCAGTGGGAATTAATAGCAGTAGTTTGAGAAGTACCATAAACAAAATCAGAATAAACCGATGGTTTCTTGATATTTCTAGTGCTTCTTCTGAGTTGAGTATCCTGAGAAGTAGTATCCTGAGAAGTAGTATCCTAGGAAGTAATATCTTGAGAAGTAGTGGCTGAAGAAGTCTCAGAAGTAGATAAGTCAAGTAAAGTATCTGTCTGAACTGGAGAAGTGGTGTTACCATCTGGTGGCTGTATACTACTCTGTAATACATCTGGTAAAACTATGATTGAAAAATCATCACAATCAGTAGAGCTAGGCAAAAAGAAAGGTGATGGTTTGGAAGTTGTAGATGTACTAAGATGGAAAGGAAAATGTTGCTCGTGAAAGATAACATCTCTAGAATTGAAAATCTGTAGTGTAGTCAAGTTCAACAGTTTGTAACCTTTTGTTCCTGCAGGATAACCAAGGAATACACATTTTTGTGCTCTGGAATCGAACTTTGATCTTTGAACAATACTTGAACTTGCAAAACATAAGCAACCAAACACATTTAAGTAGCTTAAGTCTGGTGGAGTATTGAATAACTTCTCAGAAGGACTAATTAACCCCAAAGTTTGAAGTGGCATTCTGTTGATGATATGTACAACTCATAAAATACATTCTCCCCAGTATTTAATTGGTACACCAGTCTGGAAAAATAAAGCCCTAGCACTTTCAAGATATGCCTATGCTTTCGTTCTACCAAACCATTTTGTTGTGGTGAGTTCACAAAGCTTCTTTGATGAACAATTCCTCTAGATGCATAGAAATCTTTCATTTTTCCTTCACGGAATTCTGCTGCATTATCACTCCTAATGATCTTTATAACTCCATTAAATTGAGGAGTGACATGATTAGAAAAATTCTCCAAGACAGTAGATACTTCTGACTTATGCTTCATGAGAAATATCCAAGTCATTCTATTGAATCATCTACCACAGTGAGGAAAAACTTATGTCCAGAATATGTAGAATCTTTGTATGGTCCTCATGTGTCAATGTGTACCAGATCAAAAATCTTAGTAGTTCTTGTAGTACTAGAGGGAAAAGGATTTCGAGTATGCTTAGCTCTAGGACATATTTGACAAATACTGTCTAGAGTATTACCTACTGCAGTATCTAATGTCTTTATGTGTCTAGAGTATGCTTATGTCTTTATGTCACTGCAGTATCTAGAGTATTACCCACTGCAGTATTTGATGAAGTCAAGCAAAATTTACCTACTACATTAGCAAACTTATTATCAGAATCAGCACCTAACATTTCTTTAGAATTATCCTTGCCAAATAGCTTCAAGAGTTGTTGATATTGAGCTGCTGTAAACACTGCATTTTGATCTGTATTCTGTTCCTCTTCATACTGTAAGCAGCTACTTTCTTATCCTTGTCATATCTGAAATTGTTTGGATATCCATGTAACTTATAACATCTTTGAACTGTATGTCCTGGTAGCTTGCAATGATCACAAAAGAAAGAACCACCTCTGTTCCATGTGTCTGAATTATATGGTCTTTGATTGAAAGACTGAAATTGTGGTCTAAATCTTCAATTAGCAGCCATAGCCAAAGAGTCTTCCACACTATATGATCCTTGATACAACTTCTTATGATTTTCTTCTTGCATTATCAAACGATAAGCATGAGAAATACTTGGAAATGGATTCATAACCAGTATAGATCCTCTTATGACTTCAAAACCTTCATTCAGTTTCATCAAAAAATCAACTAATCTTTTGTCTTCCTGAGATTTTACTTGTTTAGTAGTGATATTACATGTGCAATTTGTGCAATTGCATATAGGTAAAGCATCAACTGAATCAAGCTGGTCCCATAACATCTTAATCTTTGTATAGTAACTCGAAACTCTGTCACTTCCTTTCCTAATTTCATTCAATGATTGAGTTAATTAACTCGAACAAAAGAGTACCAGAAGACTGACCAAATCGCTCCTCTAGATTCAACCAAATTTCTCTTGCAGTTGTGAAATACAGAACACTCCTAGCAATATCTTGATCAAGAACACCTAACAACCATGAGATTAACATACTATTACATCTATCCCACGCCTTATAGTTTCTATCTACAACATCTGGTTTTACAACCGTTCCATCCACAAAAACAATCTTATTCTTGGCATTCAAACTGATCATCATAGATCGTTTCCAATCTGAATATGCAGTACCATCAAACTTCACATTAACCAGTTTCATTCCCTGATTATCAGATGGATGTAGATAAAAATATTGAGATGTGGGATCTTGTGAAGAATCAATATTCGTAGTAGTAGCCATTTCGTAAACAATCTTTCCAGAAATATCATGTCCGTACAGATTAACAACAAGAATTAGAGAAGAAACAACAAGAATCACCAGAAACAACAAGATTCAGTAAAGATTATTGAAATTGAACAAAAATTTCATCAGAATTGAACAAAAATGAATGTTCTAAGCACTGAATCAAAGCGAAATCAACATATCAACACAAATTTTCAGATCGAAATAATCAAATCTAGATAATCAAATCGAAACACAAAATATTCCCAGAAGAACAGAATGAACAAATTAAATCTGATCAAGAACTAGAAGAAAATGATCGATACCTCAAAGAATCAACATAAAAGTTTCGTTTTCGCGGAAGAAAAATCAACAAATCTCCAGAAACGTAATCGGACGCTCTGATACCATGTTAAAATTCTTCATCTTCACAAAAATGTAACTGTTAAACTATGAATAAAGCTTGAACATCAATGGTGAATAGCTACTGTTTTTCATACTAACTGAAACTGTGTTTACATCTTTAGAGAGAAATGAAAATTACAGAATGAATGCTAAGAACTGAGATGATGTTATACTCCTAAGAGTTTGTTACATCACAGCTGTCAAGTTTCTAACTAACTATTTCCTATAGTAGTAAACATTGCTAAAAATAGAATGTCTGATTTGGAGAGAGCTGACGTGGATTACTGTTTTTTACTCATATATTCAACACAAATCCATATATGAGTATATTATGAATGCAAAAGTAGTGGGAGAAGGAGAGAGATCTAATATAGATTACCATGTTACGTGGGGAATGTTACATCTTTCTGTAAGAACAGAGCACCTGAATATATTCAGGTATTGAAGGCTATGTGATTCTTTAAACATGGAGCAACTCTTCATATTCGTATATTTTTGAATTTATAATGCCGTGAGAGAAGAAAGGTTTGATATTATCCGCCAATACTTATGGTTAGGACCTTCCTCTAATACTTATGGTTTTATATGAGTTTGTTACTTAACATATAGAACTGTAGTAATATGAGTTTGTTACTTAACATATTGAACTTTAGTATATCAGATCATGGCCTATGACGAACAAGGTAAATTGCAATAATATCAGTAGATTAGATATCTTAGTTTTGTGCCTGAATAAGATTCCTGAGTATCAGATAGTTGATTCAGTTTCTTGATGTAAGGTTGAAAAGGCTATAAGTTCTCCTGATTCGGTTTTATTTATGTATGGTTGTAATGGCTAAAAGTTCTCTAATTTCTTCTACCTTCTCTCCAGTTTTTTTTAATTACATTGCACTTGACAGTGTTGCCAATTTTTGTCGTGCTTTGCTTGTTTATGCAACAAGCACATAATCATAATCATAACAAGCACATCAGCTAAAAATGCATCACCAATCTTTTCTTAATTTTATTGCTCTGTATAATGAGTCTATATGCTCTGGTGGTCAACGATGAAAATGCTATATTTAGGATTGAATGTAATCTTCATCTTCTTTGTGGTTCAAAAAGTCAACCAGTCTGCTCGCTGCTTGAGTGATTGGATTAAAATGTTAAAAGTACATCAACTTTTAGGTTTCTTTTCTCTTGATATTTAATAGCAAAGTAAACACCGACCTGATCCGTCAAACCATCACAGGAACCGATCGTAAGATTTTTATACTGCTAACTCAAAATTATATTTTCCCGAAACAAGTAGATAGATTAAATCTGACCAATACAGTACAATACGAGGCTGAGTACAAACTCTGGTGAGATTACAAAAGATTTAAGACCTAAATACAAGGATCATCTTTGTAAAAACAGAATTTGTTTTGGGCAAGCTGCTGAGAACGTACCCAAGATCATTTTTCTATATGATTTATATAGAGAAAGAGAGTTGCAGGCATGGCACCTTAAACCTTGTTACAAAAGATTTGTTAGATACTTAATATCTAGTTAATTTGGAATATATGACTTACATTAAATGCTATGAATTTAGATGGCTTTTCATTACTGGATACCCGGATTCTGCTCATCTTTCAACCCGAAAAATCTCAGTTGGAGCCGGATGATCCTAATAACAAAAACAATTGAATCATCTTGATGAAGCCTTAATAATGGTAAGTAGAAATGTACTCTAATACTCTAATGAAACCAGATCATTGGTGTAACACCCCCAGATCCGGGGTCAGGGATCTGGTCGTTACGGTCTCAATTTCCATCCACAAAACCAACATGAATTAATTTACAACCTTGTGACCCAAAACAACAACATGAAACACACCCGTTATAGTCCCATAGATGAAATCAGAGTAACTCCCAAATTTTATAAATCACAAGCTTGAGTTTATACAACTCAAAGAATTACAATTAACCATTACATACTCTTTGCCATCCATTTGTATGTGTCATATAATAAATACATTAGACACTCAGATGCTAACAACTAGCCTACCAATAGCTTCCTCTTCATCAATGGTAGTTAGAACCTCAGCGGTAATCCTCTGACAGCCAACACCTGCTTGCGCCGAGTGCGCCTTGCACGGGCCGTCTGATCTAGCTGTTGTTGTGACATAATAAATAAAGCAAGGGTGAGCGATAGCCCACCGAAAATAATGTATAACTGAATAATAATATATAACAGTTCAAAAGTATCTTTGAAACCATATGGCATGCACTTACGAAGATAGTACCAGTATAATGTAAATGATGAAGTTACAAGGTAACTCAAATTATATCATCTGTGGGAATATCTGCTATGCCAAAGATAAGCAAGATAGCATCATTTTCATAAAAGAGGAACTTGCAAAAAAGATGTTTCAATTCCAGTTTCAAACACTTTTCAACCCTGCCAACAATGATAATGTTGCAAAAAATTCCAACTTTGGATGATGAACTAATACTGGAGTATTCACCGCGCCCGCTGTTCCAATCCTTACGATGATCAGTCGCAGATTGTACAGCTCAAATTAGTTTTACTACCGGTAGAAGGAAGAACTGACGGATTTACTTGTCTACTGCCCTGTTAGATCTCCCCGGCCAACGGTTGGGCCAATGGGATGGACCGGCGCTACTCGGCCTCTTACACGACTCCTAGTTCGAATAAGATCCATAACTCTGAAACATAAAGATCTTCCCCCTTTCCCCAAGTGTAATACTTGTTGATAAGACTCCACGAAGTAGTCGTATCTAGTTGGAAAGGGAGATTCACCAATATTTCCCAAGCTGCTGCTTGTTAATAAATATTAACTTGTTCCAACATTCTTACCCCTCGAATAATGAGTGGGTACACAAGATTCCTTGAATAATGGCAACACAAGATAAATAACATTTCTCAAGTAAGGTTCCCTTATAATCTGAGAGACAGAATTGAACGAAGAATAGAGTTTCTGAGAACCTTCCTTGATAAGATAATATAATAATAGGATTCAGAGATAATTTATTTAATATTCGAGGGTCGAAGATGATATTCGAATGAAGTAAATCACTCTGAAACGAGATAAAAGAATTAAATAAATATTCCAAGGAATATTTATCAAGTTATAATATTGGAGGAATAATCTTAATATAAAATATTACTCGGAATAATCCTCGAATAAATATTCACAAATAATATTCATTAAATAATTAATGAATATTCAAATAAATAGTACTTATCAAACAAATAAACTCGAATGAATATGTGAAATAATATTCACTAAATAAATAGTGAATATCCAAATTAATAATAATTAACAAATAAATATTACTCGAAGGAGTATTCGAAATAATATTCAATGGATAAATAGTGAATATTCAATTTAATAATGCTTATCAATTAAATAAAACCCGAATGAATATTCGAAACAATATTCACTGAACAAATAGTGAATCTTTGGATTTATAATAATATTTATTAAAGAAATAATTATCAATTGAATGTTCGAGATAATATTCATTGAATAAATAATGAATATTCGAATTAATAATACCAATTAAAGGAATAATCACCAAATGAATATTCAAAACAATATTCACTGGACAATAGTGAATCTTCAAATTAATAACAATATTTATTGAAGAAATAATTATCAAATGGATATTCGAGGTAATATTCATTGAATAATTAATGAATATTGACTTAATAATACTTAACGAAGAAATAATTATCAAATGAATATTCGAAATAATATTCAATGATGAATCGACTTTCAACGGATATTAAAGATAATATTCATTGACTAAAGCAAGCTCAAGTGAATATTTAAAATAATATTTATTGAATAATTTAAGTTCGAATGAATATTCAATATAATATTCGTAAATAATCCCAAAGGAATATGCAAATAGTATCCATCAAATAAATACTTGGAAAAATATTCCCTTAAATATTTTTCCCCTGAAAATAATCTCAATATATCAAGAAATACCGACTCCCGGTCTGTACTCGAAGAATGAGATTCAGATGCCCTTCACTTAAGGGTCTTAGCAATATTCGGCTTATAACCGATACATTATCAATCCAGCTCAAAAGCCAACAATAATTCAAGGAACAAGTATCACAATATATATCTTGAAAATAGGCATGCATGCTATGACATATGTATCATAAAACAACAGATATATATTGTCACAACAACAGCTTCAAATTTATTGAAGACTTGCCTGGTACTCTAGCTTATGCTAGTGGCATGGCTCGGGGTGGTCCGGTGATCTATACATAATCAAAATATTCGAGGTTAATCACTTAACGCTTTTAAGAAGCTAAGTGTAACTCTTATTAATACCGTTTTAACCAGACACTTGTTCGCTATTACGGCATGTCCTTATACTTACACTTGGTACGCACTTAAGTCATATAAGTTCTAAGGTCGGTCATTTACGAACCATGATGATACCTCGAGTTTTATTGCCCGTTTACTAAGTGATTTTCCAAGTTATAGCCAAGTAATCTTTTAAGGGGTTCGTTCGCGCTTAACCTTGATTCGAACATTTTTATAAAATCGGAAAACGATTCTTTCGACGTGAGGTCTTCTCTCGCACCTTCCTTATTACCTCTAGTATTTAATTACCACGATTTGTCACTGAATAACACGTTTTAGGAAGGTTCAATTTCAGTTACGAACTTGCTTCTACGGTTTCGAACCACGTTTACGAATTTAACCATAACTCCTAAACCGTAAGTCCATTTCACGTGATCTTTATATCAAAACGAAGCTTATAACATGATCTAACTTATCATGGCAGAACACGAAGCTAGACAGTGAGTTATGGCTACTGTTAAACACGATTTCTTAATGTTAACGAAATTTCATCATTACGACGGCTATAAATCGAACGTTCTAAAAATCGTAACATCAAAACCAAGCCACACCGGGCATCCATACAACTTATACACATGTTATTCATCTTAAAAGATTCAAGAACATCTCAATTCATCATAATACCCATCATGTCTCTTAAATCAACTAATCAACTATATAATCATGCTTATAACATCACCATAATCATACCAATCTAAAACCATCAAGAACATGCTTAAAACTCAAAGTAAGATCTAGGGTTCTTAAGAGATATACCTTCCTTGGAGTGTGTACTAGCTTTACTAAGCTCGATCTAGTCCTTGTATAGCCTTAACAAAGCTTGGATCATCAAAGAAATCAAGGAAAACAAAGTTAGTTTATGGAGGTTACTATTCACCCTCCACTTTGATGATTTATTTGAAAATGGAAAAAGAAGAGATTGAAGCTAAGATTTCTAGGAGATCACTTTTATGAAATATAGAACTCACCATAAAAATTTGGAGCTCAAACAATGGTTGGAAGCTTGATTTTGCTTCTTGAATTAAGCAAAAATTCGAAGTGCCTTTTTCAAGGGGAAAAACAGGGTGACTTCTCGAATTTATTTACCCATCCAAACGATCTTGAAAAATTATGAAATTAAATCCACAACTTCATCTTGATGTGTAGAAGCTCTGTGAAGTTTTTCATGATTTTTAGCTGAGTAGAAACAGGTGAAAAAAAATCGCAAAGACCCCTGCCCTGGAAATTGCAAACTGCTGGAAATGGGAGAGAAAAGAGAGAAAAGGTGGTTGGCTTGCTTTGTTCTCATCCAATGTGTATTATTGTTTTGTTAAGAAAATATCTAAACCATAAAGTAGCTTTAATAAAGGTGCTAGGTCATGGATGATGTCTTTTGGATGGATAAGTGTTGAAGAGTAGTGGTAAGGAAGCTAAGTACTTGGCATGTTCTCTAAGTGTGCTAGTTACTCTTGTAACTACTTAGTTACTTGACCTTATCCACTTGCACATGCATGAATCTTGACTCTCTGCTTATTTCTTTGTCCGGTTATTGCTCCATTTGCTTGATCGTTCGAAGGAACATCTCAAATATTTCTCGTTAAGGTTTTACCGGAAACCTTAACGAGAAATATTTGAATTAATATCCTAATATCCTTAATCCTTCTTTAATATCCTTGAATTTAAATTCCTTAAATCTCTTAAATAAATCCTTAAATCCTTCAGTGTCCAGGAAAATCTCGGAGAAAATAAAAGTGCTATTTTTCTGAATCCAATATCGTTTACATACACTTATCTTGCCCCTGGATCATGAATACGAACTCCGAAATCCGTTCCGAATACTTCTATATAGCGCCGTCTTAATTATATTCTCATTTCCACCAAAAACACTATTCACTGCTTATTCTCTTTTATTCCTTATATTTAATAAAATGTCCTTGTCCTCTTTCGAGGGTTCCTTAACTCTTTCACGGAACCTCTGGACTAATAACATATATCGATTTGGATGACATGAGAATAACTTCCCTATTTGGAAATACTATATCTTATTTCCCTAGGAGATAGATTATTCTTATCTATGCTATCAACCACTACCATTCTTCATGGCATATGAACATTTGAATCGTAATCCATTCCATTCATTCAGAAGAACAACTGTTACATCGTAGTTGTAACCATTATTCACTCTCACATCATTATATAATAAAAAGTTTTAATTCTACCCAAAAATCCGGGTTCGTACAGTCTCCCCTCCTTAAAAGGATTCCGTCCCGGAATCAGTTCAAGAAAAATTGGGTTACTTTTCCAGTATCGTGCTTTCCAATTCCCAAGTTGATTCTGTTAGGAATAATTCATAAGTTGTGATGTTAAGAATAGAATTTACACATTATACTTCTTGTAATCCTGATCTTATAAAGGATTTAGCACTGTATATAGGATTTATGTGTAAGACAGTTATCTGTATAGTTTAGTCAGGAATAAACAGTGTATCGGAGACTACATGTCAGGAACAAAGGGCAAATCCTGATGATGGTTCAATACTGATGGTTGATCAGATACTGATGCAGTGTACAGATCCTGATATCAGTTTTGTTACTGATGATGTCATTATGGATGCTACAGAAACTGGCAAGTGCTATAAAACAGGATCGTTGTTTGAAGAACAAGCAAGAAGATATTATGAAGGAAAGAGTTTTCTATTGATGGAAACTATCGACTAGAAGGCAGAACATTGTCATGTATAGATTATATCTTTTTGTTATTAGTTGATAGGTAGCATTATAAATACTCTCTCAATATCATTGTAAAGAGCGTGTGTTGTGAAGACGAATGTGCGTAGCTCTATATAAGGTTTGTATTCGAGAAGTTCGAAACAAACAGAGAGATATTTGTATTGTCAGCAGCTGCTAAAGGTATTGTACACCTTTGGTAGAGTTTGTATTTGATCTTATTAATACAAACAAGAGTTTGATTCATTCGTTTATTCTTGTTCATATAATCAAGCAAAAATCAGACACGATTATATAACTTGTATTCAACCCCCCCTTCTACAAGTTATTCGAGTTAACAATTGGTATCAGAGCAGGTTGATTTCGAATAATCATAAAGATCTGCAATCATGTTTGGTTACAAGGATGGGAATACTAAAATTCCTATGCTCAAGAGAAACGAATATACTCTATGGGAAGTAAAGATGTTGCATCATCTGGAAGCAACAGATCCTGATTATCTTGACAGAATCAGAGATGGACCTTTTGTTCCAACAAAGGTCGTTGGACAAGCAACTGTTGATGGTGTGGTTGTTCCAGAACATACAGCAGAGAAGCCAAAATCTGAATGGTCAGATAAGGATAAGGAGAATGTTCTTAAAGATGCTAAAGTGAGAAACATATTATTCAACAGTCTTGATTCTGTTCTCACTAACTATGTTCTCTCTTGTAAAACTGCTAAGGATATATGGGACAATCTTAAGGTTAACTGTGAAGGAACTAAACCTGTCAGGAAGAATATGAGGACATTACTTATACAACAGTATGAGTACTTTGAATCCAAGTCTGGTGAGTCACTTACTGATACCTTTGATAGGTTTACAAAACTCATCAATGAGATGGCCATGCATGGTAAATATTATGACTTAGAGGATATGAATACAAAGTTCATGAAAGCTTTGCCTGATTTCTACAATGAGAAGATATCTGCGATTGAGGAAGCTAATGATCTGGATGAAATTTCATTAGAGGCAGTATATGGAAAATTGAGAGCTTATGAACTTGACAAGCAGCAGAAGAAGAGCAGGAGTGAAGGAAAGATGAAGACTATTGCACTTACTGCTCAATCTGAAGTTAAGAAGCTTCCTGAAGAACAGCATGAAGAGATTGCTGTAAAGAATTCAAGGAAGAAGAAAAGCAAAGAAAGTTCTGAGTCAGAAACTACTGATATGGACTCTGACAACAATGATTCTGAATCTGAGATGCAGGAACTCTTTGCTATGTTTGCTAAAGCTTTCAAGAAAGGAAGATTCAACAGGAGAAGATTTAGCAAAGGAACTTTTCAAAA
This sequence comes from Kitagawia praeruptora, assembly GCA_037693485.1. Classification (NCBI taxonomy): domain Eukaryota; kingdom Viridiplantae; phylum Streptophyta; class Magnoliopsida; order Apiales; family Apiaceae; genus Kitagawia; species Kitagawia praeruptora. The sequence goes on from CM075352.1 coordinate 155,702,953, forward strand.
GAAGGAGGAGAAGAAGAGTGACAAAGGCAAAAGTACAATTGTCAAGCTTGATAAGGCCAAGATCAAGTGCTTTAACTGCAGCGAGCTTGGACACTTTGCTAGTGAGTGTAAGAAGCCTAGGAATTCAGGAAAGGGTAATGCACTTATGGTCACACAGAAGGATTGGGCTGATTCCAGTGACTCTGAAGATGAATTGGATTATGACAACATTGCATTGATGGCCAATAGTTCAGACAAACCTGGATCTCCAAAGAAAACTTCTCCATCCTCTGTTAAGGTATCACTTCACTCTCTTGATTCATTTGATAGCTTAAATTCTGATGAAATTAGATCTATCCATGCTGAGTTTAAGAATCTTATGACTAATTTTAGAATTCTTACTTGTGAAAGAGATGAACTTAAGGTTAAGAATGATAAATTAGTTGATAGAAATAATTTTCTTGAATCTGAATTAATTCAAATGGAAGAATACAAGTTAAGTTCTGATAAAGCTAAGCATGATTATAGTGTTATTCTTGAGGCTTATGACTATGTCAGAAAAGAACTAGAAGAAGAGAGAGATGTGATTAAGACCATTAACAATTCCAGTAAGAATACTATAGAAATCTTTGAAAGTGGAATTCGTGGTAAGGTTAATGGTTTAGGTTTTGATAAGGCTAGACAAAAAGAAAAGGTAGCTATTGTCAATGATAATAGTAAGATAGAAGCTAACACATCTAAATCTGAAGGTAAGAAAATTGTTTCTGAACCTAATCATGTTAAATTTGTTGATTCAAAAGGTACCCCTGTTGTACACAAAAGGATTAACAATAGTAATTCAGATGAGAAAGTGTTAGAGAAACCTAAGAATGTTAACATAGGGTTTCTGTCTAAGTCTCAGTTAAAACAGAGATTAGATGGTCTTTCAGAGTCTAGCAAGATCAAAAGAAATAGGAATGGAAAAGAAGGTATTAACAAAGAGAATAATTACAAGAATGTACCTGATGCACCTAGGAAAAAATGCTATAAGTGTGGAAATCATAATCATTTGGCCCTAGACTGCAATCAAAAACCTTCTTGGAAAACTGAGTCCAGATTCCCCAAGACTCAGAAAATTCAATACCAACCACAAAAAGCTTGTTATCATTGTGGTAGTTTACTTCATTCCATTTACATGTGTAGAGAATATCATGAACTGTATTATGACTATTATTCTTTGAAATCTGAAACTCCTAATCACAAACAGTTTGTGAAATCAGAGTCTAAAGTTGACTCTGCAACAGGTAAAATAAAAGCAAAATCTTCAAAGCCTGTTGTTTCTAAATCTAGTAAGAAAGGATCCAATCAAAGTTGGGTCCTAAAAAATTCTAACTAGTTACTTTTTGTTTGCAGGGCACAGGAAAGAAGCATTCAATTATCTTGGACAGTGGATGCTCTGGACACATGACTGGAAAGAAGTCCCTGCTTACAAAGTTTGAGAGGAAAGCTGGCCCAGTAATATCTTTTGGAGATGGCAACAAAGGAGAAACTCTGGGATATGACTCAATTGTTTTGGGGAATGTCATCATAGAAAATGTAGCACTGGTTGAAGGCTTGAAACATACTCTTTTAAGCATAAGTCAACTGGGTGATAAAGGTTACAAATCAATCTTTGACAGAGAAGGATGCAAAATCTTGAATATGCAGAATGGAGACATTGTTCTAACTGGTCAAAGACATGGTAACATATATGAAGCTAGCTTAAGTGATACATCTAAAGAAATTGTTAGATGTCTCTACAGCAAAGCAACAAGAGATGAAAGCTGGAATTGGCACAAGAAGCTCTCACATCTTAATTTCAAGAAGCTTAATCAACTTGTTAAGCACAATTTGGTGAGAGGCCTACCACAGGCAAATTTTGTGCAAGATGGACTTTGTGATGTATGTCAGCTTGGAAAGCAAAGAAGAACCACTTTCAAGAGCAAGACTGAAAATTCAATTACTGAACCATTTCACATGCTACATCTTGATCTGTTTAGTCCAGTAAACATTATGTCTATCAGCAAGAAAAGATATGCTCTAGTTATAGTGGATGATTTCACAAGGTTTACATGGGTGTTCTTTTTACACAAGAAGGATGAAGCTCCTCAGCAAATCATTGAACTCATCAAGAATATTCATAATAACTCTGAGTACAAAGTCAAGGTACTTAGAAGTGACAATGGTACAGAATTCAAGAATTCTACAATGGAGGGGTTTTGTGCAGACAATGGAATCACTCAACAGTTTTCTGCACCTGGTACACCTCAGCAGAATGGTGTAGTGGAAAGAAAGAACAGGACTCTCATAGAGGCAGCAAGAACCATGCTTGCAGATGCAAAACTTCCAACCTATTTTTGGGCAGAAGCTATTAATACTGCATGTTTCACTCAAAATTGTACCTTGGTAAATAGTCATGGAAAAACTCCCTATGAGATGATCAAAGGAAAGAAACCAAGTGTGAAATACTTTCACATCTTTGGATGCAAATGCTATGTCCTAAAAGTTCATCCAGAACAACTTGGAAAATTTGAAGCCAAATCGGATGAAGCAATTTTTCTAGGATATTCAGCATCTAAGGCCTTCAAAGTTTATAATCTCAGAACTCACATTGTTATGGAATCAATTCATGTTGCATTTGATGATAAGAAATTTGGAATTTTGCAAACTGATGAAAGCCATGACAAATTGGAATTTGAAAATCTGAAGAATTCTGAGACTCTCAAGTGATGATGAAGGTTCTCCAGAAGGAATTTCTATTGTTTCTCAAAGGAATGCTACTGTTGAGGGGGAGCAAATAAATCAAAGAGAACACAGTGATCATCAGGAGCAGACTAGCCTTTCAGAGTCTATTCCATCAGGAATTGACGTTTCAGAGTCTACTCCATCAGGAACTGACCTTTCAGAGTCTACTGAGGAAAGATCAGTAACTAGCAGCAATATGGAATCTACTGATTCTATTGATCTAAGGAGAGTTTTTGAAGGTAGAGAGAATTCTTCTACAAGAGATACCACTAACATAGGGGGAGAGACTAGCAGAGTTAATCTACCACCTGTTAGAAAATGGACAAAGGATCATACTGAAGATTTGATAATTGGTGATCCAAATAGTGGTGTTCGAACTAGAAGATCAATTCAAAATGAATGCTTGTATAGTTGCTTTCTCTCAAAGAATGAACCTAAGAAGGTTGAAGAAGCCTTACAGGATCCTGATTGGGTAATTGCAATGCAGGAGGAGTTAAATGAGTTTGAGAGGAACAAAGTCTGGAAACTGGTACCAAGACCTAAAGATAGATCTATTGTTGGTGCAAGATGGGTTTTCAGAAACAAGCTAGATGAATCTGGTATGATTGTAAGAAACAAAGCAAGACTGGTGGCCAAGGGTTATTCTCAGGAAGAAGGCATTGATTATGATGAGACCTTTGCACCTGTAGCAAGATTGGAAGCAATCAGAATGTTTCTTGCATTTGCAGCTCATTCAAAATTCAAGGTATACCAGATGGATGTAAAGAGTGCTTTTCTAAATGGCAAACTTGATGAGGAAGTGTATGTGGAATAGCCACCTGGATTTGTTGATCCAAAGTTTCCAAATCATGTCTACAAACTTGACAAGGCACTCTATGGACTAAAGCAGGCACCAAGAGCATGGTATGAGACTTTGTCTAAATTTCTTCTTGAAAATGGCTTCACAAGAGGTACAATTGACAAAACTCTATTCTTTAGAAAGATAAAAGGTGAATTGCTTTTAGTTCAAGTTTATGTTGATGATATTATTTTTGGTTCTGCTAATGAAAAGTTGTGTGCTAAGTTTAGCAAGCTTATGCAGTCTAAGTATCAGATGAGCATGATGGGTGAATTAAATTATTTTTTAGGCTTGCAGGTCAAACAGACTGAGACTGGTATTTTCATTAATCAGTCAAAGTATATCAAAGATCTTTTAAGAAGGTTTGACTTTCAAGACTGTGCAGTTGCAAAAACACCCATGGCAACAGCCACTAAACTAGACTCTGATCCTAAGGGGAAGAGTGTGGATAATACTAGTTATAGAGGCATGATAGGCTCATTGTTATATCTAACTGCAAGTAGGCCAGATATAATGTTTTCTACCTGTTTATGTGCTAGATTCCAAAGTGATCCTAAGGAATCTCATTTAATTGCTGTGAAGAGAATTTTTAGATATCTCAAAGGAACTCCAAATCTTGGTTTGTGGTATCCTAGAGAATCTGATTTCTTTCTAATTGGCTATTCAGACTCTGATTATGCAGGGTGTAAGATAGACAGGAAAAGCACTACAGGTACATGTCAATTCTTGGGAAATAGATTGATTTCTTGGGCAAGCAAGAAGCAACAATCTGTTTCAACCTCAACTGCAGAAGCTGAGTACATAGCAGCAGGCAGTTGTTGTGCACAGCTCCTTTGGATAAGAAATCAGTTGATGGATTATGGTATGACACTTAGTAATATTCCTATGTTTTGTGATAATACTAGTGCTATTAAAATTGCAGAAAATCCAGTTCAACATTCAAGGACTAAGCACATTGATGTCAGGTATCATTTTATTAGAGAACATATTGAGAATGGTACTGTGGAACTTCATTTTGTTCCTACTGACAAACAGCTTGCAGATATTCTAACTAAACCACTTGATGAGACTACATTCAGTAGACTAGTAAGTGAGTTAGGAATGTTAAATTTTTAAATCTTTAACATCTGCAAAAGTAGCAAGGTATGTTGTTCTTAGCTTATAGACTTGATATTCTTGTCAGGATCTATATTTGATTGTTAAATGCTTTAGCTATAACACTTTGCCTTGATAAATTTCAGTATGATAGACTTGTTAATAATCATCAGGATTAGATTTATTATCATGATGCTGACGTCATCAGTATTGTGTCAGTATCAGGATTATGAAAATTGTTTCAGATCCTAACGTTTACTTTGTGTAGTAATCTAATTCTATGATGTGTTAAGTCTATGCCAGCATGTTTTGATATTTGCATACTGATAATTTATATATCATTCAATAATCAAAAGACAAGTAGATAACAAGAAATTGTATTTTCATTAATTGAAATCATTACATGGAAATGAAATACAACATCTTTTTGTCTAATTTCTACTGATAATTCTATACTTGTCTATTGATATGAACTCTGAGGTACAGGACAAGGAGCATCTCAAGAAATCCATCAGGGGATTGAACAGCCTCGTTTGCTCTTGGATTCCTTGTCTGGACGACTTGAATGAGAGCAGCTAACTTAAATGTATAGCATCCCCATCAAGATCAACCTCAGACTCTCAGCCAAATTCTTCATCCTCAAGTTTTGAGGAGGTTAGGGGAAGATTGTATCCAACAGATGGATGTTCTAGGAGAAACCTCTGGATATTTTCGAAAACCAATCCATCCATGATTAGTTCGATGAGAAGAGTTGTCTGTTCAAAGAGATGATCAAGAACAGGATGTTCATCGACCGAGAAAGATCTAAAGAATGGGTTTGAATGGAATTTTGGTTTGAGAAGCATTGTTGAGAAGAAAAGAAATTGAAAGGTTTATGGAGAATGGCAGAAGGCATCTGTTTCTTTTAAAGAAAGACGTGAGAAGCTGAGAAGTCACTTGGAAGTTTTAATGAAGTCAAATGCTAATTATTGCATGTGACTGTATTTCTTGTTTTCAAGAAATATTGAATATATCTAACCAATTGATTTTCTGTTCAGATTAATTGTTTATTTCTTTTTCAGAGAAAAGAAAAATGCCACGTGGAAACTCCATATTAAGTCTCTGGAATCAGGATGATATTGATCAGGATTTCATGTGTGATCATCAGGATGTGATGAGAGGTCAACAGGAAAAGGAAGCTGATTAGTATTGATTATTTATACCCTGATTTATTTCATGAAAAACAATTTTGGATTTTATTTTCCAAAAATCGTGGGTAACCGCATTTTTCAGGGACTGGCACCTGTCAATCTACGTGTCAACGTGGGATAGTGGTCTGAAAGATTTGTGAAATATATTTGTTTTGAAACTCTAATCGTGTAATTGCTTTCTCTAATTTTACATTTTCTAAAGCAAAAAATCACTCTTGAGTTTTCAAAATCACTAATCCATTTCAAGAATTTTTCAAGTTCTCTTCAGATCAAAAATGGCAGCTCAGAGAAGATTACCTAAATCAGTAGCCTTCAAGTTTGGTGACTTTGATTTTATGACAAACAATCATGTAGCAGCTATCACCAACAAGGAAGGAGTGTCATCTGATTTTCATCCAATCATGGACTTTCTGGCGTATGGACCATTAAGTTATGCATTGACAGCATCTCCACAGATTAATCAAGTAGCTGTTTCACAAGCTTGGGAGAATGCTGAGGTAATTGATTCTACTCAGAGTCAATCAGGTAAGATTGTTCTACATTTAGGACAAGATTCATTTGACATTACTGAATCTGTTGTTAATTCAGTACTTTGCTTACCTGTTACTGATATTTATGAGAATGAACCATCTGATGATAATATAAGAACTATGTTGTCTGAATTAGGTTATAGTGGACCTCTAGATAACATGAGCCAGTTGAATAGGTCTTTTCTTAGAAAGGAATGGTCTTTTTACTTTGATCAAATTGCTAAATGTTTTACTGGCAAATGTAGTTCTTTTCAGCAAATTACTTCTGTTACATCACATATTGCTTATGGTTTGCTTTATGACAGAGTAATTAACATTGGTCATATTATCTTAAGTCAGATGAGTATCAAACTTGGGTTAAGAGATCAAAACAGGAAAATGGTTTTTTATCATAGATTTATGCAAATGTTTGTTAACCATTTCATTCCTGATGTTGAAACTAGATTTGGTAGAGAACATTGTGTTTCTTCTTATGAACAGCAAAAGAGAATTTTCTCTGACATTATAAAGAAGGACAATGAAAAGAATCTAGATGAAATACCTGCAATTCATTATCCACATCATTTTCAGGTAATTCTTAAAACTCATCTTCCTACTTTCTACAATTCTTCTTTCTTTTGTGGTGAAATGGCTCAGGAATCTCAATTGGAGGAGAACCCACCTGTGTCTACCCAAGTAGCCCAAAATATTATAGTCTTTGAAACAATTCAAGAACCAAATTTTGATCCACAGCCTATTGTTTCAAAGAAACCAACCTCTGGTGTTTCTCAAAAGACATCAGTTGTAAGGAAGAGAAGATTTGTTGTGTCAAGTAGTAGCAGTAATTCTAGTGAAGATGATGATGATTTAACTCTTGCTGAGAGAGCAGAATTGAAGACTGCAATTCAACTTTCTCTGTTTGCACAAAGAGATGAAAAACCTAGTCACAGCCAGGCTGCAGTCTCTCAAAAGGCTGTAGTTCTTAAAAAGGGAAAACAGTTACTGGATACTGTCTCTCAAAAGACTGTGTCTATTGAACAGAGATCTCATCTCAAGATCACTTCTGTGTCTACACCTCTTGAGTCTTCTCAGGATAAATCTTTTGCTCACTATATCAGGAGAACAAGGAGAAAGATTCAATTGTCACCTACACACACAGAGTCTAGTCCAACTAATATCATGCAGGTTTCTACAAATCAAGCTACATCTATGTCAGTATTTGACAAGAGAGATCTGGATATTGATTCTTCATAGGAAACCATTATTTGATTTCTGGGATCAGGTTTTTCCTGAATCTTGGTCTGAAAATTTAGGTATGGATGCTGGTACTTATTCATTCATCAAAATATATCAGAAGAATGACCTAGCACATCACAATGCAAAGCCAGAAATTAAAGCTCAGAAGCAAAAGGAGAGGCTTGCAGGAATCATTAACAGAAGAGGTGCCAGGATAAGGCAATCTCTTGATACATATGTACCAGATGAAGATCCTAATGATCCTAGTGTTCCTTTGTATGTACTTCCAATATCAGCTAGAATTGAGACATCTACAGTCTCTGATCACTCTAAGGAGGAGTCAGGATTTGAAGATGTTAGTACACAGAATACTGGTGAAGGATATGATGATCATGTTTCAGTTCCAGATCAGAAAGATGAAGATGTTGATACTTCTAATCAGGTTTTATTACTTGAATATCATACAACTCAAGCAACTTCTTCTACAAGAATTGAAGATACAATTCTTTCTGATTCTGATACTGAAGATACTAGAAGCACTTCCAACATTGAAGTTCATTCTGATGTTTTGAAAGATATTCAGAATTCTCAAATTGCTATTCAAACAAGACTTCAATCACTTGAAGATAATCAAGTCACAATTATGGAAAATCAAGCAGTTCTTATGAATCTCATTTGTTCTGTTTCTGAATCTCTTGGAATTAATGTTGCTGATGTCAAAAAGGGGGAGATAAAGACAATTCAAAGACAACAACAACACCACCAGACTGAAGGAGATAAAGATAAAGCTGGGGGAGATAAAAGGCAGACAAAGGGAAGTAAAAAGAAGAACCAGGAGTGACAGTGGTGAATCTCAGCTAGGAAGTGGTAAAGGAAGAGCAGCATTAATAGTTAAAATTCTTTCTTCTAAGTACTAGATAAATGTCTACATCTGAGAAGGAGGTACTTAACTTCATAATTCTACATTCATAAATTCTATTCTGGTTGTATTGTTATATGTTTTGACATCCACAACTTGGATTTATGCTTCAGATTTTAAAGCATAAATAGGGGGAGATTGTTAGGAATAATTCATAAGTTGTGATGTTAAGAATAGAATTTACACATTATACTTCTTGTAATCCTGATCTTATAAAGGATTTAGCACTGTATATAGGATTTATGTGAAAGACAGTTATCTGTATAGTTTAGTCAGGAATGAACAGTGTATCGGAGACTACATGTCAGGAACAAAGGGCAAATCCTGATGATGGTTCAATACTGATGGTTGATCAGATACTGATGCAGTGTACAGATCCTGATATCAGTTTTGTTACTGATGATGTCATTATGGATGCTACAGAAACTGGCAAGTGCTATAAAACAGGATCGTTGTTTGAAGAACAAGCAAGAAGATATTATGAAGGAAAGAGTTTTCTATTGATGGAAACTATCGACTAGAAGGCAGAACATTGTCATGTATAGATTATATCTTTCTGTTATTAGTTGATAGGTAGCATTATAAATACTCTCTCAATATCATTGTAAAGAGCGTGTGTTGTGAAGACGAATGTGCGTAGCTCTGTATAAGGTTTGTATTCGAGAAGTTCGAAACAAACAGAGAGATATTTGTATTGTCAGCAGCTGCTAAAGGTATTGTACACCTTTGGTAGAGTTTGTATTTGATCTTATTAATACAAACAAGAGTTTGATTCATTCGTTTATTCTTGTTCATATAATCAAGCAAAAATCAGACACGATTATATAACTTGTATTCAACCCCCCCCCCCTTCTACAAGTTATTCGAGTTAACAGATTCTTCCACATTGTGATTTTGCCACAAGACTCTGACTAGCTCGATGACCCTGTTTCGGAGCACTTGCTCTTTTCGATCTATGGTTTCCATAGGTTGCTCCACATAGGTTAGATTTAGTTGCATGTCTACGTGCTCGTATTCAACTACATACTTGGCGTCCGGATTGTAATTTCTCAACATCGAAACACATTGTGCACTTGTTGCAGATTTGGGGGTAATGCTAGTTCGTAATCTAGTTCCCCGATCCATCCGTAATCATTCCAATCATTTTACAGCACATCTCACCAGTGCTACAATACTCCTCTTATCCTTCTTCGTCAACTTTGCTACTTTTCGTACAACACACTATCCGGGCTATGCTCTTACCCAGTCATATACTGTAACTTTTATTGGTATATGCAGTGATTTCGATATCACTATCGCGCTGCGAATTCGGAGATAACCTCACTCGTAATTACGCATTTCCTGATCGCTTTAATCTTCGCAATCTCGATCAATATATATATAGAAAATTTATTGAGAGATCACTCATGATCAATGAACATTTGTCATATTGCATAGTTAGTACAGAAGGGGGCCAGCCTTTAGTACTTGACAAACAATTAAACAAGTTTTGGTATTCCACCTAGACTTCTATCACACAGACAGATAGTCACGTAAAAGTACCTCCCCTCCTTAAAGGGTTGTTCTTCTCAATTCAGAAAGAAGATGAATAGGAGAGAAGAAAAGAAAAGAATTTCAAAAAAATTATAGAAAGTTTTCATGATTGCAAAATATCATACTTAGGATTTACCTCTGAACTATAGAGATTCATTAGAGAAGAAAAATAACCGTATTCGTATCAAATACTACTTTATCGTAATTTCACGTGTCAACATATCCCTGCTGCTATGTCCATCATTCTATGGACTATACTCTTGTTAGATCTTAGCATCATTCACTTTTGTAAAATCCTTCAACCTCTCAGGTTAAATCTTTGATTTCTCGCTTGACATTATTATTACTGACATTCCACGCCACACTATTAGCTCTTTCATATTCATAATACTAACACTATCAGGTCGTCATCCCGAGAGTTCGCTAGAAAACCCATTCATCAATCCATTCATAGCATTCCTTGCTTCGCATTCCATAATTATTTCTCAATCTTTTCTTTATCAATCACCTCCTTCTCATCATCTGATTCTCATTCACTTCTGTTATTTATTTCCACCGTCATCTCATATTGAGGCATCCTTTGTACTTGACACCTTCTTATTGGTATCCCGTAACCTTTTTATTCGATAAGTATCACATCTTTGGGGTCAAACTTTCCTTTGTTCAACCATCTAAATTCTCACTTTCTTCGATCCATGAGTCTCTTGATTACTCAAACGATCTATTCCAAATATCCTCGAATTATCCCAACTTAAAAGGGAGTTAATCCATATGTCATTTATGCTTTCAATTTCAACTTTTCTAACTTCATTGCTGGGGTTTCTCAGGAGTCTGCATATCCAACTCCCTTATTGATTTTCAATTCTATTTTTATTTCTATCAGCCACTTGGCTCCCATTTCTACCATAATCCCTTTATGAATCATCATAGCATTATCATCTATTTCGAGCATCACGTCTTTCCAAAACTAAGCTATCCGAAATAAACCTTGACGATTTCTCTAACTTAGACCCAATATAATCTATTCCTGCCAAACTTGCCTCTTAGCATTTCTTAGAAGAATCGCTACTACATTAATGTCGCCCTTTGTTGAATCGCCATCGTTTGTCATTTGCGTAGCGCTTTAATAGCTAACCTTAAATCGATTTCGTATCATGGTCCTGGTTTACTTCAATTATGACCTTCTACGGTACGTAATATGCTTAGGACGACATCAGGAATCGAATGTTTACTTAAACTATTCTTATGGTTGCTTCTTACATAATCATCAGAAGGAATGTAAATCCTCCATCACATTATGACCTTCAAGGTTCTCCTTGATATCATTCTGTCTCTTTGGTATAAGCATTCATAATGACTCCTTTATACATAAAGTGTTGGCCACCTCATTGGCCTTTCCTGATAATAAAAATTCCTCGCAATCAATGTTTTCTGGGTCTGTTCCAACTAAAAAAAAATTTTATCTCATTCTCATCACTGTTGGGTGAAAGCATTTTCCCTTAATCTCTGCTGAAGGAGAGAAAATATCGATCAGTCTTTTTCCATAAGTCATTGCTTCCACCTTCCCGTGTGAACTTTATCACAATTACTCCCAATCATACCTAAGATATTTCTTTTCTTAGTTCTTTCTGGTTTTAGGTTAATCTCAACCTTTATTGGTTCAATCCATGACCCTTCATGGTTTTACCAACGCCTTATCTGGCATTATCATTATTATGTCATACTTTTCCTACCAAACTTCCAGTTAGAAACTCAGAATATTACCTTTTTCCTTGTAAGGTTTCTTAGGTCATCCACATCATTCATCCTGTATTTTCTGGGTAGAGTGTATATCAAACATCATTCATTAATCTTATAACAATTCTGTCTATGTGCTTTTCAAAATTCCTTTAAATAAATCCTTAAAGGTTGTTGTTGCCTTAGTCAATCTAACTTATATGATCCAAATTCACATTAGAACGTTGTAAAGCTCGTTTGGTTGCTAAAGGATTTACCCAGAAATTTGGAGTTGATTATCTTGAAACTTTTTCTCTAGTGGTGAAGATGAGTACTGTGAGATGTGTCGTAGCTTTATCAGCAAGTAGGAAATGGCCTTTATATCAATTAGATATTAATAACACTTTTCTACACGGAGATTTCTATGAAGAAGTGTATATGACACCACCTGAAGGGTATCCTAATCCTTTTAACAAAGTCTGCAGATTGAGAAAGTCTTTATATGGCTTAAAGCAAGCCTCGAGACAATGGTCAGCCAAATTAGCTACTGAGTTAGTTGATCAAGGTTTTACACAATCGAAACATAATTACAGTCTTTTTATTTACAAGTCTGGTACTACCATCACTATTATGGGGGTATATGTCGATGACATAATAGTGACTGGTAATGATTCTTCTCATATTCAACAAATCAAGAGCCATTTGAATGAGGTTTTCAGCATTAAAGATCTTGGAGTTTTACATTATTTTCTGGGAATAGAAATCACATATGTGCATGAAGGTATAATACTTAGTCAAAAGAAGTTTACTAAGGATCTGTTAAGTTCTTGTACTGAAGATCTTTCTTCTCAAGCTGTGACTCCTCTGCCTTTACATTTGAAACTTACTTCCAACGAAGGTACTCCATTACAAAATCCAGAAGTTTATAGATCTCTTGTTGGAAAGCTTAATTTTCTTACAAATACTCGGCCAGATATAAGCTATTCTGTTCAGGCTTTAAGTCAGTTTATGCATTCTCCTATGAGTTCTCATTATGAAGCTTTATTACATACATTACGTTATGTTAAACACACTGAAGGACAAGGAATACTTTTACGAGATTCCAATAATCTGACTTTACAAGCGTATTCAAACTCAGATTGGGCCTCTTACCCAGACTCTAGAAGATTAGTTACGGGTTATGTCTTGATGTTTGGTAACTCTCCTATTGTTTGGAAGTCTAAGAAGCAATCCACAGTGTCTAAATCAAGTTCTGAAGCGGAATATCGAGCAATGGCTACATCAGCTTCTGAGGTTACATGGGCTGTTAGGTTATTACAAGAGTTGGGGGTTTCTGATTTAAGTCCAGTAACATTACACTGTGATAATCAGTCAGCTATCCATATAGCAAAAAATCCTGTGTTTCATGAACGTACGAAACACATAGAAGTAGATTGCCACTTCACACGAGACAAAGTCCTTGAAGGTTTAATACAGTTAATATATCTTCCTACCAAACATCAACTCGCAGATATTCTAACTAAGACAGTTCCATCACCACAGTTAAAACTTTTATCTTCCAAGTTGGGATTGGTTTCTTCTCCAACAACAACCACTTCCAACTTGAGGGAGGCTATTGGAGTATTATCCAGTCGTCCACATAAGCAACTTCCAGCTCAACATATCACGCCAAATCATTCCACAATGATAGCTATTTTTTGTAACTGATTTTCCCGCCGTAGTTAGAAACTAACAGAGCTAGACTAGAGTTGTATATATATATCTGTACAGACATATTGTATTTCTTTTTCTTTGTTCTGGTTTTATTGAATATACAAAGTTCATTTCACAGAAAATAACAGATTCCAATCAGCAGCTCTAATTACAACTCGGACAAACAAGGGGAAGGGGTGTTTGCAGCGGCTTCAGCGATGATAGGAACGGAGGAGTAAGGAAGGGCGAAGCTGGGGGAAAACGAACTAGAAGAAGGGGTTGGTGTGTGTCGTGGGTTTTGTGGGAAAGAATAGAGGAGGGAATGGAGAAGTGAAGAGGATGAAGGAGATGAGATTGGCGATGGGTGGAGGCTGGAGTGTGAGGCGAGGGAGAAGAACGGGAGAGATGGGAAGTGGAGGAGACAAAGCAAAAACGCGGCTGTTCTGTGGGCGGCGTCTTGCTACAGCGGTGGATAGAGAGAGGAGATGGAACAAAACAGAAAAGAATGGAAGATGGGTTTGGTGTTGTAATGAAAACAGGGGAGGGGAGGATTTTGCTTCTAATTAAACAGATAAAACATGAAAATTACGTACTGAAAATTAAAACTAATAATATTTTTATGGTTTTTTTTTAATTTTTAACACATAAGCATGAAAATGAAATCTATAATTAAAATTTATGAAACCCACAATTAAACTAAAATTTATAAAACTAACTGTCTCCCTATTTTTTTCTCTCCTTTTTTGTGAGAGCTCTGTTTTTCTCTCCTTTTCTGTGAGAGGGTTTCTTTTTTTCTTTCATGGTAAATTTGGAAAACATAAACGAGCAGTTAGCAGGTATCAACATTGAGGATGAAGAGAACGAGGAGATTGTTTTTGAGGATAAAGTGGTGGAGGATTCGAATAAGTTTGACCTGTGTTTAGTTGGCCGGTTCTTAACATAGAAGAATATCAACACTCGCGCAATGAAGACGAAGCTAGTAGACATTTGGAGACCGGTAAGGGGTATAAGCATAAAAGATTTGAAGCCTGGTGTTTTCTTGTTCCAGTTTTATCATGTTGATGATATGAATTGGGTTCTTAATGGAGGACCATGGTCGTTTGATGGAGCTATGTTGGTGGTTAGTACTATTAAGAAATGGGAGGATCCTCGTATGGTACCGTTATTTGAGTTGCAGTTCTGGATCCAAATACATAGGCTACCATCGGCTTTTATGTCAGAAGCGGTGGGAAAACAATTGGGGAACTTTTTTTGCTCTTTTCTCCTGTATGATCCTAATAATAATACTAGTATATGGAGGGAAAGTATGCGTCTTAAAATCAAGTTTGATGTCAGGAAGCCTCTAAAGCGCAAGAAAAAGATATGCAAAAAAGATGGCACTGAGTTTGTTGTGCAATGCAAATACGAACGATTGGGAGATTTCTGCTTCTTGTGTGGTCTAGTTACTCATACGGAGAGGTTCTGTAGGTTAAAGCTGGAATCAAATGTGCAGGAAATGGCTAAAGATTGGGGCAGCTGGCTCCGAGCACCACCTCGGAAAGCGGTGGGGCAGGAAAAGAGCAAATGGTTGCGAGATGAGAGAGACGAGGATTGGGGCAAAAATCTCGGGGAGGATAACTACTATCAGCAATTTTCGGGTGGACAGAGGGGAGGATCAGTTAAGGAAAGTAGTCAAAGACGTTATTTTAGGGATAATATGCAGGGGGAGCTATAATACCGGGAACTAAAGATATGATTGGAATTCAAATTTGCGCGCGTCAAAACAAATTGTCAAGTTTGTTATTGGGCCTTCGAAGGAGGAATTAAGTGGGCTTAATGTTGAGGAAAGGAAACGTAGACGAAGTGGGCCAAGTGATAGTGAACTCATGGACATAGAAGGTAATACCAGTGAACTACACTCAAATGCTGTTCTTTCTAATGAGGATTGTGCAGCTTCTCCTACAAATGTTTTGGCTACGCTTGCTATGCAAGCTAGCCAGGGATTATGAATCTCCTAAGTTGGAACTGTCGAGGGTTGGGGAACCCTCGAACAGTTTGTGCTCTTGGTGACCTATTAAGGACACGTAAACCTAATTTCTTGTTTTTGTCTGAGACTATTTCAAATGCTAGTAGAATAGAGGATTTTCGAGTTCGTTTTGGTTTTGCTCAATGTTTCTCTGTAGATAGAGTGGGTCGAAGTGGGGGTCTTGCAATTTTTTGGAAGCAGAATGTGGCTTGCGAGGTGATGTCTTATTCTCAAAACCATATTGATGTTTGTTTCCTAGATAATAATATTGCATCTTGGCTTCTTTCCTGTTTTTATGGTTTTCCGGAAAGAGCAAGGGGTAAGAATTCTTGGGATTTTATTCATTTATTAGCATCAAGATCGCAGCTTCCTTGGTGTATTTTTGGAGACTTCAATGATCTTTTCTACCCTGCTGATAAGGCTGGGAATGTTCCTCACCCTTCTAGTCTATTGGAGGGTTTTAGGAAGGTTGTAGATGACTGTTTGCTTATTGAAGCTGATCTCACTGGTGGTAGATTTACATGGGAGAAGAGTCGAGGTTCGAGTAACTGGGTAAGAGAAAGGCTAGACAGGGCTTTTGTCACTCGGATTGGTGGCTTAAGTTTCCTTTGTGTAAATTATTAGTCTCTCATGTCTCTGTTTCTGATCACGATCCGATTAATTTGGATCTTCTCAGCATGTCTTTTTTGAGGAAGCATTTTCGCTTTAAGTTTGAAAATACTTGGTTGGAGGAACCAAATTTTCGAAGAGAAGTAGCCGAGTTCTGGTTGCAGCTTCCCTCTATTAATATCCTGCCTAAGCTTATTTTAGTATCTTCTTTTATGGCTCGTTGGGGTAGGAACTTCTTTCATAAGTTCCGTGATAAGATAAAGAAGCATAAAGAGGTCATGAGCAAGTTGATTGATCGTACAGATGATGTTGGTTTGACATTGTATTTTGAGGAAAGTAATAAACTTAATGAGCTTCTCTACCATGAGGAAGTTTATTGGAAACAGCGGGCAAAAACTTTTTGGATTGCGGAAGGTAATGAAAATACTAAATTTTTTCATGCTAATGCTTCAGCTAGAAGGAAGACAAATCGTATTGCTTATCTAATGACTGATAATGGGCTGAGAGTGGAGGATCACGATGCTATGTGTGGTGTAGTAAAAGATTATTTCTCGAGCGTCTTCTCAGGTGATCCTATCAATGATGATGTGCATCAAGTAGATGTGGATAGATGTGTTACAGCTGATCAAAATGCTAGTCTGGTGGCAGAATTGTCATTTGAAGAATTCTCCCTAGCTATAAAACAGATGCACCCCGACAAGACTTCGGGGCCGGATGGGTTAAACCCAACTTTCTTCCAACAATTCTGGTCGATTTTAGGTAAGGAAGTTTTCACTTGTTGTAAGGAGTGGTTGAGTAGAGGCTCTTTTCCTACTAATCTAAATGACACAAATGTCGTGCTCATTCCTAAGAAAGAGAATGCTTGTTGTTTGAAGGATCTCCGCCCTATAGCACTTTGTAACGTTCTCTACAAAATTATGGCAAAGGTATTGGCAAATAGGTTAAAGCAGATTCTTCCCATTTTAATTTCTGAGAATCAGTCCGCTTTTGTCCCTGGAAGGAACATAACTGACAATGTCCTGGTGGCTTTTGAGGTTGTTCACTATATGAATAAGAAAAATCGAGGTACTGATGGTGAAATCGCGCTTAAATTGGACATCAGTAAGGCCTATGATAGGGTTGATTGGTCTGAAATCTAGGATGAAAGGGATGGGTTTTTGTGACAGATGGGTGGATTGGATGATGATGTGTCTTACCACAGTTTCATATGATTTTTGCTTTAATGGGTCGTCTGTTGGCCCTGTTGTGCATATGAGAGGGCTTCGTCAGGGGGATCCCCTCTCACCGTACCTCTTTTTGATTTGTGTTGAGGGTTTATCGAGATCTCTTAACAATGCTGCTGCCACGGATATTATTCATAGTGCTCAGATTAGTCAGTCTGCTCTAGTAGTTACCCATTTGCTATTTGCCGACGACAATTTTTTGTTTTTTAAAGCGAACAATACCGAGACGATGGCTATAAAATCTTTGTTGAAGGAGTATGAGAAGCTTTCAGGTCAGTCGGTTAACTTCCAGAAGTCTGGTGTGTTTTATAGTGCAAATGTTAGTCGAGCAAAGCATGCTGAATTGTCTAACATTCTTGGGGTCAGTAGTGACTTGAGTCAAGGAAAGTACCTGGGGCTTCCTTCTTTAGTGGGACGCTCAAAGAAACGGGTTTTTGATTTTGTGAAAGAAAAAGTTTGGAAGAAGATTCAAGGGTGGCAATCTAAACCTATCTCTCGAGCTGGTAAGGTAATTCTTATTAAGAATGTTGCACAATCGATCCCCTCATATTGTATGTCGTGTTTTTTACTCCCTAAATCACTGTGCCAAGAGATAGAAAGAATGCTAAATAGATTTTGGTGGAACTCGGGGGCAGGTGACATGAAAGGGGTTCACTGGCTATCCTGGAATGCAATGAGTATGTCTAAAATTAAAGGAGGGTTAGGGTTCAGAAGTTTGTATGGTTTTAATATTGCACTTCTTGGCAAATTATGTTGGAATTTTATCAAAAATCCTCAATCTCTGGTGGCTAGAGTTTTCAAGGCCAGGTATTATCAGGATTCCTATTTTTTGCAGGCGAAAGTGGGATATAGGTCGAGTTTCATCTGGTCAGGGATTATTACTGCAAAGAACTCGTTGTCTGATAGTTATCGGTGGGTTCTAGGTGATGGAAAAGACATAAATGCTATTGAAGACAGGTGGATTAGGGGTAAAGCTGATTTTAAGGTTTATCAGGATGTCAATTATAACATTAAGGACAAGTCGGTGTCAAGTTTGATGGTGACAGACTCGAAAGTATGGGATGCAGATAAAGTCAAGTCCAATTTTGTTGAGGAGGATGCAAATCTCATTCTGGCTACATTGATTCCGTAGAATGGAGTTAAGGATAGAATTGCTTGGACTAGAACTACAAACGGTCAGTATAGTGTGAAGTCTGGCTATCACCTTTGGCATGAACGTAATGGAGGCACGGGAGATGTTATTCAATCGAAAGGTTGGGGTAAAATCTGGAGATTATCATTGCCTCACAAAGTAAAGGTATTTTTTTGGCATTTTTGCAGGAACAATATCCCAGTGAGAAACAGACTAAGATCGAAAGCAGTCTCTCTTCCTATCTTGTGTCCTATGTGTGAGGTGGACGTGGAACTTCTTCTCCATGTTTTTTTCGATTGCTCTTTTGCCAAACAATGTTGGAGTTATGCAGGGTGTGTTTTTGATATGCAAACTGTTTACGATGCACCAGAATGGCTCATTCAGAAGATCAGTAATGCTACTAGAGAGGAGATCAGTCTGATTGCCAAGGTTTTATGGGGTATATGGTTTTTTCGCAACAAAAAGGTGTGGGATAATAAATCTATCAGTCATATTGTTGCTATGGATTGGAGTACGAAGTTTTTTCTGGATTGGAAGTCAGCCAAAGCTACTAGAGCAGCTGTTCAGAATAAGTGTGTGTGTTCCCGGGTGTGGCTCATATTCAGCGATGGTTTCCTCCAGATGTAGGGTGGCTTAAGTTGAATGTGGATGCTTCTGTAATTTCTGGTGCAGAAAGTTTCTCTATTGGTCTTGTTCTTCGCGATCATACGGGTAAGTTTGTGGCAGGGAAGGTGGCTTGTTTACATGAGGTGGGTTCAGTGTTAGCAGCTGAAGTTCATGCAATCTTTGAAGGATTGAAATGGTTAGAGACTATGCCCTATTAAAGGGTGGAAGTTGAATCCGATTCTCTCCTATCAGTTCAGGCTATTAGACGTTCTTGTGACAACCAATTCGAAGAGGGGCATATTATTGATATGTGTCGGGAGTTTTTAGCATCTAAAGCGGGGTTCTTTCTTTCTTTTGTTAAAAGACAAGCAAACAAGGTAGCCCATACTATGGCTAGAGTTCCATGTTTGCTAAATTGTCAAAACTTTTTCTCGTCTCCTCCTCATGTTTTGCTGGAGACTCTCTTGTATAATTTATTGATTTAGTGGAAAGTTCGCATTTTTATTCAAAAAAAAAAAACTAACCGTCTCCCCGGCAGCGGCGCCAATTTGATGTGGTATATTTTTGTGTTCGTTCGCAGGGAGACAGGTTTTATCAATTTTAATTTAATTGTCACGAATTATTTCTATATTAAAAACAATTATTGAGAATTTTTATATAACTAAATTGTTAGGTCGAATACACAAAAAGCAATCAAATACTGTATGAGTAACTTAACAAGAACACACTGTTTAACAATTTAAAACTGTTTGGAATTAACAATTCCTCTCTCAGTGATGTAAATATCACAGAGAGCTGCTTAGGTTACAATCAATGAATTTCTCAATGTTCGACTACCCTTCTAGGGTTAACCTAACTGTATTTATAGAACATACAGCTTCGTACAATCAGTAACTGATTCTCCTATAATCAAGCTATACAATTGATATCAATCACAATTGTTCCAGTCTTCCAAGTCAACTCAATCTCTTTGACAGCTTTCCAATCTTCAAAGATATTGCTTCCATATTTATCTTGCATCAACCTTTAAACACTGTTGACTCTTCAGACAATATCGCTACAGAGTTTACCAACCTCTGTTGCGCTTCCAGTCAGTGTTTAACTAAACTCTGACTGCTTCCAGCTAAACTCTGTTTTCTGACTTTAGCTTCCAAACACTGTTCTCATCAATTATTTCTAACAATCTCCCCCAACTTGTCCATTAGCAAGAATGTACAAGTTTTACAGTAAATGATGATGTCAAAACAAATACAAAGTTTTACAGTGTTTAACATACAAACAGAGTTTAAGCTATTACTTAACAAATTCTACAGAAAATAAGAAAATTCTTACAGACTTTAATTTCTAATCTCTTGCAGATCAGGCATTGTTCTGAGATAGTCTATAAGCAACCTTCTTTCAGCATTTTCAAGCTCTATCTGCATAGCTTCCTTGATTTCTCTCAACTGAGGATCATTCTCATCAGTTTGATAGATAGCAGCTCTAAGATCGTAGATTTTGTTTCTTCTCATTTCATTTCCCAGCCTTATGTATTTCACTTCCTCAGATTTCACATTAAAATCCAGAACAGTGATTCCAAGATCAGTCTTCAGTTTTGTAGTCCCTTTCTCCATTTCTATCAAATTTCCATTCCAATCTCTGTATTTAGGAACATACTTGCTGTTGAATTTCATTTGCCTTCTTGCAAGGTTTTGAATCATTCTTTGTTGAAGCACATTTGCAACTGACTGAGCTCTTTGATTTCTCACTCTGAAAATATACAGAACATATTCAAGTTCTTCCCAGTATTTTAATTCGATATCCTTTTCAGAAACTTTAAATACTGTTCCATCAGCCATGAAATATAGCAAGAAATCCTTCTCTAGACTCTTCTGATATACAAGCTGTACTGACTCCAGTTTGTCTAAACTTTCTTGAGTGACACCACGACCTGGAACAGACAATGAAGAAGGATCTCTAGGACCAACATATTGCCTTTTATCTCTGTGTGAGCCTATGCCTTCTTTGTTGTATCCAACTTTACCAGATAAAGCTCTACCATCAGTAAAATCCATTGGAATTGTAGCTTCTAGTCTCGAATCATGAGGAGCACCTCTCTTAAATGTTGATTTCAACTGAGAAGACAATAATGGTGTGGTCACAACTTGTGCAGCAACAGAGGTTGTGTCTTCATTTTTCTGTACAACATGTGTATCAACAGAGGTTGTAACAATACTTTTCAGCTTTTGCTTAGCTTCTGCATCTGTTGGTTTTCTGAATACTTGCATTCTTTGATTTGTACCAACTGGTTCTTTGATTTGAATGCCTTTAAGAACAGGCTTTGCAGCTTTAGCAACTTTCACATTCTTCTTTGCTTTTTCAGACTTTAGAACTTTCAAATGCTTTTCTTGTAAACTCTTCTCTTCAGCTTTAGCATCTTCTAAAGTAACTCCCTCTGCATTCTCTTCCATGAAAAGCTTAACAGCTAACTCCTCATCAGTCTTTGGATCTGAAATTAATTCCAAACTCTTGGTTTTTTAAGTACCTTGAGTTTCAGTGTTTATTCCAACAGACTGTGATTTAACAGATTTGCCAGATCTCAGAGTTTGCTTTTCAGAATTTAACACCTTACTCTTATCACTTGCCCCTCCATCTCCAGCATCATCCTTTTGAGTCAGAGTTTGAGAAACTTTGCATTTAGACTTAGCAACTCTCTCCCCCTTTTTGACATCATCAGGAATGAGTATTGATGTAATGAGCTCCAATGAGTTAACAATGGAATCCACCTTAGAAAACAAAGCAATTTGATTTTCTTCAACTTTTCCTAGCCTGGCAAAGAGAGTGTCTTGAACTTTGGATAGCTGTGCAGCTTTTATTTTGGACTCTCTTTCCATCTTCAATTCTCTTGACTGAATCTCAGTCTTCAAGGAAGCAATTTCTTGTTTTGTATCAGAAAAATTTCCCTCCAGAGTTTTAACTTGTACCACTGTTGCTTTTAAGCATGATAAAATCTCTGGATTTGAAATTTGACTAGCAGTCTGCTTAACAAAATCAGCTGCTCTCCCTTTTGGAAAAATACAGTCTTGTTTATACCAATTGGCAGCAGATTTAGCAAGATACTCTTCTTCAATTGCATGAGATGGACAAGGCTGATCAAAAGATTTATGCTTATTATCAGTCTGTGCAGGTGCACTCACAAATGAATCAGAGTTTGCACTGCTGTCAAATTCATCTTCAGCACTTGCATCTTTAGCTTGAGCATCTTTTAAAGAACCACTGTGCTGAGCTGTGTCAGCCACAGTTTCTGTAACAACTTCTGCAACCTTTTCAATAGTCTCTTCATGTTGCACAGGCTCTGCAACAGAGTTTGCCTTTGTAGCTTCAACAGGCATAGATTCAGAATTCTCCTTAGTTGCCTGATCAACTTCATCACCTTTGTCTTGAATTGGAGAAGATACCAGCTCTGTGTGTGATGCTTCAACTTCAGGAACTTTTACTGCAAGCTCATCAGCTACATCAGGAGCTTCAGTATGAACAATAGGTGAGATAGGATCAAGAATTGAATCAAGAACAGCATGCACTGGTGAAAAACCATCTCTTTGATCCTCTTCTACAGGCATTTTATCCTCTGTAGGTATTTCAACATTAACATTATCCTCTGCAGGCATGTCAACCTCTGCAGGTATAGAAACATTTTCTTCATCCTCAACAGTAGGTGTTTGCTGAGAAACCACCTCTGGAGCTTCAATAACATTCTCTTCATCTGAATCAGAAAGAATTAATCTCCTCTTTTTGATTTGAGGCACTACAACCTCCTCTTCATCTTCACTTGAGCTCTCTTTAGTTGGTGAAAGTGAAGGTCTGTTTGCATGTTGCTTCATTCTTCTAGTATAAACAGCTCCAGGTAATGTCTGTTTAGCCTTTGAGTGTTTAGTGTTTAGGGCAGTGTGTTTCTTTCTTTTTAGTTTGGCTTTGGCTATTTCAGAAGGTGCTGGCTCAGAGTTTAAGGTTTCAGTGTTTAATGTTTCAGTGTTTAAGGTTTCAGTGTTTAAGGTGTCAGTGTTTAATGTTTCAGTGTTTAATGGTGGAGAGTTTATCTTTGGAGAGTTTATTGGTGAAGAGTTTAAGGTTTCTGGTTGTGGTTGATGAGATGTAGTAGGTACAGTGGTTGTGGGTGTTGTGGGTGTTGGTTCAGAGTTTATGGTGTCTATTGGTTCAGGCATTTGTTGTGGTGATTGAGGGTCTTGTGGTTGGTTTACATAGTTCTGTAAGGCTAAAGGCATAAACATCTCAGGTATTTGCTGTTTAGTGACATCTTTGTTTGTCAAATCAGAAAACATTATCTTAGCAACTTGAAAAGGCTGAATCACATCAGCTTCATCAATTGGAATATTAGGCACACAGGCAGTAAATAACAGTTGACAAAAACGAGCAAAATAAACAGTAGTAGTCTCAGACAAACGCTCTCCCAAGTTCATTAGTACTAGTCTACCAAAATCGAAGTTACCTCCATATAGTAGAGCATGACCAATTTGGAGAGTATCAAGAGGCAGTGCATCCCAGTTTGTTGTCTTCTTTCCAAAAGCTCTTGTGATGCAATCGAAAAAGAAACTCCATTCCTTTCTCAAACTTGGCCGTCTCAAAGACCCTATCTTATTCAAGTTTCCTGCACATCCAATTTGCTCCAACATTGTCCTCAAGCGATCATGACCAACAACACTGTAAGAAGTGTGTGTCTCAAAATCTAGAGCATCCCTAACAGTAGTTGGAGTAATAATATACTCTGATTCATCATGAGTGAAAGTGATTGTGGGAGTGCCAGACTCGTCTCCATCATCATATACAGAGTTTGTCCAGAAGGCGGCAATTTGTGAAGCAGATAGTGTTGGTGGTGCAGTTAAAGCCTTCCCTATTTCAGAATCTTTCAAGAAGTTTTGGAACAAATGAAACGCCTCTGGAGCATTTGCATTCTCCAGTGGTGCTGCATAGTTGCTAGGAAGAAAAACTAACCCTGCTGCATCAAACGCTTTAGTTGCCATTAGTAAGATATGATACGAAGAGATTTAGAGAAAAGATGTGTATGCACTGTAAGTGTTTATCAAAAGGTGAATGAGAGTATATGAGAAGTTTGAAAGTGAATGAGTATGCAAGTAACTGTGAGTGGGTGAATGTGAATCGATATGGAGTGAGAGACTAAAGACGATTAGAGTAAAATTAAAACTCAATCGTTTATTTAGTAAAAGCGCGCAACTGTTGTAGAGTAATGTGTGAGTGGGACACTATCATGGGACACGTGTCAAACAACCAATGGAGCAATTAATAATTACCGCTGTCATTCCTATAATCACGACACTTACACTATTTAACAGTTGTCAACTACCTCAATTACTCCAAAATAGTCAAATCACCTAAATGAAACTGTACCTTAGAGTACTTAACACAACTCAACAGTGTTTATCAATTTTCCAACTTTATCACTAAAACCCTTTCAAAAATTGCACAGTTGTGAATATCAGTGTGTGTGAAGCAGAGTTTACTGAAATCAATTTTTAGAGCATCTAATATTTCATAAAATCCATAACAAAAATCAATAAACACTGAATGCACAAACTCTCATAGTAAACACTGATTGTTTGATGAATGCTAAACTCTGTAGTTACTGTAATACAGAAATCTGAAAACTTCTATTCCCTTTGATGTCCATGATTATCCAAGTAAGCACACAGTCTTGAAAGACAAAAATATCAAGAGATAGAAATCAGAGCATCATTCAGTGAATAACAGTCATGAATTTGATAACCTCACAAACTCTCAAAGCACACAAGTGTTTAGGTGAAGTGTTTACACTCACATTCAATCAGAAATAGCAGAATCTACCATATGCTTGAATGTCCACCAATTCTACACTACTTTGTATACATGTATGCACAAATCAAAAGGACTTTATTCAGGGTTGGAATGAGATAAGATCAAACAGACGAAAAAGATGTTTTATTCATAAGTGAATATCAAGCTGAACATTTCAATAGACCAAAGTGTTCAGTCACACTGTTAGTACATATTGTACAAGATCAGTATATATGCCTTTTTCTCTTCTTTTTTTTTTTTAATTTTTTTTTTTTTTATTTTTTTTTTAGCATATATACTGAGTAAACTTTTCTTTTCTTGAGAAACACTCATCTGCTTGAGAGAAGAAAATATAACTGCTCTTAATACTTCAGAATATAAGAAAAATGAGCAGTTAATTAGGCTCAAAGGGGTTTACTAAGGAAGGAATTTATGAACAGTGTTTATACAGTGTTTGAAGAGAGTTCAAAAGAATTTTGAACAGTGTTTAAAGAAAAATGGTAAATCCTATTGCCTTTATCATTTTCATGCACACACATATCATGTTGTCTCAAAATGGTTTAATACAAGTTCTAGAGAAACATACTACCTAATGAATATCACACAACAATAAATACTGATTGATAGAAAATGTATCAATCACTGATTTGGCTCAACCTCTCACAGGGTGTATACATGAATCTGAACTCACCAAACTAATCAATGACACATCTCAAGTTTTATGGTTTTCACAAGTACAAACAAGGAATCATCATGAACCATACCTTTGGAAACAGAATGTCAC
Organism: Kitagawia praeruptora; assembly: GCA_037693485.1. NCBI lineage: Eukaryota > Viridiplantae > Streptophyta > Magnoliopsida > Apiales > Apiaceae > Kitagawia > Kitagawia praeruptora. The sequence goes on from CM075352.1 coordinate 155,728,608, forward strand.
TAATCAGAGTTTAGAGTTCATCAATAACCAAAATTATTTATGAGAGGCAATGCACACAATATTCATAGACTGAGAGTTTAGGACTGAATAAACTAAGAGATGCTATAAATATGAAACAGTATCATGCTGTGTTGATTTACTGCACAAAGTCTGATTAGATTACAGTGACTCAGAAAGAATCATAATTTATTTACTGAGAATCATGCTTCATACATTTTTCTTCATTGGTGTTTTCATTCAGACAATAATCAATTCTGAATTCACTGAGTGTATCTAACATGTTAACAGTGTTTAACAGACAGACATGCTTACAGAGTTTAACAAGTTTTAAACATAAGCATGCAGAACAGAGTTTAATACTAAGATTCACATAGCACTTAACAATTTGCAAAAACATGAGCAACATATTTTAGAAATAAGTTCTTGAGTCTAACCAACATTTCTAGTCAAAACTAGATACCATTCCTAGTTCATTGACCAGTCTTGTAAATGTAGCTTCACTCAATGGCTTGGTGAAGATATCTGCAAGTTGTTGTTCTGTAGACACAAAGTGAAGCTCAATGTTGCCTTCCTCTACATGCTCTCTGATGAAATGATACCTTATGCTGATGTGCTTTGTCATTGAATGTTGTACTGGATTACCTGTCATTGCAATAGCACTTTGATTATCACAGTAAATAGGTATCTTGGTATACCTTAATCCATAATCCAGCAGTTGATTCTTCATCCATAAAATCTGTGCACAGCAGCTACCAGCAGCAATATACTCTGCTTCAGCTGTAGATGTAGATATTGACTTCTGTTTCTTGCTGTACCAGGAAACAAGTCTGTCACCCAGAAATTGACAACTTCCACTGGTGCTTTTTCTGTCTATCTTACATCCTGCAAAGTCTGCATCTGAATAACCAAGTAGTTTAAACTCTGATTCTCTTGGATACCACAGCCCCAAAGTCATAGTGCCCTTGAGGTACTTAAATATCCTCTTTACTGCTGTTAAATGTGGTTCTCTTGGATCTGCCTGGAACCTTGCACACAAACAAGTTGCATACATAATATCAGGTCTGCTAGCTGTCAAATAGAGTAAAGAACCAATCATTCCTCTGTAACTTGTCATATCTACTGATGACCCTGTATCTTTGTCCAATTTTGTTGCAGTTGCCATGGGAGTTGTTGCAGATGAACAATCAAGCATACCAAATTTCTTGAGAAGGTTTCTGGTATATTTTGCTTGATTTATAAAAATTCCATCATCTGTTTGCTTTACCTGTAAGCCTAGAAAATAACTAAGCTCTCCCATCATACTCATTTGATATCTTGACTGCATGAGTTTGGCAAACTTCTTACAGAGTTTATCATTAGTAGATCCAAAAATGATGTCATCTACATATATCTGTACTAAAAGCAAGTCACTACCAGTTTGGAAGTAAAACAGAGTTTTGTCAATAGTACCTCTGTGAAATCCACTTTCTAGTAGAAATTTGGCAAGGGTTTCATACCATGCCCTTGGTGCCTGCTTAAGTCCATAGAGTGCCTTGTCTAACCTGTAGACATAGTCTGGATATTTTGGATCTACAAACCCTGGTGGTTGTTCCACAAACACTTCTTCTTCAAGTTTTCCATTCAAAAATGCACTTTTTACATCCATCTGAAACACTTTGAATTTCATGTGAGAGGCATATGCTAGAAAAATTCTAATTGCCTCCAATCTAGCCACTGGAGCAAATGTTTCATCATAGTCTATTCCTTCCTGTTGTGAATAGCCTTTTGCAACCAGTCTTGCCTTGTTCCTTGTGATAACACCCTCACTGTCAGTTTTATTTCTGAAAACCCATTTAGTACCAACAATGGATCTGTTCTTGGGCCTTGGTACAAGTGTCCACACTTCATTTCTTTCAAATTCATTTAGCTCTTCTTGCATTGCTGTTATCCAGTCAGCATCTTTAAGAGCTTCTTCCACTTTCTTTGGCTCAGTTTGTGACAAGAATGCATGAAACAGACATTCATTTGTTGTTGCACTTCTTGTCCTTACTTTTGCATCTGGATCACCAATAATCAAATCAGGTGTGTGTGATTTAGTCCATTTTCTTGCAGAAGGCAGATTGCTTCTGTCATCATGTGATCCTCCCCCTTGATCCATGCTCTCCTGATTTTCTTGGTGCCTTTCTTCATTTTCTGATGCTCCCCCTGAATGTGACTTCTCAGAATTATCATCAGAGTTTGAATCAACAGAGTTTGATTCATAATTATCAACTGAGTCACTTTCAGTGTTTGAATTATCACTTTGATGTGATTCTTCATGCTCCCCCTCAACTGGTTCTTCCCTTGTTTCTGATTGAAGAGTTTCTTCAGTATTTACCAGTAGAGGTTCAGAGTTTAGATCAACAGAGTTTGTCAAATCAGTCTGATCAGAGTTTACTTTTTCAGAGAATAAATCTTCATTTTCAAAGTGCAGTTGATCATGTTCATTTACATCTTCAAGTCCAGTTATTTTCTTGTCATCAAATGACACATGAATTGATTCCATGATCACTCTAGTTCTCAGATTATAAACTCTGAATGCCTTTGTTGACAGTGGATAGCCAACAAAAATTCCTTCATCTGCCTTTAGGTCAAATTTGGTCAACTGTTCAGGATGAGTCTTCAACACAAAGCACTTGCATCCAAAAATATGAAAATATTTTAGATTTGGCTTTTTCTTCTTCACCATTTCATATGGTGTTTTACCATGCTTGTTGATCAATGTTGCATTTTGAGTAAAACAAGCAGTTTGAACTGCTTCTGCCCAGAAATATGTTGGCAACTTTGCTTCATCTAGCATGGTTCTGGCAGCTTCTATCGAGGTTCTGTTCTTCCTCTCCACTACACCATTTTGTTGTGGAGTGCCAGGTGCAGAAAACTCTTGTTTGATTCCTTTACTCTTGCAAAATTCTTCCATTGATGAATTCCTGAACTCAGTTCCATTGTCACTTCTGATTATCTTCACTTGATTCTCTGACCCTTTTTCCAGTTGTAATATATGTTCTGTCAGTGTTAATGCAGTTTCATCCTTCTTTGCAAGAAAATACACCCATGTGTACCTGGTATATTCATCAACAATGACTAGAGCATATTTCTTCTTTCCAAGAGACATCACATTCACTGGACCAAAAAGATCAACATGTAGTAGATGATAAGGATGAACAATTGAAGACTCAGATTTGCTTTTGAAGGTGGCTTTTCTCTGTTTGGCCTTTTGACAAGAATCACACAGGCCTTCTACATTCAACAAGGACTTTGGTAAACCTCTCACAAGATCATTCTTTATTAGCTCATTGATATTGTTCAGATTCAAATGAGAGAGTTTCTTGTGCCACTTCCAACTCTCTTCACTGGACATTCTTGTTGACAGACACACTGCTTTGCCATCAGTGTTTGTTGACAATTTAATTTCATATATGTTATTGTGTCTGTTTCCAACTAGAGCAACTTTCCCTGTAGATTTGCTAATCACTTGACAATATTCAGGCTGAAAATCTACATGATATCCTCTGTCACAGATTTGACTCACAGATAGCAAGTCATGTTTGAGTCCTGGAACCAGAGCTACATTTGTGATGATGACATTTCCAAGATTAATATTGCCATATCCCAGTGTATGTCCTATGTTGCCATCTCCATAGGAAACTTCTGGGCCAGCCTTCTCCTCAAACTCTGATAGCAGGGCTTTATTTCCTGTCATGTGTCCTGAACATCCACTGTCCACGACTAGGGTACTAACCCTGTTGCCCTGCAATCACAAACAATCACTGATTATTAGTTTTAAGGATCCAGACTTGCTTGGATCCTTTGGCTTTCTTAATTCTGTTAGCTTTTGCAGCGGAATTCACATTAACAGAGTTTAAGCTAACTTTTTCAGAGTTTACATTAGCAGAGTTTACTTTAACCCATTTCAAATTTGGCTTGGGTTCATAGTAATTATAGTAAATAGCATGATAATCTCTGCAAGTGTAAATTGAATGCCATGTACTACCACAGTGTTTACACAAAGTTTGTGGTCTAGTTCTCACATAATCATTATTTACTGCAGTTTTAGAGGGCAAAGAATTAATGTTCTTATTCTTACTGCAGAAACTAGCAAGATGATTAGTGCTACCACAATTAAAGCATGTTTTTCTAGGAGCTAATGAAGCAAGCATTGGCTTAATTCCTGAGGTTATGCCTACCTTTCCATTTCTGTTTTTCTTAGGCATTCTTTGTTTGTTGACAGACTTTATTTCCTTAAGCTTATGCTTGAGTTGTTTATCTGTCATTAAACCAATGTTAGCCTCTTTAACAAAAGTTTTAGCATATGACTCTTTAACAGCCTTTTTCTGTGCTTCAGTCTTAGGACCACCTGTTCCCATGACATTACCCTCAGATGAACAATGTGGTCTAACTTTTACCTGATTTTCAAATCTAAGTTCATCTCCTACAGAGTAACCTAGACCTACTGTATCTGACTGAAACACTTCTTGAGTGTCTTTACCAGAGTGTGTCCAAGTTTTAATGATGTGTTTAGTATCCTCCAATTCTGATTCTAGTTGCTTATACTTACCTAGCAACTCCTGTTCAATAAACACTGCATCATCTCTCTCTTTCTGAATTTTATTCATGTTCTCTAGCTGTTCCTCAACAAGTTTATTTCTCTCTTTAAGTTGAGAACACTCAGACTTTATCCTCTCATTTTCTAAAGTCTGATCCCTATAACTGATATGCAATGCTTTAAGATAAATTCTCAGTTCAGTTATATTATCAGTGTTATAAGCATAGGTAGTTGGGGGTACCTTGAGATCATCATTTTCAGTCTGAGTAGTAGCCATGAGAGCATAGTTGACTTCCTCATCTGAATCTGAAGTGTCTGCCCAATCTCTGCCTTTGGTGTAGAGTGCCTTTTCAGTTTTACCCTTCTTGCACTCAGGAGCATAGTGACCCATCTCCTTACACTTGTAGCATTGAATTTCAGACTTATCTTTCTTACCAGATTTGAAGTCCTTTCCCTCAGATTTCTTGAAATTCTTCTTGTCAGACTTTGAGTAGTCCCTGGAGAATCTCTTTCCCTTCTTGAAGTTCTTGTATCCCATCTTCTTGAAGGTCTTTACCATCAATGCAGCCATTTGCGTCATCTCCTCATCATCTTCAGAATCAGATGATTCATCTGTGTTTGAGTCAACATCAGTGTTTGATGACTCATTCTCTGAATGTATGACTAAGGCTTTCCCTTTTGCCTTTCTCCTTGATGCCTCCTTCTTTGATGGTTTCTCCTCAACCTTAAGAGCAACAGACTTTGACTTTCTACTAGATCTTTTGTTTCTCTGCTCCAATTCCAATTCATGAGTTTTGAGCAGCCCATAAATTTCATCAATTTCTGTTTCACCAAGTTCATAATTATCTCTTATAGTGGTTGTTTTCACATCCCACTTTTCAGGTAGAGAAAGAAGAAACTTGAGATTTGAGTCTTCTAAATCATACTCTTTGTTAACCAATGACAAATCATTGAGCAGTTTACAGAATCTGTCAAATGTTTCTATCATGGTTTCATCAGACTTTGCCTCAAAGTGCTCATACTCCTGAGTGAGTATGTTTCTTCTGTTTTTCTTGATTGCAGGAGTTCCTTGACACCTAACCTCAAGTGCATCCCATATTTCCTTTGTTGTTGTGCAGTTAATCACTTTATTAGACATAACATTGTCTAATGCACTGTGAAGTAAATGTCTCACTTTTGCATCCTTTGCAATAGATGAAAGATCCTCAGCAGTTAGATCTTTCTTTTCCTTTGGAATGACCTTTGATTCCTCACCAGCAGCAGCAGCAGATAATTTTGTTGGTTTGTGAGGACCTTCATATATTCTATCAAGGTATTCTGGATCTGTAGCCTCCAGAAACATGGTCATTTTCACCTTCCAAATTGCATACTCTGATGGCCTAAGTATAGGAACCCTTATTGTCTCATACCTACTAACAGTAGTAGGGGCTTTCTCAGATGGTGGAGGTATCTCTGCCATTGATTACTCTTGTGTTTGGATCTTTAACTGTAATAAAGTAACAGATTAGTCTCTGATACCACTTGTTAGGCCGAATACACAAAAAGCAATCAAATACTGTATGAGTAACTTAACAAGAACACACTGTTTAACAATTTAAAACTGTTTGGAATTAACAATTCCTCTCTCAGTGATGTAAATATCACAGAGAGCTGCTTAGGTTACAATCAATGAATTTCTCAATGTTCGACTACCCTTCTAGGGTTAACCTAACTGTATTTATAGAACATACAGCTTCGTACAATCAGTAACTGATTCTCCTATAATCAAGCTATACAATTGATATCAATCACAATTGTTCCAGTCTTCCAAGTCAACTCAATCTCTTTGACAGCTTTCCAATCTTCAAAGATATTGCTTCCATATTTATCTTGCATCAACCTTTAAACACTGTTGACTCTTCAGACAATATCGCTACAGAGTTTACCAACCTCTGTTGCGCTTCCAGTCAGTGTTTAACTAAACTCTGACTGCTTCCAGCTAAACTCTGTTTTCTGACTTTAGCTTCCAAACACTGTTCTCATCAATTATTTCTAACATAAATAATGCAAATAAATGTGTTTTAAAGTCGATTAACTAAAAGTCTAGGGCAACCGGGTTCACCATATTTACACCGACACAAATTATATGGATGTAGTAATTTAACGGAATTAAATAATTAGAGCATGTGTTAATCTCTCTCAAGCATTAACGCTCTCGGAAATCTAATTAATTAATTATGTTCTCGCACTAAAATTCAATTCCGCTAATCGTATGTATGCCTCTAGTGGGTAAAATCTCTCGATCTATTACTCCTATTTGCAAATAATTAATTAATGATACCGGCCGATAACACAAATTAAATTTTATAACATATCGATTAGAATTATTTTATATCCGTTAAACAACTAATAAAATTAAAGCACTATCATGGTATAAACATGGATTCCCCTTACACCCTAGAAATAAACTACTCACTCATGCTATTAATAGAATTGACAAAAATAATTAAACAAGACATGTAAAACATATATTAACAAATAAGATAAAATTTAGGAATACCTCAGAATTTCAATAAAACGGAGAATTAAGCCAAAGTATACATAAAAGAGAAGAAAACCAAGCCCCTAACCAAACTTGCAGTAGCCGAATGAAGAGGTTGTAAATTTGAAAAGATGTAAAGTGGTGTAATGATTATCCTCTTTTTCTAATGTTTTTTTCTGTCTCTCCCCCCATGTGAATGAACAAATCAATGCTATTTATAGCACTTGATTTATTAGTTTGTTTACATATGACAAAAGTTGCTGCCTTACTTCTTCCAACATTGCTGCTCCGTAATTTGTTGCCTTTGTCTTTTACTTGCTTTTCAAAGCCACCTGCTTTATTTTTCAAGATTGCTTGCTTTCCTTTTCAAAGTTTGCTTCTCTTCTTTTCTTTGTCTCCTCCGTATTTCAAGTTTGTTGCATGAGACTTTTGAAATAATGGCTGGCTTTGGGGTGTGTTTGAAATATTCCAATTTGCTCCAAGCTTCTAATTCTTTTTTTTTTCTTCTTCTTTTATTTCTTCTTTGCACTTTATTTCTTTATTTTGTTATTTCTTTATTTTTCCGAATTTCTTCCAATTTTAGCTCCAAAATAGCTCTTTAAGCCCAAATTCTTCCAAACTTAGAAATTCTTGCCTTCCTACAATAAAATATCAAAATTCACTAAGTGATTAAGAAAAGATTAGATTAGAGATCCAACACAATATTCACTACAAACAATCCAGTATACTAATAAACATGTCATTCAAAAAAATAAAGACAAACATTAAGTGACTACATAATTCTAAGGTAAGACACTAACATCAGCAAATATTACAATCCAAGAGAGCTTTTGACATTTATACTTCGAAGCAAGCCATGGCTAATATGACTTTCTCAACATTGTGGGAATTGAGAGAGTTTGCGATTACACTCAACTTGGTTGCATCCCATCTGAGTTGGTCACCTTCATGAATGTTACTTAGCTAGATTTCTTCTATAATCATTTCCTTCAAGTTGAGTTTTGAAAATCTAACTCCAAATATTAGATCAACCTATAATTTTTATACCTGGATGAAGAAAAGATGTTAAATTGGCTTTATGTATTTGTTCTTCCAAAGTCCATTACTTCCACCTTGTTTAATTACCAAGTGATCCACATCTTTCTAAATACAACGGGATATGTAAGAATGCATTTCATTATGTATAAATGTCACACCCTGACTTCCCGATACTAAAAATATACTTTTTATAAAAAGATAATCGAATATCCCAATTACATATGTGTCATTTTCTTCAAAATCATTTTAGGGAATAAATAAAACCCTGAATAATAATATTACTTTTAAAAAGATTCTACATTAATCCTCTAAAATACTTTTGCAATGCGGAAGCTGAAGACTTTAGAAAAATGTAACTCACTATACTTATCACTTAGCAGTTAAAGCATGCTCTCAACTATTCAAATTAATTAGGATAAAATAGACTTTGATACAGGGGAATTTTAGAAAATTTCGGCATGAAGTATTCGTAAATCGGACTATCCACCTGTAATTCAAACGAACCCAAATTTCATTTAACCACTAAACAACAATTCCAACTTTCAAGAATAATAACCACAAGTTCAACCTGTCCTAATTGATCAGGTGAACAACTACGACAAATACAACTAAGCTCAACCTGTCCTAACCGATCAGGTGAACAATAATACAAAACAACACAACACGATAACTCAACATTTAATCTTAATAGTGGAAATATAAACTTAACATATTTATATATGCAAATGCTAGGGAGGAGGGACTCTGGAGATCCAGCTGGCCGACCATGCAACTAACCTGAAAAACATGAGCGATTTTAATGAGTCGCAACTCAGTGAACATATATCATCATATAACATACTCTAGTAAAACTTACATATTTTTAAACCGACAATCCAGTATTTTGCATTCTGTGAAGATATCTATAAATACCTGTTATCTTTAACAATCTCATAGCATTGTATATTTATACATGAAATCCATGATATCTTAAATGACCGAATTCTTCTGGTATCTTTCCATAGTCTTATCCCCGTTATTAGTACAACAACTTTGTTCTACGTATTTATAAATACAACAAATCACATATAAACCTGCAGTATATATCCGAAGACCATCTATATATCTATAAGGATTAGCTACGCCATTCATAAAAACTATACAGGCAATTCATGTATATAACATTCACATATAATAAAATTCTTAATGATTTCACCTGTATTCAAATCTTGTCAATCCATATTCACATAAATAAATCCAAGTAAATCATTCAATGATTCCACGTAAGCATTTGCTATGAATGTACGCAACATATGGATGAGACTCACTTTTCTTTCACCTTGTTTCTTTACTTTGTTGTGACTGACCAACTTGACTTTAGTATCTCCCGGGATTTCATGGCCTCAAAGGCTCTTTTTTCTATTCACGTTGCTTTATAGTCCAGAGGACTTTTCTATTCACGTTGCTTTATAGTCCAGAGGACTTTCCTATTCACGTTGCTTTATAGTCCAGAGGACTTTCTTATTCACGTTGATGGCTAGCTAGGCCATTTATTCACATTGCTGATACTAAAGTATTGGCAGTCACAACGCCTTTATTTAGTGGGACTCAAATGAAACAATATGCACATCATATATCCCATTTAATTCTTTCCTTCCATGTACATATTCACGTTGACATAATACCCCTTTTCATGTCAATGATATTGTCATCATGTATTCACCTTTCTCATATATCATTCATATGCACATTTCAGATAACTCATTCAAATAGCACTTATCAAAATTAGCAGATAACAGATATCACAGAAGATCATACTTGAGAGAATTTATTCAAATAACAATAATTTATAACCACGTGATACTTCATTTCACTATAATGTAGTCATCGGGTATGTACTTTCATCACGTAATCATATAAACCCACATATTCTGATAAATCATGTAATTCTTTCTTGTAATATGTATTTATTCAAGTCTTGAGTATTTCTTAGTTATATCTTTTAATCCCATAAATATCACAAGTTATTATAGAGTATACATATATAAAGCAAAGCTTTGATAAATGCTGACCTTGGCCTCTACAATATTTCTTAATGTTGTTTACCGGTTGATTACCACAGACGACTTCACTTCTCGAACCTCGCTAACTATTCAAGATCCTATATTCATGCAACTATAGTTAGCCACTAAGATACATAAACTATTCCTTTTTATAATTCCAAAACTTAATATTTTTACACGAAACCTTTTGTATTTTACTCTCTAACATAAGACCTTGCTATCCTTCGAATTTCAACTTTAAACGAGTAGTATAGCTAGGTCAAATGTTCGCTCAAAGTAGGTACAAAAATCTGTCAAAACAATCCCGAATCAGTTTTACTCTAGCATTTTTAATAAATCCAAAGATATTCCAAAAATTACCAAACTTCACAAACATCTTCCTTAATCATCTATACACCTCACATATTTTTTTCAAGGCTAAATAAGGAGTTCAACTAGGTGAAATAATTTCCCCAAATTCGTTTTTTTACCAATCCCGTAGGTCATGTGTTCCCTGCACTAAAACGACCATAACTCCTAGCTCGTTAAACGGATTTGCGCACCGTTTGCGGCTACGCAAACTAGACTCCGAGTACTACAACTTTCATTAGATTATGTGGGTTTAATTAGTGATCAACAAAGATATCTAACCAAATTAATTTTTTTTTAAAAAAAATTTGGGAATATCAATTAATTAGATATATCTTGACATCCGTACGGTTGGATCGTCGAGATATATTTTTAAAAAAATAGAATCAAAAATTTTTGACAAAGCACTAGTTACTAGTACTAGTGAGAATATTAGTGATCTACAAAGATATCTAACCAAATTAATTTTTTATTTTTTAAAAATTTGGGAATATCAATTAATTAGATATATCTTGACATCTGTACGGTTGGATCATCGAGATATATTTTTAAAAAATAGAATCAACAATTTCTGACAAAGCACTAGTTACTAGTACTAGTGAGAATATTAGTGATCTACAAAAATCTCTAACCAAATTATTATTATTTTTTTTGAAAATTTTGGAATATCAATTAATTAGATATATCTTGACATCCGTACGGTTGGATCGTCGAGAAATATTTTTAAAAAAATAGAATCAACAATTTGTGACAAAGCACTAGTTACTAGTACTAGTGAGAATATTAGTGATCTACAAAGATATCTAACCAAATTAATTTTTTATTTTTTGAAAATTTGGGAATATCAATTAATTAGATATATCTTAACATCCGTACGGTTGGATCGTCAAGATATATTTTTAAAAAAATAGAATCAACAATTTCTGACAAAGCACTAGTTATTAGTATTAGTGAGAATATAAGTGATCTACAAAGATATCTAACCAAATTAATTTTTTATTTTTTAAAAATTTGGGAATATCAATTAATTAGATATATCTTGACATCCGTACGGTTGGATCGTCGAGATATATTTTTAAAAAAATAGAATCAACAATTTCTGACAAAGCACTAGTTATTAGTACTGGTGAGAATATTAGTGATCTACAAAAATCTCTAACCAAATTATTATTTTTTTTTGAAAATTTTGGAATATCAATTAATTAGATATATCTTGACATCCGTACGGTTGGATCGTCGAGAAATATTTTTAAAAAAATAGAATCAACAATTTGTGACAAAGCACTAGTTACTAGTACTAGTGAGAATATTAGTGATCTACAAAGATCTCCAACCAAATTAATTTTTTATTTTTTGAAAATTTGGGAATATCAATTAATTAGATATATCTTGACATCCGTACGGTTGGATCGTCGAGAAACATTTTTAAAATTTTTAAAAATTAATATTTTTATTATTTTAATTATTAACGAATTTCTGGCAAAAAAAAAATTAACGAACTGTTCGCGAACTGCTCGTGTTCGGTTCGGTTCGACATGTTCGCGAACTGCTCGTGTTCGGTTCGTGTTCGTTCGGTATATTACCGAACTCGAGTTCGAACAGAAAAAAGCGTTCGATAATGTTACCAAACATTGTTCGGTTCGGTAGAAATTTGCTCGTGTTCGGTAAGAGTTCGTCCGAGTTCGCTCGAGTTCGGTTCGTTTACGGCTCTACGCAGAGATGTAATGATTGTTGCTGCTGACATGGCACTACCGACGCCATCTGCCACGTCATCACTGCTGACGTGGCAGTGCCACGTCATCAGTGATGACGTGCCGGATGATGTGGCACTGCCACGTGGCACTACCACGTCAGCAGTGATGACGTGGTAGTGCCACGTCAGCAGTGTTTGCAAAAGATGAAAATTGAATACATCAAATTTGAGCACCGTTTGTTTCATGAAAATGTTCAAGAATTTTTAAATTTTATTTTTGATTCTTTTAATTTTCTAGCATTTTTTTTTAATTTCAGGAATATACGTAAGTGGAAAGTTCTTATAGAAGATTTTATAATTGTAAGAAAAATGGCTTTTATTGTTTCATATTAACTATTCGCTTACGATTTTTCTTAATTCCCATAATCCATTTTCCAAAAATAAGGTTTTTCGACATATAGACAGAATCTTACTTTGCCTCTACCATATTTGCAGATGAAGGGCGGTCTATGGTCAGGTTTGCCTCTCACTGCAAAATTTTGCATTCGCGTTTCTGGCTTGATAAATCAACTAAGCTTACTAGCAAATGAAAACAAGTACTAGACACAAGTGTGAAATTAGAAGATTATTTAATTCAATTACATATATTCGAAGGCCATGTACTATCTCTTCAATTGCAATCCCCACCAACTTGCTCAGATCATTTTGCAACCCAGAAATAACACCAAGTCACCAACTATGACAATCCAACAAAGATAAGAACAAATCACAAAAAAGGGTCAAGAACAATATTTTAGACTCTTAAAAGAACAATCTTAAAACCACAATCTTTTTCCTGGCCAGTGTCAAGTTTACATTAATTATAACCCAAAAGCAGAGTGCAGTCCCATGCAGGAACTGAACTATGATGACAAAAGTGCTTCAACTTTGGCAATCTGCTCTTCCTCTTTTTTGGAGCTCGGACTCTTGTTAGTCTCATCGTAAAGGTCATGCTTCCACTTCTCAACACGAGCACCACTTAGATGGTTTCCTGGCCTTCTGTTGAAGTTCTCCCTTCCCCTGTATGTATCACCACCAACATATCTCTCTCTCGGTGAAAAGTAACCTCTCTGTGGGTTGCTTCTATATGCATCTCCACTGCTTCTGTTTGAGTTTCCATTCCGTACAGGTGGTTTTTCAGGTCTGTTCGTACGACGGGAGTCCTGACCTCTATCCTCTCTTCTGTCACTTGGGTTAGGGTAGTCGGTCTGACTTTGCTTTAGTGTCTCAGACACTGTTTTCTCAGCACTTTTGGACTCGAGAGGAAGTTTTTTCTCAGTAAATGCAGGCCTTTTCTTTGAAGGTGGTTTCCCTTCAGACTCCCTTTCATAGAATCGGTCATGGCGCCAAGCACGATTGTCATCTCCACGAGCATGTGACTTATCATCTTTCTCCAAATTACTATTAAGTGCAGTCCTGTCTGTTGTCCTTTCGATCCGCTGATCCTTCCAGTGATCCTTCGAGTCCCTAAACCATCCTCTCTCTTCATCAAACAGAACAAACAGTTGGTAAGAAGATATTCCATTCGAGTCTGCAAACATCTTTTAAAGGAAAAAAAAAAGACTTTGTTTTTTAAAATGGAAACAGAGAAATCACATTTTTTAACACATTACTACATACATATACACACACATGCATACAGTACGTTCTTATTATTATGTCAATGTTTGAGGATGACGAATTTCCGCTATAATTACAATAGCTTCAGTTGAACCAACAGAACAGATGCTCGAGAAAATCACAGAAGGGTTTCTAAATTCTTTATGCCTGATTCTAAATGTTTCACCTTTAGACTATTAACATTAATTGAAATAAAAACAGCGAGATCAGCATGTCTTAGTAAGTCTGTACATCCTATAAATAAAACAGTTTAACACACCACCGTACATGCATAATAATCACCATGCGGATTTAACAAGAAATTTCTTACAATGTGAAAAATAGGCAAAAGATTTATTTAATACAAGTACAAACACAAAAATAATCCAGCTCAAAGATAAATCTATTGTTACAAGGAGCAATGAACTGGAAATTATTGAACTTACCACTATCATCCTTGCGACTGTGGCTTCGGCCAACATGCCTGGCACTGCCACGCTCATCGTGCTGTTATAAGACACGCACACGCAAGCCTAAGATGGTTATTTACACAAAGGTAGATGAAGGCACCAGGCCAAGCAATAATCCAGTACTGCTCTACATCAGCCAGAATTAATATATTTATTTTTCACCCAAAACAGAACATCATTAACTGCCTATATATTACAAGAAATCCAAGTATCCCTCTATATAACTAAAGTATAAAGCAAAAGTTAAATCTGTATATACGTGTGTGCCTTTATGTGAGTTTTTGTGTAATATGTTACGTAAGTTTAGCTTTTGACACGATACAGATCCTCTTCTGTTCTTAAGTATAGTCTTTCTTGATTTCCTTAACTATGACTTTTTTGCTTATTTAAAGGCAAAAGCTTCGCAATATAATAGTGTTAAAATGTAGCCCCATTTCCGTCATAATTAGATAAAAATAATACAACCCCACAGCACACAATCAGAAATACAATACAGGACGTTCGTATCGGGTTGTTTTTAATGGTGTAGTAGAAAGGTTAACATATATCTGCAGATTTTACGTAGCATTTAATTTGCTTATCATATGACTTCACATAAATGAGTCTTATACACGTTAATGTTCATACTTTGGAATTCTGCCTTCTTAAGTGTCTATTATATGGATCTACTGTCCTGTATTACTTCACACTTCTGTACCCTTAATTATCAATAAATTCTGTTTCACAGAACTTATTTCTAAGAAATATTCTACTCTTTGAACAAGCAAAAATGATGACAATTTATTTTTTTAATAATTTTAGTACCCGCAGGCCGCAAGTCTAGTTGATTTAAATAGCAGTTATCTAAGAAAGAACTATGGAACCCAAAGATACTACAAACTGAACTAGCAATCAGTAATAATTAAGTGCATCAATATATGGTTCAACCGTAATCAACTTTACCAAATTAAGGAAAACTTATGAATCCATAGGTAATAGCAAAGCCAGATCAGTTGTTCATTTTAAGGATAATGTGTATAAAAGAATACTAAAATATAGAACCTGAAAGTACAACTTGGATTGTTGAGCTTCATCTCGATTGGTTGGATGTCTCTTTCCATCTCGATTACCATCAGTTTTCTTGTCAGCATCCTTTCCAACTACCCCAGCTTCCTCCTTTCCATCAGGTGCTAATGGAGCATCTAGAGGTGCAGCATCTTGCAGGCCGCGGGAGTGCTTTCGATCTTGATCTTCAGTCTCCACATTGAGCTTGCTAGATGATCGCTCAGTGACTGATTCACCATCCCTTCTTGTTCTCTTGGGACTAGAATATTAATAACAATTCAATAAATATCATTTACCACATGCCGGTTATATCATCTCTACTTTCAACAAAAAGATTTAACTTCAAATAGCATACCTGAATTTTCACGAATACCCAATTATAGCCTTTAAACAAATTTATTTCTACAATAAGATTATCGCAATTTGCAAATTACCTTCCACAACAATCGATAACGCCAACTAAATTAAGACCAATCTTTTACAACCAATAATTCCATGACTAATACTAACACTACCCTTATACATTAACAAATGTTATAGCCTTATCAGCTTCAACCAACTCAGCAAATGCAAATCGAGCAAAACACGCCCAAAAAACTAAACCGATTATAGCAACTTCTCGAGTTCATTGAGTCACAAAGCTACCAAACCCTTTAACCGAAAACATAAACAAACTCATTCCAAGACAAGTACAACAAATTCCATCAGACCCATTTAGCCATTTGCATCAAATAATAATATAAGCACATTACACACACAAACACACACACACATGACAAAATGAGTGACAATCAAACGAAGTTAGCTCAAAATAGTAAAATGATACAATACCCAATAAAAATCTTTAAGCTAATGGTGTCATATATTCACACAAACAGTGTATTAGTAGGTGATGCAAAAATTAATAATTTTAATAATCTTGAAAATGAAAAAGCAAAAGAACATGGGAATGTAAAAGGAGGGGGGGACCTGGGTTCTCGATCAAATCTGGAACGGTGTCGTCTTGAATCAGAATCTCGCCGAGAAGACATAGTAAATAGTAGTTCAAGAATGGGGAAAACCAAGTTCTAGGGCTTATTTCACTCTATCTAATTACTCCCTCCGTCCTGCAGATGTATACATTGTGGGAGGGTGCGGCATTTTAAGGATAGTTCCATAATTTATTTTTCCAATTTTCTTTTTTTGTATAAAAATAGGTATGTTATATTTTTATATAAAAAAAGAAAATTTTAAAAATAAGTTATGGAACTATACTTTATAGGAGTCTTAAAATGCGTGCCAAGCAGTGAAAAAAAAACTGTATAGAATCTGATGAGACAGTGGGAGTAATATATACGTACAGAATTACATACAAACTTTTTAATACCCTTGATGTTTTTTTAGTTTTTTTAGTGATCTAAAAACACATTTGTTAAAATAATTTATACAAAAAATTATAGAAAACTTTGTGGATATTGTATTGAATAATCTTGCAATTAAGGGAAATGTTAAATCCAGAGCAACATTTTTATTTCAAGAGCAAGTTTTTTTGAAAAGATCAAATTATCCTTGTTTTTGTGAATGCAGGGGCTAAACTTGGTTTAAAATAAAGGTAATTTTGTCATTTCACATAAATTTGCTCTAGAAATAAAAAATTTGTTCTGGATTTAACATTTTCCGCAATAAATTGTGTTTATTAATTTTAAAATGTGTATTAATATTAATAATGAAACAAATTCAATAAAACTTTAAGACATTATTGCTAAGATCAATTTCGCACAAGCGTTGTGAAACAATAAGATTAGCCTGTTATCAAAACCGGTAATGTATCAAAGCAAATGTTCCATGTCGAGATGAGAAAATTATGATTTTGACGTGATAGTAAAATGATGGATATATGATTTTGATATTAACGAACTGAAAAAATGTAATGATAGAATATTATGATTATACAAATAACAAAATACATATCAATTTCAAGAAAAAGAATGAAAAAATCTTTTCAAAAATAAATTAAGTTATACACACACATAAAAAATAAATTAAGTTATGCGTAACTCATCTCATTGGTCTTGGTTGGGAACTTGAGTAAAGTTGGGGAGTTCTGGAATTTAAAAGTTCGAACTTTTTATTATTATTTTTTTAATGTACCTACTTGAATCGGATGAAAGGAAATTTTCACGTCCGGTTTTGAAGGGGATATTCTATAAAGGATCCGAGAAATTGACAGGGACCCACACAAGCAGTAAAGCATGTGGTTTAATTCGATGATACAAAGCAAAGAACCTTATTGGGACTTGACATGTCGCGAATCCTCTTGAAAGAAAGAGGGGGTGCCTTCGGGAACGCGGACACGGTGCATGGTTGTCATCACCTCGTGTTGCCTTCCCTGTTTTGTTTTTATTTGAGTTAGTCTTTGAATGTAAAAAGAATACAGAAGTAGATGAAAAGTCCACTTCAAATTCAAAGAGTTAACAACAACAAAAATAATGCAAATGAAGAGATGTTAAAGGGGCTTCTTAATTACTTCCCAAACAGATCCTCCAACATCTACATATAAACGCTTGTTTATCAAGAAGATGCAAGAAAAACATTTTGAATTGTTAATTAATCGCCAAAGATGATTTAGAACCACAAATTCATTATCTGATGGATCTTTTCATTCTAATACTCTATATGAGAGTTATCGGTATTTATCAAATCAATGTGTATCTTGATTAATTGGAGTTTTTCTTTGTGGATTTCTATATGAAAGTTTTATAGATGTCTTTTCGAGTATTTTTTGATCATTTCCTCCAAAAGAAAGATTTTTTGTGAATTTTTCTAGAATATTTTTTTCTTGAATATCATTTAAAGAATTTGATTTCACATTGCCTAGTATTCCATCACACAGTAAATCGACAAAACCCAGAGTGATGTCTCTTTCCCCTATAAGTTTATCAACTACGGTATCGGGATGAATATGATCTCCACCACACATATGTAACGTTTTAGCTAGTACACAAAAGTGTATACCATAATTCCTCAGTCTATCAATAACTAAAAGGTAGTGATTCATTCCGATTAAGTTTCCTACCTTTTAATCTTGAAAGTTTTCTCAGATATAATGAAATGATTCAGTTCTAGAATCAAAGATCATAGTTCTTGAAGGAGCGATCGAAAAGATTATAGAACATCCTGAGTATTAAGTATTACCCCTCCAATGATAGTAGTACGAAGTACTTTCTAATTGTTGGGTTTCAACCCAATATGATGTTATGGATTTGGGTGGTCCAAGATGTATAAGAGAAAGATAATAATTGTATGTGTAGACAATTATTATCACTACACCATAGATGGCCTATCGCAACCTTTTGGCATGGGTGTTACCACTATGGGTGTTACCATAGCTATCAAAATTTTTACCTATCGCAACCTTTTGATTGTGGTGTTACCATAGGCACAAAAGTAGGTTACTTTAGTTATAAAAGGTGTTAACAGTGGGTAACACCATGAGGTGTGTTACCATAGAGTATTCATTAACAAAATTTTTATTTCATTTAAAATTAATGATTTAATAATTATTTGACTTTAAAAATAATTAATTTTAATAAAATCTTTGAAATAATCATTTTAAAACGTAATATTCCATCCAATAATTAAATTATTGATTTTTCATAAATATTAAATTTTTTTTTATAAATTTCAAATAAAAAGATTTTAAAATAATGTAATATCCAAAAATTATTAAATTTTAACTAAATTCATTAAAAGTTTAATAAAGAAAACTAAGTTATGTATAAGTTGTTAATTATTACAAAATTATGAAAACAGTAGATTTAATAATTATATTTTAATTTCAAGAAATTAAAATAAATTGATAATATTTTTTTTAAAAAGTACGACAATATATTTTAATAGTGAAAATAATAGTTTGTATGAACTTTGTATTATTACAAATAATGAAATTAATTAATTTAACAATTCTAATTTAATATCAGAAATTAAATTAAATTTGTAATATTTTATTTTAAAAAAAGGAAGTACTGTTACTTTACATGAATTATTGAGAAGGCTGGGCGGCAAATAAAATAGGGAGCGGCAAAACAAAAAAATTAGAATACGGATTGGGGGGAAATTTGGGAAAAATTAGTCAAATACAGATTGGGGAAAAATTGGGGAAAAGATACAAGTCTCACACTACTCTCACCAGTCTCGTTTCTCTCACCCCTCTCGCTTCTCTCGCCTCTCATCTCATTCAATTAGGGTTCAAGGTTTCAATTGAGATTCGATATCGGTTAATTGAAGCTTGGTTTGACGATTCAATTTGTGTATACTTTAAATTGAGGCTCGGTTATATGCTTCAATTTGTGTATAGTTTGTTTTGTATTCTTCAATTTGTGTATTTGTAGCTTTCTGTTTGTGTTTGAATTTGTATTTGTCTATATCTCTCCCTCTTTCTCTATATCTCTCCCTTTTTCTCCCTCCCATTCTCTTTCTCTCTCTCTCTCTCTCTCTCTCTCTCGCTCTCTCTCTCCCACTCTTTCTGTCTCTCTCCCACCTTGTCTCAGTAATGTTGATGTTGATTAGAGGTGTTCTTATTCGCTTATTGTGTTATGTTTCTATGAAATTTTATGTGTTGTTGTGTTCCTCTTTTTATTGACATTAACAATTTTGATGTTTTTTTGCAGGTGAAGGTTGTTCGTGACACAATGAATCAGGCATGTGAGTTGTGGAAGATGATTGCTGATCAAGTGGATTTATCGTCGCCACAATTGCCAACAGGTAATGAACTGTTTTGGTATATTGTTCCTCTGTGCATCTGTTCATATATGTTCTAATTGGTGTGAATGTATGATTATTATTGGAGAGAGTATATGTGTATATGTTATATTGTTATTGGTATATATGTAGCAAAAATGTCCATGGTACATTTCATACAGGGAGAGGATTCATTGCTAGCAAATAAAGTCAGTGATGGACTTTTGGTAGCATAGTTATATCTTTTTTAATTACCCAACATTTTGTTTTGC
The DNA here is from genome assembly GCA_037693485.1 of Kitagawia praeruptora. Taxonomy (NCBI): domain Eukaryota; kingdom Viridiplantae; phylum Streptophyta; class Magnoliopsida; order Apiales; family Apiaceae; genus Kitagawia; species Kitagawia praeruptora. The sequence continues at coordinate 155,748,954 of CM075352.1, forward strand.
AATGGAAATTGAAGACATGATTTTAGGAGGACGGTTTCAATTCTACAAAAGTTTTACGTCCAGCCAGCCCATGAGATGTTAGAATCTTGAAACAACAGACTTCAAAATCTAATCATGCTTAATTAGTTGGTAAATTTATATTTTAAACAGGGAACACACATGTTTCTTTTTTTCCTTTTTTTTTTGCTGTTAACTGTTTCTTTCTTTGCTATACTCTTTGAACTGTTTTTACATTCAGTGTTGCAAATGTTTCACATGCAATCTTGTAGTAGTTTTAAAAGGATTTTATTTTGAATATCTTATTCTAAAGTTCATTATCTTCAGTTTCATTTTTAAGCTTCATTGAAATGTTCGGTATCTAGGCCATTCAATGACCTGAAAATTATCACACATCAGCCAGTAATACAACCAGGATAGCTAAATTAAGCCTCTAACAAAATTAATAACTGAAACAGTATAAAACTCCTGAACTACTGTTAAGCACTTAAGCCTATGATGAAATAGGAGAACTTTGGCAACCTTTACAGATCATAATATATACCAACCTTTCGTCTTTTGTTTATGTTCTTTTACAAGGCAGGGACTATGTTGGTGGTAACAAATATTTTTTTACTAAAACAATCTGTATCAGCCTCATTGAACTGGACGTAAATTGTTGCTCCATGAGTCACTTGGTCGGATGGGAATGGCGAGAGTGGCAAACTGTTCTGCAGCCAGCCCCCACTTTTAAGTGCAATGATAGTAGATATATATAACATAACTGGTGATTTAGAGTTTGTATATAACATAGTCAATCCAGTAATTTCTGTTTATATCGTACTCTGAGTAGTATATTAGTTTCTGTGTACTAAGACTAATATCTCCAGATGTGCATACCTTAAAGAACTTGCAATGATAGTAGATATATATATATCCCTGGCATTTGAAATTACTGGTAAACTATGCAGGTACGCCTATCTCGAAAGATCAGAAATCTATAGTTTCTCCATTCTTGTCAGATAAAAATGCAGAACGTTTGGCTCTTGCATATATTTCTAAGGTTAGTGTCCAGAAGCAAGCAGTTAAAAAGAAGATGTTCTTAGAGCTAGCTCTATCAAGAATTATGGTAAAAAGAAGAAGAAGAATCTTAACATTCTTCGCCCAAATTCAGCTCAACCTGACCTCATTACACAAAATGGACACCAGGTAAAACGCACTATGTGTCTGTACTCTGTAGATAAATACACTAATTCAATATTGAGTTGTGTAGTTGAACTAAAAAAATAAAGTAGGATTCGGCATTAGTAATATATAATACTACATTACTTAAGGTTGAGTACTCCTTTATTTTAAAAGAAAGTTTACTAGAAAAGAGCTCGAAAAGCTTCTTTTTGTTTCAATAATCATATAATTAATTGATCACTGAGGGAGCATTGAGCACTTACGATTGCAGGAGGTTGAAAACTGTTTAGAGAATAAGATTTTGTGCAGTAAATTTTGATATAATTTAAATTGTCGATGCCTGCTTTCCAGCATGCAATTTCTTATGTTGATGAGGACAAGTACTTGGGAGCAAAGGCAACTATGAATGTTTGGGAACCAAAAATACAGTAGCCAAATGAATTTAGCCTTTCACAGATTTGGGTTTTGGGCGGTTCGTTTGACGGAGATCTTAATAGCATTGAAGCTGGTTGGCAGGTAACTTCTTTAGATTGATTCCAATACATTCCTCTCCAAGGTTTAAAATCTGTAACTAGTAGTGTCAATAACTATGATTGCACCTGTTTGTGTTATTCTGCTTCTGACTGATTTACTATATAACAGGTCAGTCCAGATTTGTACGGGGACAATAACACCAGACTCTTCACTTACTGGACTGTAAGTCACACATTATTTTAGGAAAATTTTATCTTCTTTACATGCAGTACAATCATATTTATCTCCACATCTAACTCTGAATATTGAATGTCATCTTCCTTTTGGTACATTTCAAGAAATGGGATTTTTGTTCTTTGACAAATTTACTTTCATCCACCATGATCACGAAAGATCAAGTGTTTATTTCCGAATCACAAACTCAAGGATAGTATTTATTTATTTTTTGCGCGTTTATTTTAAAAAGGTGACAGATTTGTTTTAAAAAGGTAACTAAAACACAAACATAAGGTTATCTTCAAACTGAAGGAGACCCTCCGTCTTTGTTTTGTTGTCTGATTGTTTCCGCACTCTTTCTAAAACCGTTCTTTGTAGTGATACTGGATGCTGGTTTAACAGATATAGGCTTTTATAAATCATGGAAGACATAACAACAATTCAGCAAGTTATGGCAACTACTAGAATTTACAATAGCTATAGCAGCAATTGGATTGTCCTACCAAGATTAGAGGATAACTTTAATTGTTTAGATTAATATTGCATCTTTATGTTAATAACTTCTACAGTGCTGATTAATATGCATAGTTACTGATTATATATTATTTAACACATATGCTTTACGTGGTTATTACAGATGCTAGCAGCTGTTCTTCTGGTGTGCAGAATTGATTTGGTTTGGCTGTAATAGTGGAATAAAGACCAACTGAACATGGCACATCTGCTCAATTAGCCAGAGTACAGAAAATGCAGCCAGAGTACAGAAAATGTAGAAGAGAAATGAATGTGCAGCAAAGTTAGGTGCAGTTATGATGGGCTATAATGGCTACCACAACAAAAGATGGATCAAAGACTTCACATACATGGAAGCTTAGTTTTATTGTTTTTTGTTTCTTATATCGGTAGAATTGTAAAGTTAGTATAAATTCGTCAGATGCTTGTCCATTCGTTAGACAAATATTGTTGGTGAATTAAATTAGGACGTGAATTGTTGTTGGTTTGTTTTATGGAAATTCAATATTTTGTTGGTGCATTTTTATTTTGTTACATTTATGGTGTTACAATAGGTAAAATGTATGTTGCAATAGGGGTGTTGCAGTAGGTGATATTAGGTGTTACAATAGGTAATATTAGGTGTTACAATAGGTCTTGCACAGTGAGCAGGTGGGCCCCATAATAGGTCCAAAAAGTGGCCCCCACACGTGGACCCAAATGTGGATCCCACGTGTGGGTCCCACGTGGACCCAAATGTGGATCCCACGTGTGGGTCCCACGTGTGGGCCCCATAATATGATGCAAATTTGTATCATCTATTGTAACACACAAACTATGTTACTATAAAGTGTTTAAGATGTTGCTATAGAGGTTTTTGGTAACCACATTTGCTATGTTACCTTAGGCTGTGTTTTGATGTTACCTTAGATACCTGTAGTTACTGCTGAGAACCTAACACAGCTGAGGTGTTACCATAGCCCTATTTTGGCCTATGGTAACTTCAAAATGGGGTCTATGGTAACACAGTTTGGGGGTTGCTATAGGCCATCTATGGCGTAGTGTATATATGGTATGTCTTGATCACTAAGTTGGGTAATTAGGTGCCAAGAATTGGAAGACTTGTATAACAAATATGGTAAGACTTGTAAAACAAGTATGGTAAGTCTTGGTGGCTAAGTTTTGGATGGCTATATATATATAGTCATATTGTATTTGTTTGAGTTGTGAAAGCTTAAGAGATGTAGTCTTAAGTATTGTTTGGGAGATGCTTGAGCATTGTTGGCTCAAGTATTGGGGGTTGGGACACCGTTAAGGTGTTATTGTTTTGATGTATTATTGATAATTATTTTGATTAATAATACGAGTTTGGGGCGTGGGTGTTTCCTCGTCAAGTATTTGTATGTTCTTGTTTTGCGTTTTGGTAGATCTTGTCAATTATTGATTGGTGTGTGTGCGCGCTCTGTATTGGTGTTTGTGAATCTCGGATTGTGTAAGTCCCCTAACCTAACAAGTGGTATCAAGAGCCAAGGTTTGGGTTCGTGATTGAAGAGGTTGAGGGAAAGTTCGAGAAGGATTTGCTGACAAGGAGATTGCTACTAAAGCGGGTGGAGACAAAGTTACGTGCGGTTTGACGGTTGACTTGCACCGTGGATTAATCCAGTGTTCGGACTCGAGATGGAAGAAGATGGAAGAGGTCATCGCAATTGTTTCAATGGCTTGATCAACCAGGTGAACTGTTTGGATGATACTAAGGATTTTCTTCAGGAGGCCGAAGAATTGTGAAAGCAAGGATCGGGTGACTCAACATGTGGAAGAGCACTCGTGGTGGTTGATGCACGTGATTTTGTGGATGGATACATCGTTATGCTGAAGAACGATGGTTTGGTTTGGAGAGTCACTATATGGGTTTTAGCGACACTCAATGTTTGGAAGAACAAGATGAGGTTCTTGTTTGAGGGGAGGCATTGGCGAATGGACGTCGATGGCTTGATGGGTTACCTTCAATCCGATGTGGGTATTGGGTTGAAGGGGAGGATTGTTGGGTTTCAACCCAATATGATGTTATGGGTTTGGGTGGTCAAAGATGTATAAGAGAAAGATAATAATTGTATGTGTAGACAATTATTATATATGGTATGTCTTGATCACTAAGTTGGGTAATTAGGTGCCAAGAATTGGAAGACTTGTATAACAAGTATGGTAAGACTTGTAGAACAAGTATGGTAAGTCTTGGTGGCTAAGTTTTGGATGGCTAAATATATATAGTCATATTGTATTTGTTTGAGTTGTGAAAACTTAAGAGATGTAGTCTTAAGTATTGTTTGGGAGATGCTTGAGCATTGTTGGCTCAAGTATTGGGGGTTGGGACACCGTTAAGGTGTTATTGTTTTGATGTATTATTGACAGTGTTCTAAAAAGCGCATTAAGCGGCCGCCTAAGCGGAATCGGTACAAAAACGCTTTATTTCGGACAAAAGCGGGTTATTAAGCGGAAATCGGGTTAATCGGGTTATTAAGCGGGTTTAGGCGGTTTAATCGGGTCAAAATCGGGTCAAAAGCGGATTAAGCGGAAAAATTAAAATTAAAATAAAATTTTGTATTTTTTAATTCCATTATGACTAATATTGTATGTGACTAATTTATAAGTTAATATTTCTAAATGTTACGTTTTAAAATGTTATGTTATATTTGATAATATATCATATGTGAATGTTTACTTTTTAAAAAAAAATTAGTATTTTAATTATTTATATAAATATATATTTATTTATAATCCGATTAATGATCCGCTTTTAAAACCGCTTAAGCGTCCGCTTAACCGCTTAAGCGCTAGAAGGTCCTCCCACCGCTTAGGTCCGACTTGCACTTTTTACAACACTGATTATTGATAATTGTTTTGATTAATAATACGAGTTTGGGGCGTGGGTGTTTCCACGTCAAGTATTTGTGTGTTCTTGTTTTGCGTTTTGGTAGATCTTGTCAATTATTGATTGGTGTGTGTGAGCGCGCGCTCTGTATTAGTGTTTGTGAATCTCGGATTGTGTAAGTCCCTAACCTAACACTAATATGATCCGATTTATAAATAAGCACCTCTTGTAAAATATTACTAATTATTTTTTTTAAACAACATTTCAAAATCATATAATATTATCGAATTTCAACTCTTAACACAAAATATCGATAAAGTTGGTTGAACGTTGCTCGAACATGATAAATTTAACCAAATATCGTATGATATGATACAGTTGATATGATAAATGTATATTACTTGATAGTGACTTCAAGTTCGAAAGAAAATAAAACATTGTTCTTTATTTATTCATTTTTGTAGGAAATACATGTCATGGGACAATATCGATAAAAAAAACCTAAATTTATATGAGAAACTCACTACAGGTTAGATAAAAAATTCAAAATTCAACAAATTTTTAGTGACACTCGATTTGATAAGAAAAAAGGATATTTACAAAAATATATATGTTTTAACTTTCTTTTACGTTTTTACTATCATTAACTTCCTCTTTCAATTCTATACTTTTACTTTTACAAAAATACTACCAACTTTGTTTTTAACTTTTTATTCTTCTAAAAATACGTTTTGCAACCTCATTTGCAACTTCAGGGCGGCGCCAGCCGTGTGAGTTGCAAATGAGGTTGCAATTGAAAACTGGAAGTTGCAAATGAGGTTGCAACTGAAAACTGGAAGCTGCAAATGAGGTTGCAACTGAAAATTGGAAGTTGCAAAAGTTGCAACTTCGATACTATATATGGGAGCACACGAATTTCTGATTATAAGTTCCAGTTTTCAGTTGTCATTTTCGACCCGTTTTTTGAAATATATATATATATATATATATATATATATATATATATATATATATATATATATATATATATATATATATATATATAGGCAAATGATCAAAAAAGAACTCTTTTTTTGAAGAAAACTAAGGTAATAATCCTAACCATTGGATGTTTTATAATCAATGGCCCCGCCAGGGGCACCCACACACTAATCAAATACGCCCTCACACACACAATCCCACCTAATCCCCTTCGTTTTTAATTTTATTTTTCCCGTCAATCAGTGACATTTTTTTAAAATCTAATTTCACCACATTTTTCTCCATCTCCCAACGATCAGTTTGAATACCATATGTGCTATATTTTAATTTAGTTTTCTAAATTCTCCTTTTAAAGGGGTTTTCTCTAGATCCCTACTCAAAAAACTGGAACTTAAAATCAAAAAACTTGAACTTAAAATCAAAAAACTGGAACTTAAAATCAAAAAACTGGAACTTAAAATCAAAAAACTGGAACTTAATATCAAAAAACTTGTCGAAAATGACAACTTAAAATTGGAACTTGAACTTCCAGTTTTCAGTTTTCGGTTGCATATGAGGTTGCGTATATATATATATATATATATATATATATATATATATATATATATATATATATATATATATATATGCGTGTATATATATATATATAACATGTCGAAAATGACAACTGAAAATGGAACTTGAATTTCCAGTTTTCGGTTGCATATAAGGTTGCATATGAGGTTGCGTAGGGGAGCAGACGAATTTTCGATTGCAAGTTCCAATTTTCAGTTGTCATTTTCGACCAGTTTTTTGAAATCTATTATATATATATATATATATATATATATATATATATATATATATATATATATATATATATATATATATATATATATATATAAGAAAACTTGAACTTCATTTACAACCTCATTTACAACTTCCAATTTTCATTTGCAACCTGATTTGCAGCATTTGCAACTTCCAGTTTTCAGTTGCAACTTTTGCAACCTCATTTACAACTTCCAGTTTTCATTTGCAACCTCATTTGCAGCATTTGCAACTTCCAGTTTTCAGTTGCAACCTCATTTACAACCTCATTTGCAACTTCCAGTTTTCAGTTGCAACCTCATTTGCAACTCACACGACTGGCGCCGCCCTGAAGTTGTAAATTAGGTTGCAAAGGTTGCAAAACGTATTTTTAAAATTAAGAAAAGTATGGATGGTAATTTTAGAATTTTAGAAAGTTGGGCTGTATATTTTTAAAAACCCAATAGTTAACATAGGTTGTTTTGAACTTATCCCTAAAAAAAATATATTTAGAAAAAAGTCTATTCAATAATTTTGAATTGAACTTGGTTTAGATAATAACAAAACTCGAACCTATTTCGTTTACTATCCAAGTTCAAACAAGTAACGATTCAACTCGATTTAGTTCATTTATCATCCAACTTCTGCAAAGCTGATTTCATTACAGGATTCATAACTACAACTCTTATTATAGGACGCTCTCCAAGGGCATTAGTTAAAATGGTTAGCTAAAATAATATAAAATGTTTACTGAACCTGTAAGGAGTTGTACTCCAATGGGGTTAGCTATAATGGTTATCTATATTTCAAAAATAGTATTTTATTACTATATTTAAATTCCAACGATTATATTTTAATGACTATATTCTCAACGGATATATTTTAACAGCTATATTTTCAACGACTATATTTTAACAACTATAGTTTTAAAATTTTTAAATTTATTTTTTAAACAACTTTAATTTTTTAAATTTATTTTTTAACAACTTTAGTTTTTTGGGTGAAGGCCCTATCTACCCCATTTTGGGGGGAGGGGTTATCAAAATATCCAGATCCAAAAACGCGGTGATAAGTGGATTTTATATCCACTTGGAACGCTTCAAATCGGCTTAAATTGATTAACTTGACCTCAAGTATGTCGTGTTTTTGATTTATTTTAGTGAGTTTGTGTAGGGTTACTAACTTGAGCTTGGAAGATATAAATTGCATATTTTATGGTGGATTTGAGTTCAAGAAGTGAAAAATGACAATTTGCAAAAGAAACGAAGGAAAAAGGAGTTAAAACGAAGAAAATCAGCCAAAATCAGCTCCCAACAAAAAGTTTACTTGCTGACAGTGTGTAATTGTGCGCTGGGAGCGCGCGGAACAGTAACTGTGTGCGCTGGGAGCGCGTAATTGTGTGCTGACAGCGCGTAGAAATTCTGCCAGATTTTCCGATTTTTGTTTTGGTCATATCTTGAGTTCTACAAGTCCGTTTTGGGCGATCTTACAGTCCACGCGAAGCTAACGAGATTATCTATCATTCTAAAGTGGTCTAGATGTCCAAATAAAACTGGAACGGCCCAGAAATACTAAAGAAAAGTCAGATACAAATTTTCCTTAAAAAAAGAATCAGTTTAGGAAACGTATTTTGCAGAAATTCTATTTTAACTCTATTTTGGGGAATTTCTTGCTGGGCAAGACTTCTAGAGCCTATATAAACGCATCCTACCATTGTAATTTTGTATCATCATTAGTTAGCATATTATAACATAGAATTTATATCTTGTTTTATTATCATGGTTTCACTTGATCCCATGATGACGAGAGGTTCAATTACGAACTAATCGTTGTCATGGGATTCTAACGAATTTATTTATGGAGCTTTAGTATCTTAATGCTTTAAAGATCTGTGTGTGATGTATATCTGATATCCTTGTATGGTTGTGATTCATGTGTTTAGATGCGTAGCTAACATCTAATTTGTTAATCTCTTGCGAAACGAGAGTGGATCTTGAGATTTAGAACTTGTCTTGCTAGCATAGGATAGGTTGATGTTTTAACATCATGATTTATAGTGTAAATAGAGATATTATGCTGCCCTATGTGATCTTAATAGACAACTTGTTCTTCAACCGTTATGTTTTCAAATCTTATAGAGATATAGGGTCTAAACATAATTGGTGTCTATTCATCTTCTATCTCTTTTGTGGATGTATGCTTAGTTTGGTATTCGTATACTGAGAAGTAGCGTATACTTGTTCCGTGTTGTCTGATCAGATATCATAACCATTGCATATAGTGATTAAATGCGTTAGATCTAAGAGAAGTATTTAATGAAGTTAGGATCCCATGGTTTATCTTGCATAAGTAATTCGATTTTAATTATCATTAGTTAAGTAATTCTTAGTTTTACTAAATTGCTTTTTAGTTAAATTAGATAATAAAAACCCAATATTGTTAATTGTCTTAGCAGTGCATAATAACCATACATTGTTGCATATGTACAAACTGAATTTAAACAATAACCAGATCTCTGTGGGAACGAACTCGACTTATTCATATATTACTTGTGACCATGTACGCTTGCGTGATTTAGTGCAAACAAGTTTTTGGCATCGTTGCCGGGGATCATCGGTGTTTTATTTTCAGTTTATGTGCTTGTCAATAATGGTCGTTAGAGTTCACTGACTCAGATTGTTTTTCTCATCTATTTTTGTGTAGTTCGTTGGTGTTTCAGGTAATGGAGTTTCTAACTTACTATGGAGTTCAGCAGGTGGCTAGTGTTTGTGAGCTATGTGCGGGCACACATGAGGCGAATCAGTGTGCTATCTCTTATGAATCGGCATACTGGAGCAACAATCAAGGTGCATGCTACAACCACAACAGCCTTATCAGCAGTTTCAAGGTCAACAATATGGAGCACAACCTTACAATCACCAGAATTTTCAACAGCAGCAAGGGCAGAATTTTCAGCAACAGTATGCCCCGTGGCAATTTCAACCTTCGGGTTTTCAGCAACAACAGTCATATGCTGGTTCTGGGCATTCCACTTATGACAAATCTGAATTAGAAGAATTGAGGTTGATGTTTAAAAGCAACGATGTATCGTTTAAGACCTTGGAAATTCAGATTGGGCAGATTACTAATGCCTTGTTGAGTAGGCCACAAGGGACTCTTCCTAGTGACACGGAGGCTAATCCAAGCAAGAGGGAAGTCGACGAGCAGGTGGAAGCAGTTACCTTGAGATCCGGAAAGGCTACAACTGATCAGGAATCAGCAACTAAGGAAGATGAAGAAGTACAATATGATCAGGTTGAAAAATTTGCAACACCAGAAATTGAAAAATCTGATTTAGCAGCTGAGCAATTGGACGGTGAAGTGGAAAAGAGTAAGAATCATGTTGAAAAAGTTTCTTCGGAGCAATCTACAAATATCAATCAGATCTACCCTACTCCTCCATATCCAAAGAGGCTCTTGGAATTTTCGGTAGAGGAGGAAGAGTGTTTTGGCAAGTCGGACCCCTCAGACAATGCTTCACAAGGAAAGTCTTATATTGAAGGTGAGGAATTAGGCTTGGCTGATCTTTGGGGTTCTAAGGTGCTGGTTGATGAGGTGGTTTCATGGTCAAATCTTGAGGATAGTGCAATTGAGTCTTTTCTTGAGGAAGATGTTTTGATTGAGGGTAATGAAGATCTTCATGAGTTGTATAGGAATTTCACTTCTGACGAGATGTTGGAGGAATTAACTGCTATTTGTTCTAAGCATGAAATTCAACTTGAGGATTGTTCTTTTGATCCTAAGTCTGTTGTTAAGACTTCTGTTGGAGAACTACCCACTTCTGTTCCTAATCCGTCTATTCCTACTCTTGATCAGTCGTTGGTAGTTAATAATAAAAATAATCATGTTGAAGAAGCTTCCAAACTCGAGCTTAAACTACCAGATCACATGAGGTATGCATATTTGGGTCATTCATCTACTTTGCTTATTATTATTGTTGTTAACTTTTCAGGTAGTGGAGTGAACATTATGGCTGATACCTTTGAAGAGCAAAGAAGGCTAAAACTTGTCATCAAGGTTGTAGCTCCGGAAAAGATAATTAAATGGCCATATTAAGCTACGGTGTGGATATTTCAAGAGAAAAAACCATGGCCATGTCTAGCTAAAGACTTTAAACAAAGGCGCTTCGTGGGAGGCAACCCACGTGTTTCGGTATTTTTAGGTATGTTTCCTACTATCCCTTGTATTTACTTCCATTCAATGCGGACATTGAATCTTTTAAGTTTGGGGGTGGTTTGGGGGATTAGTAGTTGTTGTTTGTGTATTATGTGTTCATATAGGATATCACGTTTTGCATAGTAGTGGTAATTCATGCATGTGTGTTCGTGTTATCTATGTTGGTTTCATATAGGACATTCTGTTTTTATTTTCGTATACCATGTGAGTTCATTTTAGTTGCATTTTCATGGCATGCATATTTCATGATCCCTTAGGACGAGCTAATTCTGATTGGTAGGTAGATGTTTAATTGAGTGTGGTAATGATGAGTAGAGGGTTGATTTATAGTTCCTACGAAATTGACTTGCATGCTTCAGAAACACAATAATTTCACAGTCTCATCGTTTGCTTTTGGGCTAGATTGAGGTCATGCTTGTTTAGATGTTTTTAGATTTAATCACCTGATTATATTTAGAATTTTCGTTATTCCCTTGATGGCGTAGGAGTACTAAAGTCTAAGTTTGGGGGAAACCAGGGATTTCATGCTAGTTGTTAATAATGGCTAGGTGTCAAATGGCTAGTAGCCGGCTCATATTTATATGAGTAGTCTAGGGTTGGAAATGAGAATTCTCATTCCAGATTGCATATGAAAAAAAAAGTCAAAAATTCAAAAGGAAAAAAAAAGTCAAAAGTCCAATTAAAAAAAAAATTAGCCACGAGTGAGTTCTTTAATACTCGAGTAATTAAGTCTGAGGGGACTTAGTCTGAGGGGACTTAGTCCTAGTAACCTAATGCCCTTGTGGTTTGGGATTGCTGACCTAACACTCGCTACATGGGTATTATTGTATAAGCCTTTTGGGGTCTCATTCATTGCACAGTTAAATAAGCATGCGTATTGTATATAGTATTATGTGTCGTAGTGTAGTAATAAAGCATGAATACCTGGCTAACTTGAATGAGGATGGAGGTGTTTCTAGGTTATGAAGTGTCTACAGTCTATTCTATTTATAAACTTGTGATTGTTTTAGCAAAGAATAGGTATGATTTTTGACCTAGTTTTGGGAGTATTTCTGATGAGCATTGCACACACGCACGTTTCTGTTCATGTATTGTTAGTATACGGGGACTTAGTCGAGCTCTGCTTGGATTTATTTGCATTCTTTGAGATGTTTGCTTGTTAGTTGGTTTTGGTGAGTTTGAAAGGGATCGTTGCATTTTCATTTAGTTGCATTCATGCATTGCATTGCATTAGGTTACATGGATTTTGTGGGTACATTCGTTATAGGCCCTCACGAGACCTTACTTGTCCACTAGGGTTGCCTAGGGGTTTAAATGGCTTGTTGCATATGTCAAATGCAACCGTGATCACCTACGGAAGTGGTACTAATTAGTTAGTGTATATAGTTATATTTGTTTATGCTTGAGGACAAGCATCGATTTAAGTTTGGGGGAATACTTCAAATCGGCTTAAATTGATTGACTTGACCTCAAGTATGTCGTGTTTTTTATTTGTTTTAGTGAGTTTGTCTAGGGTTACTAACTTGAGCTTGGAAGATATAAATTGCATATTTTATGGTGGATTTGAGTTCAAGAAGTGAAAAATGACAATTTGCAAAAGAAACGAAGGAAAAAGGAGTTAAAACGAAGAAAATCAGCCAAAATCAGCTCCCAACAAAAAGTTTACTTGCTAACAGCGCGTAATTGTGCGCTGGGAGCGCGCGGAACAGTAACTGTGTGCGCTGGGAGCGCGTAATTGTGTGCTAACAGCGCGTAGAAATTCTGCCAGATTTTCCGATTTTTGTTTTGGTCATGTTTTGAGTTCTACAAGTCCGTTTTGGGCGATCTTACAGTCCACGCGAAGCTAACGAGATTATCTATCATTCTAAAGTGGTCCAGATGTCCAAATAAAACTGGAACGGCCCAGAAATACTAAAGAAAAGTCAGCTACAAATTTTCCTTAAAAAAAGAATCAGTTTAGGAAACGTATTTTGCAGAAATTCTATTTTAACTCTATTTTGGGGAATTTCTTGCTGGGCAAGACTTCTAGAGCCTATATAAACGCATCCTACCATTGTAATTTTGTATCATCATTAGTTAGCATATTATAACATAGAATTTATATCTTGTTTTATTATCATGGTTTCACTTGATCCCATGATGACGAGAGGTTCAATTACGAACTAATCATTGTCATGGGATTCTAACGAATTTATTTATGGAGCTTTAGTATTTTAATGCTTTAAAAATCTGTGTGTGATGTATATCTGATATCCTTGTATGGTTGTGATTCATGTGTTTAGATGCGTAGCTAACATCTAATTTGTTAATCTCTTGCGAAACGAGAGTGGATCTTGAGATTTAGAACTTACCATGCTAGCATAGGATAGGTTGATATTTTAACATCATGATTTGTAGCATAAATAGAGATATTATGCTGCCCTATGTGATCTTAATAGACAACTTGTTCTTCAACCGTTATGTTTTCAAATTTTATAGAGATATAGGGTCTAAACATAATTGGTGTCTATTAATCTTCTATCTCTTTTGTGGATGTATGCTTAGTTTGGTATTCGTATACTGAGAAGTAGCGTATACTTGTTCCGTGTTGTCTAATCAGATATCATAACCATTGCATATAGTGATTAAAGGCGTCAGATCTAAGCGAAGTATTTAATGAAGTTAGGATCCCATGGTTTACCTTGCATAAGTAATTCGATTTTAATTATCATTAGTTAAGTAATTCTTAGTTTTACTAAATTTCTTTTTAGTTAAATTAAATAATAAAAACCCAATATTGTTAATTGTCTTAGCAGTGCATAATAACCATACATTGTTGCATAGGTACAAACTGAATTAAAACCATAACCAGATCTCTGTGGGAACGAACACGATTTATTCATATATTACTTGTGACCACGTACGCTTGCGTGATTTAGTGCAAACACGCGACCCTAAATACCCACGGGATACGCTACTGACAGAGTAGTATCCTCATGTCACGCCACTAGGAGAGTAGTATTCAGCTGTCACGCCACTGGGAGCGGTGTATCAAGCGGGTACTGTTGTAGCAGATACGCATTTGTGTAATGCGTATCAAGAGACACGCATTCCTGAGAAGCGCATCTTACGTCATCATCGTCTTCTCCAGGCGACTCGTCGGCGACTAGCCGGGCGATTTTTGCGAGTTTTTTCATCTCCTTCGTTCTCCCACCTCAGTCAGTTTCCGGTTGAGTTTTATATACCAAAATAATCTCCTCAGCGTCCTCTACAATCCTATGCCATTAATTTATCGATTCTTTTGCCGTATTTCAAACGCCCAAATCGAACCTTATTCCCTACTTTGTTCTTCGATCTGGTTCAAACACGCCCCTACGGGCCAGATTTCAACAAATCGATACATTAAAATGATTAGCAAAGTATGGGCATCAATTTTATGTGATCGTATGGATTGGAGATGGACGAAACGTGGCTCGGAAATGGACGGGAACGTGGTCGGCGATTTCCGGTGGGGAGAGTCGTGGAGGTCAGTTCTTGCCTTAGAAAAAGTGTGAAAAAACTGATGTTGGGACACGCCGTTGCCAGTGGTGTGTCCCGTGGGTACTGAGGGTCACGATTTTGAAAACGGGTATATCGGACCATAGACCTCCAAAATGAGGTATTTTGGTCATTTTCTCTAGTTTTTTAAATTTATTTTTTAATACCTTTAATTTTTTGAATTTATTTTAAAAAATGATTTTTTATTTTTAAAATTTATTTTATCCTTTAAAAAACATAAAATTAAAGTCTACAACATAATATTTTTAAAATATTAGCTAAAAATAATATTTTTAAAATTTTATAATTAATTTTATTAATTAATAAAAATAAAAATATATGAAAATGATGATGTGTCATGATATAAGTGGATAAGATGGATTTTAGATAACATGTATAATTCATACAGGTTTGCGAAATATAGAAGATGTCCAACCTAGAAAAAATGTTAAAAATAACATTTTTTTTTTTTGGATAAAAATGATGAAAATAACATTTTTTGAAGTAGGGTGTGAAAATTAACGTTTTGGATACGTATTTTCAATTTGGGTATCCTAATACGCATTTTGAATTTGAGCTTTAGCCAATTGTTCATCCCTTCCGCGTGTAATTTTTATGTTATGTATGACCGTGCCTAAAGGCATATCAGTTGAAATAAATTCTTCTTTTCGTTTAATCAAAACCCCTTATCAAACTGTACATCTAACCACGAATAATGTGGTTAATGTTCTAAAACACTCTTGATTTCATTTATTGACCGTCTTGGCCAAATGTAGAAAATGATGGCAACTGACATGTTGGGACTACTCATCGTGTAGCATCCATTACTACCCCTTCCTGTACAAAATGACCGGATTACAGGTTTTGAGATGGCAAATGTTGATGAACATATGCTTTTGTACACCTATGCAATGCTCATGTGGTGTGAGTGGCACAGTGCAAACATGATACATAAATTCTAACAAAATACCTACCAAATTTTCAAGATGTAAAAAAATCAAAATCGGACAGATAAAAGTTAAATGGTGCTGATACTTGATTCACACAAATTGAGTCTCATTTCTTAGGAATAAATCTAGTACACCATTTAACAAGAAGGTGTTCGACACTAGCCTCCATTCTTGTCCCAACGCCTCCCCACACCAGCATATGACTGTAGTCCCCAAACGTTGATCCTGTAACTTCATACACTTTCTTGAATCCGAGTCTTGTATAGAATTTAACCAGCTGCAAGTGTGTCAACTATTTAGCAAAAAAAAAATCATATTCCAACATTGTTTTATCAAAATATAATCTTGATTTACTTAACTAGTTTTACAAACACGATGGTAATGGTAGTAATAAGTTTCAACATATTGTTTCTTTTTATTTTTACAATTAGGATGTCTATCGAATGAGCTTCTATAGCCTCCGTCAGATGCAAGACGTGCGTACATTTTGAACTTTCTGTAAAGTACGAATTATTCGGAGGGTGTTAAGATTTGCTAATTTTCTACTTACAACAAAAAATAAGTGAATTGTTTACGAAATAACGATGCAACAAAACAGTTGTAATGACCTCATGTAAACTTTAAGAAGTGTTAAAAATAGTGAGGTGATATGTGCACACCATAGTCTTATACGTGCACACCCAATATCTATAATTGGACTAAAATACCCTCACATCACTATTCTATGTTTAATCATTGATGCAATAATTTTTATAATGAATTTATATATTTCTCTAAAAATAAGTACACTTGATCCTGTATTTAAATTGAATATGTTAATAAATATTTTTTTAAAAAATTTAATTTTAAGAACTTCAATTATACATGTACTTATTTATTCATTTTAAATGTATATTTTAATTTGATGATAACGGAAATTATATTTAGCATAGATTATCATATATTTTACTTTACCATTTAAAACTTTTTAAATGTAATTATTAAAATGTAATTTTTTAAAAAAATGTAATTTAAAGTTCTTGAAAAGATATGATACATGTTATTTCAAAGTGAAAAAAAAAAATTACTACTCTCTCTGTCCCATAATAAATTACCTTTTTTTTTTCAAGTTTTCGACACGTATATAAAAACATATTTGTAGATATTATTTTCTCATTTTTTCATTTTGTATAAGAATAGGATGTTCAAACTTTTATATAGAACAAAAATCTCGAAAAACTGTTATCTACAACTATGTTTTTTATATGCGTGAAAATGCGTGACAAAAAATTTAAAAAAATTAGGACGTTTATTATGGGACGGAGGACTAATACAATACATGCAATATTTTTTAGATTTCAAAATATAATTGTCATTAAAGTTATTTATAAACAATTATATAAAAATATAATTATTACATCACAACAGATTAATACAAAAAGTTCAAACGAAAAATCACAACAATGCAATCTTTTATTGAACTCTACAAATAATTGGCCAAAAAGAGTTGCTAGAAAATAGAAAAGAAAATTATGAGGATATTTTTGTCACATCATCAACATTGGATGTGCACCTATAAGCATAGGATGTGCATATCACTCGCTAAAAATATATGGACCAAGTAATGAAGTTGTAAAACATGAAACAGAACAAACCTTTCTGTGATAAAGATCAGAATCATTGATAGCCAGTAACTCAGCAGAAGTACATCCACAATCATATCCATATCTAACAGCCACTGCACCAAGAAACACACCAATCCCAAATATTGACTTCTCCATTCCCAGTGTTTCTCTAGTCAACTTGATAGAATCCAAGTGTAGAATCTTCCCTCCAAACCACACCCTTATTATCCCTTCAGCTCTTCCAATCTCTTCTTCGCTTTCCAGCCTTTTCGCTGTTATTCGAAAAAAGGGTCCGAGAGTGTGAAGCTTCAGCTCAACTTTTTGTTGTTTCGACGAAGCTATGATGTCTGTCATGGTTGGTAGGGTGATTTCAGGCTCATTTTTGGGAACCCCTTCTGGCTTGTTTTTGGTGAGTGTGGTTTTCGGGTTTGTTTCAGTTTTTAATGTGATCTGGTGAAGCAATGAAGTATGTGAAAGTTGAGTGTATGTTGTGGAAGATGATGAAGTTACTTTGGAACTAAAAGGTGTCAAAAATGTTAGGACATGGTTCTTGGGCATTAGTGTTCGCTCCATATCTGTTTTCTTGTAGCTTGTCTAGTTTAGTTTGGTTACCTTCACTTCTACAAATTGTTCTGTTATAGCCTAATAAGAATTAGAATATTAGACAGAAAAACACACAAAAAAAAATGCCAAGTAAAAGAAACACAAATCTTAAACAAGACTTGTTCGTAGTCCAGTGGTTGAGGTTTTTTTGTTTCCATATATCATCAAATGTTTGGCACCTGGAAACTTGACAAAGATTTAATCACACTCCATATAAAAAGTACATGAAAGTACTTGATACAGAAATTTTTTAACCCCGGTATAGAAAATTTATAAAGATAAATATAAAAATTACATAAAAGTATTTACAGTACAACCCCTCTAAATTAATACTCTCTAAAGTGATAAAAAAGTCTCGATCCCACTTGGTAATTGGTAGTTATAATTTTACCCCATTAAAGTGATAACCTATCTAAAGTGATAATTTTTTCCGGTCCCAACCATATCACTTTAGAGGGGTTTTACTGTAATACAGAAATTTCTTAGCCCGGTACAAAAAAAATTATAAAGATATAATATATCAGTCTAAAAATACTTCTTCTATATTAGTCCCACGACTAATATGTTTTGGCTTTGCCACCTGTTTTAAACACGATATTTAATAATTTTGGCAGGAATGGAATGGAATGGAAAACGTAAAGAAAAATGATGTTCATTTGTTTAACTTTATAATTTGTCTTGCGAGAGAATGGAATGGTCATTCTTGTGTGGAATGAAACGAGCATAATTTTTTTAAAGAAAAACAAAGATTGATTAATGCTTTCCGGTCATGTTTAGCAGAGTAATCAGCTAAACTGCTGGTGTGTTCAGCTTGTAGGGAAACGGACACAACAGAGCATGCTGGGCAACTTTTGGCTATCGCAATGGTACTCAAGGCATAATAATCAAACCAAATTATCTGATAAACCTAAAAATAAAATCACATATATGGCTCCAAATGGACACCTGGACCGAATAAAATCAGTCATAGAATGGCAGTAGCAGTGCAAATGACTACTGCTCAATCTCTCGGAGCAGGTCTATCAGTTTCCCGAGCATTAGTAATGCAGGAGAAGTTTAAAATCTGGTTGTGTTTTAAGTACAAACTGTTGGAAGCTGTCTAAAAATGAGTTGAATTCTATGGATTTTGCTGTGTAAAAATTTGTTCTGCAAGAATTCGTATCACTAGCGACGTACAAGTAAATTGAAAGTCCTATCAACTTCTAGGATTTACGAAAATGATACAGCAAAGTTGTTTCCTGAGAATCTGAAGCTTATTTGAAAACACAGGATAAACTTATGACATTTGCTAGTAACCTGACCAATTAAACATGTAATCAAATAGTTATTGTGCAATAAGCTAAAAGGTAGAGAAAGTATACAATAAAATCCAAATATAAACACACACGTACATACAGTAGCCATAAAATTTTGTGTAAAGAGTATCTACATTGAAGATGAAAACTAACCGTTGAGACCTGCACTGAAACTGATGTTTTCGATCAAATTGTTCATATGGTATTGTTTCTTTAAGAACCGTTAAATCCTCCTTGCCAACAAATAAAACCAATGGATTGTTGTGGGTAGCAATACTACGTAAATATATATAATTCTTGCGGCAGTATGGAGCTTTGGTTCACTCAATGATGGGTGTGATTCCCATGGCAGCTCAGAAATTTTATCACTCAAAACCGCATAGGTTTACATCGTGGGTAGCATAGGTTTTATCACTGTTTTCTAGTTGGTAGTTGTGATGCACCCCTTCTTTTTGAATGGCGGGCCGGCTTTTTCAAGAAGGCTCCTACTTATACTCACGCTCACATGTATCAGACTTAAAACCTTAACCTCCCACCACAGAGAGAAAGTGTGTGATAAGCTAGCAGTGCCCCTATGGTCACCACAGAGAGAAAGTGTGTGATATGCTAGCAGTGCCCCTATGGTTGCATTTTGCCCTTGGTCTGATAGTATGAGCTATGTGGGGGATAAAGTTCTCTTTTCATGGTATAAACATGAGATCTCACCACGATGTAAAGGCTATGTTAAGGTGGCATGACAGCTGCTTCTGACTGAAAATGAAAAACCTATTACCATTACAATAAGAGAAGAAGCTATTGCATTTATATTATAATTGCATAATGCATTGGAATTCTTATTCATACATTTCATTATTTATGCAGGACAGGTACTTCCTTACAAAATTATAGTACATGAGCATCAGAGGACAAATGCAGAACGATTACATGAACAATTATAAACGATCACAATGTTGAACAACAAGATGCCCACTAGAGACGATTATTCAGACACTAACATGAAACCACTTAGCACTAAGTACCATAATCAAGAAAAGATTACAAACATATAGAACATAAATGGATCACTAAGAAGTCGGATCTCTGCATTTTTATCTTCCTCTCACTGCAGTGAAACAAGACATGGCAGTAGAGATGACAACCAATGTTACATAACTGACATCATCAAATATAGCTTCAAACCGCATCTCTTGTAACTCCCAAAGCGTTGATACGTATGAACTTATCTTCTTCAACATGTCTACTATCAGTGCCATCTGAATCAATAGTCTCGTTTGATATATCTTTACACAACTGTGTGCAAATTTTTTTGCGTTTATCAATGATATGCAATCGAGTTGTGCCTTTATATATACACAACATACATAGAGAGAGTATAGATAGAGAGAGCGATTAGCAATTAATGTTTGCTACATCATGTTAGATTGTTCGTAGCGAAAAGAGGAATGTTGTGAACACATGTGAACTTGCATGAAACTTTATTGATGCTTCCACGATGCTTCGCTTCTTTTGGTAGGTTCTACAATTGCATGCCAGCCTTACGAAAGCACAAACTTTTCTCGTGAAATTAAAAAAGAAACAACTTTAATCGATTTAACCAATACTTTTCTCTATTTTGGCCATTTATAATTTTATTTTATATTTTATGTGCATATATATTCTATTATAGTACAATAAGGGAAGAATCAAAGGAGAAAGAATAAACCGATTGCCGATACTAAGTAGCAATCAATTAATTTTTTTTCACAATCGAACCCAAACCAAATTTATCAATTACATTTAATGGCATCGATTATTCCTCAATGAGGGTATAGTTCATGTACAGTTAAAAAAATATGACATAGTTTTAACATAAATATTTTGTTAAATCTTAATATTAGTTGTGTTGAACCTTAGTGGTTCTCACCGGAACAAGATCCACTAATACAATACATCACCCCTTTTTAAAAGAATTTATCTGTATCAAAGGGTGATCTTTTCTCAAAGGAATTTGTATGTGTTAAAGGTTGATGAGACCAATGTTTTACCAACATTAAAGCTGATCCATTTTTTTATGTATTAGGAGTAAGACTAATTACACAATAGTTAAAAGTCAAGATGAAACGTGTTTTAATTCAAATACATTTCTTGGGACATAATAAAACTTGGACATGTAATTCTTGATAGGGTCAATAAGCACTAATACATACTGGTAGATTCAACACAATGTAGCAACAACTAAACTCATGTTGTTTGTTTGTGCAACACCATAAACACAATTAAACTCTCATTATATGAGAACTCAACAGTTGTGTATATGGATTAAAAATTATCATTTGAAACAATTCAAAATTGGTAGAATTATTATTTGTGATATGATTTCTAATTAAACTGAGGAAGATAGTAATGATCATAAGACTTCGAAAAAGATCAAGATTTGAAGATTAATTGTGCTACAGTATGTGGAGGCTCATGACATGGGAAATTAAAGAATTGTGTGAGAGATACGAAACCATGAATTTTTGCATCTAAAGTGAAGTGATTACATAGTGTTGCATGCAAAGAAACTTCATACTTGTAGTATAATCAAGCTAGCACTTGCACCCAGTGTGAGATACTAACACCCAAGGAGGTATAGGACAAGTAAGCAAAATTCACCGACTTAACTTAAAGATAGAGTTGTACTGTTTGAAACTGGATAATGAAGTAAATCTTCAATGTTAGATTAGATGTTTTAGTTAGGTAGTATGTCATCTTGCTAATGTTGATGAGTAAATGAAAGACAAGACCAAAAGTTATGTTGTTATCGTTGTTGAGCTCTTTAAGAATTTTAAACATATGTTGTTGGACTCCCTGAACGCTGTTGTTGAGCTCCTGATGGCACAAACATGAAAATTATTGACATGGAATTCGTAATGGGTGCTTCAAAGAATGTACCTTTGTAAGCATGTCAACATTGCATGGTTGCATGGTTGCAGCTTGCAGATTTGTTGGACAATGGCAAAGTTGGAAGGTGTATAAAGAAAACTCTTCGTTCTACGTTTATAAAACAAATTAGTGTGGATGAAGAATGATAAAAATGTAAAATTCTCAGGGAAGTTGAGTCAAGAAATGATTTATTGGGGTTTAGCTTGTTCTATAGAATCAGATTCCTAATTGTGACGAGTTTTTCATTCGATATTGTTTGTGGAAGGGTTATTATTTAAGATAATTAGGTAGTAATTCTCACATGTAAGATCCTATGTAAGATTCTATAGTAGTTACTAGTTAGTAGAAGAGTATTAAAAGGCTTAGTGCTTAACTAGCGTGAAACCTATTGCTCATGCACTTGTTTTATATTGTATTTTGTAACATTTCATGCCAAATTCATTGAATTATATTCTGAGAAAAAAATAACTTCCTTCGTTCCTATTTAAATGTCCTTTTGGACAAAAAATTAGTCAAATTGACCAAACTTTGACTGCAAAGTCACAAATATATATTATTGTTTCGATAGCTTAAAATTTTAGTTTGTTCAATTTGACCGAATCTTTATCCAAAAGGAAATTTAATAGAAAACATTTATACAGGAAAGAAGGAATTATAATTTTGACGAATCTTCAATAACAGATCTGCAGAGCCAATGGTTCTGCACTTTTTTAACACCAGTGGTTATGTAAATTTGATGCTTAAATTTTTGTCAAAGTTAATTTATTTTCTCAAAATATTTTTCGATGAAACTTTGATATCAATTATTGCGGAACCTGTACTTCTCACGAGTACTCACGCAAAGGTGGTTCTTATTTGAATCAACACCATATATGTGGATGCTTGTAGACTTTTGAGAGGATGCAAAAATTAAAGAATTGTGTCACAAGAGTTGTTGCAACAAGGTGAGGTAATTGTATTTAAGATTTAAGAGGTTGAGGTGGAGAGCAATTCATGCATTATGTTTATATTAGTCGCCCGAATTTTTTCATTAAACCACTGTGTTACTCATTTTCGTGTTTTGTAATTTTGGTTTATCAACTTTCATTGTTTAAGGTTGTGATCCTAAGAAGTACTTGTACAAAAGTTTCATTTCAGGCTTATAATATCTTCATATTTGACTATCACTTCAGAATATGTACATAAATGTACAAATTATGATTATGGAAAATAAAGATGTAGTATATCAAACAAGTGAAGGGTATGTAAGTTGAGAGAGAAAATATACATATGGATATGCAAGGAGCAGGAATGAAATGAACTCACAAATGTTGCTATATTCCAACAGCATCCAGAAGTTGCAAGTGTTGGGAAACGGAAACCAGCGAATTAGCAACAATGGCTCCACTAGCAGCTACAGCTGGAACTCCAATGCCAGGAAACGTGGAATCTCCGCAACAATAAAGCTGAGGTATCGGTGTAGGATGCCCCGGAAAGGTGTCTTTACCAGCCTGAATAGCAGGGCCATAAGTACCTCTGTTCCTCCGCAAAAACCTTTTGTGAGTCAATGGAGTTCCTACCAATTTCACCTCACACTTTTCACGGCTAAAACCTGGACCAAGGGCACGCTCTACAGCATTCCACATTACCTATGTTCAAAATTCCATCAACAATGTAAATACATAATTAAACCAATATTTATGAATGACATTTATAAATAACATCTTCAGTTTATTAACTAGAGATTATTCAGAATGAACCTAGAAGTTTTCCTGGAAATTTTGCAGTTAGTGCGGTTTCTTTGAAATAAGAGAAATATGATATATTTACATAATACACCTTTGTATATTGAAATTTAAGAAGTATCCAGAATCATAGTGTTTTTAGTATTTATACCCAAGGGTCAATTTCACATAAAGTTTTTATTCAATTGATTTGAAAATTGTGATAGTTTTTCTTGTGTTGGTTATACAAATGATCTCAATCTTGAGGCCGCAAATCAAAAAGGTTACCAAATTTGGTTAGTTTGGGTAATGCCATACAGTTTGCCCTCGATTAGTGAGTCATTCATTAGAAACATAATCAGGGTTGACAGATGCAGTGGCAGAACCAGCCTCTCAGAAAACTGGGCAGTCAGAAATTTATTAGCAATATAATGTACTAATTTTGGCTAAAACTATTTCACTTTGATATCACATTATTGATATATCATTTGATTAGATATGTTTACAATTACTAATTAAATACACAATGAAATAACTTCAGCTAGAAAACATCAAATTAGCATAAATTTTCAATCAAAAAATTTGAATTTATTGTCTTTTGACAAATTAATAAAATGCTTATTAAACTTTTATTAGTAGTATAATAACATTAACTAGAAATAACTATTCTTTACAAAGTGAACGCACATTCTGTATTGTGAATAGTTTGTTACCAATGAAAACAAAATTTTGGGTAAAAAATGCAAGATTTTACAAATTGAAAAGTTGGTATATAATACGAAAACTTGGTATGAATTAATATATAGTTCATACTTAAAGATAAGTAGATAACTAATCTATATATATGGGCAAAGTTACATGGGAAACTTAAGTTCAGCATTATGTTCTATGCTACATCATTGTAATTTGATATTTATTAAGCATATATTTTGATACATGTTCTCTCTAATGTTATGTACTAATAAAATTACTGAACATACTTCAAATAATTTTCAATTATTATTAACATGTTTTAATCCAAAATTTAATATCTAATCCAGAAAATTGAACCTTAATAATTGGTTCGGTCAGGTCGAATGAGGAAATTGGGTGATTTGAAACTAGCTTCCACGAGTTTCTGAACTAATAACTCGTTCCTATTTGAACCTTGACTTTACGTTGATATCAAGCTTTGGGACTGGATATGATTATATTGAAGTATTAGAGTACAGTCATATTGAAGATTGTAAGATAGAGAGGATTAAGGATAGTTTTCTGAGGCGGGGTTCAGTACATAAATAACAATGTTGGGTCAAAAGAAATGTTTAACGAGAGATAGTCTGATATAGCAGGCCTTTGAACCTAGAAATAAACAAAAAAAAAAAAAGCACATCTGCCAATACCACAACAATCTTTATTTAGACAACAAGACCTATTAAGTCTCTATATTGATGGTTGGAAAATAATTAGGGGGTTCTGGCCCCTTCCTAGTTCCACCAGTGGACAACAGGCAAAGAAACTCTCAAGGGAATGAACATCACTTTCAACACAAAAATTCTGGCCAGGGACTTCCTACCTTCATATTTTTCTTTGCTATTAAAAATAAACGATAATAAGTTCACAGCATTTGTACACCTAAGATCTACATATAATTAATCTTATATCTATCATTTCGTGATAGTTTATGAGAGTTTCAAGTGTAAAATCATTGGAAAGCTATTGATACTACAAAAGAAATTTTCTTCCTAAAATGAGTACCATCACGACATTCAGCCAAGTACACAAGAAAGGATTATTCTAGATGTAAAAACAGATAAGACGTGCTGTTTTTACCAGACCTCATAAAAACACACAATACATTGGACAAATCAGCATCAGTGCTCAATCAGAACCGGTCTTCTAGCTGTGTTGCAGTTTGCTAAACACCTCTTTCCTTGTATGACTATGTCCCTTTCTTGGTGGCTTTTGCATTTTAAAATATTATCATTTTGAAAAAAGAAATTGTGATGTATTTACAAAAAAAGATCAAGAAAATAAAGCCTAACCTCAGACCGTTCATCTTTAAGTTTTTTGTATTCGCTGCTTCTGCGATCAAGCCCTTCCCAAAGTCCAAATGGCTCAGTTCCTGGTGTATAGGCATGTAGCACATGTTTTCCCGGGGGTGCAAGGGTGGGACTAAGCACACTTGGTACAGATATCAAAACAACATTCTGATCAGCATCAACTCCTCTCTTCCAATCATTGACAACTATATGATGAATACCCAAGTCCTCACGCATACCCTGAACATCCATATACATTTTTCAAAAGGTTTAATGAAGGAATAGATTCTGTTTTTTTTAACATAAAAATGCCAAGTTTAATTTTGGTACATGCTGACTAAATTTGTTGTCAATAAATTAAGTAGAAGATAAAGTCTCAGAGACCAAGAACCAGGCGTTTCAGTAGCTAAAGAGGCCCAAAAAGCATGCACAAAATTTGTTTTTAGTCCTTGCAAAAACCAACTGCCTTGGACCCTCAGGATTGCATTTGCCAGAAA
This sequence comes from Kitagawia praeruptora, assembly GCA_037693485.1. Taxonomy (NCBI): domain Eukaryota; kingdom Viridiplantae; phylum Streptophyta; class Magnoliopsida; order Apiales; family Apiaceae; genus Kitagawia; species Kitagawia praeruptora. Next base: position 155,775,244 of record CM075352.1, read on the forward strand.
ATGACTACTTCATGACATGAGGTTCATGGTGAAAACATCGTGTGTTTAGTACTACTTTGTGGAAATCCAGCAAAATATAACATTTATAAAAAGGATTGCATCTTTAAATTATGCTCTGCTTATCAGAAAATGAATGCATCATTTTCATAGCCATGGCATACCTCCCACTAAATTAGAGATAAAATTGGATGGACAGTTAGATGATTGAATAAGTAGAGAATATACAAATTTCAAAGTTCAAACTATAGCACAACCAATTGCATATCTCACATTCCTATCCATATAGCAAGAGCAATCTCTTTTTGGATATTTCACTCCATGTATCGAAGCATTGTACATGTTATAATGCAGAAGCAGCGCTGGAAACTGACATAAGAACGGGGATGGCTGATGTTAAGTTGAGACTGTAATTAATAATGATGGTACGATTGTAAACAAAAACAATCTAAAACTTAAGCATGTTCTACGGAGAATATGCCTACTACACGATATGTGGAGAAGTATCATGGAGAAAAGTAGTAGAATTGCTCTACAGTCTACATGCATAGACAATTCAGGATGCATGAAAAAGCAAGAAGGCAATGGCAAATAATATCAAAAGCAGTATTTCAATTTCAGTTTTGAGATTTTTTAGTGAAATCACCACTTCTATAAGGGGAAACAATGATTAAGCTGAAGAGTTTATTTTTGACATATGAATTAAGAAATTGCTAGGCATATAAAGATTATTGAGATAATACCTTAGTCACAACAACTGCAACATCGCACTCGAAATAGTTGGGTCATAATTTTATTGAAAATAATCATTGATGAATGCATTCTATAATTGATTTGACATAAAGCAACTATTTTTCAAATAAGTATCACGTAAAGATACTACTGAATGAGAAACAACTCAATTGGTAAACAAACATAACAATAAGGGTGGCTCAAAATAGCTAACCTCTGAATCGAAACCCAAATGGAGATGCATGAATGATTCACATTGGGGTGTCTTCTTGATCCTGTCCTCGTAGGATTTGGGAACAACTTCCTTTGGTAATAGATTCAGAGTATCCCACATAGACGCATTGCTAACAACAGCCTTTCTTGCACGTACAAACTGTAGCACAAGTTATAAGTTTCATTTAAGATTTGAGAGAACGATTACTTGCAGAATTCTTCACAATTTTGTTTTTTGTCACTAGGCATTACTCACTTGACCACTTCTTAGCTTCACTCCTATAGCTCTGCCATTTTCAACAACAATAGCTTCCACATGACTTCTGAGAGATATCCGTCCGCCAAACTTCTGTACACCTCGGACGAGAGCATCGACAATTGCTCCGCTTCCTTGAAGTGGGTACTCTAATGTGCAATTTGGCTTGTACCATTCTGCAAACATGTACACCTGAAAAAAAAATACTCAAATTAACAATTCAAAAAAAAAAAAAAGTAGAACTTCACTGCGCTTCAATACAGTTAAAAAATAGTACATAAAAGAAGCCAGAGCAAAAATATTAATGCTTTTATAATGTAATGTTAGGAACCATAATAAAAATAATAATTAATAAATCAGTTACAAATCTGAATAATTAGTTTGTGCATCAATTAATGATTTGAAAGGGAGGATTTGGTGGGATATGTAATATCTTAGCTTTAATTTAGGGATTAGGGATTGTGAGTTGATATGGGGTTATAAATATAGAAGTCATTTGTATGATTGAGGTATCAAGAAATAAGTTGGAGTGAAAAGTGTGTGGAGAGTAGGTGGTCTCTCGAATACCACCCAAGTGTGTGGAGAGCAGGTGGTCTCTCGAATACCACCTAAATATCGTGCTTTCCGTGTGCGTGTGTTTATCAATAAAAGTGTTTATTTCAATTATATTAGAGCAGATCAGATCGGGTCCTAACAGTAATGTATTCGGGTTGTCTGCATAAAGGATACCAAAACAATTAATATGAAGATTGTTTATACTCGTGACTGTTAAAGATAAGACTTTGTAATCAAACTGGCGAATAAAATAAAGGAAAATACTCAACAAATATTTATAATCTTAAAAAGGACTATGCTCTGAAACCTCCAAGAATTAGTAGTTTCAGCAAGTAAACTGCTTTGCAATTGGTACACTAACATAAGTGGAAGTACTAAAGTATGCAAATATTATTTAGCAGCAAGCCTGATAATATATCAATATGAGTCTATCAACATCCTTGATTCCAATCAGGAGGAAAAGGTTGATTGACCTTTACACAGGTTCTTGGCTTAAAAACTAGTAGCGAATTCTGTCATCTATCCAATTACAGTTATAAGTGAGCATTTAAGTACATCAAAAGTGCTGCAGATTGAGAAAGTAAAATCATATTCCAGACAGCACAGTAACTAGATAAAAATATATATAAGTGCGCGTGTGTGCGTGTAAAGCACATATATACATTTAAAATTATTTGTTAGCAGTAAGAGGGTAAATGACAGTGCTTGCAGTTGAGTGATTTGAAAAAATAAATGCTACTACAACTAGCTCTATAATTATAAACAGAAACAATACAAAGAAGTTTTCAGACTTGACTTTTCCATAAAGAAAATATATAGGAAAGTTTATATTAATATACTTACCATTTCTGCTGAAAGTATACCATCAGATTTCACCCCCGCGAGCAAGAAAGAAAGAAGATCCACCCAATTACGTATGAAAGGATCTTTTAGCTCCAAAGAGTCCACAATTTCTGAGAAAGGTCTAAGAAGTTTTGTAGCACCAAGAGCTCCCCGAGGTCCCATTTGAGCAAAGGATTTGAGAAGAGTTGGTGCATATCGAGCTGCAGCAGTGGAAAGAACACCCCAATCGCCTCGAATAGAAACAGGTGGTAAAGCCATAGCAGCAGTAGACATTGGAAGTATTGCATCCTATCAGAAAATTTCTTTACTTTTAATCCATGGCAGAAGTAGAAATTGGAAGTATTGTATCCCATTATTTCACAACTCCGAAGTTCATTTGCAACAATATAGGTGACTGCTACCAATCAAAAGTGGAGAAAAGACATGGACTTGATAATTTTTGTTTCTTTAGTGAAAAAGAAAGCAAGACTCTGTGGCTTAAAAAGGAAAAATCTAATATTGACAGTGATGAATATTGATACTCACAAGAAGCTTCTGCCATTCACGTACAGCATCAGGACCCGCATAATTCTCAAGATCCTGAAAATTAGCTTTAACATTAATAATTTGTTCTCTTCATTTTGGAAGAATGAATAATTCAATACTACTATTCTTTTGATTAATTGTAAATGAAGCCTGGGTGAAATTCTTATCATCAAACATCATGAAAGTAGTTCAATACAAACACCCACCTTGAAAAATTCTGTAGGACCGATGCGTGATAAGAATTCTCCTTCAGGTACATAAACTTTCCATGAGTCGTACTTGACACAAGGTATTGGCTCACCTAATGCATCCAGCACCTGAAATTTATAAACGTATCTTTTTGTGCTTAAAATTTGCATTCATATAATGTAAATAGTGTAGAATATTTATAGTTTTACTTGTAATATATCTTCTATATAACAAGCAACAAGTTATCAAAAATTCAGAATCTTACAGCACTGAAATCATTAGCTGTCCCCACTTGAAGGCATGTTATACTACGCATGTTGTAGTCAATAGAGAATGAAGTGGTTTTCTTATTAAAACAAGAGATAAAGCAGAGAAAATTACTTGTGCTAAGGGATTTGCTTGAAGACCTCTTGATTGAAGTCCGGAAAACAAAGATGGGCCAGAGTCAAACTTGTAGCCCTTAATATCAAAAGAATGAGCGGCACCGCCTGGCAAATCATGACTTTCAAGTACTAGAACATCTTGCTCGTACCTAGCAAGCAGTCCAGCACAGCAGAGTCCACCAATGCCACTCCCAATAACAATAACATCCGCTTCTGCTTTGCCTGCACATTATCCTGCCATACATTAATATTCTACAAAAGCCATTGCATCATACATTTTTCATCAGCAAACACCAAGTCCAAGTAGCTTATAACATCGAAATAAATTCAAGGGAATTAGAAATCTTTCGACATTGTCCAAAAATATGAAATTTATTCAAGGCTCTTATCACTCGCGTAGTTTCTATTTGTTATCTCCGGAGGCCACACTTCTTCCGAATTGCAATCAAGAACATACCAAAAAAAGCTTTCCATACATTAAAACATAAACATACACACAAGATTATAAATACTCATTTAAAGCTTATCATATTACTATTTAGATCTTTATATAACAATCCACCTTACATAATCAATCTAAAAAAATAAAAAAATACTCCCTATTTAATCATTTTGCAACCGAATTAGTTCTTTTTAAAACTCGACTCGACTCGACTCGAAAATAGAAACAATAGATGGAAGGGGTTTAAAGGTACCAGTGGATGATAATAAATTGGGAGTAGGTGCTGCGGTTGTTGCTGAGCTGGAGTTTCGCGCCAAAAAGGAGGCTCCTCGCCTACCTGTACTTGTTGTTTGAACTCCACCATTGAAATTAAAACTGGGATTGGTAATAAAGCAGTGATTACGCACATGAATATTTGTGTTTGTACATATATTCATATTAAACATTCCCATCAAATTCAACCACAATCTGATTTAAGCAGATAGAATTAGACATGCTCATTAGATAGATATACAGGAACAGGACACACATGAATGTCCCTAGTACTTGCTGTTCGGTTTTAGTAGTTCAAAATTTGACACGTCATCTTCCGCTTCTCACCTTGGAGGGTGAGCATTCGGATCCCAAACAAAAGAAAAAAAAAGGGATTCCTGCCCTTCTCTGTCCCTGTTTTTTCGGATCCCAAACAAAAGAAAAAAAAAGGATTCCTGCCCTTCTCTGTCCCTGTTTTTTATTAAAATAGTATCTCTCACGGGTCCATTTTAGTAAAAATAATATTTTTATAAAAATAATATTTTTATTTTTCTTAAAATGGGTCCCATTAGGAACACTCTTTTAATACAAAAAGAGCCCGGGACACGGAAAGGGTATGGAGAAGGGACAAAGATACTCAAAAAAAAGATACTTAGAGCATGGATGGAAATATGTATAATGGTTGATTAAAAAATTTAAAATTATAAAATAATTAAATTTTATATAAGGATAGCAAGTATAATTTCAAATGGTATAGTTATAATGAAATTTGTGTATATTTTTATTAAGGGGTTAAGGCCTTGTTTGGCATTGCTGTTGGAAACAGTAACAACAACTTATTTTTGAAAATCAGGTAAAAAAGTGTTTGGTAAATTTTAAAACCTGCTTTTCTGAAAAGTACTTTTGGCTGAAAAGCTGCTTTTAGAGAAAGTATGTCCACACATATTTTTGAAAAAACTGTTTTTCAGCTTTAGCGGGAAGCGACTACTGATTTCAGCATCAAACTTCACCAAAAACATTATTTTTAATAAATTATAACCAAAATATGCATATATCAAAAATATTACCAAATAGTTATCTGATTTTCGCAACAGCAATTATTTTAATAGCACTTTTTCAACAACACAGCAATTTTAACAGCAATCCCAAATAGAGTCTAAGTTAGTTCAACAAATATAACCAACCAAGTATGATTGTCTATAATTTTTGCTAAAGATTAATTATGCATTGAAGTGTATTTTTCTTACATAATCTCTATTTTATGCTACCTAATATGTCATCTAGGATGATATTGCTAAAGGTTCTTTTCCATTGGAGATGCTGAGTATTATTACTAAGATATAGCTTCTGCAAAGCATCGATTACTTTTAATTTTTTTAATTTATAATGTAGTATTATAAATACTAGCTTATAGCCCGTGCAAAGCACGGGTTACTTTTAAATATTTATAAAATTATATGATTAAGCAAAATAAAATGAAATAATTTATTATGGATATAATTTAACTTTGTAATATTAGTTTCAAAAAAACTTTGTAATATTAATTAATAAAATTATTAGTAATAATAATAGTTATTTAATAAATGACATGTATTGTTTAAAATAATTAATATAAAATCTTAATGTAAATTTGTTGTTGAAAGGATTCGAACCTTGGATCTTTTGAAGAGGGATTTAAATATAGAATATTCCTTATTATTAGATTTAATGGTTATGATCTGTTTGATAAATATCTAACGGTCACAATTCTTTTTAATGGTTGGTTGAACCAAACAACCAAACTACCAATTATCCCCTAGTTTGCTTATTATAATATAAGTATAGTATAGATATAGATTATATCTAAAATGTTGTTGGGAGGATATAAACCTTAGGCCTATGTATATAACAAATTTTAGTATTAAATCTAAATTAATATGTTGTTTACAGGAATTGAACCTTCAACCTTTCTATATAACCTCTTTTAGTATTAATTTTAAATTAAAATATTATTGGTGGGATTCAAACCTTAGACCTCTATGTATAACAGCTTTTAGTATTGTATGATTGTATCTAACGATCATTATCTATTTGAGTTGAAGATCTAACGATTGTGAATGAAAGTAATAACCAAAATTTAGAGAATAACCAAAAATAAAGTGTTAACTAAACTATAAAGTATACCTATTTTACTTATTATAGTATAATATAGATTTATTTATTTATTTATTTTACTTCGATTATGTCTAAGTTGGGGTATGAAAATTGTGTGAAGTTATAATTCTTTATTTTTATACCTAACCATTTCCTTATTGTTGCGATGTTAACTCGTTTGAGGCGAAGGTAAATCAGTTTAACTCAGCAAGTCAATTGAACATTAAAGTTGGAATTTTCGCTTTGAACATCTCCACCTATCTTTCCTGATACATGAATAGTAAATAATACGAGAATTAAGGTTATGGTTCAAACATATCATTTTAATAGTAAAAAGTAATAAATTATGAAAAGAAAATTCATCAATATTTTAATAATCTTAGATGTAACAACTTTGCACTAAGTAGAATAATCACGAAAATATTACAAATATATAGAACATAAACTTATCACTAAAAGTTCAATATGCTTTTTTCATCTTCTCCTTGCAGTGCAACAAGACATGGCAGTAGATATGACAACCATTGTTATATAATCCACAACATCAAATACAGTTTCAGATCGCATCGCTTGTAGCTCCCATAGCGTTGATAAACATGAACTTATTTTCTTTAACATCTCTGTGATTAGTGTCATCTGTACCAATATTCTTCTTTAATATATTTTTACACAACTGTGTGTATGTAACAATGATATGAAACGAGTTGTGCATTTATATACACAAAATACATAAAGAAAGTATAAATAAAGATAAAGATTAGCAATTTATGTTTACTACATCATGTTAGATTGTTCATTGCGAAAAAATGAATGTTGTGAACAAATGGGACTTGAATGAAACTTTACTAATGCTTCTCGTGTTAGATATTGATTCAAGTGATGATCAGGATCTGGGCATTACTGATCAGATACTGATGCTGACGTCATCAGTAATACAACGTCAGTATTGGACTATTATCAGGATTAGAAGCTGGTCAGTATTTCGTGAAGATTCTCATCAGACCAGAGATCAAGGAAGATTGATATGTCGGTTCCTAGATTGTAGGAATGCAGCTATCATACAAGATATGCATTCAGAGATATATGTAATTGATTTAGAATATCTTGTAATTGATAGTGTAACTGTGTACTCTATATAAACACAGTTTAGGTTTTACATTATAGTAATCGCTTACACGATTTACCTTGTAACCTAGCAGCTCTTAAGAACATAAGAATTTCTTAAGAGAGTTTTGTAACAGTTTTATATCAGAATTAATAAAGCTGTTATTGATTCATACTTGTGTTATTTGTTTAAGTTGAAAATCTTATACAATTGTATTCAACCCCCCTTCTACAATTGTTATTTACTGGGCAACAATTGGTATCAGAGCAAAACTGATTAATATTAATCAGAAACGATCTTAAGATGTCGACAAGCAAGTATGAAAGCATCAAAATTCCAATTATCAAGAAAACTGAGTATCCAACATGGAAAGTGAAAATGATGATGTATCTGGAAGCAACTGATCCTGACTATCTTGATAGGATCAATGATGGACCATTTCTTCCAACAAGACTAGTTGCAAGAACAGAGACTGTTGCTGAACACTATGTCATTAAGGCAAAGAGTGAGTGGACGACAGAGGAAAAGGCTCAAGTACTCAAAGATGCAAAGGTAAAAAATATTTTGCATAACAGTCTTGATAATGTCATGTCTAACAGGGTCACTACGCCATAAACGCACATACGCAACCCCCATTTTCAGTTGCGTAAGGTCTTACGCAACGCTTTTGGGGCGTTACCAATACTGGCGTTGCGTAAGACCCCTAACGCAACGCTTTTCCAAGCTATTGCAACACTTCAAAAAGCATTGCATAAGAGGCCTTATGCAACACCAAAAGCATACAAACGCAACACTTCATGGGGTTCCATAAGATGTTTCAGCCATGTCAGCATGCTGACATGGAAGCAAGGTGCCACGTCAACATGCTGACATGTAAGCAAGGTGCCACGTTAGCATGCTGACATGTCATCAATGGGGCCCACAAGAGCCACGTCACAGGTGGGGGGGGGGCATGCCACGTCAGCAGTGGGGCCCACCAAAGTTCCACGTCAGCAATAGGCCCACATGCCACGTTAGCAGTGGGAACCCACATGCCACGTCAGCAATAGGGCCCGCATGCCACGTCAGCAATGGGGTCCACTATCTAACACAACACTTTTTGAGTCTAATGCAACAATAAAATTTTTTTTAAGCAACACTAAATATACCATAATGCAACATCATATATAATCAAATGCAACACTTTTTTACAAAAAAATTCAAACGACTGCTTTGTTTATACATAAAACCATCCTGTCCAAACCAGGCCAACAATTTCAAAAGTCCTAAATAATGTAGCCAACAAAACTACATAACAATTTTACAAAAATACCAAGTTCTACTACTAGCAAGTTAAAGCTACAAAAAAATACAAAGTATAGCCGCATTGAGTCATTGGAGTATAATTTTCGTCTTAATCGCTTGTCCTAAATTTTTCAGCATGTCTGAGCCGCTTTTCCTATAGCTTTTACCTGTCTGAGATCAAAAGATTCCGTGTAACACATAATTGGCATAATCATCAATTTGCTAACAGTTATAAGAGATATAGTATCACTGTAATTAAAGCAGGGACCTGGCTACCTTTTCCTCTGGAAGCACACTAGTCCCCTGGCTACCTTTTCCGAAACCTGCACAAATGTTGAGATTAACCTCGAATTCTAAACAGCGTACTACCATACTTTAACATATATGACTTCTAAATTATTAAGACAGACCTGGTAAATGGTAATGATGCCGTGAATATGGAGTATATATATTCTTTCAAGCAAGTCATAGTAGTTATAAACTCTCACCGCTCGACTGCCAGTTTACATGATTCAAGATATTTGCATAAAGTAGATGCGTCATTCATGTCAGTAAGAGGCCTTAAAAGATTGCGTAGGACAACGACATCAGAAAGCGCAACAGTCATACCGCGCGGTGGAGAAGTTATTTCCGGGAGACCGGGAAGACACCTCACTTTGTGAACATAGATATGGAAAGTTCGAAGATGTTGAAATTTCGTGACGTTTTGGTTTTAAAAATTTTAGACATTCATGAAAATTTTGGTAGTCGTATTATGTTTAAAAGTCCCTGGACTCAACTCTTATATCACAGCAACTGCTAAGGTGATGTTTATAGTTGCACATTAATTAAATTATACATATTAGCACATGTTTAGAAATGCTTTTACCATAATAGATTCCAAGATGTACACTGAACAACCATTTATAGAGGATAGAAAATATTGACTGAAACCTGCATCAATTTCCTGGTAAAAGTGACACTCTTGCCATGTCGGATTAAGTGATCTGACCAAACACCAGCAAAGTATCCTACCACTGCCATCATACTCCATGGAACAGCACTAAACCACGCAGCTTATCTGTGAAATTTACATGTATCAATTTTTATAACAGCTTAGCTTTATTATGAAAAGGATACTTCAAATTTTAAGGGTAAAGTACATTGTTATCATGAAAATCTTGCGCCCTAGCTTGTAAAATTGAAATTAAAGAAGTATTTTACATGAAAATGAATTAGATCTCAATGTTGATAACTTTAAACTATATTTTAGAAATTTAGAAATATAAAAATAGGGTAACAAATAAACAAAAATTCTAGGACTAGAGATGTATTCATCTTACTATAAAATATTTAATCAAACCTGTAGTCAGTAGACTCAGTACTTATAAACAAACCAGTCCACAAAGTTCTAGCATATATAATATAAACACGAACTATTCCCAGATTTATAACAGATTTCCCAACGAAAGAAACTGCAATTCATAAAATAGATTCCCCAATGAAAGATCACCATGTTAGCCAAACGATGTTATGCAGCGATACACATTTCGAACAAATGGACAGAGGGAACAAGAGAGTAACCAATGCTAGTCAAAAAACTAATAAAATCATCTCAATGCATTATTAATTTTTCAATTTATATGCTAAGTATTTAATACAACATTTGAACCCCACCCCCCACCCCCACATCCACCCCCACATATGCAGTTTTTGAGAAAGATAGCTGACTTGCAAGAGTTGCCAATGACCCGAGAGTAAGGGACACATCCAGGGACTGGGACGATCGTTGTCTAATAGCAGAGTTTGTAGCCTTAAACAGAAGTTCACCATGCATCAACAGCATTGAAGTAGATAGTCTAACTATAAAGGTAAAATGAAATCCTATAAATAGAAATACTCTCCTCCTTTACCTCTTCAATAGGTTGTGTAGTCCGCAAACGCTTCAGTGATTGTTCATGATCCGAGCTATGAAATTCGGACACGCCCAGGGCAACTGGTGGTATGAATGGACGTTTCGCACCAGATACTATGCAAGGAAATAAAATAAAAGGTAAAAAAGATGAGCACACCAAAGGCTGACTAAGTTCCACTCAGATGCCACCAAACATTTGTGAATGAACCAGAACAAATTTCAGAACCAACTATATTTGAGAGAAATATAGAAACCAAAGAACAAATCTTGATATATTTTAATGAAAGTAGATTCATGTTGTCCAAAATATGCAACATTATGATGATAATCTTGGTACAATATTCAAGTATAAATTCTGACCTTGACTTGGAATAACAGCAGGTTGAACAGATGAAGCAGTGCCATTGTACAACATCAACCCCAAGCAGTGCCTGGTACAACATTATTAATTAATGTAAAACCATATGGTGTTAGTCTTCATCTACTTAAAAAGGAAATGACATTAGTAACGGAAAATCAAGGATTATGAACCATACAGCATCAACCCCAAGCGGGAAACATTTGCATAGTCTCAATCAAAACATATATAATTCAAACTCAGATCACTTAAATTCTCCAACAAAACATGAATTATGAGACAATAAACTTCTCTGTACGACGTATTGGTTCAGGGACAATAAAATGTGTTGCCTGATATGACCAATTATGAGAATCGTTGTACACTTTCCCATTCAATTTATGTATTACCTGCTGAAACTCCTTTCTCTGCAGCTTATGTCCACTGAGTATAAACCTTAGAGGTTCGGTCTTTTGTTTCTTTTGTGATTCAACTGTCCAGACAGGTGGTGTATATATATATATTAAACCCTTCTCAAGGACAATAGTCGTTACTCGTTACCTTGACTACTGAATGTAAAAGAATTACATGGATACTAGTATAAAGGAGCTACAACAATACAGTTGTAGTGTACAAAGAAAACAACATGAAATTAAGATCAAATTCAAAGGAACAACAGGTGAGATTTGAACTGTCTTTAACACTGGTGAAGGGCATCTTACAATGTTTTATTGAGCTTCTGTATATACGAAAATCTGGACTTGTACAAACGTAGAAAATACAGTAATAGCTAAGCACTTGAATATGAACAAAAGGTATTGATCTAGTCTGGCAGCTCGATTCAAACTCACAAATTAAGAAAACCACCAACTTGTTCTCTTGTGCTTCTATGCAAATTTAACACTACTAAATAATTTGACAGCAAAATTAACAATCAAAGGATGTGTGTTACTCAAATATAAACAATAAGAACACAACCCCAAGATGAACAATAATTACCCTCATATTGCAATCCAATTAAGAGATCAGTTGTTTCCCCAGCAACAACAGCTGCATAGATAGAAAGTGAGATTTTAATAAGTCTTCGGATACACCAGTCTTATTCCATGAAGTAGTGTAATATTCAAACTGAACACCCATAAAGAAGAAAGATACTAACACTTTGATGGATTTCTAGGGAAGACGGAAACTGTTTCCAGGCCAGGAGCTGGACTAAAACTTCCATCGCTGAAATCTTGGACATCATCGCCCACAATCCCAAGTTCTCCATCTTGATTGACATCTAGAAACTGTGGTGTCACGGTGTCACAAGAGTTAGACAAACATTATAAAACTCAAATTAGTAAAACAAAACCCTAATTTGAATCTCAAAATTGAAACCCAGACTGATAGCCCCAAAGTTGAAACTCCAAGACCCTAATTTGAATCTCAAAATTGAAACCAAAATCAATTAGAGAAGACGAGAGAGAGAGAGAGAGAGAGAGAGAGTAGAGAAGGGGTAGTGGACTGGTGCTCAAATGAGCAGAGCAAGAGATTTTGAAATGAGCAGAGTAAGAGATTCTGAGATGAATTATTTTGTTTAAGTGGGAAATTTTCCGCCCAAAATTTTCACCTCGAGCCCTGTGCCCAAAAATTTAAGGAATGTGTTATACTGGACGTGGTGTGTTACTTTGTTGGTTTTTTATTTTTTTAAAATATAATTTTAATTTTTAAACTAATTAAATCAAGGAATTTTTAAAAATAATTAAAAAAATAGTTATATATTAGGATCCACGTGGTTGAATCATAAAAAAAATAGTTATATATTAAAAAAATAGTTATATCATGACATCCGTGCGATTGGAACGTCAAAAAAATGCAAACAGCAAATGCTTCAGAAAATAAAAAATTAATTTGATTGGAGATCTTAGTAGATCACTACTATTTTCAATATGACTCGTAACTAGTACTTTGTTACAGATTATTGTTTCTATTTTTAAAAAAATATTTTTGAACGATCCAACCGTACGGATGGCAATATATATCTAATATAATGATATTCCCCAAGTTTCAGAAAATAAAAAATTAATTTGATTGGAGATCTTAGTAGATCACTAGTATTTTCAATATGACTCGTAACTAGTGCTTTGTTACGGATTATTGTTTCTATTTTTTAAAAAATATTTTTGAACGATCCAACCATACGGATGTCAATATATATCTAATATAATGATATTCCCCAAGGTTCAGAAAATAAAAAATTAATTTGATTGGAGATCTTAGTAGATCACTACTATTTTCAATATGACTCGTAACTAGTGCTTTGTTACGGATTATTGTTTCTATTTTTTAAAAAATATTTTTGAACGATCCAACCGTACGGATGTCAAAATATATCTAATATAATGATATTCCCCAAGTTTCAGAAAATAAAAAATTAATTTGATTGGAGATCTTAGTAGATCACTAGTATTTTCAATATGACTCGTAACTAGTGCTTTGTTACGGATTATTGTTTCTATTTTTTAAAAAATATTTTTGAACGATCCAACCATACGGATGTCAATATATATCTAATATAATGATATTCCCCAAGGTTCAGAAAATAAAAAATTAATTTGATTGGAGATCTTAGTAGATCATTACTATTTTCAATATGACTCGTAACTAGTGCTTTGTTACGGATTATTGTTTCTATTTTTTAAAAATATTTTTGAACGATCCAACCATACGGATGTCAATATATATCTAATATAATGATATTTCCCAAGTTTCAGAAAATAAAAAATTAATTTGATTGGAGATCTTAGTAGATCACTACTATTTTCAATATGACTCGTAACTAGTGCTTTGTTACGGATTATTGTTTCTATTTTTTAAAAAATATTATTGAACGATCCAACCATACGGATGTCAATATATATCTAATATAATGATATTCCCCAAGTTTCAGAAAATAAAAAATTAATTTGATTGGAGATCTTAGTAGATCACTACTATTTTCAATATGACTCGTAACTAGTGCTTTGTTACGGATTATTGTTTCTATTTTTTAAAAAATATATTTAAATATCTAATGCAACACTTCAAACAGCAAATGCAACACTACTGATACCTAATGCAACACTTCTGCCACGTCAGCAAATACCACGTCAGCATTAGTGGGTCCCACTTCTGCCACGTCAGCAATTGTGGGTCCCACAATTGCCACGTCAGCATGATGGGCCTCCTGCCACGTCACCCTTGTGGGTCCCACACTGCCACGTCAGTAGTGGTGGGTCCCACATCTGCCACGTCATATTTTTTTAAAAAAATATAAATTTATCTAATGCAACACTTCAAACAGCAAATGCAACACTACATGTATCTAATGCAACGCTTTCTGCCACGTCAGTAAATGCCACGTCAGCAAATGTGGGCCCCACTTCTGCCACATCAGCAATTGTGGGTCCCACAATTGCCACGTCAGCATGATGGGCCTCCTGCCACGTCACCCTTGTGGGTCCCACACTGCCACATCAGCAGTTGTGGGGCCCACATCTGCCACGTCATATTTTTTTTTAAAAAATATGAATATATCTAATGCAACACTTCAAAGAGCAAACGCAACACTACTGGTATCTAATGCAACGTTTTTTGCCACGTCAGCAAATGTCACGTCAGCAAAGGTGGGCCCCACTTCTACCACGTCAGCAAATGTGGGTCCCACATGTGCCACGTCAGCAAATGCCACGTCAGCACATGTGGGTCCCACTCCTGCCACGTCACCATTTATAAAAATAAAAAATTATCTAACGCAACGCCATCAGTTAGTGTTGCATAATGTGAAACACTGTGGGTAATATGCAACGCTAATCTATATCTAACGCAACACCAATTCAGCTCAGTTGCAAAAGACCCAAAACTTCTATCTAACGAAACGCTTTTTGTGCAACGCTTTGTAAAAAGGGTTGCGTATGCTCACTTATGGCGTAGTGGGTAATAGCATGCAAGACTGCAAAGGAAATTTGGGATACTTTGGAAACTCAATGCCAAGGTACTGAATCTATCAAAAGAAACAGAAGGGCTCTGTTGATTCAGGAGTATGAGCAGTTCGATGCTAAATCTGATGAAAGCCTTACTGATATGTATGATAGATTCTTGACTTTACTGAACAATCTATCACTAGTTGGCAAAGAGTATGATCCAGAGGACTCAAATACCAAGTTTCTCGGAGCTCTAACTGAGGAGTGGGATACTCAAGCTTCAATCATAAGGCATCAATATGATTTGAAGATGTTGTCTCTTGATGAAGTCTATGGGATGCTAAGAACCCATGATCTTGAGGTTCAACAGAGGAAGAACAAGAAAAATGTCAAAGCAAAATCTGTTGCTTTGAATGTTGAATCAAAATCAAAGGGAAAAGCTGAGGAGGTTTCTAACAGAAAGAGTAGAGTGGAAGAGTCAATTCCTGATGACTCATCATCAGATACTGAGTCTGATCCTGATACTGATGATGACTCTACTGATTCTGATATGATGGAAATGGTTGCTATGATAGTCAAGGGCTTCAAAAAGATGAAGTTCAGAAAGGCTAGGAAACAAGGGAAATTTCAGAAGAAAACCTTCAATGCTGACAAAGACAGGTACAAGAAGAAAGAAGGTAAAAGCAGCAAATTTGACAAGTCAAAAATCAGATGCTATAACTGTGATGGAATGGGTCATTTTGCAACTGAGTGCAAGAAGACCAAAACCAAAGCTCTCATTTCTTCAAGCAAGGACTGGATGGACTCATCATCTGACTCTGAAGAAGAGAAAGTGAATTATGCTTTGATGGCTAAAACTGATGAGACTTTTGCTGGTGAAAATAAGGTATCTGAAGTTTTGTTTGATTTTGATACTAATAATGTCTCTGAGCTAAGATCTTTTTTAAAATCTCTGCATATTAGTTTTAGGAGTCAATCTCTTGAAAATACTAGAATAAAATCTGAAATGGCAGAGGTTGTTATGAGAAATGATCATCTAGAAGCTGAGTTAATTTTCTTGCAGGAAGTTCAAGCAGAATGTGATAATGCTAAACACATGAAACTTGAAACAGAGTTTAAATGTAATGAACTTGAAATGCAACTTAAAGAGGCAAATGAAAAACTCAGAACCTGGACACATTCTGGTACAAAAACTCATGAAATTATTACTGATAAAAACTGGAAAGAGTGTCTAGGTTATAAGCCAGAGAATGAGAAAAAGGACAAAGAAAAAGTTGTTTCATCTAATCCAGGAAGAGTTATAGTAGATGACTCAACAAATCCAAAAACCTACAGATATGTTACAGACAGTACTAAAACCAAATTAAAACCTGTTAATTATGTGTATCCAGAAATTCCCAAATCTACTTCAGAAAAGGGATCTACTTCTACACAACATTCTGAGTCTAGAACTGTCAAAAACAAAAATGTAGGTCTTTTGTCCAAGAAACAATTGAGGGATAGAATCTGTGATGTAACAGATAGGAAGAGAGTTCCAACTGTCAAAAGGAACAGGAATGGTAAAGTTGGAATAAACAAGGAGAATAATTATAAGTATATTCCAAATGCACCAAGAAAAGTATGCTTTAACTATGGTAACTCTAATCATCTTGCTATTGATTGCAGGAGGAGTAAAAAGAAGCCAACTGTAGTTCCTAAGTCTGACATTAGGAATAAATCAGTATTTTATAAACCACAGAATCCTTGTTTCCATTGTGGCAGTAAATGGCATTCTATTTATACATGTGAAGAATACCATAATTTGTACTATAATTATTATGAGCCTTTGCCTAAGTTCAATAAAAGTGCAAATTTTGGAAAAACAAAGAACTTGAATACTAATCATGCATCTGTTAAGAAAAAGATTAATTCTGATGGACTTAATCCTGATGAAGGTGTCTTTACAAGAAAATCAACAAGAAAATCTTCTGCTGCTAAAAATGTTAAGTTGCATGAAAAGAGAACCCAACAAGTGTGGGTTCTTAAAAATTCTAACTGAGTTCTTTGTGATTCTGATTGCAGGGTAAAAAGAAAAATGTGTTAGTCATGGATAGTGGATGCTCTGTGCACATGACTGGAGACAAAACCTTGCTATCAGAATTTGAGGAGAAGACTGGCCCAACTGTGTCTTATGGAGATGGCAACATTGGACAAACGTTGGGATATGGCAGTATTGCAATTGGAAATGTCATCATTGAAAAAGTAGCTCTGGTGAAAGGACTCAAGCACAATCTGTTAAGTGTCAGTCAAATCACAGACAGAGGTTATTGTGTCAATTTCAATGATACTCATTTTGAAGTTATCAGCAAATCTTCAGGAAAGGTTGCATTAACTGGTCAAAGACATGGTAACATTTATGAAGCCAACATTCACACCAATAATGAAAATCCAACTACATGCCTCATCAGTAAAGCTTCTGTAGATGAAAGTTGGAATTGGCATAAGAAGCTTTCTCATTTAAACTTCAACAATATAAATGAGTTGGTTAAGAAAGACTTGGTAAGAGGATTACCAAAGGCTCTATATACTCCTGATGGACTCTGTGATGCTTGTCAGAAGGCTAAACAGAGAAGGACATCATTCAAGAGTAAATCTGAATCCTCAATTGATGAACCATATCACATGCTGCACCTTGACTTGTTTGGACCAGTGAATATTATGTCCATCAGTAAGAAAAGGTATACTCTAGTCATTGTTGATGAATATACTAGATTTACCTGGGTTTATTTTCTGCACAGAAAAGATGAAACTGCTGAAATACTGCTGGACCATGTGAGACTTATTGAAACTGGCACAAAATACAAAGTCAAGATTCTGAGAAGTGATAATGGGACTGAATTCAAGAATTTAGCAATGGAAGAGTTCTGCAAATACAAAGGAATAGTTCAACAATTCTCTGCTCCTGGCACACCTCAGCAAAATGGAGTAGTTGAAAGAAAGAACAGGACTCTTATTGAAGCTGGCAGAACTATGTTGGAGGAAGCTAAACTACCTACATATTTCTGGGCAGAAGCAGTCAACACAGCATGCTACACTCAGAACATCACTCTAATCAACAGACATGGTGTAACTCCTTATCAGATGATCAAGGAAAAGAAGCCAAGTTTGAAGCATTTACATGTGTTTGGCTGCAAGTGCTTTGTTCTAAGACCTCATCCTGAACAACTAGGAAAATTTGAGACAAAAGCTGATGAGGCCATCTTTATTGGCTATCCAAAAACAAGAGCCTTTAAAGTCTACAATCTAAGAACAAAGACAGTCATGGAGTCTATTAATGTATCTTTTGATGATAGAAAGATAACAGGAATAAAAGAAGACTCTCATGATAGTTTGATTTTTGCAAATGAAGCTACCAAGAATTCTGATGAAGTCATGTCAGATACTGATACTCTGTCAGATCCTGACGATCAATCAATTCCTGATCGAGCACCTGTTACTGATGATAACTCAAATAATGCAAATGTTGAGGGGGAGCAAGAGCAAGACATCACCAGTACTGATACAACTCAAACATCAAGTAGAGACTCATCAGAAATAGATTCAAGTGACAATCCTGATAGTATATCAGGAAGAGATAGCACTATCTCAGGGGGAGCTTCTAGCAATTCTAGTTCTTTTAAAGAAAACACCAATCCAGGGGGAGCATCCAGTTCAAGAAATGACTTACCATCAGCAAGGAAATGGACTAAAAGTCACACTCCTGATTTAATCATTGGGAATCCTGAAGCAGGTGTTAAGACAAGAAGTGCAACTCAGAATGAATGCTTATATGAAAGGCATATGATGTAGCCTATTTGTATTTCGAGGATACAGCTCAACTTAAACAAGATTGTAATAGTGAATAGTATATAGACTGTCACAAGGAATCTCAGATTGTATTATCTGTCAGAAGAAAAAGATCAAGGTCAATCTACAGACTTGAGATATTACTACATTGAAAGAAGCTCAGTCATCTGATCAAGCCTCAGTGGAGTATTTGTTAAGAAGTGGATTCGTTTAAAGTGATAGAGATTTCAAGGTGACAGAGACAGTACAGAGAATTAAAGAGAGAAGAAGAAAAGAAAAGGAACCAGATTTTAAAGTCAATATATGAAGAACAGTCATTGCGGTTAGTCACTCATGAACCAGACAGTACATCGAGTGTCAACATTAAACAGTGGTTGTTTATCATAAACTTCAGTGGTTCATGCTATCAAGACTGATATGAGAGAAAATCATTGTGCAAGCAACAGAAGTGCTAAATTAATTAACCACAAGGATTTTATTATCAAGTGGACTGGCTACGAGGAAAAAGAATTATCATAAAGAAATTCTAAATGATATATTCTTAATGCTGAAACTCCGGTTAGAATTGTTGTATTTTCTGCTAAGAAAAAGGAGTCCGGTTTCACATCCTCAAGAGACCGTAGCTTACACCTGGACGGGTTATGAAAAAATAGAATTATCACATAAATATGGAAAGTGATATATTCTTAAAGCTGGAACCCCGGTTGGAATTGATATATTTTTTGTTAAGCAAAAGGAGTCCGGTTCCAGACGCTCAGGAGACTTAATTGATAAAGCAGATGGGTTCATAAACAACCAAGGAATTAAACAAGTAAAACTACTTGTCGGCTGAAGAAACAAAGAGTGCAGGTGTCACGCGGAAGCTGTCGGCAACTCTTCAACGCGCCTATATCGCGCATGTCTACACGCGCCAAACACAACAGCAACAACAGCACGCGTGTTTTTCACTCTAGCCTCCTCCATCTGGTTTTCGTCATGGCAGCAATTCAGTTGTTTACAAAAGAATTAATCACATAGAGTACCGTTGTTATTTAATTCAAATAGACTATCTATTTGATAGTCACACCGGTAGTCTAGATTTTAAGTTGATAGTCATACCGACAGTCTGCAAGAGTAATTGTTAGTCTGTATTATTAAATGGATAGTCTACAATCCATTTAATAGTCTATCAATGATAGTCACACCGGTAGTATGTAGCTCAACTGGATAGTCTGCAAGTCATTTGATAGTCTCTGGATAGTCTACACAAGTGTTAAAGTAAAGGCAGGAGATATTATCAACTTGTGTTGATATAACCAAAAGCATCAGGAGACATACAATACACAGAACATAATATCCAAAAACACACAGACTCATCTTTCTCTCTCAAATTCAAGAACAACGGAGCTACACAATTAATTTCTAGAAAATCAAGCTTGCTACCTTTATAATATTTTATCCGGTGGAACTTGATTATTTGTGATTCTTGTACTACTAGCGAATTAAGTTTCCTAGTTCTTATCTTGATTTTTATTAACTAAATTAGAAAAGTTCATGTCGAATTTTCTAATTAGTTTTTATCATCTTGATAATTAATCTGTACTGAAATTGTAACACCCATCAAGTTAATATATTGTTATATTCAACTTGAAAATTTGTTTCAATTTATTCCGCATAAATTTGTCTAAACTAAATTTTATTTAACGGACAAATTTCGATAAATTGGTAAAGATTGTATTCAACCCCCCTTCTACAATCTTATCGGACCTAACATTATATAATAACTTTCTGTCAAAGGAGGAGCCTAAGAAAGTTGAAGATGCACTTAAGGATGCTGATTGGGTGATAGCTATGCAAGAAGAACTGAATGAGTTTGAAAGAAATGAAGTTTGGAAACTTGTACCAAGGCCCAAGGGAAGGTCTATTATGGGTACAAAGTGGGTATTCAGAAACAAGACTGATTCAGATGGCACAATTGTGAGGAACAAAGCAAGACTAGTAGCAAAGGGGTATTCTCAACAGGAAGGAATAGATTATGATGAGACTTTTGCTCCTGTTGCAAGACTAGAGGCCATCAGAATTTTTCTGGCATATGCAGCCCACAAGAAGTTCAAAGTATTCCAGATGGATGTAAAAAGTGCATTTCTCAATGGAGAACTGGAAGAGGAGGTATATGTTGAGCAACCTCCTGGCTTCATTGATCTCAAATATCCAGATCATGTCTATAGACTGGATAAAGCACTTTATGGACTAAAGCAAGCTCCAAGAGCCTGGTATGAAACCCTAGCTCAATTCTTACTGGAAAGTGGATTCAATAGAGGTACAATTGATAAAACCTTGTTTTATTTGAATCATGGTAAGGATTTGCTGTTAGTTCAAATATATGTTGATGATATCATTTTTGGGTCAACTAACACTAAGCTGTGTGAGAAGTTTTCAAAGCTAAGGCAGTCTAGATATCAAATGAGCATGATGGGAGAAATGAGCTATTTCTTAGGTCTACAAGTTAAACAGACTGATGATGGGATTTTTATCAATCAGTCAAAGTACACAAAGAATTTACTAAAAAGGTTTAACATGCAAGACAGCTCTACAGCTTCAACTCCTATAGCTACAGCTACAAAGCTTGATCCTGATCAAGGAACTGAGGTAGATGTAACCAACTACAGAGGAATGATTGGCTCGCTCTTATATCTAACTGCTAGCAGACCAGATATCATGTATGCAACCTGTCTATGTGCAAGATTTCAAGCAAATCCCAAGGAACCACATCTCATTGCTGTGAAAAGGATTTTCAGATATCTTAAGGGCACTTCTACTCTTGGCCTTTGGTATGCTAGAGAATCAGACTTTAGTTTATGTGGTTATTCAGATGCTGATTTTGCAGGATGCACAATAGATAGGAAAAGTACTTCAGGCAGTTGTCAGTTTCTTGGAGGAAGACTAGTTTCTTGGTTTAGTAAAAAGCAAAAGTCTATCTCCACATCAACTGCAGAAGCTGAGTACATTGTTGTTGGAAGCTGTTGTGCTCAGATCATGTGGATAAGAAATCAGCTAATGGACTATGGTTTGTCATTTTCAAAAATACCTATTTATTGTGATAACCAAAGTGCTATTGCTATGACAGGAAATCCAGTTCAACATTCTCTTACAAAGCACATAGTATCAGGTATCACTTCATAAGAGAACAAGTACTAGAAGGGACAATTGAACTTCATTTTGTTCCTACTGATCAACAGTTAGCTGATATATTCACCAAGCCACTACCTGAGACTACTTTTACAAAGTTGGTGAATGAACTTGGAATGGTAAACTATGGCAGTACTTGAGAGAAAGAAGTCATCAGATACTGACAACTTGCAAATACTGATGGAAAGTCAATCCTGACAATGGTCAACGTCGAATCCTGATGCAACGATTCGATCATCAGTATTATGTTCAGAATCTAACTGTCTTCGTTTTATCTCAATTTCCTGATTCAAACTATGATTAATGTTATTGAACTCCTGATAATGTGATCACTTTAATTAGTCCTCATATTTATTTCTCAGATAACATGATAAATCAGGAAAACATTGAATAGAATAGAGAAACTAAAATTTTCATTGATAATAAGAAAAAGATTACATTCAAAGATTACATCTTTTCTGTTCTCTATCTACTAATCTATTCAACAGGAAATAAAAGACCAATCCACTCCATTGTTAGTAGCCATCCTAGATCCCATCTTTACCACTTTGTTTGGGTGGAAGTTGACAGGGATAAGGTTATTTTTGGTGACATATTCATTAACAATGGTTGATGGAGATGGATGAGGATGCCTTAGATGAAAGCCATGCTAATGTTGCTTGGAGGGCAACATCGATGTCGATCACTTTTGCAGGTTTTTCCTTCTCGATTTCTTCGAGACCTGCATCCATCTGCAACCAGAGAGTCTCAAGTTGTCTTTCCCAGTCGAAAGCATCAAACTCTTCACGAGTATAGCTAAATATGTCTCTTTTCTCTAAGAGATGGAGATTCTTCTCTTTGATGGTAAGGTTCGACATTGTTGTAAAATTTTGCTGTGAAGGGTTTTTCTTACTTTTTCAGGAGAGAATGAAAGGTTAAGGAAGTAAGTGGACAAGTCTCTAAGATTAAATAGAGAAGGGTGAAACAAGAATATGGAACGATTCATATTTCTGGTGTAAGTACCAGGTATTATTTGATTGTGTTGTTTTAAATTTCTTTATTTAAAACAAAATTACCATGTTTTATTTTAATCACAATCTTATTTCTTGAATAATACGAGCGCGTGTGTTTCACTCGATCATTACATATAGTTACAGATGTAAGTCGTGACGCGTGCAATCATCACCACTCTCTCACGTAATTTGGTCCATTACTCCTATATAAACGAATGGTTTACTGACACCTGTTTTTGAGAAATCATAAGTATTGTCCAAATATCAATTTAGTTTTCTAATTGATTTATTATTCTCAAAACCATCAGTAAAACATCGTCTCTCTATCTTTGCACTCTCAAACCCTAATTTCAAAATTAGTGCAATTCTTGTGTTTGAAACTCCAATGGAGAATTTATCTTTCATGAACAGCAAGGTGGTAATCAATGGAGTTACTTTTAACACAAATAACTTCACTGCAGTTCTAGATCATCAGGACTTGCCCAATGATTTCCACATTATTCAGGACTTTTTGGCCTCAAGCCCAATCAATTATGCTCTAACCCAACCTGCCAATATATCTTTTAAGTCTGTAATGCAGGTTTGGAACACAAGTGTTTTTGGGAAAGGACTTCCATCAGAAAAGCCTCAAATGAGCTTTGAGTATGATAATGTTACATACTATGTGACTCCTGAGATTGTCGCTGAAGCTCTACACTTACCATCAATCATTGGTAAGCCAGTATTCAAAGTTCCTGATTCAAGACTTCTTGAGTATGTTGTAAGTTTGGGTTACAATGGAACACCAAAGAAGTTTGGAGAGCTCTACAGGACAAAGCTTAAGAAGGAATGGAATTTCTTCTTCGACACTATAAGCAGATGTTTCTTGAATAAAGTGTCAAATTTTGATGCTTTACCCACAGGTTCAGCTAAAATCGGGTATTCTCTAATTCATGATCTCTCATTTGATTATGGGTCTTTTATACTAAAGGCATTAAGTGAAAGAAAAGCAGATAAATGTGGTTATGTTTGCTTTCTTAGATTTTTCCAATTAATATTCTCTCACTTATGTCCTCATGCTGTTTTTGAGAATGATACAATTTTGCCTATATGTAAAATCTCAGAAAAAAAATATAAAGAGTCTAATCAATTCTGATAAGGCAAATAAGTTTGATGGAACTCCATACATTCCTGATGAAGTATGGTCTCTTTTAAGAGAGAGGATGCCTATTCAATATGGCCCAGTAACTGGTGCTATGGGACAGGACCTTACACATCTTATTCCTGACACAAGCACACAACCTAAACACTCATCTAAACAGTCAACCACCTCTGGTGTCTCACAAAAGGCATCGGTTGTAAAATCAAAGAAATTAGCTAGATCTGATGTGTCTGAGAGGCAATCAGGATCAAAGGATTTCTCCACTCCAACTCACTCTCAAATGAAGTCACAAGGGGGTGAACAAAGGGTTCTTGAAACATCTGGTTTGGATAAAGAAACAGGAGTGAAGAGGAAAGTTGGTCAAAGAGCTGTTTCTGATTCTGATTCTGATGATGACACAATGCCTATATCAGTCTTGATGAAGAAAAAGGAGATTGATGTTGTTGATACTAGAGAAGTGGTTGTCTCTGAAAAGCCGAAGAAAAGAAGAAGATTAATCAGCAAAGGCAAATTTGTTGTTCACACAGAATTACTGAATCTTACAGATGCTATAGAGAGCAATCCTGATGTATCTATTAATCAGGATGGATCATCAGTTCCTGACGCTACTGCTAATCCTGACATCTCTACTCCTGATAATTCACCTATGAAGACTGTTGAGATCTCTGATTCTCCAGCATCTGCATCTCCAAAGAGAAGAATTATTGAGATGTCTGTTGATCAAGTAAATGCTATTGCTGCTCAGTTAGGTTTCAAACCTTCACCGCTTGAAAAGAAAACTGTTGAAGCAAACATTTTTCATAGACAGAAGAAATAGAGGACTACTATGTCATCTCTGAGAGGATGAACTTCAAAGGAGTTCAGAAGCTGTTGCAGATCCAGTCACACAAGAACCACCTACTCAAAGTGTAGGTGCAGACATTTCTGAAGGAATAGTCACACAAGAACCACCTTCTCAAAGGGAAGGTGAAGACAAGAATATTCCTGCCCCACAAGAACCATCTTCTCAAAGTGAAGATGCTGGCAAAATCACATCAGCATGGGAGTTTCCTGACAATGCTCAAGGGGCTTCTGAAATTGAAATTGAACTAGCTAGAAGTCTGGCAGATAAAGCTGCTCATGATTTGCACATTGCTGAATGTGATGAAGTGATTGCTGACACTGCATTTGAGGGAAGCACACAAGAACCTTTGACTCAAAGTGTTGAAGAAGCTTCAAAACCTCAGACTACACAAGAACCATCAGTAGCTAATACTGATGCAAGTCATGCTATAGTTGCAGTGGTCAATCCTGATGTAAGTACTACTGATCCACTTATTCCATTGCTTATTGAGCCAATTTCTGCAAGACCAATGGATTCTTTAACAACTTCGTCAGGTAACATCTCTATCTCTACTTCCTTTACTACTGATAGTATGATTACAGATAGACCTGATAAAAGGGATACCTCTATTTGTATGACTTTAGACCACTCTTCTCAGCCACCTCTTATTTCTTCACATTTAATGAGTCAGAGCCTTTCTTGTGAGATTAAGAGTGAACATTTAGAGAAAAAGAAGAGTGATGAGAGGCAGTCTCCTGAACTGGAAAAAGGAGAGGTAGAACAGAGTGAGAAGTTGTTAACTTCTAGTGAGGTAGAAGTTGATATTGAAAGTAACTTAGGTAACATTGTGAGAAGTGATGAGATCACTTTAAAAGAAATGAGAGATTTAGGAAATGTTACTAATCTGTCTGCAGGACATCAGGACTCACCAGCTGCATCTACTGGTGATTTGAAAATGAAAGGTGTTATGCATCCTGATGATAATGTTGATAATAAACTTCCTGAGGCTGGTGGTAGCTCAGATGATGATGATGATGATGATCATGCTAATGCTGATCCTGAGACAATTCAAATGCAGGCAGCAATAAAAGCAAGTCTCATATCTACTTATGGGTCTTCGAGTAGGTATATGCAGTCTGTTACTCAAGAAGAATTCAGAGGGGAGTACAGTTCCATACTTCCTCCTGATACTCGAGCTGCAAGGGGATATGAATGGGATACTGAATGGAATCAGCCGAATGCTGAGATGAATTTTCAAAATGCTCTTTTTCATTCTGGTCATATTGCCACGAGGATGCCAACTCCTGAACTCAAGGCTCTTCTCAAAACAAATGCTCTTCTAGCAAAGGGATTGAAGAGTGAAATTGACTCTATGAAGGCTGTTACTGATAAATTTCAAGCGGGTATTCAAACATCTGTTTCTATATCTGCTACTGCTTCTCAAGCACGTCTTCTTGCTGATGATATTAAAGCACTTGACAAGAAAATGGATTCCAGAATGACTATCTTGGAATCAAAAGTTGATAATATTGATGAAACCCTCAAGCTTATTTTGTCTTTCTTCATTGAGGAAGATGCTGATGTCAAAAAGGGGGAGAAGATAGTCAAAACAAAATGCTCACCTAATCCAATGGTACAAAAGGATGATGATAATTCTGGAAATGATAGTGGTGCTAAGTCACATAAAGTTGAAACCTCTGATGTTGCTTTAGTAACAAAGAGATCTAATACTCAAACTAGGCAGTCAACTCATGTTTCTAGATCTGGTAAGAAGACAGTGACAACAATGGTGCAATCTCAGAATCCAAAAGAAGAACAGTTCGTGACACATGGTCAAACTCTGTCAACCATTCCTGAGGATGATGTGTATGTGGAACAGGATGAAGATGCTGATAATCTGTTTCATGAACTTGACACTGGGGATGGTCGTGTTCTTAAACTGTTTCATAAAGACAAAAGAGTTCAACAGTATCATACTGAGAAAGCACTTATCTTATCTACTGGAGAAAATCCAAACATGACTACTGATGAGTTCTTAGAAGAACAGAATAGGATTTTTGAAGAGATTGCAAAACAAAATGAAGCTCCTGCTGCAAGAAGAGGAAGAGGCAGAGGAGGAAGATATAGAAGTAGAGGAAGGTTATCTGCTCAAACTAGTACAAGGCAAACAAGATCTAGTGGAATCAAATTAAAAGATGTTTCTGAAAATGAAAAGAAGAAAACTCCACTATCTCTTGCACTAACTCCAGACAACAGATTCAATGCTCCTGAAGAAATTGAAGAGGAGATATTGCCTTTAAAAAGAAAGAGTAAGGTTGCTGTTCAATCTACTGCATCTAAGGAGAAGTCAGTCTTTGGTTCAATTCCTGATGTTGTCTCTGATTCTGAAGAAGCTGAAATTTTAAAAGAACTTAAGATTATGATTCTTAAGGTTGTGGTTGAATTTCACAATATGGAAGTTATTGAAGATACACTGAAGTATGAACAAGAGAACTTCGGAAGATTTGAAAGAGAAAGTGAAATCAGAGCTAAAGTCAGAGAAGCAGAAAGGATAACAACCAGAGATTACTTGAGAAATGTTTATAGATCAGACAGGAATTTATGGTATGATAAAAATAAATCTGTTCCTGAACATCAGCAGTATTATCCAACAGATGAGAAGAAGAAGAGTAAGAAAAAGGAGAAGAGTGAGTGTGATTATAGGAAACCGGTTGTTTTCAAATCAGCAGGACTGATAACAGAGTCTTCTTTGATTAATGAATCTTTATCGATTGTTAAATCAAAGTCTACTACATTTATTGCTGAAAATCCACCAAAATGGGTAAGTATGCAATCTGGTTTGAAAGGATTGGAACCTGGCACAAGAGGAGGAATTGGGTATAGTCATGCACAGATTATTTTCATTGTACAAACTGATCAACATGCTCTAGTTGACAAGATTGGTGATGAGTTAACTGTTGATCATCTATGGAAACTTGAAGCTGTTGCTATCATTGCTGATTGTCATGCTGGTGCAACGAAAATAGAAAAGATGTTGTACTTCATGAAAGATAGAAGTGTAAAGAAGATTCCTATCCATGAATTGTTGTGCAAATCTGCAAAAGAGCTGAAATATGTTCTGTATCTTCTCAGAAGTAAAAGAATCAATGTTAAAGAAAGAGAAGTTTACTACAATTGGTTTGTTATGATTTACAGGACAATTAGACAGAGATTTATGGATGGAGGAACGAGATATGATGGCAATTATATTCCTATGTACTTAAATTTAAGAGACATAGAGGTTGAAATGAAGAAATGTACAGCTGTTAGAGAAGTGTATCTAGGCATGGAACAACTGTCTCTAAATCCAGATGGAAAGGAAATTGCTTATGTGTTGCTAGGTGGTTTAGATCTTCCAAGAAGCTCAATTCAGAATCTCAGGGCAGCTATCTATCAGATTAATGAGGAAGATGAAGAACTCAAAAATCTGAAGAAGAAACTGATTCAAATTCTTGAAAGCAAGGAAGAAGAATTGATATCTGATTTCTTGAAGATGAATCTGTTTTATCAAAGAATTTCTGAAACTGTTCCTGATGATTTTTAGAAGGTATTTTGTTTTGAGTTTTTGACATCTTTGAATCAAGGAATTTGTGCTTTGTTTCATAAAGAACAAATTGGGGGAGATTGTTAGATATTGATTCAAGTGATGATCAGGATCTGGGCATTACTGATCAGATACTGATGCTGACGTCATCAGTAATACAACGTCAGTATTGGACTATTATCAGGATTAGAAGCTGGTCAGTATTTCGTGAAGATTCTCATCAGACCAGAGATCAAGGAAGATTGATATGTCGGTTCCTAGATTGTAGGAATGCAGCTATCATACAAGATATGCATTCAAAGATATATGTAATTGATTTAGAATATCTTGTAATTGATAGTGTAACTGTGTACTCTATATAAACACAGTTTAGGTTTTACATTATAGTAATCGCTTACACGACCTAGCAGCACTTAAGAACATAAGAATTTCTTAAGAGAGTTTTGTAACAGTTTTATATCAGAATTAATAAAGCTGTTATTGATTCATACTTGTGTTATTTGTTTAAGTTGAAAATCTTATACAATTGTATTCAACCCCCCTTCTACAATTGTTATTTACTGGGCAACATCTCGATGCTTCAATTTTTTGGCAAGTTCTACAACTGCATTCCAATCTTATGAAAGTGCACACTTTATTTTTGAATCTAAGTAAAGAAACCACTTTAATCAATTTAACTGATACTTTTCTCTATTTTGGTCATTTATAATTTTAGATTATATATGTATATATATTATTAATACAAAATGTATGAGATCAAAGAAGAAAGAAGCAGTATGAGAACTACTATGGTTTAACACATTTAAAATTGGGTTAATCAGACTACTTTAATTGATTGTATTTAATGATATCGACTATTTGGGGTGTATCATTTTACAGTTTAATGATACTAGTCTTTTTTGCCCACGCTCTGCGAGCGGGCGTCGATTCATCCTTGTTTGTTATAAAATTTTATTGATAGAATAATATAAATATTTAATTTGTAATTAACAGAGCATATCAATTAGGTTGAAAACAGGGATTGACAAAATTGGACTTAGAAAGATGAAGAAAGTTATAGAATTCTAATTACTAACATCAAAATCTTGTGTTATGGGTTATAAAATTATTATTTTTCTTGATATTGTATTTAAGGTTTTTTTGACTTTTAGTTTTTAAAATGTCTATAACCCATAAAACTAAAATAATATAGGAAAATATCATAAAACTAAAATGTCTATAAACATCTAGCCATTTTTGCCCGCGCTTTGCGAGCGGGCATTGATTATTTTTGAAGTACATAATTGGCTAGAGTTACAATATTTAAAAAATTCGGTTTCAATTTAAAGAAATATTTCACGATGCAAAATTTTTTAGAATGAAAATATGCACTTTGATGTTATTGTAGTATAATTATGTTCAACTTCCTATCTTCGCCCGTGCTATGTGCACGGACGTTGTTTTTTTTTTTTTTTGGTTTAATAAAATTATTTAAGCTCGTGAACAAAAACGAAAAATTATGTTATTAAGCTCGTGAACAAAAATGGAAAATTATGTTATTGAGACTAATTTTTTTACTACTTCTTGGGACTAAAGTTTTTTTTATGTAGTCATAAAGTTAAATTTACAAATTTTGAACATAATTATTTCAAAGTATTTTTTTTCAAAAGAATATATGGATATAAGAATGTGATAACGTGTTATACTTGTTTAGTGTTAATTGAATTGTGAATTTTGATGATTTTAAATCTTAAAATGCTATTTATACTGCACTCTAATATTTTTAAAAAATCATTGGATTGAGTAAAACTTATTAAATTTTCCATTTTATCATCTTGGTATATTTATGGAATTTTTAAAATAATACCTTAATCATTTTTAAGCTTTAAAGATTTTTAAATGTTTTTATAAGTTTAAATACATTTGGAAATGTAATTCTTGTAAAATCTTTATCAAATAAATTACTTGCTCTAAAAATATGGGAAAGGAGATAATCTTATTCTCTGTATTTTAAAATTTTAATTCTATTTCTTTCTGAATTTTAATCGGCTTGTTTAAATATGTTTTTTCACAATGCTAAATTTAACAATCAGTATAATAAACTATTAATGCATTTTTTTATAAAATTCATAATACATTATAGCTAATTTAGATGGCATTATTGGTATATTATGTATCATTGTAACTAATTTTATGTTCATTGTATTAATTTTGTAGTGTAATTTTTGTAATTTCAATAACAAAGTTGAACCATCAGTAATCATTTACAATAGCCCTGACAACAACATCTAATAAAAGAAAATAGACACTATAGCTAATATATCCTAATAAAAAAAGAAAGATAAAAAATCAACATCACTAACATGGGAAAGAATTTGAAAAACAAAACATGGAACTACCATAGAACACACGAACACTGATTCTGTAGCACAAACAACTTTAAAAAATAGCAGACATGTTATCAAGGTTCCTATGGATTAATACTCCCACCTCAACCTTCATCTTGAGATGCGAAATCTTTCATCTCATCCGTTTCATGTGCACTTCCCACCACTTCTCCATATTCTCCACCCAAATAAATCAAGCCCCTTGCCTCTTGAATTCACATGCCTGGTCCAGGTCAACATTAACAATTATAATTCTGCGGATTAAGATGCCAAACAATTCTATCCAATCAATATCATTATCCTGGATCCCACAGGAAAGCTCCCAATCAAAACTGTGAAAAAGTTTAGACATAGAAAGTTCATACAAAAAGAATAGGTTTGACTACCTCTTCTACCAGCAACAAAAGGAAGCAACTCAAAATCTTAACCTTTAAAATTAGCACTACTATTCAAGAGTGATTAGTCTTTTTGGCTCAAACTTTTTGAATTTTTCCAAGCTATTGGGTCCATTTCTATTGCAATAAATATAATCATCTTTGGCAAGAATACCTTATCTATCAATTATCACATATTGGCAGGAATATAATATCTATCAATTATCATATATTCCATGGATTCTCTTAACCTGAGAATGTAGTCGACATATCTCCTTAATAATAGTTCTCGTGCAAGTTAGATACTATTGGAATCCTATCACACAAATAATTAATCAGCACTAAGCCATTCTAAACATAGCAGATATAACTGAATTTTAGAACTTAAGAGGACATCAGCTTCTAGAGCACTTCTAGCAGGAGTCTGAATAATTATAATAAGAAACTTCATCAGTATTCTGACGGTGAGTAGACATTGGGTGTTAACTATGCTCTTACTTCTATAGGAAATTGGAGCCTTTCCATTAGGCTGAAAATCTGTAAGAACAATGCAAACTGATATAGACTTGACAATTATTAGACTTAAATACAATATGTAAAATATTGGACTTAAATATTTTGTTAGGAATAATTCATGAGTTGTGATGTTAAGAATAGAATTTTACTTATACTTCTTGTATATCCTGATTTTATAAAGGATTTAGCACTTTGTATAGGATATATGTGTTAGACAGTAATCTGTAGAAAATAAGTCAGGAACAGTACCGTAGGAATAAGTCAGGAATAGTGCATCAAGTACTACATGTCAGGAACTGAGATAGAATCCTGTTAGAGCAAGTCAAGTACTGATGGGATGGTCAGATCCTGATGCAAGATGGAATCCTGATATCAGTCGTGTTACTGATGATGTCATTAAGGATGCTACAGAAACTGGCAAGTGCTATAAAACAAGATCTTTGTTTGAAGAACAAGCAAGAAGATATCATGAAGGAAAGAATTTTCTATTGATGGAAACTATCAACTGGACGGCAGAACATTGTCATGTATAGATTATCTTTCTGTTATTAGTTGATAGGTAGCATTATAAATACTCTCTATATCATTGTAAAAAGAGTCGAACAATTGTGAGTCGAGAGCATAAGGTTTGTATTCGAGAGTTCGAAGCAAACAGAGAGAGATTTGTATTGTCAGCAGCTGCTAAAGGTATTTGTACACCTTTGGTAGAGTTGTATTTGATCTTATTAATACAAACAGTTTGATTTATTCGTTTGTTCTTGTTTTATTTATTCGAGCAAAAATCAGACACGATTATATAACTTGTATTCAACCCCCCTTCTACAAGTCATTCGAGTTAACATATTTAAAGGTTCTGTACTTCAATCCAGAACATATGAAATAAATCCTGAATTGTAATCGGGATCCCTTCAATAAATTGGAATAGTTACACGCTTAAAGAAGGTGATATAAATTGTACTCCTAAAATTAATATAACATAGTGGAATGGGTGCAACTGCTATAAGTGGAGGCTATCCTAAAGTTAATTTTTTTTCTTGTCCTCTCTACATGATTTGTGACTCATATGTGGTTTTTAGAAAATTGTTGGTAGCCTCCGCTAATCCGCTTGAAAGTAACTCTTATTACTCCTGCAAAGATGATTATATCTTGATAAAATCAACAAACACATGGGCCAAGTACTACATTATCAGCTAATACTATTTATAATTCACAATACTAAACTAACAAAACATGGCAGGGTAATACTATTCTCACTAATCTCTTAATAAATGGATAGCTCATCCTTTTGAGTCGTGATACCTTTGTGCTACTCATATTTTGTTTTTTATATAAACACATATCTCAAACAGTATTACTCATGATAATTCATTTTTCTTTAAAATGAATTGTCATGAGTAACTCCATAGTTATTTCAAAAATCTAGACATTTAATTGTTTAACAAATTCCTAAAGTCTTCTTTTAGTGCCTAAACTCGATAAATAAAATGTTAGTATTTTCGTTTCAAGATAATAATAAGGCTCAATGGCCTTTTAGCCCTCAAAGTTTCCACCAAAATACCCATCAGCCCTCACTGTTTCAAAACGTTCCTTTTGACCCTCCAAGTATCCGTAAAGGTCCAATTAACCCTTATACCGGTATAGGAAATGGTGAGTTTTGGTGATTTTTGGTTCGTTTTAATCGACACAACAACAATACAGCAAAAATCCGGCTAGAAACCGATTAAAACGAACAAAAAATCACCCAAACTCACCATTTCCTATACCGGTATAAGGGCTAATTGGACCTTTACGGATACTTGGAGGGTCAAAAGGAACGTTTTGAAACAGTGAGGGCTGATGGGTATTTTCGTGGAAACTTTGAGGGTTAGAAGGTCATTAAGCCTAATAATAACTTATTTTGCTGAATGTAAATGAAATGTTTGATTGTGCAATGTAAAGCCGCAAAATCCAACCATATGGAGGTTCTACTTTGAATGTAAATGAAATGTTTGATTGTGCAATGTTGCCTTATAAAGCTGGTCATATATGACATGTTGCTGCTGCTATAGAGGTGGCTTGCAGCTGAAATTTGCTCGCAAATGCCACCTGTTAACTGCTGCTTCGGAGTAATAATTGGTTTCCGCAGAAGCTGGTGTTGAGGTGGCACATTGAACTGGTTAGCAAAACCCATTTGAGGTTGTTTCATTGACTGTAGAAACCCATCAACAAACGGAGTTTTAGTGGCACCAGTACTTCTGCAGAAATATGCAATGGAAGCACTGAACCCATAAACTAATTTTTCAAAATTTATCAAATATAAAGCTATTGCACACTTGACCCACATAAAAGATCGACCAAGAGTCCAAGACACAAAAGAAAATTTAAAACTAAGGTTTTATGCATCAATATGATTCAAAACACAATAGATAAAGTAGCTAGATGTCCAGATAGAATCCAAAGGCACCGATCATGCTAATGGTATAGGAATCCACACATCATAAGTGATAACACTCAATAAAGAAGAAAACTAAAAATATATAAGATATCAATACATCTAGATATAAGAAATTTGCTTTGTAAATAACACATACAGTAGATGTCTAAATAGAATTTATAATCATCATTCAAAGCTACAGGCAATTAGCTAATTTATTTGTACTATTTACACATTATAGAATTCATTAATAAGAACCAAACTATGTAAGATACCACTACATTTAAACACTACTTTCAATAGCATACACGCTTATGAAACAATATATATAGCAATAGCATTCAACAAACAATTTGAGCATATACTAACTGTAAAATTATATATCAGTTTTTTAACTGTCAAATTGAGACAAATTGTAAAATTATATATACTAACTGTAAGTTTCTTAACTTAGTCTAGCAGGGTAGTACTTGAGACAAAGCATAAAATCCTAAATATACTCAGACCATGTGCCCTAATTCAATTAAATTCTAGAAGTTTCGAGATAGATGATATTGGATAAGTTTTCTTACCTGGATGATGAACCACTAAAACCTCCAGTAACATTAGGTGCATCACCACCATATATAAAAGGATAAGTTGCATCCTTCATATGAAACGTGTTTACTCAAACCCTGGTGCCGTTCAAGATTTTGAATAATTAGCTTTATGTACATTTTGGATAGTTGAATCCAGGAAAGTTGTTGTTCTAACATTTAATAAGCGTCAATAATATATCAAAGTTACTAATGAAACTCAAGAGATGCCAAATAAACCATAACTGAACATGCCGAATTAACTGAGATTAGAAGATGACCTATTTTAATATGAGAAGACATATTTTCATGCTATGAGTGGAAATGTTTTCTACATCTCAGTCAAAGTCTCAGCCTTTTCTTTAACACATCCATTGATTTCTTCCTCAAACTCTACTCTACGATGTCTTTGTCACAACCTTACCACTATAATATGAGTAGCTGCACAAAATAGGAAAAAATATTAAGGTGCATTGCATCTGTATATATACAAAAAAATTGCAATCAGGTACTTAATGTCTTGATGTTGGTTCAATAGCCTCATGCAAGTACTCAAGCTTGCTAGGTGTTTATTAAGCTCAATTATTTAGTTAACCACTTCCTAAAAAAAGAAATAACAACAAAAAGCTTATAAGTTACATAACCATGCAAAACTAAATCAAGTACATCACTCAAAGTTTGATGCGGAGACCGGTCTTAGACCAATTATGCTATCAAATTACTATATAAATGCTTCTCGATTTGCTGTGGGTATCTCTAGCATACACAATACACTAATGCCATAAGATGCATGGATAAAATCTCACCGATCACTGTCATACAATATGATAGTATCTGCAGTCGCAAGATTAATTCCAAGTCCTACTGCAGTTGTTGACAATATGATGTACTGCAGTTGTTGACAGTACAAATATCCTTGATACAGGAGATAGTCTTCTAGGATATCATGCAGTCTTGTGATCTAAATCAAAGTTATTCCAGTCTTGTAAGCATAATATTGATGCATTCAGACATAGTCAAGAATGATTAGAAACTCCTGTTGTGATAAGAATATACTAAAAGTCGTAACAGAAATTGTATAATAGGTTGAGTGTATCTAAAATAAAATTTAATTCTTAGGGTGTACTTACAGCTTTCAAATGTAATATCAATTTGATACTAAAATTAAATTTGATTCAGATAATTACAATCTACTTTTATGGCTTACATAGTAATATACTTACAGAGTTATAAATAAGGCTTCCATTTAGAAACAGGGAAAAAAATTAATAACACATAATTAGCTTGATAACACATTTAACTTTGGTAATGCTTCCTAACATTCTTGGTTCGAAATTGAGTAGGGATGATTAAACCATTAACTTTTGGCTTTCTGGTAGTTTAGAAGAAAGTAGTTGAACACCACAATTACGGAAATTTAGTAAAAGATTTTCGAAAGCTTTCAAAATGCAATACTAACACCCTTTAGAATCATCTCATATAATTAAATATAGATTTGGCTTTGCTTTAAAAATTCTTTTGTATACCAATATACGTGTATACAATTCTATCCATATCTTCATAGCAAGATAACTAATTATATACTTAATGGAAGCAACTTGCTGCACTATAAAAGTATATAACTCCAATTTTAAATTCAGAGTGAAAAGATGCCACAATCTTGGAAATTTATGAGGAGATTCCACAACCGGTCCAGAACAAAAAGCACCAAAACAATTTATCATACTAAATTAAATCAACGAACATAGTAGCTAGCAGGAAACAATTTTGACTACCACAAATAATTTAAAAGGAGAAAATTCATACCTGGTATACGCTATTTTGCTAAATACAATATTACAAACTGTGGAAAAAAGGGAGAAAGATTGTGTTTGTTAAATACATTCATACATCTATAATAAAGTAACTGAATGTAGAACAGAGATCAGGCATTAGATTATTTAACATGGAAAGCATACTGCAAGATTGCATTGTTTGTATACAAATAACTAAAATGTGTATTTAGTCTCACCACACACACACTCTTCTAAATTTGAAATAGGGAGTCTTATACTACCCCCCTTTCGTTGGGGAACATATCCTTGACAACCTTTTTGACTTTCTCGATCGAGGAAGCAGCATCTTGGGAACATTCACTCCGTGTTTTCCCATCAATTCATCACCCTGCCAAAACATACAATAGAATTAGAAACTCCATTAATTAAAAACCTTTTCTCAGCACCTTGCCAAAACATACAATAGAATTAGAATCAATATTGTCCTAGATTAAACAACAGTCTCATTTTTCTTTACCTTTATGTGGAAGATTCATACTTTCATTGTGGAAGATAACTGAACTTCAAAAAAACAGTAATTCACTAACGTCTACAATATTGCCAAAATAAATTTCTTCCACCATATAATTCTGAAATTACAAATTAATAACAGGTATTTCAAACCCACTCTACGTAAAAAAAGAATTGAATTAGTTTAAATAAAAATCATTAATTCCAAATTGTAAAGACTATATAGTAGAATCAAATACAAATATCTGATCAAAATTTGTTAGCATAAGGAATATGCAATTGTGTAAATACAAAAATGAGATGGGTAACTAAATAGGATGAAAACAAACCTTCGCCGAAAATTATAAAGCATTTCGTCAAACACCTAATCTGCATGAAAAAAAAAACTATCAGTAAAATCAACTAAGAAAAAAGAACATAACCCAATAAAAATTTAGGTTGCGATTCTTGGTTTCATCATTCTGCAAAAGAAAAAGACAAAGAAATCGAAACATGGTTAGACAAATGATGAGAGATATGGATGGAACGAACAAAAAGTTGAAAGGGGAAGAAACCAATTCATAATAATCGCAACGAAACGAAAAAAGATACCTGGAATGGACAGTTTTCTCGACTTCTTCGACACTCGAATCGACTCCTCCTCCGGTTTGACTCCTCCTCGCGAGTTCATTCCAGAGAGATCGAAACAAATTCGAACGACAATGTGTGTGTAAATCAATGAAATAGATCGAAAGAGTGTATGTGTGAAATTGATGAGAATTGTTGAATTGAATTTGAAAGATTGTGTGTATTCATTTGTGATTGGGAGGAGTGGTAGTGTCTGAGACTTGTAATTGAAGTTTTACGATACGGTGTATTGATCATGGTTTAATTTTGAAAATAATGATAGAGAATAGGGTTACCTTTATCAACGGAGAATCAGTTAAAGATTGATTTCTGACGTGGCTTTTTTTTTCCAAGTGATTTTACATTTATGTCCATGATAGAGGTTATTCTACAAAGTGGGAGTAAGGACAAAACAGGAAGAATGTGGTTAAAAGTAAGGACAAAATAGGAAGAATGTGGCAAAAAGGATTCAGGATTTATGTTATACATAGATAGACTATTTGGGGTATATCATTTTACAGTGAGGGGACTATTTATGACATTTTGAAATTTACACTTATTAAATTATCATACCAACAGTTGCACAACTTAATTTTAATATGTTAGTGTTATAAATTATTTTCTTATTTAGTCGACATGATTAATTAAAGTAAATATTTAAAGTAATACTATTTTTTTTGCTAAATTTTTGTATTAAAAGAAAGAAAAACACCATAGCTATCTAGATGGAAACCTTCAACAGGAAGAAGGAACTAACTAGAGGCTGCAAGCAAGTGGAAAACCAAAAGTACATCGGCCCAAACGCAACAACAAAGGCAGCAAGCAGTGAGTGGAGATCCACTTTAATGCCATGTAAGAGCTTGTCCGGAGGGAAAGCTCCTTTGTTGTGAACCCGGGCGTTCCTCTCACGCCAAATGTGATATGCAAAGATCTGCAAAGCCAATAAAGCAATCTTACTTTGCAAAGGATCTGGAAGATAAGAGACTTCAGTAACCAAGGAGTGCCAAGGCTGATCATAGCCCACAGTGATGCCCATTGGATCCATGAGCTAGACCAAGATATGTCGAGAATAAACACAATGCAGAAAAAGATGAGAGTCGGTTTCTTCACCACCTATGCATAAATAACACTGAGTAGAGACATCCATACCAAAGGTGTAGTGAAGCCGAGCTGAAGTGTAGAGGCGACCATGACAAAGCAGCCAATTATGATGGGCATAGCGATTAATGTCGTGTTTGAACCAAATGGCATCACACCAAGGCACACTAGGAGCTCTCTCTCGAATGGAGTCCCAAAGATCATGAGAAGTGAGCTTTGCAATACCATTCCATAAAACAACATCATCTCTGGATAGATCAAAATCTGGAAAATCAAAGGATGATAACCAGGCGGAGTGAGCCCGAGAAGCTCGAGTACCGAGACCCCGAGGCTGAGGCAGGCCCCAAACTCCTGTTCCATTTTGGTGACCAACTGTGGCTGCAGCTGAAGAACCTGAATTAGCTATAATAGGATCAGTAAAAGATGAGGCTATGGAAGAT
The DNA here is from genome assembly GCA_037693485.1 of Kitagawia praeruptora. Taxonomy (NCBI): domain Eukaryota; kingdom Viridiplantae; phylum Streptophyta; class Magnoliopsida; order Apiales; family Apiaceae; genus Kitagawia; species Kitagawia praeruptora. The sequence goes on from CM075352.1 coordinate 155,814,533, forward strand.
CCTCTCCACCAAGGGTCAAACCAGAATGATATTGAACTCCCATTGCCAATTCTATAAGATATAAAACCTTTCGCAACATCCCGAAGACGAAGGATATGTCACCAAAACCAAGAATAATCCGTGGGCTCTTTTATAACCCAGAAATTCTTACGCTTCAAAGCTGTGTTGTAGATCCATAAAACCCATAAAGAATGATGTCGTTTTATGAGGTTCCAAAAGTGCATAAGAAGCTGAGTGCTATTCCACTCCAATAAATCCTTGATGCCCAAACCTCCTTCATCCCAAGGCTTACAAATATTGGCCCAAGAGACCTTGGCTCCACCTGTTTTAGTCTGATCCCCTTTCCAAAGAAATCGAGTGAAAAGCTGTTGAAGTTTCTTATGAACTGCAGCCGGAAGCATGAAGTGCCTAGTCCAATAGGCTTGAATAGAAAAGAGAACAGCCTTGATCAATTGAACACGACCAGCAAAGGATAAAAGCTTGGCTATCCAACTTTCAATTCTTTGAGTAATCTTTTGAATCAAAGGCATGCAGTGATTAATACTTAGCTCCGCAGAAATAAGTGGAACACCAAAAAACCGAACCGGAAGGGTGCCCTTAGGCACTCCATAGGTATTATCAAACCAAGTCACAACCGAGGGATCACAGTTGATCAGAAAGCTTGTGCTCTTATGGATGCTAGGATGAAGCCCACTGAGCTTGGAGAAAGTATCAAAAGAAGCCATAATGTGCAAAATAGAACCCTTGGTCACCATTAGAAAAGAAGAGCACATTATCGGCAAAGAAAAGATGAGTGAGATTTAAATCCTTACACTTCCAATGAAAAGAGAAGTCTGCTGGGGTCTTGTTCAAGAGACAAGATAAGACATTCATAGAAATGGTAAAGAGATAAGGCGACATGGAGTAGCCTTGACACAGCCCCTTAGCTCCCGGGAAATAGCCATTAAGAGTGCCAATAATCTTTACCGAATACATGGGAGAGCACACACAAGCTTTGACCCAAGAACAAATCCTAGGAGGGAAATTGATGTGTCAAATTATACCTAACCGCAAGCGCACGGTGTCTATTTCTAGTACAGATGGCAAGCGGGTCGAATCCACAAGGAGACAGGTTCTACTAATTCCTTTTCAGTTATCGCTAATTGTTTCAGGGACAAACGATTATTGAAGAATATTAATTAACTAATTAAACAAGATTAACACTAATTAAACAGATGATAAACAAATTATTTAAAACCTAGGGCAATCAGGTCCACCATGCTTACACAATTGGCTCTTAAGCTAAAGCAATCAATGTGATCCTATAACTAGAGTATGTTAATCTCTTTCAAGCATTAACACTCTCGAAACATTCAATATAATTAACCACTTTTAGTAATTCAATCAATCAGGTAATGAGAGTCAAGTTAATCTCTTCCAAGCATTAACGCTCTCAGAAATCCAATGATGCTTCAACACTCAAATTCAATTCTGCTAATCGTATGTGTGCCTCTAGTAAGTAAATCTCTCGATCCATACCCCTATTTGCATATAATTAATCCATGATATCGGCCGATTACACAAATTAATGATTAAAACATATCATTCAGAATTAACCATAACCAATCAAATCACTTTGAAAATCATGCCAATATTAGTGCAAACATGGCTTCCCTTTAAGCCCTAGAAATAACTACTCACTAATAATTAAACAAGTAAAACAACTAGTAAAACAAGAAAACATAATTAAACTAATAAGAACAAAGAAAAGATTAAGAGAACAAAACCTTCAAACTTCAATGTTGTAACCCAAAAGAAGAGTCATGGTGTTTCTCTACATCTCCAACTAATAATACTAATCTACTCTAAACTATATTATCTGATCTAATATTACCTCCTTAATAATGTGTCCCAAGATGTGTTTATATAGCCTCTAAATTTCTTGCCCAGCAAGAAATTACCTTCCAATACAATTAGAATTCAATTAAGGTTCTAAAAACTGCCCAAAATACAATTAGAACTTAAAAAGGGCAAAACAGTAATTTCACTGCTTCCAACAGTCTGCTTGTCGTGCTTCCTGCTCCTACCCCGCGCAACTTGCTCTTGTAAAACCTGTTCCATGTTGTAGAAAATCTCCCAAGCTTCGCGTGGGCAGTAAGATCGCTGAAAACGGACTTCTAGAACTCCAGATATGGCCAAAACAGTGTAAGCTGTGCAGCCTTCCCGGAAAATCCGAATTTTAATCAATTTATTCTCCAAAAACGACAAAAGCATCCACCATAATCAACATTCTTGTAAATCTGCACAACTAAGCAAAATACATCAAAACTACAAGAAAGTTGAGTCCAAGACAATCAATTTAAGCCGATTTAGAATGCTCCAAGTAGATATAAATCCACTTATCAAACACCCCCAAACTTAAACCGATGCTTGTCCTCAAGCATTAACAATTACAACTAACTAACTAACTAGTACCACTTCCGTAGGTGATCACGATTGCATTTGGCATATGCAACAAGCCCTTTAAACCCCTAGGCAGCCCTAGTGGACGAGTAAGGTCTCGTGAGGGCCTATAACGAATGTACCCACAAAATCCATTTAACCTAATACAATGCAATGCATGAATGCAACTACTATGAAAATGCAAGATCCCCTTCAAACTTACTAAAACCAACTAACAAGTAAATATCTTAAAGAATGCAACAAATCCAAGCAGAGCTCGACTAAGTCCCCGTATACTAACAAATACATGAACATAAACGTGCGTGTGTGCAATGCTCATCAGGAATACTCCCAAAACTAAGTCAAAAATCATACATGCTTTCCGTCAAGACAATCACAGGTTTATAATCAGAATAGACTGTAGACACTTCATAACCTAGGAACACCTCCACCCTTATCCAAGGTAGACAGAAACTCATGCTTTTATTACTAAACTACGACACTATATACAATACGCATGCTTATTTAACCGTGCAATGAATGAGACCCCAAAAGGCTTATACAATAATACCCATGTAGCGAGTGTTAGGTCAGCAATCCCAAACCTCAAGGGCTTTAAGTTACTAGGACTAAGTCCCCTCAGACTTAATTACTCGAGTATTAAAGAGCTCACTCTGGTTAATTTTGCATATAAACAAATAACTTATTGACTCTTTTTTTTCCTTTCTTTCTTTTTTTTTTTTCATTTTTTTATGCAATCTGGAATGAGCCTTTCTCATTTTCAACCCTAGACTACTCATATAAATATGAGCTGGCTACTAGCCATTTGACACCTAGCCATTATTGACAATTATTAACAACTAGCATGAAATTCCTGTTTTCCCCCAAACTTAGATTTTAATGTTCCTACGCTATAAAGGGAATAACGAAAATTCTAAATATAAACAAGTGATTAAATCTCAAAACATCCCACAGGCATGACCCTAACCTGGCCCAAAAGCACCCAACGAGACTGTGTAATTAGTTTTGTTCCCGTAACATGCACGTCAATTCCTAGGAACTATAAATCAGCCCTCTACTCATCATCATCACACTCAATTAAACACCTACCTATCAATCAGAATCAGCTCGTCCTAAGGGATCATGAAATATGCATGCCATGAAAATGCAACTAAATGAAAACTCACATGGTATACGAAAAGAAAAACAGAATGTCCTATATGAAACAAACGTAAATAGCACAAACATAAATGCATAATTTACTACTACTAACATGTAAAACATGAAATCCTATATGAACAAATAATACAACAACTACTTATCCCTCAATCCACCCCCAAACTTAAAATATTCAATGTCCTCATTGAATGGAAGTAAATACGAGAGATAGTAGAAAACATACCTGCAAGGCCTCATCCTCGAATGAATCATGCGGGAGACGAAAATTTCAGAACACTGGCACACCACCTCTCCCACGCTTATGAGCCATAAGAATCAATACCCAACCCACAAAATTCACCAAAATCCACAAAAAATTCGAATTCACAAATACCCCCAAATAAACAAGAACACACAACCCTAATAATGCAAGAACACAATACGTAATATCAAAATAAAAGGAAAAAAATATACCCCAAATACGAACCGGAGAGGTGAAACTTGCAATTAAAAAAACCCCCAAACTTGAATCTTGAATCCTTGAAATTGATTGTAGGAAATATAATTGGAATGGGGTAGAATTTGTGTGTCTATAGGTGTATATATAGATGAGTGTATAGATTTGGGAAATAAATATGAAATAGGATTTGGAATTAATATAGGACTAGAATTAGAATTTTAGGTGGAGAAAATAATTAGAAAAGGGGTAGGAATTGATTTAGGAGATGAATTGAATTTAATATATAATAAAACATATAAATACGTACAAGAACTTACCTAGACAAAAATAACTTACCTGGACAGAAAAGTCACGCGCTGCAGCCCGAGATCCCGCGCCACGGCCTTGAACCACTTCTGTTGATTTTCGATTTTTTTTTTTGTGGCCAAAAACTTACCTGGAAGACACGCGCCTTGTACACTTGAAGACTGGCGCCTACGTCCTTGCACAATTCCTGTCGGCAACTTTGTATTTTGTGTAATTTTTTTTTTTTATCTAAACATCACCTGGACAGAGATGATATGGCGATGTGGCCTCACCACTGGCGCTGCGGCCTGGAACGGCTTCTGTCAATTGTTGAAAATTTCGTGCTTTATTTTTTTTAAATTTTTTTTTAAAGAACAAAATAAAAATAATAATCCTACTAAAGTGTACAATCAAATTTTGGGTTGCCTCCCAAAAAGCGCTTATTTAGAGTCATTAGCTTGACCTCCTCAAAAATACTCCGGTAAAGGCGTAATATCCACTTTCTCGATCATAAACTTGCCACCACAAAAAGTATCAAGAGTGTTAGTGATTGTCTTTATCCTGCAGAAAGTCTCCAAACAAGCATCAGTAAAATAAAATATGTCATTAATAAGCAATAGAGAGAGTGCTTGTGCAGTTTTGGAAAACTTTGTGATAAAACAACGATAAAATTCAACACCACAAAAATATTGAACTCTCTTGACATAAGGTGGAGGTTCTGGTGGTGGCTTTTCTTCACTCCTCACTTTCACTGGAGTCATTCGGACATCTTGGCTTATCACATCATTGGCTAATAAGACACTTCCATCTTCTCCCTCTCCTCGAGCTTGAAACGTATGAGCCACTTTGTATGGATCCTCAACCAGAATTTGAGAAATATCATCTTGGACAACTATCATCATGTCAACCTTGTAATAGGTAGTCTTGAGCAAAGAAGCCTTGTAAGTAGAGGCTAGATCGAGAGCAAATTTATCAATACATGGTAGCTTAGGCACAGGTTGTGGAAGAGAAACAACAACCATCTCTGTATTGCTTTCCTTTGTAGCCTCATCATCAGTCACATTGTTCTTGGTAGCAGCAACATCATTGATCTCGTCATCGGTGGCATGCTCCTTCTCTTTATCAATGGCCTCATCATCAACATACATGGAGAAACTATCATATTCCTGATCGCTTGTGAGATTGATAGCAATCAGGTCCTCTTCGGATCGGATAGATGATGATGGAAAATAGTCGAGTTGTCCTGTAGTAGAAGAGTTAGCCAACTGTGCAATTTGAGATTCAATCGCCAAACTTTGAGTTTCTAATTCTTCAAAACTCTTTAGCAGTTTATTCAAGATATCCCACATCTCATTTGTCTGATCAGCTTGCACATCTACGCTGGATTGAGAAACATGTAAATCTTCTTGTAGAGGAGGATATTGATATTCTTGCTGTGGCGGCTGCTCATATGACTGATAATATTGTTGCTCAAACTGTTGATGATTATGATATGAAAAATTTTGAGCACCATTGTCCTGGTAGTAGAAATCTGGTTGATTCACGCATTCTTGATCAAAAGTGTTTGAATACTGATTGTACCCATATCCTTCTTCAAAAGAATTCATTTATCCCAACTGTGCACTCTGAGAATTATAGACATTGTAAGAGCATTCAAAACCAAAGTTGTAATAACCCGAATTTTCAGAAAATGATTTTTATTATTATTTTAAGAATATTAATGTTTTTCCTAAAATGAGGAGGAAATTTTATTTTATTTTATTGTTCATTATCCAGTTCAAGGAATTTCAAAAGCGAATTATTTAATTATTGTCTGGTTCAGTGTAATTATGAACTATATTATGTGATTATTGTTGGAAGGTGGAATATATGTGAAGTTGTGTTTATGTGTTTATATGATGATTTGTGTGAGCTGTGAAGGCTGATGTATTTTATTTATATTTTTTAGGATTTAAATATATTTAAATCATGCATTTTGATCCTCTGTTAATTTTATAAAATTATCGGAGGAATTAAAAATCACGAAATCTTTTGTAATATTATCTTTATAATATTATTTAGTTTTTAAAATGGTTGGGTGAATTAATTTGGATGTTTCGGTATTTTAAAATGATTTTAAGAGTTTTATTGTATTTAAAGGATCAAAACTTTGAAAATTCATATTTAATTCATTTTTGATCCGAAAAATATTTCGAAAATATGTACGTGCTTGTAATTTTATATTATTGATTTTAAAAACTGAAAAGTTTAATTTTCCGAAATTTTTATTTAATTTCGATTTATAAAAGTGGTTTATTTGTTTTAAAATGAGTAAGAAGTGTTGTAATTGGGCCCGGAATGAATTATAGTAGTAATAATTAGTATTGGGCTAAGCCCAATTAAAACACAAACACAGACGCAGCAGCAACGGAGAAGATTCGAGAGAGATCGGGAAACGAAGAGAAAAGAGAGAAGAAGAGGGGAAGAGAAGAGAAGAGAAGAGAGAAGAGGGGAGAAAAAGAGATTGTGTATATATTTATGTATGTATAGTCGTGTGTGTGTGTATGTATAGCTCAGTGTGTGCGTCGTGTGTGTGTATGGCGTGACTGGAGTTGCAAGCGGAGGAGTCACCGGCGACGGTGGTGTGACAGAGGTAGCAGCAACGTGATTGTGGAGGTTGAAAACGCAGTCGTGGGCAAGTTATGGGGGTGAACAACCCGTTATTGGTCTTCCCCGTGAGCCTGCCACCGCTGGTGACGAGCTTCGGCGAGCCGACGGCAGAGGTGATGCTTAATTCTGAGTTTTCAAGCTTGTTTGAAGGTTATCATGTGATAATTGTTAGTTAATTGAATGGTGTGTGTGAATTTTCGAATTTTAAAGATTATTTCAGATTTATGTATTTAATTTAGAAAAGTATGAATTGCTAGATGTTAATTAAGATGTTTAAATGATTGTTAAATGATATTTGATTTAATTATGAATGATTAGTAGCTGGTTAAGAGTATCTGGGTGATTAGAGATATTAATTGTGTAAGAACTCGATTATATGTTTTTGTGTAGGTTATAAGTCTATTTCTGAGCATTAATAAGCAAAGGTAGCGTGAATTCAATTTTTATGAATAGCAAAGTGTTACTTTGTGGGTTCGATAATTGTTAGTTTAATTTAAGGAATAAATGGGACTCATATGTTTAATTTAAGCGGACAATGGATTTATATGTATAAGTGAATTGGCGTTTATATGCTAAAGATTTTAGGTTGGTTTCTTTTATAACCAGTGTTATATTTCGAGTTTACAGTTGAGTAGTGAATTGTAAATCTTAAGTGTTTGTTAATATATGATTCAAATGTGAAATTGTCTTGTTAATGTGAATAGTGGATTGAGATATATAATTGCGAGTTAAATGCATAAATTGTCATAATTATACTAATGTTGTAAATTAAGAATATTGTGGTAAATGCTTATGTGCTAAATAGTATAAAGCGAGTCGTAGTATTTGATGGTCTTACTGGTTATAAATGTTTAAGTGCTAATTGCTAAGTGTAATTAGTTGTAAATTCGAGGTGTTATTAATTGTTGTAAATTTAGTTAGTTGTAAATTGCTAGTTTGATTCAGTAAGTAAATGAACAGTTATGTGTGTACGTGAGTCAATGGTAGGTATGGAAATACGTGATATATGTTAAATGTTAGAATTTTATAATAATTAGAATTGTGCTAGGGGTTATGAGAAGATCACAAGTTTTTAAATGTCAATATTTAAAGGACTTGTGTAATTCTTTTCGACTAATCCCTAGGGCTTACGAATATCCATGATTAGCTATCACGAGTATAATTAATATACTTGAGTGATGTGATCATTGATATAGCGTAAGTAATAGTTAGTGCTAGGGGTTGTTCTCTAGGGCTTACGAACATCAATGATTGGTTGTCACGTGTATCATTAAAATGCGTGAGAAATACGATCATTGGTGTAGCGTAAGTAGTAGTGTTAATTATTATGTGCTAGGTGCCGCATGTCTGGGCGGGTACTTTTCATTATTTGTTTACTTTTATGTTGCTGCAAGTTGAGGCAGCTTTTATTTTATCAAAAGCAGGGTTATAAATTGTTTTGTTTGGCATGGAGGGGCTGAGCCCATAGTCCGATAAACGAATACTACATGCCGAAATTTTCTAAAAATCCCCTGCATTTTTAATTTATTTAACTTATTTGATTTCAATGGTTTAAAGGTATGATTGGGTGTTAACTGTTTATGTGTATATGTTAAGTGAAGTTGACTAAATGTGTTATGTGTATTAATTGGTATTTGAGTAGTCAGCTATAGGGATAACAACTATAGTACGACTTTAGGTGACTCAGTGGTAATTCTGAGTTGTGTCTACTCGAGATACGAGGTTGGACTGACGCGTACTCGTAACAATTACAGTACCAGTAGGGCGTGATCAAGTGGAGCAACGTGTATCAAAAAGGAAGGATCGAGGCGTCGTGTAAAGTCATGGAACTGCTTGGGCGAAACACCAAGGATTTATTCGCGCTGTTCTGTCTGGTGCTAAGGACCAGAGGCAAGTTTATTATACATACTCTATCGTTCAGAGTATATTTATTTTGAAATATATGAAATGTGTGGAATAAGACTTCAGTCCATATTTGCAAAAGTTCTTCTACCTTTATCTTGATAAATTGTTTACTTTTAAGTAAAATGGCTTGATTGGAAATATATGTGATATGGAGAGAGTGATATACTATAAGAGTAAAGTGATATGGGAAGGAATGGTATCAGTTGTTATTTATGGTTATTTTAATGATATTATGGTATCAGTTATCTAAAGTTATTTTATAATATTCCAGTTATGTGTAAATTGAGGATATTTGAGTTCTAAACTGTTTCAGATGTTAGTAATAAATATTTTGTTATGTAAGGTGACAAGGGCTGATATTTACAGATTTTCTTAAAAAGGGATTTACATGTAAAGTATGTTAGTTGGTGTATTTTAAAGGTATTGATATATGAACGGAAAAATGGAAGGGGTTATCTTGGAATGTATATTTTCGAAAACCCGGACAAAGTTTTTAGAAAGAATTTCGCAATAATTAACCTAATGACAACATCACCAACAAACTAGTGTTTATTTAATTAGTAGATACCTCTTGAAGTATCTACTGATTAAATAAACCTTATTCGTCTAATTAAATTTATTTAATTAGATGAATATTATTTTTTTAAAAATGTTTTCTTAAATCGCTTTGTTCCGGAATAATAATAAAGATATTTCGATGGTTATAAAGGAGACATTTTTGGTTAAAAATGTCTGGAATGATAATGATAAATGTTATGTTAATGGTTATTTAATTTGATGAATATTAATTATAATATTCATTTAAAGAGGGATTATTGAATAGTTATTCTTTAGATATTTTTAAGTGTTTAAGGATGATTAAATATTGTTAAAAGGTTGTTTAAGGAATTTCATAGTGAAATGAATGTATGTCTTGAATTGATACACTGATGATATATCTTTATAAATGTTTTCAAATGGTTATAATACGAATATGGAAATGTGAAATGGCGATGACATATGTGAATGAAAGTGGGAATGGAAATGGAAATTGAAATGGAAAAATGTGGAATGGTATTTGTATAAATGGAATAATGATTGACAAAGGGGAATTGCAACAAAAAGCGTAAGAGGCTGTGTGGAAGTTGCACAGTCCAGCACTTAATATTTCATTTCGGCCCAAGAGTTGCCGAAGGAGGATGTAGTGGTAGACCTTCCTCATGGGGGATGGTGGCAGACCTACCTCCGTCTACCGGTAGTAAAAAGGGACGGGTACGGAGGACGACTGATCATCGTGCCTCACGTATTCGGCAACAGTGAAAATCCCCAAAACTTAAAAGAAAGAATTGATAATGGTTTCAGAGTTGTGTACTGAAAAAGGAAAAGGGTATGAAATGATGGAATTGTTTTACAGTAAGAAAAGAAACTGATTTTATATTACTTTTACATACAGTTGTTGTATAAAAGGAAATGGAAAGATTATATTAAGAACTTGATTTTAAATGTTATATTACCTTGAGATATTATACTAAGATGATGTACTGATTATTATCTGGTTATAGAAGAGAAATGATATTATATTATCAATAAGTAAGTGATTTTATATTGAATAACCAGCAAGTTTATGTTGGTGTATTACTGCGCAAACAAGATGTGGCTATTTAATTACCTTGTAACGACACCTTTTATATTATATTGGTACAGTGTTCAGTTGATATTATTTTCAAACATTATACTTTCCCTATAGAATTTAGTGGTTATAAATGTTTCAAGAAAGATATTAAATATCGATTGAATGTTGGAAACCCATACATCTGATGGGATATTTTGTTAAACTCTAGTAATAACTTGCTGAGCAATTCTTTCGCTCATACTTGCTTGTTTTCAAATATTAACTTTTCAGTGGAAGGTAGCCGGACGAGGTTATCTGCATGGCTTAGATGAAGCGGGCAGCGTGCCCTTATGAAGACGTTATGATCTAGAAGGTTTATATCTGGAGTAAGTTATATGTAAGTATATTGATGTGTAATATATATGTTACTTTACATAAAATAGTATTAGTTGCTGGTGTACTTCTCAACGAAGTCATACTAGTAGTAAGGAGTTGATTCTTGTTTCTAGCCCTATAACCTAAAAGATGCTTGGTGGTTGGGGTCTCAATGTTGTAACTCAATTATTAATGGCTACAGAAGGTTTAATGTGGTTAAACAGGTGATTTGTTATTAAGGATTTCCGCGTGACGACCAAATCCCTGACCCCGGATTTGGGGGCGTTACAAAAGTGACCCTGCACACCGCAAATTTGACAGAAGTTGTAAGTTTTAGGGGCCACTTGTGACATCTCATTGATACTCATTGGACGTATAGTGGGCTCTGTAGTCTTCGACATGGCAATCTCTTGAGTATGTGCCTCTACTAGGGAAGATAAGAGTGCAAAAGTATCAACTTCACCCATTGCAAACCTATAGGCACTCAACAAAGCCAAGAAAACGGAGTAAAATTTGCCTCAATTGGAACAAAGGTTCCAACGAGACAATGGAAACAATCGAAACAACTAAATTAAAATCAACAGAAACTCGCTGTCTCCCCGGCAGCGGCGCCAAAAACTTGATGTGTCAAATTATACCTAACCGCAAGCGCGCGGTGTCTATTTCTAGTACAGATGGCAAGCGAGTCGAATCCACAAGGAGACAGGTTCTACTAATTCCTTTTCAGTTATCGCTAATTGTTTCAGGGACAAACGATTATTGAAGAATATTAATTAACTAATTAAACAAGATTAACACTAATTAAACAGATGATAAACAAATTATTTAAAACCTAGGGCAATCAGGTCCACCATGCTTACACAATTGGCTCTTAAGCTAAAGCAATCAATGTGATCCTATAACTAGAGTATGTTAATCTCTTTCAAGCATTAACACTCTCGAAACATTCAATATAATTAACCACTTTTAGTAATTCAATCAATCAGGTAATGAGAGTCAAGTTAATCTCTTCCAAGCATTAACGCTCTCAGAAATCCAATGATGCTTCAACACTCAAATTCAATTCTGCTAATCGTATGTGTGCCTCTAGTAAGTAAATCTCTCGATCCATACCCCTATTTGCATATAATTAATCCATGATATCGGCCAATTACACAAATTAACGATTAAAACATATCAATCAGAATTAACCATAACCAATCAAATCACTTTGAAAATCATGCCAATATTAGTGCAAACATGGCTTCCCTTTAAGCCCTAGAAATAACTACTCACTAATAATTAAACAAGTAAAACAACTAGTAAAACAAGAAAACATAATTAAACTAATAAGAACAAAGAAAAGATTAAGAGAACAAAACCTTCAAACTTCAATGTTGTCACCCAAAAGAAGAGTCATGGTGTTTCTCTACATCTCCAACTAATAATACTAATCTACTCTAAACTATATTATCTGATCTAATATTACCTCCTTAATAATGTGTCCCAAGATGTGTTTATATAGCCTCTAAATTTCTTGCCCAGCAAGAAATTACCTTCCAATACAATTAGAATTCAATTAAGGTTCTAAAAACTGCCCAAAATACAATTAGAACTTAAAAAGGGCAAAACAGTAATTTCACTGCTTCCAACAGTCTGCTTGTCGTGCTTCCTGCTCCTACCCCGCGCAACTTGCTCTTGTAAAACCTGTTCCATGTTGTAGAAAATCTCCCAAGCTTCGCGTGGGCAGTAAGATCGCTGAAAACGGACTTCTAGAACTCCAGATATGGCCAAAACAGTGTAAGCTGTGCAGCCTTCCCGGAAAATCCGAATTTTAATCAATTTATTCTCCAAAAACGACAAAAGCATCCACCATAATCAACATTCTTGTAAATCTGCACAACTAAGCAAAATACATCAAAACTACAAGAAACTTGAGTCCAAGACAATCAATTTAAGCCGATTTAGAATGCTCCAAGTAGATATAAAATCCACTTATCAGAAATTCATTTTTTCCAAGGCAGCCAACAAGAAATCCCAAAGAACGGAGTCAAAAGCTTTATGAAGATCAACCTTAAGAGCACATTTTGACATACCTGTTTCCCTAAAGTAGCCTCGAAATAATTCTTGAGCCATAATGACATTATCTGAGATAGAGCGCCCTGGAACAAAAGCAGATTGAGCCATATCAATGACCTGAGGAAGAACCCTTTTCATTCCATCAGCCATAAGTTTAGAAATGCACTTGTAAGCAACAGTGCATAAAGAAATAGGCTGAAAGTCTTTCATGGTAGTTGGGCTTGCCACTTTCGGAATGAGGGCAATACTAGAAGAATTAACTCCACGATGCAACCAAGAATTCTCAAAGAAAGAGAGAATAGCCTTTGTGAAACAATCACCAACAATATCCCAAGTAGCCACGAAAAATTCAACATTGTAACCATCAGGTCCAGGATCTTTATTTTTCTTCAAATGCTTCAAGGTGTCAAAAATCTGCTCTTTAGTGAAAGGAGCCTCAAGGTGAGAAGCTTGAACATCTGATAAAGATTTACAATCCACTCTAGAAAGATCCAGGGGCTGATCTCTAGGTGAAGATCATCCTAGAGAGTTTTGAAAGTAGTCCACAGCCACTGCAGCCACTGCACTATGACCATAAACAAGATCTCCATCGTTATTTTGAATTGCCAAGGTCTTATTTTGATTCCAATTAGCCCGGGTCTGATTGAAGAAAAAACTTGAGTTGCTATCCCCAAGTTGAAGCCATCGAACCCTAGATTTCTGTTGGAAGAGAGATTCCTCTTCATCAAGGGCCTTATTCAGATCAAGGGAAGCCTGTTTTTCTTTTTGAAAAAGCTACAAGTCAATAGGGTCTAGAGCAAGCTCAGATTGAACTTGATTGAGGGCAGCCCTAGCATCAGTCACCTTGGAATGGAGATTCCCATTCCTTTTATTGAGATCAACAAGAGCCAGCTTGACAATTTTCAACTTTCGGCAAAGAACACTCATGGGATCACACTCAAAGGAGTGTCCCAAGCTATTTTAACAACATCCAAGAAACCATCCAGATTAATCATGAAATTAAAAAATTGAAATGGTTTAGGATACCTTTCAAGAGTCATAGGCACTGTAAGAATGAGAGGGCAATGATCCATGATACCCCTATGAACCACCTGAACCAAAGAATCAGGAAAACCCGAGAGCCAAGAAGGATTTCCAAGCATTCTGTCAAGCCTTTTGTGAATAGGAGAGGCGAGCTTGTTGTTACACCAAGTGAGGTGTTCTCCATCTGATCTAATGTGATCAAGCTGAGAGTCTATCACACAATCTTTAAAAGCTTGCATTCCTGGAGTCCAATGGTGCCTACCCCCTGAATCTCATCCATACTTAAAACACAATTAAAGTCTCCCGTGACACACCAAGGCAAGGTTGTGTCAACAGAAGTGAGATAATTCCACAATGGAGCACGATCAGCATCCTCATTAAAAGCATAAATGAAAGTAACCATGAAACTGATTTGCTTTTCCTTAAACAAAGCAAGACAAGTAATGTGCTGAGCTGAAGCATTACACAAAGTTATGTCCCAAAAATCAGAAATAAAGGAACTACTATCCATTGCTAGGATAGTTAAACAACCATTTCCAAGTCCTAGCTATTTTATTCGAAATAAAGGAACTACTATCTTGTTGCACTTTAGTTTCTAGTAAGCCAACAAAATTCAACTTATTTGCAGAAATAAAATTCATTACCTTCTTTTGATGGGAAGCTTTATTCGAACCCCTAACATTCCACGATGCAAAATTCATCTAACAAGAGAAGGTTTAGTCACATTACCTCCTCGTGACCTGAGGTTGCGCTTGTGTTGCTTAGACTGAACCTGTGTAAATCCCTCTGCATCTATAGTCCTTTTAGAAATAGAGGCTGTAGTTGAAGCCGAGTTTGCTGAAGCCGAGCTAGAGACACCCAAGTGACTACCCTTTGGCTTAGCAGCAATAGGCCGAGATAGCTCACCTTCTTCAAGAGGAATATCAGCTGCTAGACCCACAACAACATTGCCAATATTCGGCTCTGAATTCTGACCAGCTTGGGCAATGGTTTCGGAATTAATCTTGTTATTATCCTTAGAAGTCTCAGGAGTGGTCTCAGGATGGTTCTCGGGAGGAACTATGGTTGCCAGAACATTCAAAGGAGGCTCTGGCTGATCTCGAGGCTGGTCTTGGGGCTGCTCAACATTATCAACATTCTCAACATTATCAACATTCTCAGGCCGAGGCTGTCTCTGAACAGGTGACTCCACAACCCTTGTGATAGAGTCTAACACATATGAAACTGACTTGACGGCTTCAATAGGCTTCAAGCTACAACGAGCCAAGGGGTGGCCAAAAGCTTTAAAATGGCTGCAAGACTGAGGTAGAGCCGAATATTCAACTCCAACCCTTTCTTCCACAATTTCTCCATTATCATCATTAATAACAGGTACCCACACATGCTTAGGGTAGTTATTACTATAACGAAGGTTTACCAAAACACCAGCAAACTTCATTGGATGTAGCTTCGCTGTTTGAGCATCCAAAGCCAATGGCTTACCAATTGCTTTTGCAATACTCCCCAAACCTGCCCAACTCCACAATGAGTGAGGAACGTCTATGAGCTTTACCCATGTAGTAACACTAGGAACAATATTCTTTTGAAACTGCGAGCCATCAATCCATGGAGCCAAATACAAACGTTTACCTCCAATGGCGATCGAGTTCAAACCCAGGACAACCTTCATCTCATTCTCTGAATCAAATTCAAAAGTATAATATCCTTTTGAACCAAAGAAAACATTCTTCAATCCAACGTTCCCCCATAATTTAGTAACCCATTCTTTAACAAATTTGAACGAGAAACTGCCACCAACGAAGTGACCAATGCAGCTCGATGTAGTCTAGCATTTTCGTGAATTTAGTAAAAAATCCATTGGCAATGTAACATGGGCTGAATCCCCATTAATTCTAACAGCAGAATCAACCATATTGAATCGATTAGAATTCATTACAGGCACGTTTTTCTTCACTGCATCAGAATATGCAGGTTTACCACTTTTATTCCCCATAATCACGTTAACATTTGTTGTAATCACCGTAGGATTACCATCCTCATCAAAAAATGTATGACCCATAATAAATATGAATCAAAACAACAGAATTAAGGTTAGGTTAAATCAATCATGAAGATTTACAGGCTAGGGTTTATAGATCTGTATATATATACGCTATATATAGGCGGCGGCTAGGGTAAGGCGCGGTACGGATCTGGGACGGATGGGTAGGGTTCAGGGTGGAGGTGGGTAGGGTTGAGAACAGGTAAGGTGGCTGTGGAGGCTGTATGGTGGCTGTATGGAAGCTGTATGGTGGCTGGGCGATTTAGGGTTTAGGAGAGAGAAGAGATCGTTTTGGGTGAGGAGAGAAACATCGCGCAAAGTAATACTAATTATGTGTGCTAATTTAAATTACGTACCTAGTTTGAAATACTATTTACTAACTTCAATGATTTATGTAAATTATACAAAATATTTAATTATTAGATGGTGGTTTTATTTTAAATATATTTGATTATTGATATAATATTCGGTATAAGAATTATATAGATAATTATTATATACATAATATATTTTTTTATATATTTATATATCTTTAACTGAGTTTCGTTAAATCGTATCCATTTTTTCTAGTTTCAAGGATATCATTTAAATAGAAAGTGAAGTTTGATGTACAAAGTTTTTTACACTTCTCAATATAATCATTGAAAAATAGAATACAACATAACTCATTCTAGTACACAATACAATTTTGACAGTGGACCACTTTAGTATATGTCGTTCAGTTCAATTGGAGTATCTACTTTGCTCGTGTTCGAAGTGTTAGCCGAGTTTTTCTAATCTTTACTCAAAATGTTTTCCGAAATATCCAACTCGTTATCAACATCATTCGTTACAGAATATTTCTTGAAGTAATTTATCGTAAACTCGTAATCATTTTTCATAGATGAAGTGTTTATTTTATTTTTATCTCATCTATCTATCTTCATTATCTTATTCGTAAATATACGTTCTGCATTATGTTACATTACGACTTTGTAATTCAATCGATTATCGGCAGCGTCTACATTTTTATCATGAAATAAAAAATGTAAATATACATTATTCGTAAGTATACTTTCTGCATTATGTTACATTACGATTTTGTAATTCGTTCGATTATCGGTAGCGTCTACATTTTTATCATAAAATAAAAAATGTAAATATATAGTTTATGAAATTTAATATGCAATAATAAGTTAGACACTATTAATTGCAAGTCAATTAAAGTGTTATAGTTAATAAATAAAAATGGACCAATTAAATATTGAGCTATTAATTGATATATATTATTAATAAAAATGGACCAATTAAATATTGAGCTATTAATTGATGTATATTAATTACAAGGGGTGAAAAGGTAACATACTCTTGAATAAAATGTGGCATGTTGCCACATTATATATATAGTAGATAGTAGATAGTAGATAGTAAATAGTAGATAGTAGATGTAGTAGATTATTTAAAAAAGGGATATTCTCTTTGGTACCCTTATACAATTGGCTTTTGCCAATGATACCATTACATTATTGACTTCTATCCATGGTGCCCTTGTACTTTTGGCTTTTCCATGAAATGCCACTCCATCAACCAAAATGTTAGTATCTGAAATTTTCAATGGTAGCCTTGTCAGTTGAATAATAAAGGGTACCAATGGGAAAAGGGTACCATTGGCAAAATCCAAAAGTACAAGGGTGCCATTGAGAATTTCCCTTAAAAATGAATAATTACAAAAAGATTTCTTTGATTTTGGCAATTAAGTAGTAATTTTTTTGCATAATTATGTGTATGTAGCAATGATATGAATCGAGTTGTGCATTTATATGTTAGAAATGATTGATGAAAACAGTGTTTGGAAGCTAAAGTCAGAAAACAGAGTTTAGCTGGAAGCAGTCAGAGTTTGATTAAACACTGACTGGAAGCGCAAACAGAGTTTGTTAAACTCTGTAGCGGTATTGTCTGAAGAGTCAACAGTGTTTGAAGATTGATAAATATGGAAGCAATATCTTTGAAGATTGGAAAGCTGTCAAAGAGATTGAGTTGACTTGGAAGACTGAAGCAATCGTGATTGATATCAATTGTATAGCTTGATTTTAGGAGTATCAGTTACTGATTGTACGAAGCTGTATGTTCTATAAATACAGTTAGGTTAACCCTAGAAGGGTAGTCGAACATTGAGATATTCATCCATTGTAACCTAAGCAGCTCTCTGTGATATTTACATCAATGAGAGAGGAATTATTAATTCCAAACAGTTTTTAATTGTTAAACAGTGTGTTCTTGTTAAGTTACTCATACAGTATTTGATTGCTTATTGTGTATTCGACCTAACAAGTGGTATCAGAGCCTAATCTGTTACTTTATTACAGTTAAAGATCCAAACACAAAAGTAATCAATGGCAGAGATTCCTCCACCATCTGAGAAAGCCCCTACTACTGTTAGTAGGTATGAGACAATCAGGGTTCCTATACTTAGGCCATCAGAGTATGCAATTTGGAAGGTGAAAATGACCATGTTTCTGGAGGCTACAGATCCAGAATACCTTGATAGAATATATGAAGGTCCTCACAAACCAACAAAATTATCTGCTGCTGCTGCTGGTGAGGAGGCAAAGGTCATTCCAAAGGAAAAGAAAGATCTAACTGCTGAGGATCTTTCATCTATTGCAAAGGATGCAAAAGTGAGACATTTACTTCACAGTGCATTAGACAATGTTATGTCTAATAAAGTGATTAATTGCACAACTGCAAAGGAAATATGGGATGCACTTGAGGTTAGGTGTCAAGGAACTCCTGCAATCAAGAAAAACAAAAGAAACATACTCACTCAGGAGTATGAGCACTTTGAGGCAAAGTCTGATGAAACCATGACAGAAACATTTGACAGATTCTGTAAACTGCTCAATGATTTGTCATTGGTTAACAAAGAATATGATCTAGAAGACTCAAATCTCAAGTTTCTTCTTTCTCTACCTGAAAAGTGGGATGTGAAAACAACCACTATTAGAGATAATTATGAACTTGGTGAAACAGAGATTGATGAAATTTATGGGCTGCTCAAAACCCATGAATTGGAATTGGAGCAGAGAAACAAATGAACAAGTAGAAAGTCAAAATCTGTTGCACTCAAGGTTGAGGAGAAACCATCAAAGAAGGAGGCATCAAGGAGAAAGGAAAAAGGGAAAGCCTTAGTCATTCATTCAGAGAATGAGTCATCAAACACTGATGTTGACTCAAACACAGATGGTTCATCTGATTCTGAAGATGATGAAGAGATGATGCAAATGGCTGCATTGATGGTAAAGACCTTCAAGAAGATGGGTTACAAGAACTTCAAGAAGGGAAAGAGATTCTCAAGGGACTACTCAAAGTCTGACAAGAAGAATTTCAAGAGAGCTGAGGGAAAGGACTTCAAATCTGGAAAGAAAGATAAGTCTGAGATTCAATGCTACAAGTGTAAGGAGATGGGACACTATGCTCCAGAGTGCAAGAAGGGTAAAACTGAAAAGGCACTCTACACCAAAGGCAGAGATTGGGCAGACACTTCAGATTCAGATGAAGAAGTCAACTATGCTCTCATGGCTACTACTCAGACTGAAAATGATGATCTCAAGGTACCTCCAACTACCTATGCTTATAATACTGATAATATAACTGAATTGAGAATTTATCTTAAAGCATTGCATATCAGCTATAGGGATCAGACTTTAGAAAATGAGAGGATAAAGTCTGAGTGTTCTCAACTCAAAGAAAGAAATAAACTTGTTGAGGAACAGTTAGAGAACATGAATAAAATTCAAAAAGAGAGAGATGATGCAGTGTTTATTGAACAGGAGTTGCTAGGTAAGTATAAGCAACTAGAATCAGAATTGGAGGATACTAAACACATCATTAAAACTTGGACACACTCTGGTAAAGACACTCAAGAAGTGTTTCAGTCAGATACAGTAGGTCTAGGTTACTCTGTAGGAGATGAACTTAGATTTGAAAATCAGGTAAAGGTTAGACCACATTGTTCATCTGAGGGTAATGTCATGGGAACAGGTGGACCTAAGACTGAAGCACAGAAAAAGGCTGTTAAGGAGTCATATGCTAAAACTTTTGTTAAAGAGGCTAACATTGGTTTAATGACAGATAAACAACTCAAGCATAAGCTTAAGGAGATAAAATCTGTCAACAAACAGAGATTGCCTAAGAAAAACAAAAATGGAAAAGTAGGCATAACTTCAGGAATTAAGCCAATGCTTGCTTCATTAGCTCCTAGAAAAACATGCTTTAATTGTGGTAGCACTAATCATCTTGCTAGTTTCTGCAATAAGAATAAGAACATTAATTCTTTGCCCTCTAAAACTGCAGTAAAGAGTGATTATGTGAGAACTAGACCACAGACTTTATGCAAACACTGTGGAAGTACTTGGCATTCTATTTACACTTGCAGAGATTATCATGCTATTTACTATAATTACTATGAACCCAAGCCAAATTTGAAATGGGTTAAAGTAAACTCTGCAAATGTAAACTCTGAAAAAGTTAGCTTAAACTCTGTTAATATGAATTCCGCTGCAAAAGCTAACAGATTTAAGAAAGCCAAAGGATCCAAGTAAGTCTGGATCCTTAAAACTAATAATCAGTGATTGTTTGTGATTGCAGGGCACAAGGGTCAGTACCCTAGTCGTGGACAGTGGATGTTCAGGACACATGACAGGAAATAAAGCCCTGCTATCAGAGTTTGAGGAGAAGGCTGGCCCAGAAGTTTCCTATGGAGATGGCAACATAGGACATACACTGGGATATGGCAATATTAATCTTGGAAATGTCATCATCACAAATGTAGCTCTTGTTCCAGGACTCAAGCATGATTTGCTATCTGTGAGTCAAATCTGTGACAGAGGATATCATGTAGATTTTCAGCCTGAATATTGTCAAGTGATCAGTAAATCTACAGGGAAAGTAGCTCTAGTTGGAAACAGACACAATAACATCTATGAAATCAAATTGTCAACAAACACTGATGGCAAAGCAGTGTGTCTGTCTACAAGGATGTCCAGTGAAGAGAGTTGGAAATGGCACAAGAAACTCTCTCATTTGAATCTGAACAACATCAATGAGCTAATCAAGAATGATCTTGTAAGAGGTCTACCAAAGTCCTTGTTGAATATAGAAGGACTGTGTGATTCTTGTCAAAAGGCCAAACAGAGAAAAACATCTTTCAAAAGTAAATCTGTGTCTTCAATTGCTGATCCTTATCATCTACTACATGTTGATCTTTTTGGTCCAGTGAATGTGATGTCTCTTGGAAAGAAGAAATATGCATTAGTCATTGTTGATGAATATACCAGATTCACATGGGTATATTTTCTTGCAAAGAAGGATGAAACTGCATTAACACTGACAGAACATGTAATTCAACTGGAAAAAGGGTCAGAGCATCAAGTGAAAATAATCAGAAGTGACAATGGAACTGAATTCAGGAATTCATCTATGGAAGAATTTTGCAAGAGTAAAGGGATAAAACAAGAGTTTTCTGCACCTGGTACTCCACAACAAAATGGTGTAGTGGAGAGAAAGAACAGAACCTTGATAGAAGCTGCCAGAACCATGCTAGATGAAGCAAAATTGCCAACTTATTTCTGGGCAGAAGCAGTTCAAACTGCTTGTTTTACTCAAAATGCAACACTGATCAACAAGCATGGTAAAACACCATATGAAATGGTGAAGAAGAAAAAGCCAAATCTAAAATATTTTCATATTTTTGGATGCAAGTGCTTTGTGTTGAAGACTCATCCTGAACAGTTGACCAAGTTTGACCTAAAGGCAGATGAAGGTATTTTTGTTGGCTATCCACTGTCAACTAAGGCATTCAGAGTTTATAATCTGAGAACCAGAGTGATCATGGAATCAATTCATGTGTCATTTGATGACAAGAAAATAACTGGACTTGAAGATGTAAATGAACATGATCAACTGCATTTTGAAAATGAAGATTTATTCTCTGAAAAAGTAAACTCTGATCAGACTGATGTGTCAAACTCTGTTGATCTAAACTCTGAACCTCTACTGGTAAATACTGAAGAAACTCTTCAATCAGAAACAAGGGAAGAACCAGTTGAGGGGGAGCATGAAGAATCACATCAAAGTGAAAATTCAAACACTGATAGTGACTCAAATGATAACTCTGAATCAAACACTGTTGATTCAAACTCTGATCATTCAAATTCTGAGCAGTCACATTCAGGGGGAGCATCTGAAAATGAGGAAAGACACCAGGAAAATCAGGAGAGCATGGATCAAGGGGGAGGATCACATGATGACAGAAGCAATCTACCTTCTGCAAGAAAATGGACTAGATCTCACACACCTGATTTGATTATTGGTGATCCAGATGCAAAAGTAAGGACAAGAAGTGCAACAACAAATGAATGTTTATTTCATGCATTCTTGTCACAATCTGAGCCAAAGAAAGTGGAAGAAGCTCTTAAAGATGCTGACTGGATAACAGCAATGCAAGAAGAGCTAAATGAATTTGAAAGAAATGAAGTGTGGACACTTGTACCAAGGCCCAAGAATAGATCCATTGTTGGTACTAAATGGGTTTTCAGGAATAAAACTGACAGTGAGGGTGTTATCACAAGGAACAAGGCAAGACTGGTTGCAAAAGGCTACTCACAACAGGAAGGAATTGACTATGATGAAACATTTGCACCAGTGGCTAGATTGGAGGCAATCAGGATTTTTCTAGCATATGCCTCCCACATGAAATTCAAAGTGTTTCAGATGGATGTGAAAAGTGCATTTTTGAATGGAAAACTTGAAGAAGAAGTGTTTGTGGAACAACCACCAGGGTTTGTAGATCCAAAATATCCAGACCATGTCTACAGGTTAGACAAGGCACTCTATGGACTTAAGCAGGCACCAAGGGCATGGTATGAAACCCTTGCCAAATTTCTACTAGAAAGTGGATTTCACAGAGGTACTATTGACAAAACTCTGTTTTATTTCCAAAATGGTAGTGACTTGCTTTTAGTTCAGATATATGTGGATGACATCATTTTTGGGTCTACTAATGATAAACTCTGTAAGAAGTTTGCCAAACTCATGCAGTCAAGATATCAAATGAGTATGATGGGAGAGCTTAGTTATTTTCTAGGCCTACAGGTGAAGCAAACAGATGATGGAATTTTTATAAATCAAGTAAAATATACCAGAAACCTTCTCAAGAAATTTGGTATGCTTGACTGTTCATCTGCAACAACTCCCATGGCAACTGCAACAAAATTGGATAAAGATGCAGGGTCATCAGTAGATATGACAAGCTACAGAGGAATGATTGGTTCTTTGCTCTATTTGACAGCTAGCAGACCTGATATCATGTATGCAACTTGCTTGTGTGCAAGGTTCCAGGCTGATCCAAGAGAACCACATTTAACAGCAGTAAAGAGAATACTCAAGTACCTGAAGGGCACTATAACTTTGGGGCTGTGGTATCCAAGGGAATCAGAGTTTAAACTTCTTGGTTACTCTGATGCAGACTTTGCTGGATGTAAGATAGACAGAAAAAGCACCAGTGGAAGTTGTCAATTTCTGGGTGACAGACTTGTTTCCTGGTATAGCAAGAAACAGAAGTCAATATCTACATCTACAGCTGAAGCAGAGTATATTGCTGCTGGTAGCTGTTGTGCACAGATTTTATGGATGAAGAATCAACTGCTGGATTATGGATTAAGGTATTCCAAGATACCTATTTACTGTGATAATCAAAGTGCTATTGCAATGACAGGTAATCCAGTGCAACATTCAATGACAAAGCACATCAGCATAAGGTATCACTTCATCAGAGAGCATGTAGAGGAAGGCAACATTGAGCTTCACTTTGTGTCTACAGAACAACAACTTGCAGATATCTTCACCAAGCCATTGAGTGAAGCTACATTTACAAAACTGGTCAATGAACTAGGAATGGTCTCTAGTTCTGACTAGAGATGTTGGTTAGACTCAAAAACTTATTGCTCATGTTTTCTGTAAATTGTTAAGTGCTATGTGAACCTTAGTGTTAAACTCTGTTCTGCATGCTCATGTTTAAATCTTTTTAAACTCTGTCAGTATGTCTGTCTGTTAAATACTGTTAACATGTTAGATACACTCAGTGAATTCAGAATTGATTATTGTCTGAATGAAAATACCAATGAAGAAATATGTATGAAGCATGATTCACAGTAATTAAATCATGATTCTTTCTGAGTCACTGCTATCTAATCAGACTTTGTGCAGAAAATTAACACAGCATGATACTGTTTCATATTTATAGCATCTCTTAGTTTATTTAGTCCTAAACTCTGAGTCTATAAATATTGTGTGCATGGCCACTCATAAATAATTTTGGTTATTGATGAACTCTAAACTCTGATAAGTGACATTCTGTTTCCAAAGGTATGGTTCATGAGGATTCCTTGTTTGTACTTGTGAAAATCATAAAACTTGAGATGTGTCAGTGATTAGTTTGGTGAGTTCAGACTCATGTTTACACCCTGTGAGAGTTTGAGCCAAATCAGTGATTGATACATTTTTTTATCAATCAGTATTTATTGTTGTGTGATATTCATCAAGTAGTATGTTTCTCTAGAACTTGTATTAAACCATTTTGACACTACATGATATGTGTGTGCATGAAAATGATAAAGGCAATAGGATTTACCATTCTTTCAAACACTGTTCAAAATTCTTTTGAACATTGTACAAACACTGTATAAACACTGTTCATAAATTCCATCCTTAGTAAACCCCTTTGAGCCTTATTAACTGCTCATTTTTCTTATACTCTGAAGTATTAAGAGCAGTTAAATATTTTTTTTCTCAAACAGATGAGTGTTTCTCAAGAAAAGAAAAAGTTTACTCAGTATATATGCTAAATAAATAATTAAAAAAAAAAAAAAAAAAAAAAAGAGGAGCATATATACTGATCTTGTACAAATATATACTGTGACTGAGCACTTTGTTCTCTTAAGATGCTCAGCTTAAAGTCACTCTTGAATAAAACATCTCTTTTCATCTGTTTGATCTTACTCCATTTAAACCCTGAATAAAGTCCTTTTGATTTGTGAATACATGTACTCAAAGTAGTGTAGAATTGGTGGACATTCAAGCATATGGTAGACTCTGCTATTTCTGATTGAATGTGAGTGTAAACACATCACCTAAACACTTGTGTGCTTTGAGAGTTTGTGAGGTTATACAGTTCATGACTGTTATTCACTGAATGATGCTCTGATTTCTATCTCTTGATATTTTTGTCTTTAAAGACTGTGTGCTTACTTGGATAGTCATGGACATCAAAGGGAATGGAAGTTTTCAGATTTCTGTATAACAGTAACTACAGAGTTTAGCATTCATCAAACAATCAGTGTTTAATATGAGAGTTTGTGCATTCAGTGTTTATTAACTGTTTGTTATGGATTTTATGAAATATTAGATGCTCTAAAAATTGATTTCAGTAAACTCTGCTTCACACACACTCATATTCACAACTGTGCAATTTTTGAAAGGATTTTAGTGATAAAGTTGGAAAATTGATAAACACTGTTGAGTTATGTTAAGTACTCTGAGGTAAAGTCTTATTGAGATGATTTGACTATTTTGGAGTAATTGGGGTAGTTGACAACTGTTAATTAGTGTTAATGTGTCTAAGTGTCGTGATTATAGGAATAACAGCGGTAATTATTAAGTGATCCATTGGCTGTTTGACACGTGTCCCATGATTGTGTCCCACTCACACACTACTCTTCAACAGCTGCGCGTTTGTACTAAATAAACGATTGAGTTTTAATTTTACTCTAATCGTCTTTAGTCTCACACTCCATATCGATTCACATTCACCCACTCACAGTTACTTACATACTTATTCATTTTCACACTTCTCTTATTCTCTCCTTCACTTTTTGATAAACACTTACAGTGCATACAAATCTTTTCTCTGAATATCTTCGTATCTCGTTACTAATGGCAACTAAAGCATTTGATGCAGCAGGGTTAGTTTTTCTCCCTAGTAACTATGCAGCACCATTGGAGAATGAAAATGCTCCACAGGCGTTTCACTTGTTCCAAAACTTCTTGAACGATTCTGAGATAGGGACGGCTCTAACTGCACCACCAACATTATCTGCTTCACAGATTGCTACTTTCTGGACAAACTCTGAATATGATGATGGAGGAGAGGCTGGCACTCCAACAATCATTTTTACTCATGAAGAATCAGAGTATATCATTACTCCAACTACTGTCAGGGATGCTTTGGACTTTGAGACACACACTTCTTACAGTGTTGTTGGTCATGATAGATTGAGGACAATGTTGGAACAAATTGGCTATGCAGGAAACTTGAACAAAATAGGGTCTTTAAGACGGCCAAGTTTGAGAAAGGAATGGAGTTTCTTCTTTGATTGTATAACAAGGGCTTTTGGAAAGAAGACAACAAACTGGGATGCACTGCCTCTGGATACTCTCCAAATTGGTCATGCTCTACTATATGGAGGTAACTTTGATTTTGGTAGACTAGTACTAATGAACTTGGGAGAGAGATTATCTGAGTCTACTACTGTGTATTTTGCTCGTTTTTGTCAATTGCTATTTACTGCATGTGTGCCTAACATTCCAATTGATGAGGCTGATGTAATTCAGCCTTTTCAAGTTGCTAAGAGAATGTTCAGTGATTTGACAAACAAAGATGTCACTAAACAGCAAATACCTGAGTTGTTTATGCCTTTAGCCTTACGAAACTATGTAAACCAATCACAAGACCCTCAATCACCACAACAAATGCCTGAACCAACAGAAACCATAAACTCTGAACCAACACCTCCAACACCCACAACTACAGTACCTACTACATCTCAACAACCACAACCAGAAACCTTAAACTCTCCACCAATAAACTCTCCACCATTAAACACTGAACCCTCAAACACTGAACCATTAAACACTGAAGCTTTAAATACTGATACCTTACACTCTGAGCCAGCACCTACTGAATCAGCCAAAACCAAACCAAAGAGAAAGAAACACACTGCCCAAAACACTAAACATTCAAAGGCTAAACAGACATTACCTGGAGCTGTTTATACTAGAAGAATGAAGCAACATGCAAACAGACCTTCACTTTCACCACCAAGAGAAAGCTCAAGTGAAGATGAAGAGGAGATTGTTGTGCCAATCAAGAAAAGGAGACTAATTCTTTCTGATTCAGATGCAGAGAATGTTGTTGAAGCTCCAGAGGTGGTTTCACAGCAAACACCTACTGTTGAGGATACAGTAAATGTTGAAGTACCTGCAAAAGTTGACATGGCTGCAGAGAATATTGTGGATGACAAAGTACAAATACCTGCAGAGGTTGAAATGCCTGCAGAGGATAATGTTACTGTTGAAATACCTACAGAGGATAAAATGCCTGTAGAAGAGGATCAAAGAGATGGTTTGTCACCAGTACATGATGTTCCTGATTCAATTCTTGATCCTGTCTCACCTGCAGTACATGTTCCTGAAGCTATAGCATCACACACAGAGTTAGTAACTTCTCCAATTCAAGACAAAGTTGATGAAGCTACAAAGGTAAACTCTGTTGCAGAGCCTGTGCAACATGAGGTGATTATTGAAAAGGTTGCAGAAGTTATTGCAGAAACTGTGGCTGACACTGCTCAGCACAGTGGTTCTTTCAAAGATGGTCAAGCTCAAGGAGCAAATGATGAAGATATATCTGACAGTGATGCACACTCTGACTCTTTTGTGAGTGCACCTGCACAGACAGATAGTAAACATACACCTTTTGCTCAGCCTTGTCCATCACATGCTGTTGAAGTAGAGCATCTTGCTAAATCTGCTGAAAATTGGTATAGACAAGATTGCATTTTTCCAAAAGGGAGAGCATCTGAGTTTGTTAGGCAAACTGCAAAGCAAATTTCAAATCCAGATATCTTATCCTGTTTAAAGGCAACTGTGGTACAAGTCAAGACACTGGAAGGAAATTTTGCTGACACTAAACAAGAAATTGCTTCCTTGAAGACTGAGATTCAGTCAAGAGAGTTGAAGATGGAAAGAGAGTCCAAAATAAAAGCTGTTCAGCTGTCCAAAGTTCAAGACACTCTCTTTGCCAGGCTAGGAAAGGTTGAAGAAAATCAGACTGCTTTATCTGCTAAGGTGGATTCAATTGCAAACTCTTTAGAGCTCATTACATCAATACTAATTCCTGATGATGTCAAAAAGGGGGAGAGAGTTACTAAGTCAAAATGCAAAGTTTCTCAAACTCTGACTCAAAAGGATGATGCTGGAGATGGAGGGGCAAGTGATAAAAGCAAGGTCTTAAACTCTGAAAGGCAAACTCTGAGATCTGGCAAATCTTTTAAATCACAGTCTGTTGGAACAAACACTGAAACTCAAGGTACCTCAAAGACCAAGAGTTTGGAATTAACATCAAACCCAAAGACTGATGAGGAGTTAGCTGTTAAGCTTTTCATGGAAGAGAATGCAGAAGGAGTGACCATAGAAGATGCTAAAGCTGAAGAGAAGAGTTTACAAGAAAAGCATCTGAAAGCTCTAAAGTCTGAAAAAGCAAAGAGGAATGTGAAAATTGCTAAAGCTGCAAAGCCTGTTCTTAAAGGCATTCAAATCAAAGAACCTGTTGGTACAGATCAAAGAATGCAATTATTCAGAAAACCAACAGATGCAGAAGCCAAGCAAAAGCTGAAAAGTATAGTTACAACCTCTGTTGATACACATGTTGTACAGAAGAATGAAAACACAACCTCTGTTGCTGCACAAGTTGTGACCACACCATTAGTGTCTTTTCAGTTGAAATCAACATTTAAAAGAGGTGCTCCTCATGATCCAAGACTAGAAGCTACAATTCCAATGGATTTTGCTGATGGTAGAGCATTATCTGGTAAAGTTGGATACAACAAAGGAGGCATAGGCTCATACAGAGATAAAAGACAATATGTTGGTCCTAGAGATCCTTCTTCACTGTCTGTTCCAGGAGGTGGTGTCACTCAAGAGAGTTTAGACAAACTGGAATCAGTACAGCTTGTATATCAGAAGAGTCTAGAAAAGGATTTCTTGTTATATTTCATGGCTGATGGAACAGTATTTAAAGTCTCTGAAAAGGATATTGAATTAAAGTATGCTGAAGAACTTGAATATGTCCTATATATTTTCAGAGTGAGAAGTCAAAGAACTCAGTCAGTTGCAAATGTGCTCCAACAAAGAATGATTCAAAACCTTGCAAGAAGGCAAATGAAATTCAACAGCAAGTATGTTCCTAAATACAGAGATTGGAATGGCAATCTGATTGAAATGGAGAAGGGAACTACAAAACTGAAGACTGATCTTGGGATTACTGTTCTGGATTTCAATGTAAAATCTGAAGAGGTGAAATATATCAGGTTGGGAAATGAGATGAGAAGAAACAAAATCTACGATCTTAGAGCTGCTATCTATCAAACTGATGAGAATGATCCTCAGTTGAGAGAAATCAAAGAAGCTATGCAGATAGAGCTTGAAAATGCTGAAAGAAGGTTGCTTATAGACTATCTTAGAACAGTGCCTGATCTTCAAGAGATTAGAGATTAAAGTCTGTAAGAATTTTCTTATTTCATGTAGAATTTGTTAAGTAATAGCTTAAACTCTGTTTGTATGTTAAACACTGTAAACTTTGTATTTGTTTTGACATCATCATTTACTGTAAAACTTGTACATTCTTGCTAATGGACAAGTTGGGGGAGATTGTTAGAAATGATTGATGAAAACAGTGTTTGGAAGCTAAAGTCAGAAAACAGAGTTTAGCTGGAAGCAGTCAGAGTTTGATTAAACACTGACTGGAAGCGCAAACAGAGTTTGTTAAACTCTGTAGCGGTATTGTCTGAAGAGTCAACAGTGTTTGAAGATTGATAAATATGGAAGCAATATCTTTGAAGATTGGAAAGCTGTCAAAGAGATTGAGTTGACTTGGAAGACTGAAGCAATCGTGATTGATATCAATTGTATAGCTTGATTTTAGGAGTATCAGTTACTGATTGTACGAAGCTGTATGTTCTATAAATACAGTTAGGTTAACCCTAGAAGGGTAGTCGAACATTGAGATATTCATCCATTGTAACCTAAGCAGCTCTCTGTGATATTTACATCACTGAGAGAGGAATTATTAATTCCAAACAGTTTTTAATTGTTAAACAGTGTGTTCTTGTTAAGTTACTCATACAGTATTTGATTGCTTATTGTGTATTCGACCTAACATTATATATGTACACAAAATACATAGAGCAAGTAGAAATAAAGATAAAGTTTAGCAATTAATGTTTGCTCCATCATGTTAGATTATTGTTCGAAGCGAAAAATAGAATGTTGTGAACAAATGGGAACTTGCATAAAACTTTATAAATGCTTCCGGATGCTTCGCTTTTTTGGCAAGTTCTACAACTGCATGCCTATCTTACGAAAGCGCACACTTTTTTGTGAATCTAAATAAAGAAACGACTTTGATCGATTTAACCAATACTTTTCTATATTTTGGCCATATATAATTTTAGATATAATTTATGTGCATATATATATAGGGTCCTATTCAAATAGAAACCTCCTTAGAATAGAAACATAGAAGCTAATACATTTATCACATTTCAAGCTAATCTAAAGGTCAAACTAAGGGTACCCAAATACACAAAACGCATAAAATTATGCCCTCTATCTATCAAAAAAAAAATTTAAAAAAAAAAACAAAAAAAATCATTGTTCATCGATGACGTTGCAGATGAACAGTTATTTTTTTATTTTATTTTTTTCACTAAATAGAGGGTAGAATATTATACATGTTTTGTAAAGGTGCCCCTAGCGGGGCCCTAAAAATAAATGAAATATAATTTATTTAGTGTAAATTTCTAGTTTCTATTCTAAGGTTGGTTTCTATTTGAACAAAAGCCTATATATATAAGCCATTGTTCCATACAGAACACCCTTATATAACAAACAATAAAGAACACCTTAGATCTAATAGATCCAATGGCCCCGCCAGGGGCACCCAATACAAAAAGTTGTATTTTTTACGCTCTATCCATCCAGCAAAAAAAACTGTTCATGATGACATCACTGCTGATGACGTCATCATGAACAATATTTTTTTTCCCTAGATGGATATAGGGTAAAAAAATAATAACTTTTTGTATTGGGTGTCATGACGGAACTCTTAGATTAGATTAAATATGAGGTATTCTTTATTGTTTGTTATATAAGGTGTTTGTTGTGGAGTGCAACTATATATATATATATATATATATATATAGTAGGGATCTAGAGAAAACCCCTTTAAAAGGAGAACTTAGAAAACTAAATTAAAATATAGCACATATGGTATTCAAACTGATCGTTGGGAGATGGAGAAAAATGTGGTGAAATTAGATTTTAAAAAAATATCACCGATTGACGGGAAAAATCAAATTAAAAACGGAGGGGATTTGGTGGGATTGTGTGTGTGAGGGTGTATTTGATTAGTGTGTGGGTGCCCCTGGCGGGGCCATTGATTATAATACATCCAATGGTTAGGATTAGTACCTTAGTTTTCTTCAAAAAAAGAGTTCTCTTTTGATCATTTGCCTATATATATATATATATATATATATATATATATATATAGTAGGGTTCTAGGGAGAACCTCTCTATCAAGAGAACTAGGAGACCTTATCTAAGACCGTTAGATCTGATCAATTATTATTAAAATAATAAAATAAAAAGTAATGGCAATCTTGTTATTTTTTTGATGATTTAGGGTAAATACACAACAGTATAAACAAAATATGTACTACAGAATCTCCTAATTATGGAAATATCTATAATTAATTTTTGTTTGTCAGGATCACGATTCTCTTAAAGATGGTAACAATCAATCACATTAGAAATATTATAGAAACACAATTATAATATATCTCATTGATTCTTAACTAATATTCATATGCAGCTTAAAGAAATCCAGATCAAGAAAAATGGCGGATAGCTATACCACATCAAAGTGTGTAACTAATAATAATTAATAATTATTCATTTTATTGTAATTCATGTAGTGTGTAATGAATATTTTTAGACAACGACTGTAATATATAATACAGATTCTTCTATGTGTTCTTTAAGATTCTTTAAGGTGTTATAAGATTTTTTAAGGTGTTCTAAATGTGTTGCTTTAAGTGTATGTTCTAAATGTGCAGTAACACTTATTTCATGTGTATAATTCTTCTACTAAAAATTATCTTGAATGTGTGTATTAGTAACACTTATTTCATGTGTATAATTCTTCTACTAAAAATTATCTTGAATGTGTATATTGTTCATCTGGACCAGGAGTCGACCATTTACTATAATTTTGAGGTCATAGCTTGTGAAGAAGGAATCAATGAGCACTTTACTATAATTTTGAGGTCATAGCTTGTGAAGAAGGAATCAATGAGCACTAACAATGATGAGAAAATTAAGGTCTCTAGTAACAAAAGAAGATGATCATGCTACATGTTTAGCGGCTGATAAATATGCAAAGGCCTCAGTTCGAGAAGGCTGCCAAGTACATAAAGTATCATGACACCACATTTGGAGAAGAGGAGAAAAACCCCTTCAAGGCATTGAAGTGACTTCAATAACAATAATGCATCTTGCAAACTAAAACGGAAGGATTATAAGGAATCAGGGCAGCTATATATGTACCAAGACTATGGAAATTGACGTTAAGATTGCTAGGACTCCAGCTATATATGTACCAAGACTATGGAAATCAGCTATATATGTACCAAGACTATGGAAATTGACGTTAAGATTGCTAGGACTCAAGCTTATATCAACCTTATTATCAAGATTCAGTCTGATATCAAGAAAGCTAAATTGAATAGTACAAGGTTCTTGAAGAAGTAGGTGAAAGAAATCTACAGAACAAATGCCTAAATGGGGCTAATTAAAAAGTGTAAATTAAACAAGCCTAATTAGTGTGGAGATAACGCATAAAGATCCTGTTTTCTTTTCACTATGTAAAAAGGTATAAGCTTTTGCAAGAACACGTACTAGATCAAATTAATAATATTAAGTTTTAGTAAGGGTACTTAATAGAATACTTAAAAAAAATTGTTAATATTTTACTAAGTGTTTTTCAAATTTACATGATTACATTTATAAAATTATGCATTATTTTGAATCTTAAAAATGGATTAAGATTCTTTATGTCAATTTTAATATTTTGTAGAATTCTTAATATGATTATGTAATAAAATGATATTAAGGTTCCAAATTAACTAACAAAACACATAAGAGAATCTTGGCACAATATTTTTATATATTTTCTTTTTTAAGAAAAAATAAAAATTATACATTTTTTTAAAATTAAGTTACATATAGAAATATATATAATATATCAAGATTCTATTAAATGTTTCCAATTAAATTATCAATTTAATTCCTTTTTTTAATTCCTGCAAGGATTATTTAAAAGACATGTTGTAAAATAATTAAATTATAATTCAAAAAAATATTTGATAAATTTTCTTAAATGTTCAATGAATTATTTATAGTGATATATTTGTACTTATATTCAAAACTTGTTTTAGTTCAATAAAATATTTAGTAGAAACTTACTACAAATATCTATTAAAATAATATTACGATTTCAAGGTAATTAACAAAATAGCTAAGAGAATCTCGGTATATTATATAATATTTATATATTTTTTTAAAAAAGAAAAATTATACATTTCTTTAAATATTAAGTTATATATAGAAATATTAGGTACTACACCAAGATTCTTTTACGTGTTTCAAATCAGTATGTCTATTTTTTTTTTTATTCTATAAATTTCCCTAAATGTTGGATAAATTATTTATAGTGATGTACTTGTACATAATTATATTCATAATTTATTATAAAACAATTAAATATTTTAATAAAATTTTGAAATTTTAAGAAATATTTATTTATGTTATTGGATAAATTATCATGTATATGAATATTTTTTAATTTATTTACTCCTCTCTAATTATTAGTTTTTTAATATTTTGACTACATATCATGTAAGAAAATTATTTAAAAATTTGTTAAATTATAAAATAATTATAAAATATTACACTCCAAAGATGTTTTGATATTTTAAGATTCTTAAGTGTTTGAAAATTCTATTACGTAATGTTAAAATAGAAGACATTTTCTGAAATACTATAAGAAACATATACAATTAATATTCTCTCCGTTTCATTTATATTCTTCACTATTTTTTATTTATTTTATCATGGTGTATTACATAATATTTTTATACATTTAAAAAAAACTCTACATTTCTTGTAAATTAAGTTATATATAAAAAAATATCATTTAATACACCAGGATTCTTATCATTTTATTTCCTTTTATTATATTTTTGAGATTATTTCAAGAATTATTTTAAAAGACATGCTATAAAAAAATTGAATTCTAATTTGAAAAAAAAAATCTATAGAGATAAATTATTTATATTGTTGTACTTGTACGTAACTATATTCGAAATTTATTTTAGATCACTAAAAGTTTTAGTAGAATCTTAATATAAAAATCTACTAAAGTAATATTACAATTTCAAAGTCATTAACGAAACACAATCTTGGTATATTACATTATATTTATATATATTTCTTTTTTAAAAAAATTATACACTTCTTCTAAAATTAAGTTATATACAGAAATATTATATAATACACCAAATTATTTCAAATTTTAAAATAAATATCTAATAAATTATTTTTATATTTTCATATGAATTAACAAAACACCTAAGAGAATCTTGGTGTATTACATAATATTTTTATACATATTTTAAAAAAATGAACTATACATTTCTTTTAAAATTAAGTAAAATATCATATAATACACCAAGATTCTCTTACGTGTTTCAAATCATTATATCAGTTTATTTTCTTTTATTATATTTTTGAGATTCCTTCGGGAATTATTGTAAAAGACATGCTATAAAAAATTGAATTCTAATTCGGAAAAAAAATGTGTAGATTTTCTTAAATGTTCGATGGATTATTTATAATGTTGTATTTGTGTGTAATTACATTCAAAACTTATTTCAGATCAATAAAATATTTAGTAGAATTTTTAATTTGATTATGAAATAAAGTAGTATTATGATTTCAAAGTAATTAACGAAACACCTAAGAATCTTGGTGTATTACATAATATTTCCACATATTTCTTTTTAAAAAACAAATTATATAGTTCTACTAAAATTAGGTTACATTTGGAAATATTATGTAAGAGCATCTCCAATGGCGTTAGCTAAAAATGATTGGCTAAATCACATAAAATATTGATTATGTAAAATTTATCCAACCTGTAAGACATTGTGTTTCGAGGGTATTAGCTATAATGATTGGCTATATTTTAAAAATGGTATGTTATTAATATTTCAAGTTGTTATTAATGGAATATATAATTTTAATATAGAAATAAGTGATGTGGCAATTCACTACAGGTCTCTAGAGTTTCGACAAATATAGCCAACATCAAGAGATTATCTATAATTATAGATAACAGTTTTGTCCCATTGGAGTGTAATTTTTTTTACACATTCTTTATAATTTTTATTTATGGTAATTAATTTTAAAATTTACCTAAGGGGTCTCTCCCATTGGAGATGCTCTAATACACCAAGATTCTATTACGTGTTTCAAATCTTTGTTTCCTTTTATATTATTATTAAGATTCCTTCGAGAATTGTTTTAAACAATTTTGCTATAAAAAAATTGATTCTAATTTGAGAAAATTCAAAAATTAAAATATTATTTGAAATAGAAATAATAAAATACTTTGAAGAATCTCAAAAATGTTTTTAAAATGTTGGTAAAGGTAATCGATGTATATTATAAAAAACAAAACTTGATAACTAACAACATTAAACTAATTAAAGAATCTCAAAGGTTTAAAATAATTTTTAGCTTTTATTAAGCATTTTAGGCTCATATTCTTAAAACAAAACTAGGTAATAAAGCCGCGCTACGCGCGGCACGAAAATATTTTTAAAAACTATACATATAACATTATTGTTTGTTAAATTTTATTATTTGAAAGTTAATATGATAAATTAAAAATTATGTGAAATGTAATTAAATTTGAATGTTTAAAAATTAAAGAGAAAAGAGTTAGGTGAAAAAAAACATGTTTCAGTTAAATTCTTGAATATTAATAATAATAATAATTTTGAAGATATTGACGAACCTATTTTGTCGCATAAAAAATGCTTTTGAAATCCAATATTGACAAACATTTGCAAAGTTTGACATTGAATAAGTAAAAATAACATTTGTGAATCTTTTCTATTGTCGATGACATCATAAAAGACGTGATTGCTTAATTTGTTATTAAATTATTTGTTAGTAAAATTGATTGTACGATGAAAAGAATTATAATGTAAATGTGATAAGAGGTGTTATTGATTTCACTTGTCGATATATTTGGTTTTATGACGAAAAAAGCAGAATTCAAATGCATATTGTAAGTCATGCTTCATGTTTTTTTGGAGTGATCCGACACCTGTATCCCTACATTTAATTAATTTTTCAGAGCATTTTATAAGAACTGTTTTGTTTGTAACATTAAAATTAAATTCAT
The DNA here is from genome assembly GCA_037693485.1 of Kitagawia praeruptora. NCBI lineage: Eukaryota > Viridiplantae > Streptophyta > Magnoliopsida > Apiales > Apiaceae > Kitagawia > Kitagawia praeruptora. The sequence goes on from CM075352.1 coordinate 155,851,122, forward strand.
GGACACATCAAAGTGATACTCACATATTCTAATATTCTTTTATTAAATTTTATAATAAATTTGTACATATAATTGTTTTTAAAGCCGATGCTCGTTTTATAACACCCTTACTTAATGCTCAAAAAGTGAGAATTTGTTTAAAATAGCAAAAATCAACTCCTTAAACACCTTTTACTTTTTTCCATACCAAACTACAATGTCAACATAATTCCTATAATAAAAATTTGTAAATATTAAATATAACTAATTAACGATTTTAAACACCGTCTCCCATCTCATAACATACATGCATGATTAATTGATTAGTAATAGTATAAGAATGTGTTTAATTAGAATATTAACTTTTTCAACACAAAATAATCAAACAACGAATGGCTAATTTTTTTTATTGATTTAATTGACGAAAAAAAGGGTCCACTTGATTCAATTTAATCGAGTTGGTCACACTCCGTGTATAATTTGTTCTGGTATAAATGTAAATTCTACGATATTACTTTTATTTAAATTGTGGATGTTAATCGAAAAATATATATACTTATGTATCTTATCATGATTCTCACGATAATTGATTACGAATTAATCAAAAAGTTAAAATCGTCTATTAATTATTGCCAAAAAATTTGCAATGATTTTGAATAAGGATTAGAAATGACGATAAAAATTATTTCATTTTTTTGTTTTACCTTAAAATAATGGTATTTTTATATAAATCATTAATATTAAAATAATAATAATAATAATGTTCTAATAAAATTGTTAAACTTTTATATTAAATAGGAAATAAAGTGTGTTTTGTATTTATTTAATAGGTATAATTAATTATTAATTAAATGCAAGAAAATTATTTTAATAAAAAATAAAAATGTGAAAATTCAAGAAAAATATTTTGAAGCTTCTGAGTGCAAGTCTCTCCAGTTTCCTGATATTATAATAAATTTTTATATAAAAGTACTGTAATAGATAAATTAATTTCTATTATTCTTAAAAATTGATTGGTCTCTTATGAATTTTATATTTAAAATTAATTTAAAAATTATTTACATGAATTATTAATTGGAAAAATATTTTCATTTTATATATCTAAAATTTTGATAATCTTAAAAACATCACCAACATATAAAAATAAAAATTACAATATGAACGTAATATTTACAATCAAAAGTTACAAATATTGAATACAACTTAATAACGTTTTTTAAAACCGACACCCCTCTCATAATATATGTGTTCAATAGTAGTTTAAGAATTTATTTAATTTGAATATTAATTTATTTTGACACATTATAATGAAACAATGGGCGTATAATTTTTTTATCAATTTAATCTTCCGATAAAATGGTTGAGTTTGTTCAATTTAATTAGTTTGGTCATAACTCATGTGTGTATGCGCATGATTTGTTTACAAATTTCAGATATTTGAGAAGTTGGTTAATAATATTTTTTAAAACCGATAGCCCACTCATAATATACATATTCAATAATAGTATAAGAATTTGTTTAATTACAATAAAAAATTATTTCAACACAATATAACGAAACAATGGGTGTATAGCTTTTTTTATCAATTTTTTCTTCCGATAAATGACTGATTTTGTTAAATTTAATTGATTTGATCATAACTCATGTATTATTTATTCATGTGCAAAATTGAAAATCTATCTTTACTGTTTGTATACAATTTCATATATTAAATAAATATCTTGTACTTCCATAATTTATTACGATTTTCACAATTATTGATAATAAAAATTCCTTGAGAAGTTAAGGTCGTGTACCGTATAATCATCCGAAAAGAAATTATAGTGATCTTGAATAGGGAATAAAAAATAACGCAATACAAACAATTGTTATTCATCATTTTAACTAAAAATAAACATAACTATATATAATTAATATTTAATATGAAAAAATAACTATAATTTTCAACTAAAGTTTGCTAATTTTTAAACAAATTAAATATAGTAAATTTAATATATGTTTAATATGTGTAATTAATGACTAATTAAAATGTCATTAATAGCTATTTAATGCAAGAAAAGAATTTTAATAAAAAAATAAAAAAACGAAAATTAAAGAAAAATACCTTGAACTGTTCTGGTGCATTTCTGATCTCCAGGCATTATAATATATATAGATATTTGAGAAGTTGGTTAATAATGTTTTTTAAAACCGATAGCCCTCTCATAATATACATATTCAATAATAGTATAAGAATTTGTTTAATTACAATAAAAAATTATTTCAACACAATATAAGGAAACAATGGGTGTATAGCTTTTTTATCAATTTTATCTTCCGATAAATGACTGAATTTGTTAAATTTAATCGATTTGATCATAACACATGTATTATTTATTCATGTGCAAAATTGAAAATCTATCTGTTTTTATACAATTCCATATATTAAATAAATATCTTGTACTTCCATAATTTATTACGATTTTCACAATTATTGATAATAAAAATTGCTTGAGAAGTTAAGGTCGTGTACCGTATAATCATCCGAAAAGAAATTACAGTGATCTTGAATAGGGAATAAAAAATAACGCAATACAAACAATTGTTATTCGTCATTTTAACTAAAAATAAACATAACTATATATAATTAATATTTAATATTGAAAAAATAACTATAATGTTCAACTAAAGTTTGCTAATTTTTAAACAAATTAAATATAGTAAATTTAATATATGTTTAATAGGTGTAATTAATGACTAATTAAAATGTCATTAATAGCTATTTAATGCAAGAAAAGAATTTTAATAAAAAAAAATCAAAAAAACGAAAATTCAAGAAAAATATCTTGAACTGTTCTGGTGCATTTCTGATCTCCAGACAACTTATCCGCGCTTCGCGCGATGCATAAATTTTCCTTTTAAAATATTAAAAATACATAAATTATTTTTTATTATTTTTAAAAATTGATTGATCTCTTAAGAATTTTTAAAAAATAAGATTCAAAATAATTTACATAAATTTATAAGTTTGAAGGTATTCTCTTTATATATCTAAATTTTTTAAAATCTAAAAAATATCATAAAAATAAAAAGTAGTAATTATAATACAAACGTAGTCTTTACGATCAAAAGTTATAAATATTATATATAATAACACTTTTTAAAGCCGACACCCCTCCCATAACATACATGTTCAATTGTAGTGTAAGAATTTATTTAATTAGAATATTAATTTATTTCGACACAATTTAATGAACAACGGGTGTATAACTTTTTTATCGATTTAATCTATCGATAAAATTGGATTTTTTTCAATTTAACCTGTTTGGTCATAACCCATGTGTAATTTATTCATGTGTAAAAATAAAAAACTATTTATATTATTTTTATTATAGGTGTTAAGCGAAGATTTACATACTTCTATAAATTATTACAATTTCCATAATCACTAATGATAAAGATTGCTTGAGAAGTTAATGGTAGTCTATACTACAATTTTCCGAAAAGAAATTGGAGTGGTATTCGATAGAGAATAAGAAAGGACGCAATATAAACAATTTTTAATCGTCATTTTGCCTAAAAATAAACTTAATTATATATGTAATTAATATTTAATACTGAAATAATAATTATAATGCTCAAATAAAGTTTTATAATTTCTTAAATAAATAAAATAAATTTAATACATATTTATTAGGTATAATTAATGACTAATCAATATGTCATTAAGAGCTATTTAATGCAAGAAAATAATTTTAATTAAAAAATCAAAAAAGCGAAAATTCAAGAAAAATACCTTAAAAGTTTCTGGTAACTTTTCGATCTCCAGGCATTATAATATATATAGATATAGATAGATAGGCAACTTATCCGCGCTTCGCGCGGTGCATAAATTTTCCTTTTAAAATATTAAAAATAGATAAATTATTTTTTATTATTTTTAAAAATTGATTGATCTCTTAAGAATTTTTAAAAAATAAGATTCAAAATAATTTACATAAATTTATAAGTTTGAAGGTATTCTCTTTATATATCTAATTTTTTTAAAATCTCAAAACTATCATAAACATAAAAAGTAGTAATTATAATACAAACGTAGTCTTTACGATCAAAAGTTATAAATATTATATATAATAACACTTTTTAAAGCCGACACCCCTCCCATAACATACATGTTCAATTGTAGTGTAAGAATTTATTTAATTAGAATATTAATTTATTTCGACACAATTTAATGAACAACGGGTGTATAACTTTTTTATCGATTTAATCTATCGATAAAATTGGATTTTTTTTTCAATTTAACCGGTTTGGTCATAACCCATGTGTAATTTATTCATGTGTAAAAATAAAAAACTATTTGTATTATTTTTATTATAGGTGTTAAGCGAAGATTTACATACTTCTATAAATTATTACAATTTTCATAATCACTAATGATAAAGATTGCTTGAGAAGTTAATGGTAGTCTATACTACAATTTTCCGAAAAGAAATTGGAGTGGTATTCGATAGGGAATAAAAAAGGACGCAATGTAAACAATTTTTAATCGTCATTTTGCCTAAAAACAAACTTAATTATATATGTAATTAATATTTAATACTGAAATAATAATTATAATGCTCAAATAAAGTTTATAATTTCTTAAATAAATAAAATAAATTTAATACATATTTATTAGGTATAATTAATGACTAATCAATATGTCATTAAGAGCTATTTAATGCAAGAAAATAATTTTAATTAAAAAATCAAAAAAGTGAAAATTCAAGAAAAATACCTTAAAAGTTTCTGGTAACTTTCCGATCTCCAGGCATTATAATATATATAGATATAGATATAGATATATAGATAGATATTTGAGAAGTTGGTTAATAATGTTTTTTAAAACCGATAGCCCTCTCATAATATACATATTCAATAATAGTATAAGAATTTGTTTAATTACAATAAAAAATTATTTCAACACAATATAACGAAACAATGGGTGTATAGCTTTTTTTATCAATTTTATCTTCCGATAAATGACTGGATTTGTTAAATTTAATCGATTTGATCATAACTCATGTATTATTTATTCATGTGCAAAATTTAAAATCTATCTGTACTGTTTGTATACAATTCCAGATATTAAATAAATATCTTGTACTTCCATAATTTATTACGATTTTCACAATTATTGATAATAAAAATTGCTTGAGAAGTTAAGGTCGTGTACCGTATAATCATCCGAAAAGAAATTACAGTGATCTTGAATAGGGAATAAAAAATAACGCAATACAAACAATTGTTATTCGTCATTTTAACTAAAAATAAACATAACTATATATAATTAATATTTAATATTGAAAAAATAACTATAATGTTCAACTAAAGTTTGCTAATTTTTAAACAAATTAAATATAGTAAATTTAATATATGTTTAATAGGTGTAATTAATGACTAATTAAAATGTCATTAATAGCTATTTAATGCAAGAAAAGAATTTTAATAAAAAAAAATCAAAAAAACGAAAATTCAAGAAAAATACCTTGAACTGTTCTGGTGCATTTTCGATCTCCAGGCATTATAATATATATAGATATAGATTATTGGTTTTTCATTTAGATTCCGTGTATATGTTTTATATGGATAATCTTAAGCGTTTTATTAAAAAAATATATTAATTAATTATTTTAACTAACTTTCTGTATAAAAACAAATTTTTTGACTAGACAAGATTCTCTTACGTATTTTATTAAATATTAATTGTAAAGAAACATTTATACGTCATTTTTACAAAGCAAGTTTTTCTTAAGGTTTCATGGAACTGTAAGATTTCAATAAATGTTTTAAAATATATTTAGAGTTTTAATATTACTTTTTTAAAAAAAAGAATAATTAGATTTTCTTATGTGTTATTATAGCTTTTTTAAAAGATTAGTTAAAAATTGCCATTTTTTCATATTTTTGTATATTTGTTTAGTTTTATTTTAAAAAAGTAAAAATTGAAACATATTACTCAAAAGTGACCTACGGAAAGATAGTTGAAAAATTATTTTAACTACTAGTCTGCTAAGTGTTTTATCAAAAAATAGTAATTATTTAAAATTATATTGAGACGAAATTCTATTAAGTATTTCACAAAAACTTATAATAAGTATTTTTAATAGAATCTTAAAAATACTTAATCGAATCTTAAAATAATTATTTTTTAATAAATATTTACATAGATTTTCTTAAGTGTTTTATTAAAAAATATATTAATTATTTAAAAATAACTAGCTTTCGTAAATAAATAAATTTTTCGACTAGACGAGATTTTCTTAAGTATTTTATTAAAAAATATTAATTATAAAAAAGCATTCATGTGTCAATTTTAAAACGAGATAAAATTTTCTTAAGTGTTTTAACCAAGTGGGAATACTAAGATTCTATTAAGAGTTTTAAAAAAAATGATAGAGTGTTGTATTTTTTCCCAAAAAAATAACTTAAAATAGTAGAACACTTACTAAAATCTTAAAGTACTTTATAGAATCTTAAAATAGGGAGTTTTTTTTTTACAAAATCTTAAAATGACAAAAAAAATCAATAAAATCTTAACATATACAAAATTTTTGCTTTTTTATCAACTTTTTTTGTGTTTTACATAGATTCTCTTAAGTGTTTTATCAAAAAAAATGTTAATTATTTAAAATAACTAACTTTGGTGAATAAACAATTTTTTGAATAGACGAGATTCTTTAAGTATTTTGTTAAAAATGAGAATTATAAAAAAAACTGTCATTTTTAAGATGAGATAAGATTTTCTTTAAGTGTTTCAACCAAGTAGAACACTAAGATTCTTTTAAGTGTTTTAAAAAATTATAGAATGCTTGTAAATTATATTATTTATATATTTTTTAAAGAAAAATATGTTATAATTTTTTTAAATCGAACGAATTTACATAGTTTACATATTTAAAATTTTACATTATTACTAGCAAATTCTTTTTAGCTAAGAGAAATAAAAGATAATCTGTTCGTAAAAGTCAACCAAATCTACCATTTGTTTTTAGAAATACGTCACACGAATTGAATACACAGAATAGATTTGCTTGTTTGAAGGCTACAATCATGGAATGTTGAAAATTTTATTTTAAATATTTTGATTAATAGAAATATGGAAATCAATTACTTATGAATAGTTTGATTTTAAAAAATGGAAATATGGAAACATGGAAATAGATTATATTTCTATGTAACTTAATTTTAAAATAAATGCATAATTTCTCATTTTAAAAAGAAAAAATATATAATAATATTATGTAATATACCAAAATTCTCTTAAGTGATCTGTTACTTACTTTAAAAACGTAGTATCATTTTATTAGATATTCATATTAAGATAATATTAGATATTAGATATTCAAATCAAAAGATTATCTAAAATATGAACATTTAATTACCGGTAATCTACATATTTGATTGCTCACATCAAAAGGTTTTGTACTACGTACTAACATACATACCATAAATGTATTCCTCCATAATAAATGTATACAATAATTGAAATTACTTACATATCCTTTTGAGTAAAGAGTTTAAAAAAAGCAAGTTTTTCTAGATTGTTAATAACCATCGGATTATATTAGAATGGAGGGTAGATGAGAGGGTCTTTAGGTTCTCTCATTTAGTAGGGTTCTCCCTCGAGCATGAGAGTAGGGATCTAGAGAAAACCCCTTTAAAAGAAGAACTTAGAAAACTAAATTAAAATATAGCACATATGGTATTCAAACTGATCGTTGGGAGATGGAGAAAAATGTGGTGAAATTAGATTTTTAAAAAATATCACCGATTGACGGGAAAAATCAAATTAAAAACAGAGGGGATTAGGTGGGATTGTGTGTGTGAGGGTGTATTTGATTAGTGTGTGGGTGCCCCTGGCGGGGCCATTGATTATAATACATCTGATGGTTAGGATTAGTACCTTAGTTTTCTTCAAAAAAAGAGTTCTCTTTTGATCATTTGCCTATATGTATATATATATATATATATATATATATATATATGGAAACTGGTCACCAACCACAGTTGGATATATATGTATATCCAACCAACCCATCTTTCACCATTAAAATCAATAATCAACGGTCAGGATAAATTTTTTTTGGCGGGCTTACTCTCTATTATATAGCGTATACCGCTATATAATATAACGTATGTCTACTTTTTTGTAATTCCCATTTTACCCTTTATTACTTACGCTATATTATAGCTTGTAATCGAGCACTACACCCATTTTGGCTCAAACAGTCATTGTTGTTTCAAAATATCATTTTGTGAGTTTTGCGGGTTTATACCCGCATATACAATAATTTGTAGCTTATTTTTTCTTGATTAATCTTAAGATCTAATTTATAAACATACTTGAATATAAATCTTGATAAAATCTACCATCCAATTTCAAGATTTTGTTATAGTTTTTGGGCTTAGTATAGTTATTGGGGCCCTGTACTTACACTATATTATATAGCGGTATACGCTATAAAATATAGCGTAACAGACTATTCAGCACCTTACTGGAATTAGTCTAATATGAACAATTTCAGAACCTTTACAGCATCCATACCGAGGGATATAAGTCTAATCATCATTCCCAAACCCCTCTTTTCGCAAAAATTAGACCAATGAACAATAGGGTAACCATCATTAAGTAATGACAAGAGTTAGGTTTGGTGGCAGATCTCCATAACTTTTCAAAGTCTTCTCTCTCTGTCCACTTAGCTCTTAATTCTCCACATACATAATAATATTTTATTATTCTTGTATGCTTATAAAAAAAGGTGCATGTTTATGGGTCTCTTTCGCAAGAGGAGACCATGACAAAATGGTAGTAACAATATAGTATTAGTGTAATAGTGAGGCTGAGGGAGGAGCTCGTGGCTAAACTGGTCTGTGTGGTTTACGGCTTACGCCATATAATATAGCGTACTCCGCTATATTATAGAGCGTAAGTAGCTCAGGGGCTGAACTGGAATTAAAAGAAATTAAGCTTTCGCTCTATTATATAGCGTAATCTGCTACATAATAGAACGTAAGCTTTTTTCATCTCAGTCATCCATTTGTTTGGTGGATGGTATAAGATGGGTTGGTTGCATATTAAAAAATATCCAACTGTGGCTGTAGAAGGGGTCCACATATATATATATATATATATATATATATATATATATATATATATATATATATATATATATATATATATATATATATATATATATATATATATATATGCAAGTGCTCAAATACAAACCAATCTTAAAATACAAACCTACAAACCAACACTAAATTAATTATATTTCATGTATTCTAAGGTTTCCGTCAAGGGTACCTTCACAAAAAATGCTTAAAATAATTGGCTCTATCCAACAAAAAAAAAAAAAAAATCTTGCCGTGGAAATGCGAAGCATTTAAGACAGTAAACGGATGAGTTAGGTAGTCATGAGGGCCGAAGGCTCTCGACACACCCGTCAATCGTCTATTGCCTTTACCATTGATTGCCATTCCTTACAACTTTAGAATGATAAAGGCGCGAAGCGCCGTACAAGAAGGTGCGAAGCACCGTTAACCAGTGAAATCCACTGCCACGTCATCACGTGAACAGTGATTTTTTTTATTTTTTTTATTTTTTTATTTTTTTTTGTTGGATAGAGCCAATTATTTTAAGCATTTTTTGTATTGGGGTACCCCTAGTTTGGTCATTAGATTAGCTTGAAATATTAGATTATGCTTGGTTTGTAGGTTTGTATTTTAAGGAGGTTTGTATTGGAGTAGCCCCCTATATATATATATATATATATATATAGGCAATGGATCAATGGGGAACTTTTTTAAATCGGTAACTGAGTAACTAAATGTGGACCGTACAATATGATATAAATGAATGGTTGTAATAAAAACTTAGAACAAAGTCACGTGTTACATGTCCATCATCTGTATAACCGTTTCTCATGGTATTGCTTTTACATATCAATTTTTTTTTAATTTCAATTTTATAGAACAATATTTTTTATTCATTTCAAATTTTAACATTTTCTACAAAACGTTATACAACATTAGATAACAACATACATTTTAATTTTAACATAAATATTTACAGAACATAGAATTATTAAACTTATTTTAAGAGAAAATGTAGTTTTTATTTATTTAGTATTTTTCTACAGGACATAAAAATAATACAAAATACAAAATTTACAAAAAATAGTTAATCAAATAATACGTCACACATGTTCTGTATTATTTCACCGAACATTTAAATTCAAAATTTTACAGAACATGATAAATATAAAATTTAGCAAAAAATACAGAACACAAAATAGTATTATAGTACATAAAATTAAAATTACAAAACATGTAAAAATGCATAATACAAATTTAATAGAAAACATAAAAAAATACAGAACCCACATTTAGCCAACAAAACATACAGAAGATAATACAAAAATACATGTACAGAACATGAATGAAAAATACATAACATAAAATAGTAAAAATAAAATATTCTACCTAAAAAATTTACAGGAAACACCAAAAAGGCTTAAAACACATAAAAATTAGAAAAATACACACTTAAAGTGAAAAAAAATAATAATATAACTTACAAAATAAATAATAAAAATACAAAGCTTGAAAATTAAACACTGACCTTAACAAATGTACATAACAAAAAAATTAAGAGCACACAAAAAAGTACATGATAGAATAGAATTAAAAAATTATTACATAAAAGATTATGAAATTTACAAAATAGTACATATAATAAATTAATTATATATCCTTTTGGTGTTGTGCTGTGCTGTTCTTTTTTTCATTTGCCCTCACGTGGGTCTCCGTATAAAATGCCTTTTGTTTACTACATCTAGGGTTAGGATTTTAGTTCCTTAGTTACCCATTTATTAGAAGGTGATTAGATTTTAAATTATTAAAATATGAATAATGTGGAGAAAGATCTCTTTAATTTGGCAATATCAACGAAAATTGTGAGTTAAATAATAATTTGATGTCAAATATTCTTCAAATTGACTCGAAGATAAGGAAATTGAGCGGCTCGCACTTTAACGAGATATATAAAATACTGTTGATTACAGTTTATAGCGTGCGTGTGCTCCTTTTATCATTGTTTTAAAAAATGAAAACAATTAAGTGCAGAAAACATGACAACAAAAGAGAAAATGCCCAAAATGCCTACATTTGGAGACACATGGCCCGATATGCTGAAATGCGGAAGTAGTGGCCCGATATGCCCACGGGATACGCATCCCTGTCATGCGTGTAATGAGATGCGCATCTCTAAAATGCGTAACAGGGATCACGCATCTGAGAGATGCGCAATGACGTCAGCTAACGTCATTATCTCATTTGCTGCAATGGTGTCGTCTGAGCTCCAAAATCTCCAAAAAATTGCACCCATTCGTTCTTCTTATTCCGACAATGTCCACTGATTCTGAGATAATGAAAAGGAAGCCCATGCCTGCCTCTCCGTTTCTTCATGACTGATTTGTGTGTTTTGGCCCCGCAGGGGCGTGCACAAGCTTCTCGGAAAAACGGATCGAAAAATGGATTTGTTTTTGGGGCTTTGCAATCCGGCGAAACAATCGAAAAAAGAGGGATATAGGCATACAGTGGCGGATGCAGGATTCAAAACATGGTGTGTCACCCATTTGAGATGTACATAGCAAAAAAAAAAGTCATATAACAATAAAAATTACTTCAAAGTTACTACAATTGTTGTCGATGAGTTTTCATATTTTGATACCTATCTACAATATCACTCATCTTAACATTCAAAAACAAATCTCTCTCTTGATAAGTAATCAAGCAATCATTCAACATTTGATCACCCATACTATTAAGCAATCATTCAACATTTGATCACCCATACCAAGCCCTGAAAACTTCGCTAACAAAAGCTTCACTTCCAGGAGAATATTCAGCTTTAAATAAATAACAAATGAAACGAAAGCGGCATCCTTACCAAACCAAACATACCCAGTATATCCCGCTCAGAGCAGGGTCTGGGGAGGGTAAGTTGTACGCAGACCATGCCCCCGCTTTTTACGGCGGGGAGGCTGTTTCCGTGGAGACCCTCGGCTACGTGCAAGACTAATACGGTGGGTGATATATACACAGCAATCCAAATGGTACGAAAATGTTCAAAGCAATACCTGAGCCCATGGCGTTCTCCACATGGGACCTACCCGCCTGCTTAGAATTATGTTACTCAGGTCCTGATGCGCTCCGCTCTACCAGCTTGTGAGAATAGCTCCGGTCGGGTCCCCTGCAAAATAAACCACAAGCAAACGACAACAGACCAAACCAACCGAGTCACACATACCCAGTATACCTCACACAGGGAAAAGACCGGTCGAGTCTCCCTGCAACTGCAACTCCCTGCCACTGCAAAATCGGTAAACAGAAGACAATAAAAACGAAAAAAGACAACGAAAAAGCTGAAATTCTAAGATAAAGCTAACCGAGACAACCCAACTCTGAGGCTCTCCATAATAGAGCCGCTCCCTAAAAGAGAATCCACTACTCTGATATGACGCCTCCAAGAGCACCTGTCAGCTGTCATGGTCTCATTCAGGTCCAAGGCCTTCAGATACATCCTAAGCTGATCTTCCCACGACCTCCTCGGTCTGCCTCTCCTCCTCACCCCAATCACCGAGAGACTCTCGACCCTCCTCACTGGGGCTTCGGCCAACCTCCTACGGACGTGACCAAACCATCTCAACCTCCCTTCCCTGACTTTCGCCGAAAGAGGCGCCACTTCAAGCTCGCTCCTAAACACCCCATTCGGGATTCTATCTAACATCGTGCGCCCACACGACCACCGCAACATCCTCATTTCCGCCGCTTCCAGCTTTCTTTCGAGGGCCTTCTTCGCCGCCCAACACTCAGAACCGTAAAGCATCGCAGGCCGGATTGCCGCTCTATAGAATTTCCCTTTCAACTTTAAAGGGACCTTCTTGTCGCACATCACCCCTGACGCTGCCCTCCACCTTAGCCACCCAGCCTTGATACGATGTTTGACATCGTCTTCCACCTCACCTTCCTTCTGGATGATCGAACCTAGATACTTGAACTTATCCGTACTAGGTACGATCTGATCTTGAATCTTAACCTCCACTCCTCCCTCGCTGTCCTCACCACTGAAGTTACACCAAAGATACTCGGTTTTAGATCGGCTCAAACATAAGCCTCGGGACTCCAAAGTTGATCTCCATAGTTCCAGCTTCTCATTCACCTCCCCCCTCGACTCTGCCACTAACACGATATCATCAGCGAAGAGCATGCACCAAGGGACAGCATGCTGAATCCCTCGCAACATGACATCAAGGATAAGGGCGAAAAGAAGAGGACTTAGGGCCGATGTAACACCCCCAGATCCGGGGTCAGGGATCTTGTCGTTGCGGTCTCAATATCCAACCACAAAACCAACATAATCTAAATTACAACCTTGTGACCCAAAACAACAACATAAAACACACCCGTTATAGTCCCAGAGATGAAATCAGAGTAATCGTCAATATTATTAATCACAAGTTTGAGTTCTTACAACCCAAAGAATTACAATTTTACAATTACATGCTCTTTGCCATCCATTGATATATGCCATATATATAAATACATTAGAGGATCAAATGCTAACAACTAGCCTACCAGAAGCTGCATCCTCAGCAATGGTAGCTATGACCTCATCGGTTAATCCTCTGACGGCTGACACCTGCTTATGTTGGGCATGCCTTGCGCGGCCATCTGATCTAGCTGTTGTTGTGATATAAATAAATAAAGCAAGGGTGAGCAATAGCCCACCAAAAATATAATTGAACAATGATAATATATAACAGTCCAAATATCTTTGAAACCATATGCCATGCATTAACGATGTAGTACCAATATAAGGTATGAGATGAAGTTACAAGGTAACTCAAAATATATTTGTTTTGAATAAATATCTGCTATGTCAAAGATGAGCCAGATATTATCAACTTTTTATAATAGAGGAACTTGCAGGAAGAATATTGCAATTCCAATTCAAACACTTTTCAAACCTGCCAATAATGATAAGGTTGCAGGAAGTTTCCAACATTGAGAGATGAACTAATACTGGAGTTTGACGCGCCAGGAGACATAGCATTTACACGATGATCAGTCGCATGTTATGCTCCCCACCTCTTGTTTACTACATGCAGAAGGAAGCACCGACGGATTTACTTGTCTACCACCCTCTGGAACCCCCCGGCCAACGGTTGGGCCATTTGCTGGACCGGCGCCACTGGGTCACTTACGCATCTCCTAGTTCATTTCACATCCATAACTTTGAAACGTGAAGTTCCTCCCCCTTTCCCCAAGTATATTACTTGTTGATAGGACTCCACAAAGTAGTCGTATCTAGTTGGAAAGGAAAAATCACCAATATTTCCCAAGCTGATGCTTGTTAATGGATATAAACTTGTTCCATCAATTCTTACCCCTCGAGCGTTGAGGAGGTAACCAAACAGACTCATATCGATGCTTGAAAGAATCAAGATGTGAGTGACAAGATAGTTTTAGCAAGTATAGGACCGGGCAGCCCAATAAATAACATCTCTCAAGTGAGGTCCCCTTATATACGTTTGGAAGTTGAGCGAGTATTTAAATCTTCTTTAAGATAGATTTAAATAAAAATAGAGTTTTGGAAACCTCCCCTTGATAAAAATAGTCATAAACTACTCCAAAATATTTTACACCATATCTGACGGTGACATATAATCTTTGAATAATATGAATCATTATAAAAGAACTTAAAAGGATTTAAATAAATATTCCAAGAATATTTATTAACTCAATATTAATTAAGGAATATGAATAAATCATAATATTACTCGTAAGTAATCCTCGAATGAATATTTAGAATTCTTTACTAAATAACTCTCTTCTTTATATGAATATTCCAGATAATATTCATTAATTAAATAAACTCAAATAAATGTTTAAAATAATGTTCACTAAATAAATCCAATCTTAAATGGATATTTGAAAATAATAATGTTTATTGGTGAAATAAACACCCCTTGGATATTTGATATAATATTCATTAAATTAATAATGAATATTCAACTTTAAATGATATTTATTGATGAAATAATTGTCGACTGAATATTTGAGGCAATATTCATTAAATAAATAATGAATATTCAATCTTAATAATATTTATCGAAGAAATGATTATCGAATGAATATTCGAAATTATGTTCAATAATTGAATCGACTTTAAATGAATGTCGAAGATAACATTTATCGTCTCAAGGGAATATTCAAAATAATATTTATCGATGAACTGAAGTTCGAATCAATGTTCAACTAATATTTATAAAATAAATAGAGATTGAATGAATATTCGAAATAATATTCATTTAAATAAATAAGGCTCGAATGAACATTAAAATAATATTCATTAAATAAATAACTCGAATGAATATTCAAAATAATATTTATCGAAGAAATAAGAATGAATATTCTCTAAGTAAATAACTTAACTGAGGGTTCGAAATAATATTCGAATATTAAATCGACTTTAGATAAATATTAAAGATAATGTTCATCGAATAATTAAATATCTGATGAATAACCCGAATAATATTTATCAAATAATCTCAAAGGAATATCTCAATAATATTCGCCAGATAATAAATGGGAAATAATTACTTAATTATTTTCCTCTGAAAATAATATCAATATATCAAGGAATATCGACTCCCGGTCTATAATCAAAGAATGAGATTCATCTGCCCTTTGCTTAAGGGTCTCAGTGATATCCGGCTTATAACTGATATATTACTATCTAGCTTATAAGCCAACAATAAATTCTAGGAACAAGTATATCAATTTGACTTTGAAAGTAGGCATGCATGCTATGGCATATGTATAACAGAAAGCATATATATATATTCACAACAACAGCCTTATAAAAAGGATTTGAAACTTGCCTGGAAATCGGGTGCGGGTAGGGGTAGTGGTAGCGTGTCCCGGGTCAGCCTGATGATCTATAAATAGCCACGGCATTCGGGATTAATCACTTAACACCTTTCAAAAGGTTAAGTATAACTTAACTTAAATCGAAACACGTTTTCAAGTCGTTTCGTTATACCCCTCTAATTCACTCTTATTATTGCTTTTATTACCCGATACTTGTTCGCTACTAAAGCATGACATTACACTTACATATGGTAAGTATTTAAATCGTATAAGTTTTAAAGTCGAAAGATTAGACCTCGATATTTATCGATCGTTTTCTAAGTGGTTTACCGAAGTTATAACCAAGTATACCTTTTAGGGGTACTTTCGTACTTAACCTAGATTCGAACATTTTTATAAAATCGGAAAACGATCCATTTGACATGCGGTCTTCTCCCACACCTTCCTTTTTATCTCTATTATTTAATTATTAAGATTCGCCACTGATTTCGCAATATTAAAGGGATCCAATTTCGGTTACGAACTTTTGATTACGGTTCCGAACCACTTTTACGAATTTAATCATAACTCCTAAACCGTAAGTCCGTTTCATGCGATCTTTATATCAAAATGAAGCTTATAACATAATCTAGCCTTTCATGGCAAAATCCGAGACTGGACAGTGTGTTCATGCTACTGCTAATCACGGTTTCTTAAGGCTAACGACAATCGGGCATTACGACGGCTATGTTTACATGATTTCCAAATTTCAAACCATCCAATAATCATAGTTTCCACTCCAAACAACATATACATGTTATTCAACCATGAACTAAGACCAAGCAATGTCTTTCCGTTCATCTAAACTAATTTCACATTTAATAAATCCCAATCATAATCTTAAGGTCCTAAACATGCATTAAATCCATATAACTCATCTAAAATACCAAAACTTAAACTAAGAGCTTGGTTTTCAAGAGTGGTATACCTTCCTTGGTGTATGTATGAACTTATCAAGCCTTGTTTAGCCCTTATCTAGCCTTAGTATAGCTTGAATAATCAAAAGAAATCAAGAAATAAAAGTTAGTTTATGAAGAACACTATTCATCATCATCTTTGATGATTTATTTTAAAATGATAAAAGATGAATTTGAAGCTGAAATTTCTAGGAGATCATTACCATGATATGTAGTACTTACCATAAAAATTTGAAGAACAAGTGATGGTTGGAAGTTGGACTTCCAATTAGCTAAGAATGGGCAGATTTTTATGAAGAAATGGAGAGAAATGGTGGTGGTTTGTTTTGTTTTGGTGATTTATGGCTAATACATGTATAACCCTTGCATATATAATGGATGCATCTCTTTTAATGTGTTGTTGGCAATCCAATGGTGCCACTTGTTGCTTCCTCATTGGGCCAAGTGTTGGCACTACAACAAACAACTCCATTTTTGCAAGAATGCAATTACACCACTCATCTTGTAGTTGACTTATAAGGATGTTACTTGGGTTTATCCTTTTCCCACCAATTGCACTTGTTTGTCTCTTGGTTATTTATTCGTTCCTTTGTCCGGGTATTACTCAATTTCCTTGCTTGTTCGTTGATCGTTCGAGGGAATAACTCATTCGTTTCTAGTTAGGGTTTTACCGAAAACCTTCTTAATATTTCTAATACTATTCTTCATCTTACTTAATACTTCTCGAATTTAAATTCCTTAATTCCCTTTTATAACTCCTTAAGTCTTGCAGTATCCAGGGAAATCTCGGAGAAAATAAAAGTGCTCTTTTTCTGAATCCGACAGCTTTTACATACACTTATTTTCCTCCTGGATCACTAATACGAACTCAGAAATCCGTTCCGAATACCGGGTATAACATTATTATAATAATTTTCCAAATTCCACCAAAATCACTATTCACCACTTATTTTTATTTAATTCCTATAATTAGGAAAATGAACCTGGTTCACCCTCGAGTGTTCCTTAACCTTTTTACGGAACCGCTGGACTTATAATAGATATTGATTTGGATGACACGAGAATAATCTTACTTGAAGTAATCTTCTCATATTCTTAGGAGATAGATCATTCTTATCTATGCTGTCAACCAAAAGTATTCTGCATGACATATAAATAATTGAATTCAAATCCATTCCATTCATTTAATAGACATTCGTTACACCGCAGTCATAACCATTATTCATTCCCATACTATTACATAATAAAAAGTTTTAATTCTACCAAAAAATCTGGGTTCTTACAGTCTCCCCTCCTTAAAAGGATTCCGTCCCGGAATCAGGTAGAAGACAATTGGGTACTTGTTGGTTATTTCGCTTTCCAATTCTCTGGTCGATCCTTACACATTCCAATCTTTCTAAAGCACATCGTACTGGTGTTACAATACACCCTTTATCCGTTCTACCAATTCTTTGATACTTTCGCATGACACATTATCCGGTATACGCTCTTGTCCGGTCTTATACTATTAACCTTATTGGTACGTGCAGTGACTTCGGTATCACTAACGCGCTACGAAGTCCGGGGATAACCTCACTCGAAATTTTGCAATTCCTAATCGCTTTAATCTTCGCAATCTCGTCGTATATATATTTAGGTGGAAAAATTTATCGAGAGATCACTGTGATCAATGAACATTTGTTATATTGCATAGCTAGTACAGAAGGGGGCCAGCCTTTAGTACTTGACAAGCAATTAAACAATTAATGGCATTCCACTTAGACTTCTATCACACAGACAGAGAGTCACGTAGTAGTACCTCCCCTCCTTAAAGGGTTGTTCTTCTCAATTTAGAAGAAGATAAATAGGAGTGGAGAAAAGAAAAGATTTTCAGAGAATTATAGAAATTTTTCTTGATCGTTAAATATCATACTTAAAATTTTCCTCTGAACTATAGAGGTTTATCAGAGAAGAAAAATTATCGTAATCGTATCAAATACCACTATATCGTAATCTCACAAGTCAACATATCCTCGTTGCTCGACCCATCATTCTATGGACCTATGTTCTTGTTCAATCTTAGCAACACTCATCATCACAAATCTTTCAACCTCTCAGGTTAAATCTTAGATTTCTCGCTTGACATTATTATTACTGACATTTCATGCCATGACACTGGCCATTTCATATTCATAATTCTAACACCATCAGGTTGTCATTCCGAGAGCTCGTTAAGAAAACCCATTCATCACTCCATTCATAACATTCCTTGCTTCACATTCCATAATTATTTCCCAATCTTTTCTTTATCAATCACATCCTTCATATTGTCTAATTCTTATTTACTCTTGTTGTTTAACTCTATCGTCACCTCAGTGTTGAGACACTCGCCACCTTTACTCAATACGTGTTACACGTTTGGGGTCGAATTTTCCTTTGTTCAACCGTCTAGATTTCACTTTCTCATTCCATGAGTCTCTTTATTTCTCAATCAACTATTCCATATTTCCTCGGATTTTCCAAACTTAAAAGGAGTCAATTTGTATGTCATTCATGCTCCTAATTCCAACTTTCTGTTTTGGTCAATACCCTTGCACTGTCAATTCCATACTTTTCTCGCTTTATTACTGGAGCTTCTCATGAGTCCTATCTGACTCTCTTATTGATTTTCATCTCTATCAGTCACTTGTCTTCATTTCTACTATAATCATTCTATGAACCATCATATCCGGATTATTTATTACAAATATCCCGTCGTCTCCAAAATTAAACCACCCGAAACTGACCTGGATGATTTCTCTAACTTAGATTCAATTCGACATTTCCACAGTCGTAAACACTTAATTTCTCAGAAGGGTCATCATTGCTTATCATTTACATCGTGTTTGAATCACTAAACATGCGGGGTTCATAATTGTCAATTCAAGATCCTCTTAGGAAAACAAAATAATCAATATTCCCTATCCATAGGGAATGCTTCCTGAACTTGACGTAGATATTACATGAAGCAGATAAAATTGCAGAAGAGCTTCAAGCATCGTAGCTATGCCAAGTTGATGAAATTATCAATCATATATCTTCAGTAGAAGACTGGAAGCTAACGGTTTACTTAGTCAATTTCGTACGAGGTCCTGGTTTACCTCAATATAGGACCTCCTAACGCAGGTAATATGCTTAAGACGACATCAGGAATCGAATCTTTACTTAAACTACTCTTATGGTTGATTCTTGCCCAATCATTAGAGGGAATGTAAATTCCTCCACCATATTCTGACCTTCAAAGTCCTTCTCAATACCATTTCGTTTCTTTGGTATGAGCATTCATAATTACTCCTCAATACTTAAAGTGTCGGCCACCTCATTGGCCTTTCCTGATAATAATTTCTTGCAATCAATGTTTTCTTGATCTATTCAACTCAACTTTTTCTACCTTATTCCCATCACTGTTGGGTGAAAGTATTCTTCCTGAAATTCTGCTGAAGGAAAAATATCCATCAGTCTTTTTCTAAAAGTCATTGCTTCCACCTTTCTGGTGTGAACTTTACTACAGGTACTCCCCATCATATCTAGGATATTTCCTTACTTAACTCCCTTCTCGTTTTAGGATAATCTCAACCTTATTGGTTCAATCCATACTTCCTCATGGTTTCACACATGCTTCATCTGGCCTTATTATTACTATGTCATACATTCCTTATCAAACTTCCCCTTTGAAGTTCAGAACATTACCTCTTCCCTTATAGGGTTTCTTAGGTCATTGTCATCATCCCTCCTGTATCTTCTGGGTACAGGGTATATCGAACATCAATAATCAATTTTTATAACAATTCTGTCTATGTACTTTTCGAGATTCCTTTCCACAAATCCTTACAGGTTCTTTATACTTTGGTCGATTCATTTATATCATCTGATTTCACAATGTCTTTATTAGGGGTGATGTTATCCTTTGTGCATCCCCCAGGGTTCTGAAAATGCACACCTAGAGGGGGGTGAATAGGTGTAAATGGCTAACTATGTATAACTAAAACTGATTTTAAGAATTACCAGAAACAGCTTACTGATTTCGTTTTATGCAGAGACAAATGGTATGCTGAATGCACAGATAATCAGTACAGTAAAGTGCAGAAACAGTAAGCTAAATGCAAACAGTAAGTAAAGAGCAGAAAATAAATAACACAGAGACTTTTAGCCAGGTTCGACCCCTAACCCCTATGGTCTACGTCCTGGTCCCTTACCAACTTGGTAAGAGAATATATTATTGATCACTGAAATAAAACCAATTACAAGATACAATAATATATCTCCCTTAATTCCCAGCTGTTGACAAATGGCGTGCTGAACTCCTGTTTCTGAACTTGCTCTCTAAGCTATACTTCCCAAGTATACTTCTCTAGCAACGTTCACCAAACCCTAGTTCCCTAGCCAAACTGTCCAACAACTAATCCTTACAAATCGAACAATACAATCAATAAAGGATACAACTCAAACTATGAACTCTTTAGAATATAGCACGTAAGAATATATTAAGAGCTCGAGAGAATGAAAGATATAGCAATGAAAAATCGAGTTGTTTGAAATCTTGTGTGCTTGAATATTTTCTCTGAAGTGTTCTCTTGATTGATAGAAACGAAAGAACACAAGAACAAGTTTATATAGCTTCACACCAACGTTCAGAAAATCAATCACCAATTTATTCGAACTGTTAGAATCAATTTCCAACGTTCAATTGGTTAGGGATTTTACAAACGTTCTTGTGAACGTTAGACAGAGGGTTTGGAAGAAAGAAATCGATGAAAACATAACCCTTCTGATTTGTATAGATATAAAACGTGTATAGGAGATTTTGACGAAAGAAAATCTTTTAAGTAAGGAAACTCCTATAAGTTTTATAAAATAATTTAAAGAAAGATATTTGAAAAGATTTGAGCTCCAGAATATATTGTATACGTAATATATAATAAATAGTCCTCACAATATATTTCCTGAATTACATTCATGAGAATTTGTCTTGATAAATAACTTCAGGATTCTGGCAGTTTGCAAATGGCTTGCTGTTTGTGACTGTCTGCTGGAAATAGCTTGCTGGACTGTCTCTGTTGTAGTACAAAATGGCTTGCTGTATATATATTCTCTGTAAACTTAATATATCCTGCAAAACCAAGTTAGTACAACCATAACACAATGTTTTATATCAAACTACAAGCAAATAGCTTGCTGAATGTGATCATCAAAACCATAGGAGTATCAATCTCCCCCTTTTTGATGATTACACAATATTTAGGAGAAATAATAACTCCCCCTAAATCCCTGCATATTAGTATATTTTGATATAAAACAGATTCAAGATAAACAAGCATAATAATCATATCTAAACCGAATATCTTGACCACACAAGCAAATAAATTCTCCTAAATTTCTCCCCCTTAATCCATCAAAAAATTCAACAAAAAGAACATTAGTCCAGGTCTGGAATAAGCATAGAGAAATAAAATTTGAACAGTTAAATCAAGATAGTGACATATAAACAATTCAGATACAAATGGTAAGCCAACGTTACCCATTCTGTGCTTGTCAGCTTGCTGACTACACAGTACACATGCCAAGCTCCATTCGTATGGCTGCAAATCTTTCTTCAGCTAATGGCTTTGTGAAAATATCTGCCAGTTGAACTTCAGTTGAGACAAATACCAACTCAATCTTCCCTTTTGCTGCATTATCTCTCAAGAAATGATGACGAACGTCGATATGCTTTGTTCTTGAGTGATTCACAGGATTCTTGGAGATATTGATAGCACTCGTGTTGTCACAATATATTGGAATCTTGCCACACTTGATATTAAAATCCCTTAGAGTTTGAATCATCCATAAAATTTGAGAGCAACAGCTACCAGCTGCTAGATATTCTCCTTCGGCCGTTGATAGAGCCACAGAAGCTTGCTTTTTGCTTTGCCACGAAACCAAGCTTTGTCCAAGGAATGTACAAACACCACTTGTACTCTTTCTATCAGTTTGAGACCCTGCATAATCTGCATCACTATACCCCACGAGATCAAAAGTATTTGTGATAGGATAGAACAAACAAAGATTGATAGTACCACTTAAGTATTTAAAAATTCTTTTAACCGCATTTAAGTGAGACTCTTTAGGGTTGGATTGAAACCTTGCACAAACACAAACACTATACATGATATCAGGTCTTGAGGCAGTTAAATATAATAAACTTCCAATCATACCTCTATACCTTTTGACATCCACATCCTTACCATTCTCATCTGCAAACAGCTTGCTGTTTTGAGTCATAGGAGTTGTTTTTGCTTTGACATCTTCAAGACCAAATCTTTTGAGCAGATTCTTTGTATACTTGGATTGATGCACATAAATACCATCATTGGTTTGCTTGATTTGAAGACCCAAGAAATAATTGAGTTCCCCCATCATGCTCATGTCAAATTCATTGTACATGCACTTAGAAAACCACTCACACATAGATTCATTAGTAGCACCAAATACAATATCATCCACATATATTTGTACAACAAGAATATCTTTACCATTTTGCTTTGTAAATAGTGTTGGATCGATATAACCTCGAGTAAATCCATTTTTGAGAAGAAACTTACTAAGCCTCTCATACCATGCTCTAGGGGCCTGTCTTAAACCATATAATGCCTTCTTGAGCTTGTAAACGTAGTCATGAAACTTCTCATGTTCGAATCCAGGAGGCTGTTTGACATAGACTTCCTCATCCAGCACGCCATTTAGGAATGCACTCTTTACGTCCATTTGATATAACTTGAATTTCTTGTAGCATGCATAAGCAAGAAGCATTCTGATTGATTCTAAACGAGCTACAGGTGCATATGTTTCTTCAAAATCAATTCCTTCTTGTTGATTATAGCCTTGAGCCACGAGCCTTGCCTTATTTCGAGTAACTGTTCCAAATTCATCCACTTTGTTCTTGAACACCCATTTGGTTCCTATGATAGAAGCATCTTCTGGTGGCTTTACAAGTTCCCAAACATCACATCTCTCGAATTGGTTGAGTTCCTCTTGCATTGCCATGATCCAATTTTCATCTTCTAGTGCTTCCTTGATATTTTTGGGTTCTTCTTGAGCTAAAAAGGCAGCATAAGCACAAAAGTTTGCTTTTCCTCTCCTTGTTGTGATTCCATCTGAGATATTTCCAATGACAAGTTCTGGAGGATGATTCTTTACTGTCCTTGTAGCTTTTGGTAGAGAATGTTGAGCAATTTCTTCATGTGAAATGATTCTGACCACTTCAGCTTGCTGATTTGCATTTCCAGCTTGCTGTTTTCCATTCTCAGTAGTGTTATTGGCTTGCTGACTTCCAGTTTCAGCAGAATTGTTGGCTTGCTGATTTTCAGTAGCTTGATGTTGTATATTATCAATTTCACCTGCAAATTCTTCCTCGTCTCTTGGCAGATCATTGTTAGGTTCTTGAAAAGTAACATCAATAGATTCTTCAACTATATGTTTATTTAAGTTATAAACTCTATATGCTCTACTAGTTAAAGAATAGCCAAGAAAAAACCGAGTTGTTTGAAATCTTGTGTGCTTGAATATTTTCTCTGAAGTGTTCTCTTGATTGATAGAAACGAAAGAACACAAGAACATGTTTATATAGCTTCACACCAACGTTCAGAAAATCAATCACCAATTTATTCGAACTGTTAGAATCAATTTCCAACGTTCAATTGGTTAGGGATTTTACAAACGTTCTTGTGAACGTTAGACAGACGGTTTGGAAGAAAGAAATCGATGAAAACATAACCCTTCTGATTTGTATAGATATAAAACGTGTATAGGAGATTTTGACGAAAGAAAATCTTTTAAGTAAGGAAACTCCTATAAGTTTTATAAAATAATTTAAAGAAAGATATTTGAAAAGATTTGAGCTCCAGAATATATTGTATACGTAATATATAATAAATAGTCCTCACAATATTCCTTTGAATCACATGCTTCTAATGTTTAATATTCCTTTGAATCACATGCTTCTAATGTTTCTGGTCCATCCTTCCACTGAATTGAACTAGACTTATACTTGGTTCCTGACAATAGCCTTATTACTAGTTTATCACAGACTCACTGGTCTTCTTCTCTTGTAGGTTCTGAGATCATTGTCTCACTTACTACTTCCTTATATTCTTTATCCATTCAGGCTATCACTTTCCATTATCTTTACTTTCTAGGCTGATCCATTCATAAAATGGACATCTCACTGGATAAACCACCTCATCAATCTCAATCGACTTTATAAATTATAACCTAGGAAATCTGCCTTCTCATGGCGAATTATCATTAATAAGATTCGCACTAATCCATTTATCAAATAATGTGGCACTTGTTGCCTCTATCTCAACTGCTCCTGGAGACTCTGCTCCCTGACATATATTGATGCCTTTGATAATCATGCATCATTCTCACTCTTTTCCCTCTGATCTGGAAGTCTCTAAGGATTCTTATCTAACCCCATATAAGATCTCAAGTAATTCCCCGAATCCGTTTTGTTTGCTGGTACTTTATCCGGCAGTCCAGCTATAGATCCAATATACCTCTTTAATTCTCTTCATAATGTATCAGTTCTTTACGCTCACTTCTCTGAGCACTATATCTAGATTCTTACAGTCTCTCTGGCTGCAGCCCTCATCTCCTCAAGGTAAACTTTCCTGTCTCTAACAGGATTCTCCCCCTCTGCTGGAACCTCTTCCGGGTCCTCAGTAGGGTACTCTATCGCATCCACCATCCGATCGTCAGCATATAATCAGGCATCATCGTGCTGCTGCTCGTATGCCTCAAGGTCTGTCGCCTTACTAGTCGGTACAAGAACGAGCTAAGTTACTATCATGATACTTAATAGTTCCCATAAGGGTTTTATATGTCAATACTACATTAAGTAGTCCGACTATGAACTTGGCAAGAGTTCTTATTATCTTAATAAATTTATTGTTTTAACGTCGCGTCATCTCTGGGATATATAACGCTCTCTCTGATACCATTTCTGTAACACCCCCAGATCCGGGGTCAGGGATCTGGTCGTTGCGGTCTCAATATCCAACCACAAAACCAACATAATCTAAATTACAACCTTGTGACCCAAAACAACAACATAAAACACACCCGTTATAGTCCCAGAGATGAAATCAGAGTAATCGTCAATATTATTAATCACAAGTTTGAGTTCTTACAACCCAAAGAATTACAATTTTACAATTACATGCTCTTTGCCATCCATTGATATATGCCATATATATAAATACATTAGAGGATCAAATGCTAACAACTAGCCTACCAGAAGCTGCATCCTCAGCAATGGTAGCTATGACCTCATCGGTTAATCCTCTGACGGCTGACACCTGCTTATGTTGGGCATGCCTTGCGCGGCCATCTGATCTAGCTGTTGTTGTGATATAAATAAATAAAGCAAGGGTGAGCAATAGCCCACCAAAAATATAATTGAACAGTGATAATATATAACAGTCCAAATATCTTTGAAACCATATGCCATGCATTAACGATGTAGTACCAATATAAGGTATGAGATGAAGTTACAAGGTAACTCAAAATATATTTGTTTTGAATAAATATCTGCTATGTCAAAGATGAGCCAGATATTATCAACTTTTTATAATAGAGGAACTTGCAGGAAGAATATTGCAATTCCAATTCAAACACTTTTCAAACCTGCCAATAATGATAAGGTTGCAGGAAGTTTCCAACATTGAGAGATGAACTAATACTGGAGTTTGACGCGCCAGGAGACATAGCATTTACACGATGATCAGTCGCATGTTATGCTCCCCACCTCTTGTTTACTACATGTAGAAGGAAGCACCGACGAATTTACTTGTCTACCACCCTCTGGAACCCCCCGGCCAACGGTTGGGCCATTTGCTGGACCGGCGCCACTGGGTCACTTACGCATCTCCTAGTTCATTTCACATCCATAACTTTGAAACGTGAAGTTCCTCCCCCTTTCCCCAAGTATATTACTTGTTGATAGGACTCCACAAAGTAGTCGTATCTAGTTGGAAAGGAAAAATCACCAATATTTCCCAAGCTGATGCTTGTTAATGGATATAAACTTGTTCCATCAATTCTTACCCCTCGAGCGTTGAGGAGGTAACCAAACAGACTCATATCGATGCTTGAAAGAATCAAGATGTGAGTGACAAGATAGTTTTAGCAAGTATAGGACCGGGCAGCCCAATAAATAACATCTCTCAAGTGAGGTCCCCTTATATACGTTTGGAAGTTGAGCGAGTATTTAAATCTTCTTTAAGATAGATTTAAATAAAAATAGAGTTTTGGAAACCTCCCCTTGATAAAAATAGTCATAAACTACTCCAAAATATTTTACACCATATCTGACGGTGACATATAATCTTTGAATAATATGAATCATTATAAAAGAACTTAAAAGGATTTAAATAAATATTCCAAGAATATTTATTAACTCAATATTAATTAAGGAATATGAATAAATCATAATATTACTCGTAAGTAATCCTCGAATGAATATTTAGAATTCTTTACTAAATAACTCTCTTCTTTATATGAATATTCCAGATAATATTCATTAATTAAATAAACTCAAATAAATGTTTAAAATAATGTTCACTAAATAAATCCAATCTTAAATGGATATTTGAAAATAATAATGTTTATTGGTGAAATAAACACCCCTTGGATATTTGATATAATATTCATTAAATTAATAATGAATATTCAACTTTAAATGATATTTATTGATGAAATAATTGTCGACTGAATATTTGAGACAATATTCATTAAATAAATAATGAATATTCAATCTTAATAATATTTATCGAAGAAATGATTATCGAATGAATATTCGAAATTATGTTCAATAATTGAATCGACTTTAAATGAATGTCGAAGATAACATTTATCGTCTCAAGGGAATATTCAAAATAATATTTATCGATGAACTGAAGTTCGAATCAATGTTCAACTAATATTTATAAAATAAATAGAGATTGAATGAATATTCGAAATAATATTCATTTAAATAAATAAGGCTCGAATGAACATTAAAATAATATTCATTAAATAAATAACTCGAATGAATATTCAAAATAATATTTATCGAAGAAATAAGAATGAATATTCTCTAAGTAAATAACTTAACTGAGGGTTCGAAATAATATTCGAATATTAAATCGACTTTAGATAAATATTAAAGATAATGTTCATCGAATAATTAAATATCTGATGAATAACCCGAATAATATTTATCAAATAATCTCAAAGGAATATCTCAATAATATTCGCCAGATAATAAATGGGAAATAATTACTTAATTATTTTCCTCTGAAAATAATATCAATATATCAAGGAATATCGACTCCCGGTCTATAATCAAAGAATGAGATTCATCTGCCCTTTGCTTAAGGGTCTCAGTGATATCCGGCTTATAACTGATATATTACTATCTAGCTTATAAGCCAACAATAAATTCTAGGAACAAGTATATCAATTTGACTTTGAAAGTAGGCATGCATGCTATGGCATATGTATAACAGAAAGCATATATATATTCAAAACAACAGCCTTATAAAAAGGATTTGAAACTTGCCTGGAAATCGGGTGCGGGTAGGGGTAGTGGTAGCGTGTCCCGGGTCAGCCTGATGATCTATAAATAGCCACGGCATTCGGGATTAATCACTTAACACCTTTCAAAAGGTTAAGTATAACTTAACTTAAATCGAAACACGTTTTCAAGTCGTTTCGTTATACCCCTCTAATTCACTCTTATTATTGCTTTTATTACCCGATACTTGTTCGCTACTAAAGCATGACATTACACTTACATATGGTAAGTATTTAAATCGTATAAGTTTTAAAGTCGAAAGATTAGACCTCGATATTTATCGATCGTTTTCTAAGTGGTTTACCGAAGTTATAACCAAGTATACCTTTTAGGGGTACTTTCGTACTTAACCTAGATTCGAACATTTTTATAAAATCGGAAAACGATCCATTTGACATGCGGTCTTCTCCCACACCTTCCTTTTTATCTCTATTATTTAATTATTAAGATTTGCCACTGATTTCGCAATATTAAAGGGATCCAATTTCGGTTACGAACTTTTGATTACGGTTCCGAACCACTTTTACGAATTTAATCATAACTCCTAAACCGTAAGTCCGTTTCATGCGATCTTTATATCAAAATGAAGCTTATAACATAATCTAGCCTTTCATGGCAAAATCCAAGACTGGACAGTGTGTTCATGCTACTGCTAATCACGGTTTCTTAAGGCTAACGACAATCGGGCATTACGACGGCTATGTTTACATGATTTCCAAATTTCAAACCATCCAATAATCATAGTTTCCACTCCAAACAACATATACATGTTATTCAACCATGAACTAAGACCAAGCAATGGGGGTGTTTGGAAGTTAGAGGTTTGGGATAAAATTAGAGGTTTGGGGGTAGATTAGAGGTTTGACCAAATGAAACATCTAATGTGAGTGTTTGGTTGTTAGAGGTTTGAGTTAGAGGTTTGGGATCAAAAAGCTAATTTTGAAAAAGCTCATTTTAGGAGCTTTTTCAATTAGAGGTTTTCTATGTGTCACAAAAAGTTATTCAAAAAGCTATTTACCAAACGCTTTTATTCAAAACAGCTAATTTCAATCCGCTAGTCAAAACAGCTAATTCAATCCGCTAGTCAAAACAGCTAATTCAATCCGCTATCAGCTAACAGCTATCAGCTAATTGCCAAACAGGGCCAATGTCTTTCCGTTCATCTAAACTAATTTCACATTTAATAAATCCCAATCATAATCTTAAGGTCCTAAACATGCATTAAATCCATATAACTCATCTAAAATACCAAAACTTAAACTAAGAGCTTGGTTTTCAAGAGTGGTATACCTTCCTTGGTGTATGTATGAACTTATCAAGCCTTGTTTAGCCCTTATCTAGCCTTAGTATAGCTTGAATAATCAAAAGAAATCAAGAAATAAAAGTTAATTTATGAAGAACACTATTCATCATCATCTTTGATGATTTATTTTAAAATGATAAAAGATGAATTTGAAGCTGAAATTTCTAGGAGATCATTACCATGATATGTAGTACTTACCATAAAAATTTGAAGAACAAGTGATGGTTGGAAGTTGGACTTCCAATTAGCTAAGAATGGGCAGATTTTTATGAAGAAATGGAGAGAAATGGTGGTGGTTTGTTTTGTTTTGGTGATTTATGGCTAATACATGTATAACCCTTGCATATATAATGGATGCATCTCTTTTAATGTGTTGTTGGCAATCCAATGGTGCCACTTGTTGCTTCCTCATTGGGCCAAGTGTTGGCACTACAACAAACAACTCCATTTTTGCAAGAATGCAATTACACCACTCATCTTGTAGTTGACTTATAAGGATGTTACTTGGGTTTCTCCTTTTCCCACCAATTGCACTTGTTTGTCTCTTGGTTATTTATTCGTTCCTTTGTCCGGGTATTACTCAATTTCCTTGCTTGTTCGTTGATCGTTCGAGGGAATAACTCATTCGTTTCTAGTTAGGGTTTTACCGAAAACCTTCTTAATATTTCTAATACTATTCTTCATCTTACTTAATACTTCTCGAATTTAAATTCCTTAATTCCCTTTTATAACTCCTTAAGTCTTGCAGTATCCAGGGAAATCTCGGAGAAAATAAAAGTGCTCTTTTTCTGAATCCGACAGCTTTTACATACACTTATTTTCCTCCTGGATCACTAATACGAACTCAGAATTCCGTTGCGAATACCGGGTATAACATTATTATAATAATATTCCAAATTCCACCAAAATCACTATTCATCACTTATTTTTATTTAATTCCTATAATTAGGAAAATGAACCTGGTTCACCCTCGAGTGTTCCTTAACCTTTTTACGGAACCGCTGGACTTATAATAGATATTGATTTGGATGACACGAGAATAATCTTACTTGAAGTAATCTTCTCATATTCTTAGGAGATAGATCATTCTTATCTATGCTATCAACCAAAAGTATTCTGCATGACATATAAATAATTGAATTCAAATCCATTCCATTCATTTAATAGACATTCGTGCGCAGTCATAACCACTATTCATTCCCATACTATTACATAATAAAAAGTTTTAATTCTACCCAAAAATCTGGGTTCTTACAGCCGACCCCTGATGAAGCCCTATCTCAACAGGGAAAAAACGGGAGTCACCCACTGGGGTCCGGACGCAAGAACTAGCTTAGGAATACATGTCTTGAATCGCCCTAACGTACGTCGACGCCACTCTCCTCTCTTCAAGGCTCTTCCAAATAGCTTCCCGGGGGATGCTTTCATAAGCCTTCTCAAGATCAACGAACACCATATGAAGGTCTTTGTGACGCTCCCTGAACTTCTCCATAAGGCGTCGGACGAGATGGATGGCCTCGGTCGTCGATCTCCCCGGCATAAAACCGAATTGATTCTCTGAGATTTCAACTTCTCTTCTAATCCGACATTCAACCACTCTCTCCCAAAGTTTCATAGTATGACTGAGTAATTTAATACCCCGGTAGTTACTACAACTCTAGGCATCGCCTTTGTTCTTGAAAAAAGGGACCACGATACTATGCCTCCATTCAGTTGGCATCTTAGCACCCAAGATGAGATCATTGAACAGATCTGCTAGCCATTGAACGCCAACCTCACCCAGACAAAGCCACGCCTCGATTTGGATCTGATCCGGGCCAACCGCCTTCCCTCTAGCCATCTTAAGAAGGGCACCCTTGACTTCCTCCTTGCTGATACGCTCACAGGAACCGATAGAAAGCACCAACGAAGGAGGGACCTCTCGCTCCACACCAGTACCACTCCTCCTAGCCTCATTGAAAAGATTATGGAAATACGAACTCCACCTCTCCTTGATAGCCTCTTCCTTCAATAACACCTGGCCTGAATCATCCTTAA
The DNA here is from genome assembly GCA_037693485.1 of Kitagawia praeruptora. Taxonomy (NCBI): domain Eukaryota; kingdom Viridiplantae; phylum Streptophyta; class Magnoliopsida; order Apiales; family Apiaceae; genus Kitagawia; species Kitagawia praeruptora. The sequence goes on from CM075352.1 coordinate 155,882,974, forward strand.
CAAACTTAACAGAACCCAGGTCGCGCCGCTCTCTCTCCCTAGCTTTAGCTAGTTTAAAGATAGCGTTCGCTCCTTCCTTGGTATCTAGGCGCTTGTAAAGCCCCTCATAGGCTTCCTCTTTGGCTTTCGCCACGGCCTTTTTTGCCTCTCGTCTCGCCACCTTGTACGCTTTCATCTTCAGAGTCCTTTCCGCCCCTGCACCCATGAACAAAAGCTCTTTAAAGAGCGCAAGTTTAGCCTTAACTATCTTTCGAACCTCCTCGTTCCACCACCACGACTCCTTATGACCACTGAACCTTCTTGAGGAAACCCCCACCACCTTCTCGCCCATAAACCGAATAGCCTTCGCCACGTTAGACCACCTACTGTTAGCATCTCCACCACGCGCAAAACAACCTTCGTTGGACAGAGACTCCCTGAATCCAGTAGCCTTCTCGCCCTTCAAATCCTTCCACAGGATTCTTGGTCTGAACTCTCTCGACCTGCGAACAACTCGACCCCCCATGACTAGATCCATGGCCAGCAGCCGGTGCTGAGATACACACGCCTCACTCCGGAACACCTTGCAATCCACGCACGCCCTAGCATCCCGACTGCGCAAAAGTAGGTAATCGATTTGAGTGTTGTGCCCCCCACTACTAAAGGCGATGAGGTGCTCAGGCCTCCTCTGAAAAATAGAATTCACAATTACCAACTCCTGGGCAGTAGCAAACTCCAACAACGCTGACCCACCGGCATTCCTGGCCCCGAAGCCAAAACCCCCAAGTGCGCTGGGATAGCCATCTACATTCTCACCAATATGACCATTGAAATCGCCACCCATCACTAAGAATTGGTCGTCGGGAATACTTCCGACCAATTCATCTAAATAGACCCAGAAGGCCTTCTTCTCTGAATCGCCCAAACCGGCTTGAGGGGCATACGCACACACCACGTTCACCACTTCTCCCCAACCACGACCCTGACGGATATGATCCTGTCGCTGCACCTCTTCACTTCAACGACGTTGTCTTTTAGATCCTTCGTCAACAGAATACCCACTCCGTTCCTGGAGTTGACAAGACCTGAGTACCACAATTTATACCCGTTTGCTTCTCTGGAGTGGGCCCCCTTCCACCTAGTCTCCTGAATACACGCCACATCCACTCTTCGCTTCTTCAGCACGTCCACTAACTCCAAAAATTTTCCCGTTAAGGTACCTAAATTCAAACTGCCAACGCGCAAACTATGCGACATTGTCAAAACAAACGAGCAAAAACACACACAATACCCACTAAAAGAACAAAATACACGCAGAACCCACTAAAAGGAGGTAAGATTAGGCTCGCACTACAAGGATTGACAAAAAATTTACTAAATTAATTACAAAATAACTACAGTTTGGATTCGAACAGAGGAGATAAGAGGAGATAATAAGCTTGAGATTAGCAACGAAACAAGCTCGACTACGGGAAGAACATCACAAATGATCACCAAACAAATTGCTGAGAATTATAAACAACACCAAAACGGGGAATATTAAGTTCAATAATAACAAACACAAAATAAAATGAAACCGGGGGATGAGAACCAGGGGGAAGAGAGCTTGATCGAAGGAGGTGGAAATGGGTGGGTTTGAGATGAGGGAAAGTAAATATGGGCTGATGGGTCGGGGTTCAATGGAATGGAAAACGAACTGGAGATGGGAAGTTTGTTTTGCGAGCAACGAACGAAAAGAGGGAGTGGGGTGTGGCGAGTAGTTTGGACGGTTCGCTGAAACTGATTTCAAACGAAAACAGGGGGTGGGAGAGCTTGCTGAGACTGAAGGGGGCGAAAGGAGCACACCGAGGTGATTACCGAGGGGGCGAAAAATTTCGGTGAATACAGGGGAGTAAATACTTACAGGATGGCAATGATAACGAGATGATAAGGGAGTTGGACTGAATGGAGTAACAAGAAGCGCGCAAAAAGACAACTACAAAATGTAAAGTAGAGAGAAACAGAGCAAGCGATGGTGTAAGACAACAGATTCAACCGAATTAGAAATGGGAGGGGAGAGGGAAGAGGGAGGATGGGAGAGGGAAGAGGGAGGATGGGAGAGAGAAGGCTACGCTGTATATACGATTAGAGTTCCGGCAATACGCCGGTCAGAGAGTACCAATCTGACAGATGCAGCCGCTAACGGCTAGTTTGAGCTAGAGAGTAGAGACAGAGCTTTTAGACTATTACTACCGAGTAGTTTTTAACAATTAAAAGCGGCATCCTTATGGACACTATATTCAAGCCAAGGTCTCCAAGTATTAAACCACTTAGCTTTGAACCGACGATCCTTTGTCCCGATTAATGTAGGTGGAAATACATAATCTTCCGGTTGACAAGGCCCCCTTTGTATGTACGTTCGCCTTACTAAATCCCTCTCATTCGGATGAAAATCAATCATTTTTTTTCTTTTGCCAGGGTCTTGTGAAAGATTAACAATATCAAAGTCGTGTGGAGCTATATTAACTGATGGAGAAGAACCTTGCTGTCTTGGTTGAGGTGCTCGATTGATATTAATTTCTGATTCACTTACTTGAGCTTGAGAAGCATTTTCCGTAATTGGTTTTTTGGTAAAGAAACTAGAGATATCTCTTGTATTTGATCTTTTCATTGTGTTAATATTGAAACAAGCAACGCTGTTTATCCACAAATCAATACATAATTACAAAATCTCATTGTGACATTTCAACAAACACCATGTAGTCTTTTTTTTTTTTTTATCAAACTGCACTAAATCACTAATTCAGTTGCTCAATAATGGTTTTTGAGAATTTGGAGAATGAATTTATAGGAAGAAGTTGGAGAATGAATTTATAGGAAGAATTCACTAATTTAGAGATGGACAGAGATGACAGCAGTGAGCAGAGGAGAGTTTTGGATGTTTCATGTTTGTAACTTAATAAAAGTATTAAACAGAAAGGCATGCACGCGCGTTGCTAATTTGTAAACAATTTTTTTTTTTTTTAAATATTGGTAGGTCCTGTGACCTATGGTGAACAAGGTTACATCCGCCACTGTAAGCATATAGAGGAGGACAAGTCGATCCATTTGGTATATTGTATGGTATCGTTCGATGCCTGTAGGTGGTGAAAAGGATGGTTGAAGTTTTCGAAAAAAACTCATCTCCGGCTAGAGGAAGAAGACGATGAACAATGATGGTGGACACGCATATTGAACATGCGCATCTATTGTCACGCATGCTTAAGATGCGTGACCCAAGTACTATTCACGAGCTCAGACTTCGGTTTTGTGAAAGACACGCATGTGTCAAAGGAGTGTCTGAACACTCCTTTCCCACATGCGTATTTGGTGGGTATTTAGGGTCATTTCTCCCGAAAATAGCTATTTTGGACCAAAAATTTTGGAAATTGGGTATTTAGTATCATCACCCACATACAACAAAATACCTAAACTTTTTCTCATGCTTCTGTACGAAAGAACTGATTGAAAATTGCATTATAAATATCACAGTAATATGTTTAAAATTTCATTTCTAGAATTTTCCAAAATACAATTTTCCACGTATAAATCTCATCACCATATATATTCCAGTGTTCTAAAACAAGGCCGCCTAGCCGTTTAAGCGGTCCGCTTAAGTGTCGAAGGTCCCCCAACCGTTCCGATTTTATGTTAGCCGCTTATTCCCCGATTTTATATAATTATTAAATATATATATACTTATGTATATAAATAATTAAATATATATTATATAATCCGCTTAATTGGTCCGTATTGAAATCCGCTTAAGCCCCTGCCTAGCCGCTTAAGCGCTCGAAGGTCGTCTATAGAACCGCTTAACGCTATTTAGAACCCTGATATATTCACAAAAAACACGTATTGAAGTCATGGACTTTCACTCAAAAAAAACCAAGGAAAACAGTCATGGACCAAAGCCCAAATGAAAATATTTGGACACCAAAAAATAAAAAATAAAAATCTGTTGCACAAAGAAAAAACCCTAAATAAAACAGCACTAATATATAAATGTGGCCTAGGCTAGCCATCATACAGTGTTATATACATAGAGATACAGCATACAAACAACAAGAAAATAAAGTATCACAAAGGGGTTTTCTCCATCTGTCATTTTCTCAAAGAGGGGTGGTCCACTTTGAGAAGAAGAGAAGAGTTGAATCCTCTCTCTCTCTCTCTCTGTCAGCAGCAGCCATTCAACTACCCCTCTTTACTATCCCCTCACCCCCCCCCTTCAGATTTCTGGTGAGTCTTGCCTTTCAAATCTTGTTTTTTAATCATGTTTGTGTTTGTGTGTGTTTTGCTTGATGGGGTTTTGTTGTTTTGGTGCTAGTAGGCTTTCTTGGTTCTTTAAACAGGTTGGATTGGTGTAAAAAAGTAATCTTTTTTTATCATGTGTGTGTTTGTGTGTTTTGCTTGATGGGGTTTTGTTGTTTTGGTGCTAGTGGGATTTCTTGTTTCTTGAAACAGATTGGATTGCTGTAAAAAAGTGATCTTTATTATCATTTATGTGTGTTTGTGTGTTTTATTTGATGGGGTTTTGTTTATTTGGTGCTAATGGGCTTTATATTGATTCTTGAAACAGATTGGATTGCTGTAGAAAGGTAATCTTTTTGGTATCTGAGAAAGATGGACAACAGGATTCCACCAGGAAGCTTTTTTCAGTACTCACCAACTGGAGTACATGGTGTTCATGGCTCAATGCATAGGTCTTCTTCTCCTTCAGATCGTGAAAGGTAAATTTTGGGATTTTATATTTTTGTTTGTTTTGGACTTGTGTTTATTTGTATACCAAGATTGGAACTTGAGTGGTTTGTTTTGTTTTTCGATACTTTTGGTTTAGAATTTGGTTGTAGAATTGGGTTTTTGTATAAGTTTGTATGGAGTTGTTAGTTGTTTGTCTTCGTAATTGTATTGATTGTGTATAATGGTTGCCAGCTTTGTAAACCTTGAACTTGATGTGCTTTTAGTGTGTAACCATACACGTATATTTTTTTATTTGTTGGTATGTGTTATCTACTTATCTCTGAATTGGCCAGTGAATGTATCCAAATTGAATGTTTTTTCTGACCGTCGATGTTTTATCCTAAGTTTTGTATCTTAATCTCAAGTGTGAAGGTCTAGGTAGGGGGGGGGGGGGGGGTGACCTAATTTTTATGATGGTCTGAATGAGAATTTGTGTTCCTTCAGTACTTTGAGAGATTATGCACTTTTTTTGTTCTGTGTCTCTTTCATTTGAAGGGATTTCTGATGATATCATGCTTGCATCTGATATAATGTGTTACATTTATGTATTTTTTTTCATTTAATGGAAATGAAAAGGTGTTAATGGAATGAATAATGATAGTTTGATATCTTCTTTACGAAAAGAGATTGTTTATGAATGAGGCTTGCTTTCTACACACCTTAAAATTTACATAACTATTTAAGCATGAGATAAAGGTTCTGTTATCTTGTATTTAGGCGCACGTGTGTAATGAAGCAGTTAATAACTTATAATTACATATAAAATTAATTGGCTATTAAACATTATCTTGTTACCTTTATGATGTACCCTTGTTTCATCTTGATTTATCTGGTATTTATTTGCAGATATCTATCAGAATTATTGGCAGAAAGGCAAAAGTTGGCGCCTTTTATGCAAGTTATGCCTGTGTGCAGCAGGCTTCTAAGTCAAGGTTGGTTCAAAAAGTGGTATTTTTTGCTCTGCTATTTCTATATTTTGTCGAACATTAGTAGTGAGTACAATTTCTGTTATCGGCTTCATGGTAAAGAAAGGAATAAAAATGCGTGGAGAGCAAGCTTCCGCCTCTTATGCCTACTTGTAATTATATTTATTGGGGAATAATCTGCTGAAGATATGTTACAGTTATTGTATATGTGGCAGAAGTTGCAATTACTACTATAAGTATTAGCTCAAAATTTTATAATCGTAAAATAACTAATATAGGCATGTAGAACATGTTAGGTCATTGATTTCATACCAAATTGACAAGCAGTGGTACTAAGGGCACGTTTGGGAAATCTTATTTTTCAGAAATAAGTTACTTATTCTGGAAAGAAGTTAGGAAATATATACTTTTTTCTGAAATAAGTAACTTATTTTTGCAAGATAACGAATATTAAACTCCTCATACACATTTTTTTCTAAAAAAAAAGTATGTAAATACGAAATTTTTTCCGAAATAAGTAACTTATAAGTTAATTTTAATTTTTGCCAAACGGCACTTAATTATACTGTCATTCTTGATTGTTAGGTTTAATATGCTCTGCCCAAAACCCAAATTAATGAGTTTACATCAGCAAGCCTATAACTTATATTATTAGGACATTATCTCAATAAATCATAGTCTCGTAGCTGTCTGGATCGTATGTGTAAATTATGATCCTTTGCTACCATAACATCCCTATAATTTTATTGTGATGAAGCTCATACATGATACATGTCCTCGAAGGAATGATAATGGAATGTTTTTTTTTTCCTATTTCCATTAAGGTTTGACAATATATTTGTCCTTCTTTGGAATCTTTGCAAGAGTACATTATGCGTGCAAACCTTATTATCAACTTCTCTAAAATTCTACTTACTTTAGTGCCTGACTGCCACCTCTTCTTGTTAATTAAAACTTGTTAATGTCTAATTGCTCCTTCATTTTCAGAAATCATGCGTGCTTCAGGATTTGCATCGAACCAGAATCTTGTGGATCATGAAAGGTTGGGGAATGAACGCTCATATAGGTCTTTTGGCCAGCAGCCTAACGGAGGACCAGTTGATATGGAGTCCTGGCCTCCAATGCAAACACAGCAAGTAATATTTTTACTATTATTCATGTCTCTTACTATTAGGTCGGAATGAAGTATCAACTAGCTTAGGATACATGTCTCTTAGTATTAGGTTGGAATGAAGTATCAACTAGCTTTTCACCATCTACACCATCGGTATAAAAAATGTATAATAAGTACATGATGATCTCTATTATATTGGCCCCATACACATGTTATTCAGAGAGATTTTATTTCTTCAAAATGTCTAATGGATGATAGTAATTCTGGGACAAAGCCTGTGCATTGTAGCTAGGTAGATTTTAATTTCAAGGATCATCCCATGCTTTTCCTCGTAGTAACCTTAAACAAAAGAATTGTCATGCCATCCTTTCATGAAAGAAAGATGTTGTAGCACTATTATCATAGTGGGGTCATAATTGTGCTTGATTTTATGGATCATTGGTAATATATTAGGATGCTATATCATAATTTAGATATAGAATTGTATCTTTAATCCTGGAAACCTAGAAGCATGAAGTAGATATGACAAAACGAGCTTGCTAGAACTTGATAGGAAATTAAAATTATATATAATAATTGTCTTTGCATCAGGACAATGGCCTTCTACGAAGGATGGATCCATTTCAAGCTGCCTCTTTAGGTTGGCCTTCATCCCCAGGGTTCGCTACACCTGTTATTAAGCGAGTTATTAGACTTGATGTTCCGCTGGAGAAATTCCCGAATGTAAGTACGGATACCCTGCTATTACTTATCTATGTTGTTTGCCTTAATTTTCCTTTTGGTTCCCTTCTTCTAATACAATAGCATGGCAGTTCAATTTTGTTGGTCGGATTTTGGGACCTCGTGGAAATTCTCTGAAAAGGATAGAAGCTATGACCGAGTGCAGAATATTCATTAGAGGCCGGGGCTCGGTGAAGGATTCAATGAAGGTATCTAGAAGCCCATCCTCTTTTAATACTTATTGTTAAACAATGAACTTTAAAATTGCTTAATAAGACTGATTATGAGATTTGGACATAGTGTCAACAGAAACTTTAGTGTCACATGGTGGTCATCAAACTAGAAAGTATTAATGGCTAGATCACCTAAATTTTGTATTTACCTGTTTTCATTATTTATGACAAAAAATTGTTAATAAAGGAAAAGACATGTTAAATTTGTAATGCGATGACAAAGAGGTATTCACTTTCCGTTTGACGTTAATGTTCTGCATTCAAAATTATACACTCTGTGTGTGCACCTTAAAGCGCAGTTCTGGCAGAACAGTGGAAGCAAAAGAAAGAAAGAAAGAAAAAAAAAAGAATGACTATAATCCATCATCCTTTAGTATAAACTTTAGTGGTTAAGCTGAACTTTATATGGAAATGGTGTAAGTTGAGTGTTAATAGATTGATGTGATGTAAAATTGAGTAGCATGTGTCTTCTTGGATGTATTGATATGTTTGCTGCAAGGACATTTTCAATACAAAACAATAGATGGAGAGGTTAGGAAATCAGAAGCCAATCACTTTTTCAATCTATCTTTCCTTTTTATATTTTCATATCTTACATATCTGACATTTTCTGCTGTTATGTTACTTTAGTCGTTTCTGGATGAGACGCATTAGTTATCGAACCATTCCACTTTACTTACAGCCCTGCTTATATATGTGATATTATATTCCTCCTTATTGCCTCCATTTAGGTATTTTGTTTCTTTCATTTGGACATTATGCTTCTAATTATACACTTAAATATTATCGAGATAATGTTATATCGCCTCGACATAAGTTCCCACTACTGTTCAAGCTTCCTTAAAAAGTAATTGAAATAAAAGGAAAGTGTCTAATAGCAACTTCAGGGAAAAGTCAACGCCATCAATAGACCTTCCTTTTGAAGGCAGGGGTATTTAATTATTTAAGTAAATTTCAACTAAAGATTTACATGCTAGACTAGATGGCCAGATACTGAAGATGTTCCTTGATACATGCTGGACTAGGTGGTGGTCACATTAAGTGCAGAAACTTGGTCAATCTGCACCGCATGACCATTAGAAATTTACCTTGCAGCACAATTTATTTCTATTGCCCGATACTTTGTTAACAGTTTATGTCTATATTTATAGACATGAATTGCAGTAGTTCTAACAACATAATTAATTTCTTACACGATGTATCTTTTTCTCTTTTCCTCGACCAGGAAGAAAAGCTTAAAGATAAGCCTGGCTACGAGCACTTAAATGAGCCACTGCATTTGCTGGTAGAGGCAGAGTTTCCTGAAGATATAATAGAGTCCCGCTTGGATCATGCAGTGGCTCTACTGGAAAACCTCTTAAAACCAGTGGTATGATAACGTAACCTTGCCAATATTTCTTCCTTATTATAGGTCATGCGTAGACATCTAATTTATCTCTCTCCAGGACGAGTCCATGGATATTTATAAGAAACAGCAGTTGAGAGAACTGGCCATGTTGAATGGTACGCTGAGGGAGGAAAGTCCTAGCATGAGCCCAAGCATGAGCCCGAGCCCGAGCATGTCTCCGTTTAACAGTGCTGGTATGAAACGGGCCAAGACGGGAAGATAGCATTAACGTCGTAGGCAATCATTTGTTTTTCTTTGCTGAAACAATAGTTTTTCGGTTAATGGTGGTTACCTCAAGGATATTGACTGTCGGAAAAACACACAGGAACTCTTGATTTTTTGAAGCTTGCTTTGGGCTTTTAACTATCTGGCTGGATCTGCTTTATAATTTTGATTATAGGACATCTTAGTTATTGATTATGTGTTCTCTTGAAACTTTGTTTTTAACATAACATTAATCAGTTGCAGAAACTTGTTTGGACATCTCACATTTAAAAAGTTATGATACTCAGGTGTAATTTGCTGTTTGCAGAATGATTTTTTGTAAAATCTTTACTTCTTCGCCTAGAAGTTCAAGGCGAAGAAATATATGCCAGTTAATGTTGTCTTCCTTACAATGTGTTGTAGATTTATTATTGAAGTTTGAAATGGCAACTACCAGCCTCTTAGGTAATTAAGCTGACAAGTCTGATTCAGAAATGCGAAAAGCATTTTTCGGTTTTGTCATGGGTATTGATAAACTCAAAAGTTTACCGATTAAGCTGCATCATTTCACTGTAGCTTTAATCATTTGTTAATCATTGTCAGCTGTCAATGCATGGCTTGCTCCGGTGTTGTTTTCCTGAGTCTGCTTACTGTTTTTCAAAAAACCTTACTTATTTGATTTGGTGTCAAACTTAAGAACTGCTTAGACAATTGCTAGCATAGTTTATCATCAGTTGAATTCCTTTTCTAATACAAGTTTATTGTTAGTCTTCTGCAAATTGCGGAAGCATACTATGGCTTTGGAGTTGAGAGCACTGGCTTTGGAGTTGAGAGCACTGGGATGGATCTATGTACATTGGTTAAAATCTTAATGTGCTGCAAATCAACATTAGGATGTGGGTTTCTGAGGAATGAAGCAACGAGGAACATAAGTAGTTTTACAATCTATATTCCATATGGCAACATCCACCCAATATCTTTCTCCATTATGCTACTCAAGAGCTACAACATTCATTATGCCGGTACAAAACAAGACTTGGGGGTCATTTGACAAATCCGAATTATTATTTCTAAATGATTAATATTTCTGAATACATAATCAACAAGATAATTTGGTAACTATCTGAAGGATAATTTATCAATTTCACCTGGTAAATTTAAACATTGTCATTTTAAAAATTATCAAATGTTGCAATAAAAAGATTTAAGCACTTAATGTACGGATAAGGTATAATAAAAAAAAAATAAACGGTTACATAATATTTTTCAAAAAAAAACAATATAACAAATATTTATACGGGTATAATTCAATGAATATACAATTCTCTTTTAAATGATTTAATCAATATATAAAACAACTTAATTATACATGAAAATAATATAATAACAGAAAAATGTTCGCCGCTATTGTTAGGTGATATATGAAAGGAGAGAACGCCCCGATAACTTGCAGTGTTTACTTGCTATCCTAGCACTTCAGCCACCTATATGTTTTTGAATGATCAAGAAGAAAATTAACCATTAAGAAAATAATATACAAGCTCCAAACAATTTAGTGACCTTAATTAAGAAGATAAACTTGTTAAGAAGGATTATGAAAAGAAAACAAAGGACCCCTTAAAGTTATTGGAAACAGATCAGTGTGATTATAAAAAGAAAAATAGAAGAGAATAAACTAGTTCCAATTACAAGAGATAGGGGAATATTCACGCATTTTAATTGACCAAATATTTTTTTACAGGACTGTATACTCTCACATATAAAGAAAATGGGAAAAGTTGGGAAAACTTATAATTGTGATCATATTAATACAATTACTACAGATATGGAATGAAACTTGTGCCATCCAATAGTATCTTTCATACAAATGCTATAAATTTGGAATGAAACTTGTGCCGCCAGTAGTATCTCTATCTTACCGGCTCCCAGGCCCTAGCAGGAATTGGTCGTTGTAAGAATAGTTCCATTTAAACCTGTGCATAAGGCTTAGAGTAAGAAGTTATGCAAGATATCTAGAAACAAAGTAACTACCACAAGAATGATAAAAAAATGAACTGCAGATGTTTCAGCATTTAAAAGATTGCCAGAAAGCAAAAACCCGTGCATTCACAACCATATTACTATGACAGCTATGCTGGTCACTTGAATAAATAATTCCCGCATTACTAGCCTACCAATCAGAAATTGAACTACATATAGTCCTGGTGTTATTCTGCGGACAAAATTCATTCACTTGGTACTTGGTCGTTCGTTTTCATGAGGGGAGGTGGGATGTTAAAAATGAAAAAAAGCATGGAGAGCTTGAGATTAATATCCCCCAAAATTGCCTAGAAAGTGATAGGATAGTTTAAACAGGTTATAGGACGGAATGATGGCAAATTCCACATTCTAGGAAGCAAAATCCTTGAGGAAATATGTAGTCTACGAATTTCTAAGCAATCCTACTCGCAATACTTACTAACAGGCAACAGCCTTATCACTAAAAGTTTCTACGACTTTTTTCAAAATTAGGTGGACTTCACGGAAACAGATACTTGGAAGTCGGGGTTTAGGCTGTGCACGCCTCTAAGCAATCTACTCGCAACACTTTTTAACATGCAATATTACTAAATGTTTCAATGACATTTTCCAAAATTAGGGAGTCTTGAAGTCGGGGTTTAGGCTGCGCACCCCCCCCCCCCCTCTTTCTCAGGCTCAAAAGTGGAAACACTGGATAGGTTTGGTCTACTAACATGCAACACCTAGAAGTACATACGTTATGAGTAGGACACAGAATGAAATTTAAGGTCTTCCAATTGACATGAAGCCTCCATATTTTCCTCTTGGATGGGTTCACTACCCCTGTGACAAGGAGGTACTTGGATTAAGAGATTCATCATTCCAGCTGATACTACTGTACAGAGACTTCCCAAATTCTCAAATGAAAATGTATCTGCAGTTTCATGACCCAGAAAAGCTAAAAATTAAAGTGTCCTAACATTTCGGCCCATCATTGTAAGTGAATGTAGTCGTTAAAGTATAATGCACGTCAAACAGAATTTTAGGGAGATGAAAAAAACAGGAGTACATAATCATTTACAGAGAACAGGATATCTTGTTGTTTTCTTAACTGAGCAGGATACATATGAATAACATAAAAATATAGTCGAAAATCTTGTGTGTAAGGCAGCGTGGCTTACAACAATCAGAAAACTGAAATATAAGGAACCAAACCTTCAATGGTATGAACTGGAAAAAACTGGGATGCGGTCTCAATCCCGAAGCCCAAGTTCTACCTCAAGTTCATCATCCTCTTCAAACAACTTTAGCAAGCGGGCATATTGCTCTTCACGTTTCTTCTTTTGCCAATATTTGAAAAGAAATACGGCCAAAAGAACAACTACCAAAATAACAAGGCATATGATGACTACTCCCGTCCCCTTACTCTTACTAGAAGCGGCTTTCTTTTTCCCATCTTTGGAACTTGATGGATCACCAGTCAAGCCTGAAATGCGAAACTTGTCTAAGGGCACATTTTAATTTGGAAAGAATTTTGTGACATACAATACATATTTCTTAAAGATTCTAACTAAGAGCTGAAATAAGAAGATAAACTACAAATCTACTACCGTCTATCGTACATACCAAAATATGACCTATTCGTAAATCTTGTTATCACACAAACCAAACCCGACAAAATGTTTATATTCTTATATGTTTGAGAACAAACACAATTGTATCTTATCGAGATACAGCCAAATTATGCTATACGCCAAAACCGGTATTCTCAACACCTAACTCAATCAACTTAAAGCTGTATACCTCAGTTTCTTTATAACTTTAACTGTCAGACATACATTACAACAACCTTTTTTCCTACTTACAAGTCCGAAAAACCTTAGCCAGCCGGACAATCATCACTAGAAAACGACACTTTTCACCGTACTTACTAATAATACCTTCTTTCTTCACATTTTCTTTAAAAAAAACAGAAGATAAATCCATACTACACCTATCACAATTTTGGCATGAGCAGTGCACACAATCACTGAATTACAAATTTACAAAAACAAAAGTAATAATTCAATATCAAAATTAATATAAATCAGAGGCTAAACACACAATTTTCCCCCAATTTCAATCAATCTTAACCTGCCTGATCAATAACAACAATTTCACTATACATACATAGAAACAAATAGATAAATATACACACAGATAGACACAGATATGAAGAAGGAATTGAAGTGGGAACCTGGAATGAGATGCAGAGAAAGTGAAGAGAAGAAGAGCAGGTAACGCAACCAACTTGAACACGAGATCTCCTTCATTCTCTCTCTAGAACTCTCTCTTTCTCTCTCTACCTAGTTATTAATGTTTTGGTCTGGTCTGTAATAATACGCTAATGTTTCTCTTTTCATGAAATTCAAGTAAGTACCCCATCTTTCTACTTTTTTGCATTCATGAGCTTGCCGGATTAACATACTTTTTACGGAGTAAGTAATTTTTTACTACTTCATTTATATTTTTAAATGTATCCAAAAATTTATTGACTTTCTACAAATAAACAAATTATATAAAACATAGATTTTGTTGGATTATATAGGATTTCTGTTAATATACGGTCACGGTCATCATAAATCTAAGATATTCTGTTAAATATGAAAACTAATTATATCAAAATTTTAATCAACTCTATATAAAAATTATTCATACATCACCCTAATTTACTTCAAAAAATTATGTTTTAAGTATATATATCCACATTTTTTTAAAACATTATTGTAGGAATGAAAACGAGTTAAATATGTACTAACATTAGTATGATCAAATTCGAATTGAATTTATAATTATTTGTTCGGATCCAATCCAAATTTGAATTAAAATTTTATGTTTTGCTCAAATTCGACTCAATCAAATGTGAATGTTCGTATTTGATTCGGTTCGATTTGACTGAGTACCAAACTATTCATTTTTTTTGCACTATAAGAGCATCTCCAACGGGGTTGGCTAAAAATGGTTGGCTAAAATAATATTTGTTGAACCTGTAAGGTTTTGTACTCCTACGGTATTGGCTATAATAGTTGGCTATAATTTAAAAATAGCATTTTATTATTATTTCAAGTTGTTATAAATAGAATGTATTCTTTTAATATGGTAATAGATGACGTGTAATTTTGCTATAGGTCTGCTACAGGTCTTTATGGTTCGACAAATATAGCCAATATCACGGGGTTGGCTAAAATTATACACAAGGGGTTTGTACCGTTGGAGTGCAAATTTTTTTACACAATCTCTATAATTTTTATTTAAGGTAGTCCACCTAGACTTTTAGCTAAGGGTTTTTCCCCATTGGAGATACTTAGAGCATCTCCAATCGTTGAAAACCCTTAACTAAAAATGTGTATTACATACCATAATTAAATATTTTAAAGAATATGTAAAATAATTACATTTCCAATGGTACATTCCTCTTATCTAAAATTATAGATAACCCCTACATATTGGCTATATTTGTCGAATCGCTAGAGACCTGTAAGAAAACTCCACATCATCTATTACCATATTTGAAAAAATATATTCTATATTTAACAACTGAAATATTTATAACATACTATTTTTAAAATATATAGTCAACTCCATTGAAGTATAATTCCTTACAGATTCAACAAATTTTACCTAATCGTTATTTTATATAATTTTAGCACAATTTTAGCCAACACCATTGGAGATGCTCTAATTTGTTCAAAATAATCTTTCAAAATTAGGAACAATCGATTAATTATTCACAAAAAACTAAAATGTGTAAAAGATTACTTTACATTTATATTTTATATATAATATACAATATTTACATTTCATTCGAATACATCAATATCAATATCAATTCAATATATTCTTAATGTCTGCTAGTATTGCATTTTAAAAATTACTGCTTTTACCCTTCATTTTTTTATTCTTCTTTATTTCTTTGATGCCCGTTTTTGTCATTACACAGGAAAATTACAGCTTTTATCCTTTATGTTTTTAATCTTCTTTATTTTTTTGATGTCGCTTTTTGTCATTACACAATATTTGGAGCGACCCAATTTAGATTGGATCGACCCAAATCTCCTTTATTAATCAATTTCCTTTTTCAGGTTAAACATATTACCTTTTATATTTTTCAATAACTAAATACTTTACTTCTTAGGTAAAATACAATATCTTTTACATTTTATCTAACTAAAATTTCTCCATTTTTAAAAACTACGATCAATTTTGTATAATAAAATAACATAATTATATTATAATTAGTATTAAATAATTAGTTACATTTTTGAGCCAAAATACGTTACCTTTTCTCTTTTCTCTAACTAAAATCTCTCTTTTTCCTATTGTATCATGGACGGTTACCTTTTTCAAACACGTTACCTTTTTTTCCCTTCTCTTACGAAAATCTCTCTTTTTCCAATTATATCACGGGCGATTCTATTTAATAAAAATAAAATAATAATATTATAGTACTAATAATTAACTGATTACCTTTTCAACTAAAACGTATCATCTTTTATATTTTTTCTAATTAAATTCTTTTTTTTCTAGAAATTTCATGGGCAACATTAATTTCTCATTTTCTAAAAACTATGAGCAATTTTATTTAGTAAAATAACATAATTAAATTATAATTACTATAAACTAATCAATTACTTTTTTCGCATAAATTATGTCATCGTTTTAATTTTCACGTTATCTTTCTATTTTTTAAAACTGAAATCTCTCTTTTTCTGATTTTATCACGGGCGGTTCTGTTTAATACAATAAACTAATAATATTCATAATTAACCGATTACATTTTTTATCTAAAACGTATCAATTTCTATTTAATGAAATAAAATAATAATTATTTAAAAACTAATAATTAGCCGATTACCATTTTCAAGTAAAACCTATATTTTTTCTATATTTTCTAACTAAAATCCCTCATTTTCTAGAAATATCACGGATAACATTTATATAATTATTATCAAATCTCATATAAAAATTTAAGCCTCCCAACTTTATATTTTAAAAAAATTAACTTAAATAAAAGAAAAATTCATATAATATTAAAAAAAATCGTGCATCGCACGGGTTTTAAACTTGTATAATAAAAATCGGTATACAACGAATAATATCCGTTAGATTTTTAGTTAAAAATTAGAACTGTTATATACTTATATAAAGGAGAAACGAGGGGAGGTAAAGTGGCGCCGGTCAAATAGCTCGGTTCTATTTTGTTAAATTTCTCAAATTTTTGAATTAATAATTCCAATGATTAAAAAAAATCTCAATTCCATTTTAAAACTTTACTAATAGAGGAAATTAAATATATAGTTTCATTATTTTTTACCTATAAAATCTTTACTAATGAAGTAAAGTAAATATCTAAATTGCATTTTAAATTTTTACTAATCGAGGAAACTTAATATACAATTTCAATATCCTTACCTTTAAAATTGCATTTTAAAACATTGAAAGTTTGGTCGGTCGGTTAGTTGGTTGGTCGGTCGGTCGGTACCTATTGTTTTTACTTAATTACCCTTACTTAATTATAAATAAAATTTCTCCTAATAACTAATCAATTTTTTTTTTCAAGTAAAACATATTAAAATAATCAATTTCCTTCTAAAATACGTTACATTTTCTATTTTCTTTAGCTAAAATCTCTTTTTTCCAATTAAATGACGCCCTTACTTAATTATAAATAAACAATTTCACAATAACTAATCAATTTTCTTTTTCAATTAAAACATATTAAAATAATCAATTTTTTTAAAAAAAATGTTACCTTTTCTATTTCCTTTAGCTAAAATCTATAGTTTTCCAATTATATGGCGCTGGTTGGTTGGTTAGTTGGTTGGTCGGTACCTATTGTTTTTACTTAATTACCCTTACTTAAATATAAATAAAATTTTACTTAATAACTAATCAATTTCTGTTTTCAAGTAAAACATATTAAAATAATCAATTTCTCTAAATTGCATTTTAAATTTTTACTAATCGAGAAAACTAAATATACAACTCAATTGCATTTTAAATTTTATTAATAGTGGAAATTAAATATCACTAACAAAATATAATAAAAATTCGTATACAACGAATAATATCCGTTAGATTTTTAGTTAAAAATTAAAACTATTATATAAATATATAAAGGAGATCCGAGGGGATCTAAACCTCTACTATTATCCTTCATTTTTTTTATTAATAATATAATTAATGATAATTAGCCGATTGCCTTTTTCAATTAAAAGATGTTTACTTATAATTGATATGATATTACCTTTTATAAATACCTAAAATATCATATCTTCCAATCAATAATTTTTTTCTCTCTAATCAGCATTTGGAGCGATCCAATTGGATCAACCCAAATCTAAACTTCTGCTATTATCCTTCATTTTTTTATTAATAATATAATTAATGATAATTAGTTGATTGTCTTTTTCAATTAAAAGATGTTTACTTATAATCGATGATATTACATTTTATAAATACCTAAAATATCATATCTTACAATCAATAATTTTTTTTCTATTAATTAAAACACGCAATTTAAAACATAATATTGCAATAATTAATACATACCCAAAAATATGACTTCATATCTTCTAACCACTAACAAAATATAACAAAAATTCGTATACAACGGATAATATCCGTTAGATTTTTAGTTAAAAATTAGAGCGGTTAGATTCAATGATTAAATATATTACATGATTAAATTTATTTACTAATTGCATACCCAAAAATATGACATCATATCTTCTAACCACTAACAAAATATAATAAAAATTCGTATACAACGAATAATATCTGTTAGAATTTTATTTAAAATTAGAACTGTTAGATCTAATGATTAAATATGTTACATGATTATGACAAAAAAAAAAAAATATATGTTACATGATTAAATTTATTTACTAAAATTTCAAGGTTCGAATTCTGTCAACGATACTATTATCCTTCATTTTCTTAATCTTCTTTATTTCTTTGATGCCCCTTTTTACCATTACACAGCATTTGGAGCGACCCAAATTAGATTAGATCGACCCAAATCTAAACATGTACTATTTTTTGTCATTACACAATATTTGGAGTAACCCAATTGGATCGACCTAAATCTAAACCTCTACTATAGTATTATCCTTTATTTTTTTATCTTTCTTTATTTCTTTGATTCTCCGTTTTGTCATTACTCAAATCTATCTCTGTCATTTTTCACCTTCAAGTCCATGCCGCTCAAATCTTCACACTGCTGGATTTTGATGCATGTTTGCACTTTTCAGATTTGAAAGCTGGGTTTTTCACCAAATTAACATCTCAACCCCCTGAAGTAGGGTTAAGGTATGTGTACTAGACCTCCGTACGGGTCATATATGTTTGGTTCCAGTTTTCAGTTTGGCCATAAGAGTTAAGTTTTTATTGATTTCACAATATTAAAAATTAGATAGGATAATATTTGTTTGGTTTTTATTTTGGTTTAGAATTTAAGAATTAAAGTTTTAATGAATTACCCGATGTTATAATAATATACATGACACCAGAAAGGTACCTTTAAAATATTTGCTTGGCCTTTCAATTTTTTATTTTACATGTCGTAATAACAAAGGTAGTTGGAAAGATTACCAGTTAATAACATTGACACAGTACGGACCATGTTATTTGTAAATAATCTTGGGACTCAGTTTGATACTTATAGACATTATTTTGATTTCAAGCAAGTTTATGTTCTTTATGGATTTGTTCAACTTAATGTTCATGGGGTAGACATGCTACGTACCAGAAGGTCTTATGGAATAGCATACTTTTTATCGGATGTCTCCGAAGGGACTATGGAATAGCATACTTAGAAGCTCAGACCCACGTCACAAGCCTCACCCTCTGGGTCAGGTAACATTGCTCTTATTTATGCTCTAAATATCTTCTTTACTCGCGTTCAATTTCACTTCATATATGATCTAATATTTAGCACTTTCACTTGAGCTCCATTTTAAAATATAAAAGCACTAACTTTTTCCTTTTTCAGTTTAGTTGGCTTTTTGAGAGAGAATAAATAATGGAAAATGTGATTGTTATAATTTGTAATCATACATTATTTAAAGATAAAAGTGAATATGTGAGCTTCTTGCGGAGACCTGTGTTTTTGGTAAACAGTATTATCCTTCATTTTTTTAATCTTTTTTATTTATTTAATGCCCCTTTTTGTCATTACACAGCATTTGGAGCAACCCAATTTAGATTGGAACAAAAAAATTCTAATATGATATTGTACTTATTTTCAGTAATGTTGTAGTACTACGATTGTACCTCCAGCCTTTCTCTTCTCCTCCAGCTACATAATTTTAAATATTGAAAACAAAATACAATACAAGAAGAAGTTTGCATTTATAAATATAGATTACAAGCAAAGAGAGATGTTTAGTTATAGATAGACTACATAGCAACAACATAAGTGATAAAAAGAAAGATGTTAGTTACAGATAGACTACATAGCAACAACATAAGTGATAAAAAGAAAGATGGTCCACATGATGATCAAGCTAATGAAGTATTGAAGTAATTAACAAGCCTGAACCACATAAGCAACTTTCATTTTATAGGTATTGTTTATCATAACGTGAGTAATGGGTTTATGTATTCCAATTAATTTTATTTTTGGTTACCCCTCTAAGTTGATCACAAAAAAATTAACAACCCATCAAAATAAGTAGTTAAAGAATATATTCAAATTCAAATTATTATATTCATTTCAATAAGAACATACTTTTAATATAATAAAGTCAGCCATGGTGAAAGACCTTAATTTGAACATAAACAATAAATCTACTAGAATATTTATATGATATTTTGGCTTGCTTATTTAATTGTATAATTTACTTATTTTTAATAAAAGAATCTAAATTAATAATATATATACACTATTTTTTCATACATGAATTTACTAATACAGTTTAATGGTCATGCTCTGGTGAGAATGAGAACAGTGAAAACACACATTTTCACTACATTTCAAGCTATTTTAAAGGGCCCCGCTAGGGGCATCTTCATCAAAAAAAGTCATATAATTATACCCTCTATCCATTCATAAAAAAATTAACAAAAAAATAAAATAAAATGAGAACAGTGAGAACACACATATTCGCTACATTTCAAACTATTTTAAAGGGCACCGCTAGGGGCATCTTCACACAAAAGCCTTATAATTCTACCCTCTATTCATTCATAAAAAAATTTAACAAAAAAAATTAAAAATTGCTTGAAATGTGATCTCATTGTTCTCCAACATTTACACATTATATTAACTATGAGGTCTCATAGTTAATATAACATGTTCTTGATATTATATGAGGTTTAATGTTTTGGAGCCATTTAATGTTTAGGAGTCATTGGGGGTGAAGGAATTATCATTTTCGCATTTGAATAATGAAGACAATTTATTATTGTTTTCAATTAGAGAACAATATTTGTAAAAATATTTATTATTATTTTTGCTGATTTTAATGGATTAAATAAATTTTCAACATTGTTAAAATAGAATTGTATGCTACTTTTTTATATAAATTTTAGCATATCATTATTTTATTAAATACTTATATAATTGTATCTAATATCTTGCTAAGAATTGATTATTTATATAATTGCATACAATATATTTTTAAGAAATCAATCAAATTTGTTAAATTTTTGGTATTGTCAATTTAAATTAAGTAAGATGTTTTAAAAAATCAATCAAATTTGTTAAATTTTTGGTATTATCATTTTAAATTAAATAAGAAGCCGTGTACGAAGTACGGGCAAAATGCTAGTATAATAAATACATATTCGAATAAATTGAAATTATTCTATTTACTCTATATAAATATGAATTAATACTAAATTGATGATGTTTGACTCGATATTTGTTCGAATTATAAAATAAGATTCGAATTTGCTAGTTTTTTATATGGATACAAATCGAATTCGTTTTTAGCCCTACATAATTGATAATTAATTTGACTTAATAAATTTATAAACGAGTTAATAATAAAATTTAAATTCAAATTAAGTTAATATTTATTTTGATATGATTTTTTTTTTTTTTTTTGGAATTAACATACGATTTCAATTCATTTCTTCAACAGTGGTAGAAAAAGTTTGATACACAACCATAATTCTTTGCATCCACGTCTCCTTCCCTTTCCACCCAACTATTTTTTACAGTGCCAAACCCATTCCACATGTATTCCATCAATCACCTGTACTTCATACCGAAAGCATGCTCTGTCCATTTAATATTACCGGAAAACAACAAAACATCCAATATACTGGTTTTGCAGTACAGTAAAACCTCTATAAATTAATACTCGATAAATTAATAATCTCTATAAAATTAATAATTTGTCCAGTTCCAACTTGGGACCAGTACAAAATTGGACCCCAATCGATAAAATAATAAGATAATAACTTTTTTGAAATCCCATTGTATATATATTAGTCCCAACGAAACTATAAATTAATAATTACTAAAAGATTCCAAATTCTAAGATTGTCTAGTAAAAAATGAAACTATAATCACTTATTTTTTTGTTGAACTTCAAATCTATATTGAGTTCATCTTTAAATATTCTAATTGCACTTAAGAGTTTGGGCATTGTCTTCTCGTATTTCAACAAAAAGTTGTGAAGAGTTGTTTCCACTTGCAATGCTTCTTTCCGAGTGACCGGTTCCAAAACTGGTGAATCAAACTCGAATTCAATTAATTTGTGAATGTACATTAATAGAATGTTCCTTGGAACTTGTTTTTGTAATTTATTTTTCATTTTTAACTAATATGCATTATAAATAGTACATTGGACTTGAAAATTTAAATATCATACGTAAAACCTCTTTAAATTAATAAATTATTAATTTATCGATATAATAATATCTCGCTAAATTAATAAAATATCCCGGTCCCAACATTATTAATTTATAGAGGTTTTACTGTAATATTAAAGCAACAGTAAAGATATAGAGGGCTGGGATGCAATGTTGGGTGCAACAGATCAATCTAAGACACATTAGAAAAAAGCTACTAGTTTGTAAATACTAGGCAAAATAAACCAACTCCATAGGACAACATACGGGATCACACTACCATCTGTTCAAACTAAATCTAAAGCTTAATATTCGATATAAACTCTGTTAAAGAACATAATTTGCAAGTCTGGTAATGGCCATTGATGAGCTACTCATTTGAAGCACTTAGCATCCAAAAGGGCCTCCCCTTCAAAAGGTTCTTGATCTTCTATCATCTGACTGACCCTCTCCTTTTGTGCTTCATCAGAAATATCCACCTTGGTCCACTCATACAGCTCCATGTCATAGCACTCATCCATTATGAACTGAGGAATCTCTTGGCCGCGGAAAAGCCACAAACCCTTCACCTTGTAGGGAGCTTCAGATCCAATCACTAGCATCTTTCCAAAAGCATACTTGCGAGCCAGATCCATTCGCTGAAGAAATCCACCAACCTTATTCATAGTGACAAATGATACTGTATTCTCGTCATTATACTTGTAGTCACAGAACCACAGAGAGTAGCCTTCTGGGTCATACATGTCCCAGAAACCTGTGACGTTCACAAGAAGGCATCAATGAGCATAGATAACTCACAAGCAAATATTTCTAAATTCTCACCAAAAAATAAGAAGGCATCATCTTAAAGCTCAATAATCATCAAGACAAACAAACAGCACACAATTAACAGAAAAACCCCCATATATCAAAACTGAAATATGAATCATCTATTATCCTGCGCTAATACCAGGAATACATCAAATGATTTGTCAATACTGTTAGATACAAAATGAAGTAACCACAGAAGATGTTATATTACCGAAAACATCCCAAATACACACAGCTACAAACTTTGGAACTCGATCATAAACCCTGTCAACACTACCATCGCACAGTTTGAGTAAACCGAAATTAATAAACATAAGTTATCTATAACAAATTTTGATACAACACTTGCTACACATTAACGGGTCATAATATTAAGTGAAATTGTAAATAATGACCAGAGAAATGAGGGATAACAGAAGATTCTTAGGTTCAGACTAAAAACTATGAGGGATAACAGAAATTGTAAAAACTATCTGTGGGATGTTATGGTTAGTGCTTAGGAGGCAAGTCCAAAAATATGTAATACCTTAAAACACATATAAGAACAAAATATTAAAGAATCTACCTTTGATTGCAACCTCACGAAAATTGCTTTTGGTATTTGAGTACAACCTCTTCCACTCATCCAAAACCATCTTACTTGGAGGCAGCAAATCAAGAGGATTTTTCGCTTTGGGTTTGGGTGCATCTTCAACTTCCTCGCTAGCTTCAGCTTCTGCTTTGGGCAATTCCTTTTTGACTTCCTCCTTTTTAGGTTCTACCTTGGGCTTTGATTTAGTAGCTTCTTTTGGTTGAGGAGACTTTTTGGCTGCTGGGACAGGTGGAACACTTTCAGTCTGCTTCACCGCTCCCACAATTTTAGTAACATTGGGTTGATTAACCATGGTCCAGAAGTACCTCTCAACATGAGGAAACTCAGCTGTGAAGTTCTTTGTCATAATCCTGGTAAAGCCCAAGTACAAATTACATGTCATGACAATGTCAGCTAATGTCACAGCATTTCCAACCAGGAAAGTGTTTGAAGCAAGATGAGTGTTCAAAGTTCCAAGAGCTCTTTTCAATGCAGTAATTGCAGCTTCCTCCACCTAAAAGAATAAACATAGAGATTGTTTAGTTTTTCACATATAACAATGCAACAATCTTTCTGCATCCAACCAGAAAATATCCATCATTAGGCCCACCCAGTACCAGGGAGCAGTAAGAAGATAATTAACATTAAACAATAGTATAATAATATTATTTTTCGATATACAAAAGTGCAAGCAGCACTGGTTTCGTGTACTTGTCATTGAGAAATAGTGCCTTGAAAGATAGATAATGCATTCTAACATGCATGACTTAGCATAGGAAAATAAAAAGGTAAGTGGATGTGGTCCTCATGATTCTTCTCTCTATGCATGAGAAACAGATCAAGCTAATTTTAACAAAACAAGAAGGATCATATATAGAATCCTCATGAGCAGATCCCTGATCAAAATTTCTTTCTATAGTAGAAATCAATTTGCATACTAACAGAAAAGGGAATGTTCATATAGATAGAGGGAGTGGGAAGAGGAGTTTACTGGACGAAGGTGTGCAGCGGACCCCATTCTTGGTCTCAGCCAAACTATCAAGTTGGCATCAATTTCCAATGAAGCAAAGTCAACCCATTGCTCAACACGACCCTGTAAAAGAAGGGTAACACAAGAATCAAAATAGGGAATCATAACAAAATTCTGACTCTAGTGCGGGCAGCAGAACACACAGCTAAATGTTTCAAGTTCATAAGAAAAAAGAACATGTTCAATGGTTATTTTCGGTAGTTTTGTCTTTTCATCTTTTACAGAATTTGAAAGGGATAAAGGAGAGTCAACATTATGCCTTACATGTTCTATTTGCGAAGAACCAAACAGAGAACTCTCAGGCTTCAATGAGGCAACTGCAACATCCAGAACACGATAAATACCAAATTAAAGATTCAAAATATATGTGGGATAATCATGGTACAAGGTGTATAGCTTACCATATCTTGCAATGGCATTGCTCTCAAAGATAGCTCCATCAGGAGTTTCCAATACAGGAACCTATATATAATTTTATTATACAAGAATTCTTTAGATTGACATCTAGATAAACTTCAGAACTTAAATTAAGCACAATTACTTGACACAGGGTATCATACCTTTCCAATGGGGTTCATCTTAAGAAACTCAGGGCTTCTATTTGATACACCCATCTCAAAATTTTCAACCAGTTCTACTTTGATGCCTGTGTACTCCGCAGTGATAAGTGTCTTGAAAGCATTTTTGTTTGTTTTTCCAGCATGCAAAACCTAGAATGAACAGGTTCTTTTAGTGAATGTGATAACACTTTGGCTCGAAAACAAATTCTAAATGACAAACTAACCAAGACAGTTGAACTAAAAGTAGACCCCATTCAACACAATAATGGATTGATCTATTATTATGAGAATTTGGGCATAAACCAAGACAGGATTAAAAGCTATAAGCACATTGAAAACGTCAATAATACAGGCATAAAACAAAACTCAATTAAAAGTTGTAAATAGCAAAAATAAAGGCACAAATAAGCTATCTCTGTCATAGATGCAACCATTGCATATCATAAGCTAGTACACATCAAAACTAAAATTTACACACATGTAAATCCATAACAAAAGACTAGACATAATAAGAAAAAATCACATTTCTCTTGTAAATAACTACTTAAATCTTATTAGTAAATACACAAACTCAAATATACCTATACCAGGGCCAATTATTGAAAAACAAAAAACATAATCATATAATCATCAACAAATAATCTATAATCATAACCTCCTTTAATCATCAACACAAAATAACATATCACACAACACGCAAACTACGAACCACATCAAAACTCAATATAACCTTTGAGATCCCTTACCAATCATACATATCAACTAATTCATGTCAGCTTACACAATCATCAAAAAACAATCTCCACTTATAACCACAACAAAATAGCAGATTACACAACACACAAACTACGC
The DNA here is from genome assembly GCA_037693485.1 of Kitagawia praeruptora. Taxonomy (NCBI): domain Eukaryota; kingdom Viridiplantae; phylum Streptophyta; class Magnoliopsida; order Apiales; family Apiaceae; genus Kitagawia; species Kitagawia praeruptora. Next base: position 155,908,958 of record CM075352.1, read on the forward strand.
AATCACCTAAAAACTCAATACAACCTCCGAAATCCCTCGCAGATCACACGAATCAACTAATTCAAGTCCTAGCTTACATAATCACTAAGTCACAACACATACATACATAATCAAAAAAATTGCATACATCACATCAAAATACACACAAAATCCTGAAAAAACTGTATGTGTATAAGTAAATAACTAACCAACGCCATGATCTCGCAAAGCGAATCGTTCGATCCTGCTATAGATCTGCGTTAATGAACACAAAATCAGCATATAATTCGAGTTAAAACAAATAAAATTAAGCATAAGTTTCTGAATATACACACAAATCAAAGATATATACGAGAGATGATGAATTAATTAAAGCTAAAATAGAATGTTCTAGAAATTAAATGAAAGTGAGCATACCTAGGGTTTTGCAGTTGAGAGTAGAGTAGATTGTAGAATAGAAAGGTGATGCAGGGGACTTTTATAGAGGCCCCAAAAATGAGTTGGATCGGGTCAGTGTATGATTCGGGTCCACGTAAAACCCGAGAAGATATGAAAATGAAAATGTCACAGTGATCGAGGAAGATTTGACTTGGAGTCCAAGGGCCGGTTATGGGTGTTTTCGGTATTTGGCTACATTTTTGATATATCCCAAGTCCTAACTCAGTCGTTCATGAGCGTTGGTGTTGCCGAATATGATAAAAGAAAAGTAAAGAATGAAAATTGATTCATTTTTTCTTCTCTCTATATTATTTTGGAAACATTAAAAATAGAAACATTAAAAATTTGGTTCGTCGGTATGGTACCTCTTGATTTTACTTATTTATTCTTACTTCATTACAAATAAAAATCTTCTTTTATATTTCATCTAACTAAAATTTTTACTTTACTGATCAATTTCCTTTTTCAGGTTAAATATATTACCTTTTTTTTTAGTAATTAAGTAATTTCCTTTTTCAGGAAAAATATAGTATCTTTTATATTTTATCTAACTATAATTACTATTAACTAATCAATTAACTTTTTCAGTCAAAACACGTTATCTTTTCTCTAACTAAAATATCTACTTTTCCAATTAGATCACGGGGTTACCTTTTTCAGCCAAAACAAGTTACATTTTTTATTTTCTCTAACTAAAATCTCTATTTTTTAAATTATATCACTGGAGATTCTATTTAATAAAAATAAAATAATATCATAATGTTATTAATTAACCGATTAACTTTTCAGCTAAAAATGTATCATCTTTTTCATTTTTTCTAATTAAATTCATTCTTTCTAGAATATCACGAGTAACATTAATTTATCATTTTCTAAAAACACTAAGAGCAATTTTATTTAATAAAGTAAAAATTAAATTATAAATTACTATAAACTCATCACTTACCTCTTTCACCTAAAATATGTCACATTTTTAATTTTCACGTAACATTTTTTAATTTTCTCAAACTAAAATTTCTCTTTTTTCCAATTATATCACGGATGGTTCTATTTAATAAAATAATAATATTATAATACTAATAATTAATCGATTATAATTTTCAGTTAAAACATATCATCTTTTCCATATTTTTTAAGTAAAATCCCTCTCTAGAAATATCACGGGCAACATTAATTTCTCCTTTTCTAAAAACATTACGAGCAATTTTATTTTGTACATAACATAATTAAATTATAATTACTATAAACTAATTAATTACCTTTTTCACCTAAAACATGTTATCTTTTCAATTTTCTTTAACTAAGTCCTCTCTTTTTCCAATTATATCATGGGTATTCTATTTAATAAAATAAAATAATAATTTTAAATTTACTAATAATTAACTGATTACCTTTTGAACTAAAACCTATCACGTTTTCTATATTTTCTAACTAAAATAACTCCTTTTCTAGAAATATCACAGATAACATTTGTATAATTATCATAAATAACCAAACAAAGACCCAAATTAAGACCTTTTGATTATCATCATTGATGTATGTTGTGTTAAAGTTAGATTGATACCAAATGTCAAGCATGCTTATGATTTTGTTTGTATGGTTAAAATATAGATATTTTGCTTCATTTTAATCCTCATTTAGCCTTGTTTTTTATGCTTTAGTCCTATATGAATAATGTTAGTTGTTATTTAACTTGGATGGATGCTAAGTGGATGTTTTTTTATGTTTGTAGGAAATTCCAGAAGAGCAAGGTGTAAGGGACAAAAAGACACGTTGGAAGAAGACAAAAATTGGAGAAAATAGGTCCTGAGCCTTGACTCAAAGGCCTTGAACAAACCAGAATTTTTAGTATTTGGAGCGTTAGGACCTGAGCCTCACACCCAGGGGCCCTGAGCAGATTAGAATGTTCACTTTTTGGAGTCATGGGCCCTGAGCCTCACACTCAGGGGCCTTGAGGGAAGCTGCAGCAAGCTCAGGGGGGCCTGAGCATCGCATTCAGGGGTCTTGAGCTGAATAAAAATAGATTTATTTATTCTATTGTAATTAGATTTTAGTTACCTTGTATGACTTTTAAAGTATTGGGGTCGTATATTAGAGATTAGAATTAGGGTTTCTAACGTGTATTATTCTGGGAGATAGAGAATAGAGAGGAGGGAGCTCAAGCAAGGATTGAAGGGATTCCATCCAAACTTTACGAGATTCTTCAAGTTGTATCTTTCTTGACTCTATACTCTTGTAAACATGGTTTTAGTTATTAATATATGTTTGTTTTCTTCATTCATCATGAGTAACTAATTCCCTAATCCGGGAATTAGGTAGTATTCAATGGTTAATATGCTTGTGTAATTAAATTGTGATTTCTCTGCCTTGCTAATCTGTTGTTGAGCACTTAACACAATTGAGGGAGTCGCGAACCCTTGATTGTATCTTTAGGAATTGTAATGAATTGGGAGAGGATTTATAGTTCTAGTTTATGACACAACAGACGTAATTCAAGTATTAATTGGGAGATTATATGCGAGTTACGAGACTAAAATTCCTTGGGCTGAAACAGTTCGTAATTATGTGTTGCTTGATCATGGGAGTGACATCAATGTGTAGTTGTGGGCATTATATTGTATCTTGGGAGAGAACAATATAAACATTAGTGGAACGTTTTTAGCAAGAGCACGAGACTTGAATATCACAAACTTATACACATTCATTAATACCATTGAAGAACCCTAGTTTCTAGATTGTTTTCTTATCATTGTTAAATCGTAATTCTTATTTGCTCTTTAGTTTAAGTTAGTTATTAAACAAACACCCAATTATTCTTCTGGCTTCTAGATGTTAAGAAGTAAAACCTTGAACTTATATTAATTAGTCCTTCCTTGCGAACGAACTCTTACAAATATTACATCAATAAATTGGCGTCGCTGCCGGGGAAGACAACAATATTAAGTTTAGGTTAATTATTTCTTATTGTTTAGATTTTATCAAATTTGTTTCCAAGATCTATCTTATTGGTGTTATCTTTTCAGGTGAACTACTCTTCCATGAGACGTTCTACAAGTGCTGAAAATCTAAAATTTGATCCAGAAATCGAGCGCACATTTCAAAATCTAAGGCGGGATGCAAAGGAAAGAGAAATCTAAGATGGCTGGTGTCGAGAATCTTGAAGTTGTTAATGTTGATGAGACTTCTATTTGGGATCATGAGACTCCCAATCCTGCGAACTACATGTACAAGACTCCTGAGATTAGCGCAGCTCAATACAACATCAACCCGAGCTTAATTCTAGGGCTGTAATTCGAGTCGAGCTGCTCGCGAGCAGCTCGAACTCGTTTATCAAGACCCGGCTCGACTCGAGCTCGTAAACGAGTCATGAAAAATTCTTGGAGCATTGAAAAATCATGAAATCTCTTTAATAATTTTTCTTCCGTATGTAGAAACATTTTAAAAATGCAAGTTTATTTTATTTGGACTCCAATAATTTTTAGAGATTTTCAAAGCATGAATTTCTTTTTAGATAAATTATCTTGTAAAATCTTTAGTTTAATAGTTATAAGTCGTAAAAATATATTTTTGGTACGTATGTGTTCCTGATTATATGCTCTTGATTATAAAAATAAAAGTGTGATTTATTTTGGGCTTTATGAATTTTTAAATGATTTTACCAAGAATATTTCTTTATAGAGACCATTACTTGTAAAATCATTATCTTCTTAAATAATGATCTCAAAAATATTTTAAAAATACCTGGAGAAAGGTATTTTTGTGTTCTAAATATATATGCAAGAATTTCTATTTTTAATTCAATACATTTTATGATTGGGATTTTTGATTCTATTAAAAGCATTTTATTAATAAAGTGTTTTAGAAATTTTGTGAGAGTAGTTTAAAAGCCCACCCACTCCTTCCCCTTATCTTTTCAGCCGAGACACAACCCCCCCCCCATCTCTTTCCTCCCGTGAGCTCTCCCCCTCTCTAATTTCTCTCTCTTGCATGCAACACTTTTTCTTGCTTGTTTTTCAAAGATCAAACCATTAAAACTCTTCTCTCTTGATTCTTTTCCATCTTCAAGGTTGCAAGCGAGCTTTTTCTAAAGTCTTTCAAAACCCATGTTGTTCTTGAGATTTTGATCAAGGTATGGTATATTTTTTTGTGTAATTAGAGTAGTACTAGTTATGGGTCGTGTTTGTATGGAGGGATAAGGATCTTTAAAGGAGTTTGGGGGTGGTTGAAGGTGGGTGTGCCATTTAAGCCACCATCGAACACCACCACCGCCGGTGGTGAACCAAAATGGTGAGCCGGTGGTTGGATGATTTTTGTATGTTGATCTTGAGTTGTTTCTTGAGTAGTACTTGTGTTAATAGTTGATTTTATATGTTTTAAGAAATGTTAGTCGATAGATTTGAGTTTTTATAAGTATTTAAGATGAGCAAGGTTATGTTTAAGTAATATATGTGATGCTAGACAATGATTTGGTGGGTAATTTTGATTGCATGTTGATCTTGAGTTGGTTTATGAATTGCATGTTGAGTTGTTAGCTTTGGTTTTAGTTTGAAATTTAAGGAGGTAAAGAATTGCTCCCTCCGTCCCGGCCAATTCTTTACATTTGGTTTGGGCACGGACACCAAGGATAGTGGGTGTAATATTGTTAAAATAAATGAAGTAGTGGGTGTAATAGTGATTTTATTGTTAAAATAAGTGAAGTAGTGGGTGTAATAGTGTAAAGTGTTGAAAAAGTAGAGTGAAGTAGTGGATGTAATAATGTATTTTATTGTTAAAAGTTACTATTTTTAGTAATGTAAAGAATTGGTGGGACGGCACAAAAAGGAAAGTGTAAAGAAATGGGAGGGACATAGGGAGTATTAGTTATGTGTATGTTTATATACTATATAGAATAAAAACTGCTCCTGGAAATCAATTCGTTCACTGCCTATTTGAAGTCGGTTCTTAAATCTGATTGCATATTTCGATTCCTTGCGAAAAATTAGATGGAATAGGCTATTGAATCATGTCAATCGGATTTAAAATGAATGAGTTATGGTCGTTTTCATCCGAGACCCTCAATGATTTCGAAAACTGTAATATTTTCGTTAAGTCTGCTCTTTGAAAAATCATAGTTAATTCACCGATTGTCCGAACTCTATGAATCCACCTCTGTTAAAAAGATATCAGAGTTTTCTAAAACTTTCATTCTTTGAGTTTTGTGCAAATCAATCCTCTACTAATTGTTATTTTCAAATCTTTGTCGAGTGCCCCTGAATTTTCTAAAACAGCCATGTTTCTTGCAAAATTCGTAGTAAATTGAATATTTATTCAAAAATTCTGAGTAATATCTTTCTGGAAAGATCTTTTCGAACTCTGTGTTTTTCATTTACATTCTGTTGTCAAATTCTGTGATCTTAATATGTTAAACTTCAAAACACTAGTGTACATAGGGACTGATTCTGTTTTAACAGTCCATGTTTTGATCGATTCTGAATTCATTACTTATCCGTTTTAAACGAGCCTTACCATTCTGGAAAGGTCTCGGGATTTCCTTCGAGTTTCCTGTTCTGTACTTTTTAATTTAAGGTCATCTTAATAGTGTAAATTGGATGTCTTTTCAGGCTGGTCATAGCAGATTGTTTAGTGTAATAGTCATTTTGGTGCACTGTGAATTGTGGTTGCAAGTATGGTTGTAAGTAATGTCGAATAACTATAATAGTAAGTTGAATGCTTGATTATGTTATAAGTATGTGACTTGGTTGTTGTTTGTGTCGGTTAAATTCCGATTGGTAACGCGATAATACAAAGAAGATGCCGCCGAAATTTCTAAAAATGAAAATAATTTCTTTTGATGTTTATACCGGCACATCTCTCGTATATGATCGTTATTATCAATTGGAAATATTAATTGACTTATGTGTTATGTGATTAGAAGGTCGTATGCATGCTAGATATACGAATATATGTTTACATGATTAAGTGTTATTGACTATAAGGATAGTCGCTATTGAATTTGAGTTGATTTATGATTTAATGATTGTCGGGCATAAAGTCTTATTTATTATAAAGTTGTTAAGTGTATATTGATTGGTTGATTTGGTGATTGTGGTAAGGTGTTATATACACCGGGAAGTATTTTATAGTAATATTTGTGATTAAGTTAAACGTGTTAGAGTGTGCATACTATCGTTGGTAGATCGTATGTTTATTCCGAAGACTGAAGTATCATCTTGTGTTAACTATAGAATCGACGTGCGGACTCGATCGTGGTGAACCAGACTGGTGGCAATCGCAAGTGCATCGAATCGAATGAGGATCAAATCAGAGGATTGGACTGTTAGGAATAATTCATAAGTTGTGATGTTAAGAATAGAATTTACACATTATATTTCTTGTAATCCTGATCTTATAAAGGATTTAGCACTGTATATAGGATTTATGTGTAAGACAGTTATCTGTATAGTTTAGTCAGGAATGAAGAGTGTATCGGAGACTACATGTCAGGAACAGAGAGCAAATCCTGATGATGGTCCAATACTGATGGTTGATCAGATACTGATGCAGTGTGCAGATCCTGATATCAGTTTTGTTACTGATGATGTCATTATGGATGCTACAGAAACTGGCAAGTGCTATAAAACAGGATCGTTGTTTGAAGAACAAGCAAGAAGATATTATAAAGGAAAGAGTTTTCTATTGATGGAAACTATCGACTAGAAGGCAGAACATTGTCATGTATAGATTATATCTTTCTGTTATTAGTTGATAGGTAGCATTATAAATACTCTCTCTATATCATTGTAAAAAGAGTCGAACAAGTGTGTTAAGCAAGTGTGCGTAGCTCTGTATAAGGTTTGTATTCGAGAGTTCGAAACAAACAGAGAGAGAGATTTGTATTGTCAGAAGCTGCTAAAGGTATTGTACACCTTTGGTAGAGTTTGTATTTGATCTTATTAATACAAACAGAGTTTGATTCATTCGTTTATTCTTGTTCATATAATCAAGCCAAAAATCAGATACGATTATATAACTTGTATTCAAACCCCCCCTTCTACAAGTTATTCGAGTTAACAATTGGTATCAGAGCGGGTTGATTTCGAATAATCATAAAGATCTGCAATCATGTCTGGTTACAAGGATGGGAATACTAAAATTCCTATGCTCAAGAGAAACGAATATACTCTATGGGAAGTAAAGATGTTGCATCATCTGGAAGCAACAGATCCTGATTATCTTGACAGAATCAGAGATGGACCTTTTGTTCCAACAAAGGTCGTTGGACAAGCAACTGTTGATGGTGTGGTTATTCCAGAACATACAGCAGAGAAGCCAAAATCTGAATGGTCAGATAAGGACAAGGAGAATGTTCTTAAAGATGCTAAAGTAAGAAACATATTATTCAACAGTCTTGATTCTGTTCTCACTAACTATGTTCTCTCTTGTAAAACTGCTAAGGATATATGGGACAATCTTAAGGTTCACTGTGAAGGAACTAAGCCTGTCAGGAAGAATATGAGAACATTACTTATACAACAGTATGAGTACTTTGAATCCAAGTCTGGTGAGTCACTTACTGATACCTTTGATAGGTTTACAAAACTCATCAATGAGATGGCCATGCATGGTAAATATTATGACTTAGAGGATATGAATACAAAGTTCATGAAAGCTTTGCCTGATTTCTACAATGAGAAGATATCTGCGATTGAGGAAGCTAATGATTTGGATGAGATTTCATTAGAGGCAGTATATGGAAAATTGAGAGCTTATGAACTTGACAAGCAGCAGAAGAAGAGCATGAGTGAAGGAAAGATGAAGATTATTGCACTTACTGCTCAATCTGAAGTTAAGAAGCTTCCTGAAGAACAGCATGAAGAGATTGCTGTAAAGAATTCAAGGAAGAAGAAAAGCAAAGAAAGTTCTGAGTCAGAGACTACTGATATAGACTCTGACAACAATGATTCTGAATCTGAGATGCAGGAACTCTTTGCTATGTTTGCTAAAGCTTTCAAGAAAGGAAGATTCAACAGGAGAAGATTTAGCAAAGGACCTTTTCAAAAGAAGGAGGAGAAGAAGAGTGACAAAAGCAAAAGTACAATTGTCAAGCTTGATAAGGCCAAGATCAAGTGCTTTAATTGCAGCGAGCTTGGACACTTTGCTAGTGAGTGTAAGAAGCCTAGGAATTCAGGAAAGGGTAATGCACTTATGGTCACACAGAAGGATTGGGCTGATTCCAGTGACTCTGAAGATGAATTGGATTATGACAACATTGCATTGATGGCCAATAGTTCAGACAAACCTGGATCTCCAAAGAAAACTTCTCCATCCTCTGTTAAGGTATCACTTCACTCTCTTGATTCATTTGATAGCTTAAATTCTGATGAAATTAGATCTATCCATGCTGAGTTTAAGAATCTTATGACTAATTTTAGAATTCTTACTTGTGAAAGAGATGAACTTAAGGTTAAGAATGATAAATTAGTTGATAGAAATAATTTTCTTGAGTCTGAATTAATTCAAATGGAAGAATACAAGTTAAGTTCTGATAAAGCTAAGCATGATTATAGTGTTATTCTTGAGGCTTATGACTATGTCAGAAAAGAACTAGAAGAAGAGAGAGATGTGATTAAGACCATTAACAATTCCAGTAAGAAGACTATAGAAATCTTTGAAAGTGGAATTCGTGGTAAGGTTAATGGTTTAGGTTTTGATAAGGCTAGACAAGAAGAAAAAGTAGCTATTGTCAATGATGATAGTAAGGTAGAAGCTAACACATCCAAATCTGAAGGTAAGAAAAGTGTTTCTGAACCTAATCATGTTAAATTTGTTGATTCAAAAGGTACCCTTGTTGTACACAAAAGGATTAACAATAGTAATTCAGATGAGAAAGTGTTAGAGAAACCTAAGAATGTAAACATAGGGTTTCTGTCTAAGTCTCAGTTGAAACAGAGATTAGATGGTCTTTCAGAGTCTAGCAAGATCAAAAGAAATAGGAATGGAAAAGAAGGTATTAACAAAGAGAATAATTACAAGAATGTACCTGATGCACCTAGGAAAAAATGCTATAAGTGTGGAAATCATAATCATTTGGCCCTAGACTGCAATCAAAAACCTTCTTGGAAAACTGAGTCCAGATTTCCCAAGACTCAGAAAATTCAATACCAACCACAAAAAGCTTGTTATCATTGTGGTATTTTACTTCATTCCATTTACATGTGTAGAGAATATCATGAACTGTATTATGACTATTATTCTTTGAAATCTGAAACTCCTAGTCACAAACAGTTTGTGAAATCAGAGTCTAAAGTTGACTCTGCAACAGGTAAAATAAAAGTAAAATCTTTAAAGCCTGTTGTCTCTAAATCTAGTAAGAAAGGATCCAATCAAAGTTGGGTCCTAAAAAATTCTAACTAGTTACTTTTTGTTTGCAGGGCACAGGAAAGAAGCATTCAATTATCTTGGACAGTGGATGCTCTGGACATATGACTGGAAAGAAGTCCCTGCTTACAAAGTTTGAGAGGAAAGCTGGCCCAGTAATATCTTTTGGAGATGGCAACAAAGGAGAAACTCTGGGATATGGCTCAATTGTTTTTGGGAATGTCATCATAGAAAATGTAGCACTGGTTGAAGGCTTGAAACATACTCTTTTAAGCATAAGTCAACTGGGTGATAAAGGTTACAAATCAATCTTTGACAGAGAAGGATGCAAAATCTTGAATATGCAGAATGGAGACATTGTTCTAACTGGTCAAAGATGTAAGAACCCTAATTTTTGGTAATATTTTATTTTATTTAATATCTTGTGACAATGTCAATATGGAACCTTTCTGGTCATCCCGGTGATTAATAGAATTGATTGTCTGAGAAACTGTGTTGTTGTATTCATTATGTAAGATAAAAAGGGAGATTGTGAAGGCAAGAGCCTTATTGTTAGTGTGATTTATAAAAGTTGGGATTTGAGAATGATTAGAGTGTTAAAAGATTTATTAAGGGTTATGACAAGGAATTATGGACATTAGAGGAATTTACACAATTAGTACTTAAGGAATTATAGGGGAAATCTCTACGCGACAAAATATTATTACGAGAGATTAATTAAGATACGATACGAATTAAGGATTAAATAATAAGCATTGGTGGAAGAATAATATTACAAGGAGTAGTATTGCATGCAAGCCCATGCAACCAAGTAGTTAGAAACCAAGCCAACTAGTTAGCCATTGGAAGATGAATAGTAGTTGGTTACTTGCTTTTTGAAAAAGGAGGAGACATGTAGTACAAGAGCCATACCTATAGCCATACCTAGGTGTACCATGCTTGTACATACAATTATATGTAACACCCAACCAATTACACAACCAACACAAACACAAAAAAAAAAGAAATCAAACTCTCTCTCCCCCCCCTTGCTTGTTGCTCTCGGCCAAGAACAAAGTGAGGAAGAAAGAAATTTCTTTCTCCCACTTCTCATCACTCATAATTCATACCATAATTCCTAGGTCATCTACATCATCTAATCAAGGTATGCTAGCAATTTCACTTCATTTCATCCATCCAATTCCAAGTTATAAATTATTAAAGTTTGGATGAATAGTAACCAAATTTGTTCTTCCATTAGATCTTGCATTGTGAGTGTTGTAGGAGGCCATCTAAGGTGTTTTTAAGTTGTATAAAGATTGTTCAAAGTCTCTAGGAGCTCAAGAAGGTATGAAATCTCAAACCACCCTTGGTTATGTGTTGTTCATGTAGTATGGTTGTAGATCCATGCTTTTTAAGGGTTATCTTGGATGTATATGTATTGGATAACATGGATATTAGGTTTTGATGTTGAGATGGTGAATTTTATGGCTATGGTGAACATATATATCTCCATGAGTGTTATGAGTCATGATCTAAGTGTTTTAAGTGGTGTTTATGTTATGGAAGCATGAAAAATGGTTGATCTAAGTGATTTGAGCTTGCTGATTTTGTCCAGGAACTTTGACCTGTGTTGTAGCACGATTTTGAACACCCAAATGATGTCCCCTGATGTCCTACCTTATATTGTTGGAAAGATAATTGAATGTAGTTTCTGTATATGTAAGATTCATATCTAGGTGATGTGTGGATTTTTAGTTATGGCCGGAGGATTGAATTTTGTTTCTGGACTATGGACTGCATAAAGTGACCCCCTTGTGAACCTTGTTTAAACACCTTAAAAAATATTTGGGATCATGGAAAAATTTGGGAACGTAGGTAATGCAGTGGTGAAGACCACCCAAAAGGAATTGGATTAAAATATGAATTTTTGGATTTTATAAAAATGCTAGAGTAAAATTCGCGCAATGGAAAAAAATCAATTAGTGGAACATTATTCTAGGGTTAGTGGTTATGGTTCGAACGTGGTAACTAAATTAAGTCGAGTAAGTGACGAGCGTAAACGAGTGATGTCATGGACCTATAGTGGGGCTAGGGAGTCATAAGACGAAGTCGTTAAGTTAATTTCGTATCCCCTTAAAACCCCGTAATTAGAAAGAAATTGTTAAGGTACTAACGAACGATTATTGTTTATGTATAGATCGTTCGAATTCGCACGCTCGACCACCCCAACCAAACCAAGGCAAGTTTACTTTTCAAAACTTATCCCTATACAAGGATTTTCACTGTTGTGTTTGTAGTTTTCAAATTATATCAAATGCTATGTTTATCGAAGTATTGATGCAATTGAGATTGAACAAGTACATGTATGCTTTTACCCCTTGAACTTAGATTGAAATGTTTTCTTCGGACAACGACTCTAGCAATAGAGGTCGTAGCGGTCCGTATATACTATTGACCGGGGAGCGGTATATTATTATATCGTATCTATATTGCGAAAACCCGAAGGGTCATTCGGGTGGTATCGTATATTCAAATAACTATTATTATATCTTCGTAAATACTCGGAACCCTATCTTGGATTAAAAGTTTATTTTATTAAATAATTATTTTATTAATTATTAATATTAAATCTTAAAATATCATTTAATAATTATTGTTCACTATTTTAAAAACAAAGTTAATCCAAGATACCTTTTAATACTTTCAAACTCGAACTTTTTCGAACTCAAAACATTTTCGAAAACCCCCGGTCAGGTCCTGTTTCTCGTATGATTTCAAGAACTATCGGTCGACTGATGTCGAACCACAACTACTCTGTTTTCAATCAAAATAAAGTTTTCAAAAGAAAAAGAAAAAGGGACTCTGGCAGGTGTGGGAACCGTTGACGAACGATTCCCGGGATGTGTAAGCGGCCGTGAGCCAGGCGGTCCATCACTTATTATTCCGGCCCAGGTGTTGCCGAAGGATGATTACGGATGTAGTTTTCATCGAGGGTGATTACGGATGTAGTTTTCACTCGGGGATAGTTATGGATGTAGTTTCTATCCTTCTACCGGTAGAGAAGACCCGCGGATTATTGGACTCGGATGTGGCGACTGATCATCGTCAATCCCTGTCAGGTTTTATGTTTTCTTTAAGTCCCATTCCTCCACATTGGAAAAATGCTTTGACACTGCATCTTAGGCCTATGTGCCAGTTGCCGATAGTGTCCTATTTTGATGAGAAAGATGTTGACTTTATGCAGTAGCTAGAACTGCAAGGTTATTTTGAAAACAAGGGCACGTACTGGTGCACCTTTGAAATTTACCACTAATGACAAGTGCTTTTATAACTGATTAATACAACGAGTTAATGACTGTTATACACATGAAATGTTATATTGCTTATTTTATACCTATATTCTTGCTGAGCTATAGTTGCTCACTCTTGCTTGTTTTCAAATTTTACAAACACAACAGCTAAGAGAAATGGCAAGAACCTGTCAGACTGTTCGAAAGCAGGTGACTAGACCCCAGGCTGCAGTTGAGATTCCACCGGTAGGCCCCGTTAGCCGGATTGGTCGGCAACTTTTGTTAGTACGTTTTATTTATAAGTATGACCTGTGCAAGGCAGTGTACCGTAACAAACTTTCAAGCCGCCAACTTCGCTTCATATCGAAGTGTTGCTGGTAGCATAAATGCTATTTAATTCGGTCTGTAATAACTCTAAAATTCTTACTTTTGCTTATTCATATGTATGACGTTTCTGAGGCTCTAACCTGTGTGTGTGTGTGCGGTGTGAGTTTATTGTGGGGTCGATGGTTGTTTATTTATATTATGTGCAAGAACAAGTATGTTATTAATGGAAAATGGACCGTGAGCGCCTAGATCTCCGACCCCGGATCTGGGGGCGTCACAGAAATGGTATCAGAGAGAAGGTTACAGTTCTCAGAAACGATAGTAATTTAGGAAAGCAACCATAATAATACGAATAATATAACACTAATAATAATCCCATTAATACCTAGAGCTCTCATCGAGTTCACAGTCGGGTTATCGGATATAGCCCTGACTTCTAAGGCTCGTGAGGGAACTACTTCTTAAACCCTTCTTTTTGGTTAGTAACCTAGCTTATTTCCCTTGTGTAGATGGAGGATATACCAGACCCTGAGGCCTATGAGAGGGAGCACGATGAGGCACTACTGAGAGAGACTGAGGACCCTGTTGAGGATACTGATGCTGACCCCGAGCTGGGCCCCTGGATTACGATATTAGGGGATACTGATGATGAGGATCCCGAGGAGGAGCCCTTTATGGAGCCTGAGCCTGTTACCCCCTCCCCTGTGGCCACTGATGAGGAGAGTGTGCGATCCGGTGAGGACCGTGTTGTGTCACCCCCACCCTCTCCACAGTCATTGAGCCCCACTTCTTCAGATGATGACCCCGAGGAGGATACTTCTAGTGAGGAGGAGCGTGACCCTACCCCTGCTCCTGCTCCTGCCCCTGTTATGCCACCCCCACCACTGGACCTACCCTCGGTGTCGGGCGCTGAGCACGCCTATGTCGTGCAGTTCATGACCCGAGACTTACTTTCTGCGGAGGCCCGACTTAACGAGGCGAGGAGGGTGATAGTGGAGGAGCGCGAGGCGCGCTTGAGGATCCAGGCTGAGATGAGGACTACTGTTGCTAGGAGGACTAGAGCTCGACTCCACAGGATTGAGAGGAGGAGTCGCGAGAGGGTTCTCGGATTAGGGATCCGCGGGGGCGGAGTGATCCAGGCTAGGGATGTTAGGCGTGTTGTGCGTCGTGCATTTGCCCGAGTGAGGGCCTTGCTCCGTCGCGGTGCGGCCCCGTGATGTGTTACTGATAGCTCAGTCCCCTAGGTACAGATGACATTAGTGTGTCGATTTTGCGGGATAGTTGACTTGTGCAGTGGCGTCCTTTCTGACCAGTGGATGAGTAGACTGACCTACATATATGTAGATGTGACTTCGGATAGTATGTACGGATGTAGCCCTACTTTGTGTAGCCCTGACTATTCGGATTATGTACTTGTATTTGTTCCACTTTTGCTAGACTTTGACATCGGAACTATGTATTTGGCTCTAACATCCAAACTTTGTGACCACCCTTATACCTTACTTATTTAGTTTCAGTTTCCTTGATATTGTCTCAACTGTTTTACTTTCCGATGCCATGCTCTACTATTTTGATATACAACTGTGATTATACAACTGCTACAAGCCACAAATACAACCACACTGTTTCAAATTTACGATATGCGATTTCAAATTGTTCTCCAAATTTTCCAAAATGTTCCTACAATTTTTCTAAGATAAACCTTTCAAAAAAAAAAAAAAAAAAAACGGTTTTAGTCATTTAAAATTTTGAAAACATTTATATAAGTTCGAAGTTTTGAAATCTTGGAAATTCCTACAAATGTTTTCGAACCACGTAACTACTTCCCCTAAAAAGGTTTTACAGTTTATCGCCATCATAAGGGCACTACGAGTTTCGAAATTTTAACCCTGTATAAAGAGGAACAATACGTTCCTGACTTCTCTAAATACGATCAAATAATCTGCAAACCCTAACCCATTTCTGTCTTATTATCAGAATCATGCCACCCAGAAGAATGAACACTCGAGCTCACCCGGCCAACTCTGAAGGCCAGGGTAGCCACCATGGGCCGGAAGGCCACCAAAACCGAGAGAGAGGATCAGAACCTGAGCGAGGATGAAGGTAGTGATTATAACCTGTTTGATAACTCTGAGTATGATGAAGAGGAAGCTGAAGATGATACCCTGGAGGTGGAAAACCCAAGGAGAGACCCTATGGAGCGATTCATGGACCTACTCAGGCAAAACTTGGACCGTCCCCCGGTTCAGCCACCACCCAACAATGCGAATGCCAATGCCTTTCGGAATTTCAAATCCCTGAAACCCCCGGAGTTTAAGGGAACTGCAGACCCGGTCGAGGCAAGAGCCTGGCTGAAAGAAATGGAAAAATCTTTTGAGATACTAGGAGTCGCTGAAGAGCAGAAAACTGTTTTCGCCACCTATCTGCTGAAGGGTGAGGCAAACTACTGGTGGGAAGCTAAAAAGAATTTGGAGGGAAGAGGTGTAGTGACCTGGGAGAGGTTTAGCGAGTTGTTCTTGGAAAAGTATTTCCCTAGGTTCATGGAAACACAAATGGAGCTAAAATTTTTGGAACTAAAGCAGGGCAACATGACGGTGGCCGAGTATGAGGCAAGATTTACTGAGCTGTCAAGGTTTGTGCCGGAATATGTGAACTCTGAGGTGAAGAGGGCCCGAAGGTTTCAATTGGGGCTGAAGCAATGGATTCAGAATCGTGTGGCGGTTCTTGAGCTGACAGACTATGCCACCCTGGTACAGAAAGCATCGATTGTTGAGGCTGGAGGTGAACAGATGCAGAAGGAGAGAGAAGGAAGGAAGAGGAAGTTTGACAGTCGAAAGGGAAACTCTGCGGGAGGGAGCGCTCCGAGCAAGTTTAAGCGAGGAACAGTGTCCCAGCCCAGCGGAAACTTTGGAACCAAGAGAGCTGAAAGTTGGAGTGTGGGCCAGGGCGGCCGACCCCAGGGATCATCGTACTCTACCCCACCCCGAGCCCCACTCCCGGAATGCAATAAATGTGGAAGGAAACATGCGGGCGTGTGTAATCTGCAAGATGTGAAGTGCTTCAAGTGTGGGCTGACAGGACATTATGCTAACACCTGTCGAGGAACTAGTAACAACACCAATGCCGGAGGTAACTGCTTCAAGTGTGGGAAACCAGGGCACCGAATGAGGGAATGTATGTCCTCTGGGCCAGCTGCATCAAGAGTGAGTGGAACTGCTTCTAACAGGGCCCCTACTGCAAGAACTTTTAACATGACTGTGCAAGATGCCGTGAGGAACACGGATGTGATCGCAGGTACCCTACCACTCAACTCAGTTAATGCGAATGTTTTATTTGATTCGGGAGCCACCAAGTCTTTCATATCTCTAGATTTTGTATGTCGGTTAGGCCTTAAGACTGAACCACTGAGAGACAGACTGCAAGTAGAGATAGCTAATCATGAAATTATTCCTGTTAACCAAGTATGTCCAGGTTGCGACCTAGAAATAGAAGGGCGACACTTTCGGGTAGATTTAATACCTTTTAAATTAGGGGAGTTTGACGTAATAATAGGTATGGATTGGTTGACAACCCATGGAGCTCAGATTGATTGCGTGAAGAAGAAAGTGAGTTTAAGACTGCCAGGGGATAAGGAAGTAGTGTTTAGTGGAAAACGATAAACCCAAAAGTTCCTGACTATGATTCAAGCTAAAAGGCTGTTACGTAAAGGATGCGAGGCCTATTTAGCCTATGTAAAGGATACCAAGAAGGAGGCGCCAAACCTACAGGAAATCCCAGTCGTTAATGAATTCGCGGATGTATTTCCGGACGATCTTCCAGGACTACCACCTGATAGAGACATCGAGTTCGCTATAGATTTAGTTCCGGGCACGGCCCCAATTTCGAAAGCCCCGTACAGGCTAGCCCCAGTGGAGATGAAAGAGTTGGCCACCCAATTGCAAGAGCTGTTGGATAAAGGAATGATAAGACCTAGTGTGTCACCGTGGGGAGCCCCGGTGCTATTCGTGAAAAAGAAGGATGGCAGTATGAGATTATGCATAGACTACAGGGAGTTGAATAAGGTGACCATCAAGAATAAGTATCCTTTGCCCAGAATAGATGACCTGTTTGACCAACTAAAGGACGCGGTTTATTTTTCCAAGATCGATTTGAGAACCGGGTACCACCAGTTAAGGATTAAGCCAGAAGATATACCAAAGACGGCCTTTCGCACCCGGTATGGACACTATGAGTTTTTAGTAATGTCGTTTGGGTTAACGAATGCACCCGCAGCTTTCATGGACTTAATGAATCGAGTCTTCAAGAAGTACCTGGACAAGTGTGTTATAGTCTTCATCGATGACATCTTAATTTATTCCAAGACGAAAGAGGAACATGCAGAGCACTTGAGGATTGTATTGGGAGCATTAAGAGAAGAAAAGTTGTACGCTAAGTTCTCGAAGTGTGAATTTTGGTTGAAGGAAGTTCAGTTTTTGGGGCATGTGATTAGCGAACAAGGCATCCTAGTGGACCCAGCCAAAATAGAGGCTGTATCAAATTGGGAGAGACCAACCACTCCGACAGAGGTGAGAAGTTTCATAGGATTGGCCGGCTACTATAGAAGATTTGTCCAAGACTTTGCCAAGATAGCAGCCCCTTTGACCCGGCTAACCCGCAAGACCGAGAAGTTTGTGTGGACTGAAAAATGCGAAGAGAGCTTTCAAGAGTTGAAAAAGAGGTTGGTGACAACACCAGTACTAGCCCTACCGGATGGTAAGGGAGATTTTGTGATTTATAGCGATGCATCCCATAAAGGTTTAGGGTGTGTGCTTATGCAGCACGGTAAGGTGATTGCGTATGCGTCCAGACAACTTAAGGAGTATGAGATAAGATACCCCACCCATGATTTGGAATTAACAGCAATAGTCTTTGCTTTGAAGATCTGGAGACATTATCTTTACGGAGAGAAGTGTGAAATCTACACGGATCACAAGAGCTTAAAGTACATATTCACTCAGAAAGAGTTAAACATGAGGCAGAGGAGATGGTTAGAGCTAATCAAGGATTATGATTGTGAGATTCATTATCACCCAGGGAAGGCCAACGTAGTGGCCAATGCACTTAGCCGAAAGGAGAAGCTTAAGATGATAACGTCAGTGGACGAATTGATCAAGGACCTCGAGAGGCTAGAGATTGAGGTGAGGTTGCCAGGAATCGGCCAAGAGAGTCTAATGGAAATAAAAGTCCAACCACCGCTACTGGAAAAGATTAAGTTATGCCAGGAAAAGAAGATAGAAGAAGAAAAGAATTCGATGGAGAAAATTTTGACTGGCGAAGAAATTAGGTGTGAGAAGGACGAGAATGGAGTTATGAGGTACGCATCTAGGATATGGATCCCGAACGTTCAAGAATTGAAAGATGAGATTTTGCAAGAGGCTCATAGTTCAAGGTATTCGATTCACCCTGGAGGCATCAAGATGTATAGGGATTTGAAAGAATATTATTGGTGGCCAAATATGAAGAAGGACATAGCAGAGTGGGTAAGTAAATGCTTGACATGTCAGAGAGTGAAGGCCGAACATGAGAGGCCCAGTGGATTGTTGCAACCCTTAGAGATACCTGAGTGGAAGTGGGAACAGATTGCGATGGACTTTGTAGTCGGATTACCAAGGACCAAGACTAATCATGACGCCATTTGGGTAATTATTGATAGATTGACCAAGTCAGCACATTTCCTTCCAATCAACGAGAGATACACTGTCGACAAGCTGGTAGATATCTACTTAAAAGAGATTGTGGTTAGGCATGGGGTTCCTGTGAGCATTGTATCAGATAGAGACCCAAGATTCAACTCCAGGTTCTGGAGGAGTTTTCAGGATTGTGTGGGGACTAAGTTAAACATGAGTACTGCATACCATCCCCAAACAGACGGACAGAGTGAGAGAACCATCCAGACCATCGAGGACATGTTGAGAGTATGTGCCATAGATTTCAAGGGAAGTTGGGACGACCATTTGCCATTGATCGAATTTTCCTACAACAACAGTTACCATGCGAGTATAGGCATGCCCCCATATGAAGCTTTGTACGGACGAAGATGTCGGTCTCCTTTGTGTTGGGAAGAAGTTGGAGAGCGGAAGATTTTAGGGCCTGAACTGGTCCAACAGACAAGAGAAACTATTGAACTCATAAGAGGACGGCTGGTAGCGGCCCAAGACAGACAGAAGAAGTATGCGGACCAGTCCCGCAAGGATAAGGAATATGAGGTAGGAGAGTTTGTGATGTTAAAAGTATCACCGTGGAAGGGATTGATGAGATTTGGTAAGAAGGGGAAACTAAGCCCGAGATTTATTGGACCTTTTGAGATCTTGAAACGAGTTGGAAAGTTAGCCTATGAATTGGCTTTACCTCCGAGCTTACAACAAGTACATAATGTGTTCCATGTGTCCATGCTACGACCCTACCATACCGACTTCCGACATGTGATAGAACATGATCAAGTGGATCTGCAACCAGACTTAACATATGTGGAGCAACCCGTAGAAATTATGGATAGAAAAGAACAGGTGCTGAGGAACAAGGTTGTCAAATTAGTGAGAGTTTTGTGGAGGAACCAGAATGTCGAAGAATCAACATGGGAACTAGAAAGCGCAATGCGTGAAAAGCACCCCCAACTGTTTTCAACCTGATTCCGGGACGGAATCCTTTTAAGGAGGGGAGGCTGTAAGAACCCTAATTTTTGGTAATATTTTATTTTATTTAATATCTTGTGACAATGTCAATATGGAACCTTTCTGGTCATCCCGGTGATTAATAGAATTGATTGTCTGAGAAACTGTGTTGTTGTATTCATTATGTAAGATAAAAAGGGAGATTATGAAGGCAAGAGCCTTATTGTTAGTGTGATTTATAAAAGTTGGGATTTGAGAATGATTAGAGTGTTAAAAGATTTATTAAGGGTTATGACAAGGAATTATGGACATTAGAGGAATTTACACAATTAGTACTTAAGGAATTATAGGGGAAATCTCTACGCGACAAAATATTATTACGAGAGATTAATTAAGATACGATAAGAATTAAGGATTAAATAATAAGCATTGGTGGAAGAATAATATTACAAGGAGTAGTATTGCATGCAAGCCCATGCAACCAAGTAGTTAGAAACCAAGCCAACTAGTTAGCCATTGGAAGATGAATAGTAGTTGGTTACTTGCTTTTTGAAAAAGGAGGAGACATGTAGTACAAGAGCCATACCTATAGCCATACCTAGGTGTACCATGCTTGTACATACAATTATATGTAACACCCAACCAATTACACAACCAACACAAACACAAAAAAAAAAAAAGAAATCAAACTCTCTCTCCCCCCCCCTTGCTTGTTGCTCTCGGCCAAGAACAAAGTGAGGAAGAAAGAAATTTCTTTCTCCCACTTCTCATCACTCATAATTCATACCATAATTCCTAGGTCATCTACATCATCTAATCAAGGTATGCTAGCAATTTCACTTCATTTCATCCATCCAATTCCAAGTTATAAATTATTAAAGTTTGGATGAATAGTAACCAAATTTGTTCTTCCATTAGATCTTGCATTGTGAGTGTTGTAGGAGGCCATCTAAGGTGTTTTTAAGTTGTATAAAGATTGTTCAAAGTCTCTAGGAGCTCAAGAAGGTATGAAATCTCAAACCACCCTTGGTTATGTGTTGTTCATGTAGTATGGTAGTAGATCCATGCTTTTTAAGGGTTATCTTGGATGTATATGTATTGGATAACATGGATCTTAGGTTTTGATGTTGAGATGGTGAATTTTATGGCTATGGTGAACATATATATCTCCATGAGTGTTATGAGTCATGATCTAAGTGTTTTAAGTGGTGTTTATGTTATGGAAGCATGAAAAATGGTTGATCTAAGTGATTTGAGCTTGCTGATTTTGTCCAGGAACTTTGACCTGTGTTGTAGCACGATTTTGAACACCCAAATGATGTCCCCTGATGTCCTACCTTATATTGTTGGAAAGATAATTGAATTTAGTTTCTGGATATGTAAGATTCATAGCTAGGTGATGTGTGGATTTTTAGTTATGGCCGGAGGAGTGAATTTTGTTTCTGGACTATGGACTGCATAAAGTGACCCCCTTGTGAACCTTGTTTAAACACCTTAAAAAATATTTGGGATCATGGAAAAATTTGGGAACGTAGGTAATGCAGTGGTGAAGACCACCCAAAAGGAATTGGATTAAAATATGAATATTTGGATTTTATAAAAATGCTAGAGTAAAATTCGCGCAATGGAAAAAAATCGATTAGTGGAACATTATTCTAGGGTTAGTGGTTATGGTTCGAACGTGGTAACTAAATTAAGTCGAGTAAGTGACGAGCGTAAACGAGTGATGTCATGGACCTATAGTGGGGCTAGGGAGTCATAAGACGAAGTCGTTAAGTTAATTTCGTATCCCCTTAAAACCCCGTAATTAGAAAGAAATTGTTAAGGTACTAACGAACGATTATTGTTTATGTATAGATCGTTCGAATTCGCACGCTCGACCACCCCAACCAAACCAAGGCAAGTTTACTTTTCAAAACTTATCCCTATACAAGGATTTTCACTGTTGTGTTTGTAGTTTTCAAATTATATCAAATGCTATGTTTATCGAAGTATTGATGCAATTGAGATTGAACAAGTACATGTATGCTTTTACCCCTTGAACTTAGATTGAAATGTTTTCTTCGGACAACGACTCTAGCAATAGAGGTCGTAGCGGTCCGTATATACTATTGACCGGGGAGCGGTATATTATTATATCGTATCTATATTGCGAAAACCCGAAGGGTCATTCGGGTGGTATCGTATATTCAAATAACTATTATTATATCTTCGTAAATACTCGGAACCCTATCTTGGATTAAAAGTTTATTTTATTAAATAATTATTTTATTAATTATTAATATTAAATCTTAAAATATCATTTAATAATTATTGTTCAGTATTTTAAAAACAAAGTTAATCCAAGATACCTTTTAATACTTTCAAACTCGAACTTTTTCGAACTCAAAACATTTTTGAAAACCCCCGGTCAGGTCCTGTTTCTCGTATGATTTCAAGAACTATCGGTCGACTGATGTCGAACCACAACTACTCTGTTTTCAATCAAAATCAAGTTTTCAAAAGAAAAAGAAAAAGGGACTCTGGCAGGTGTGGGAACCGTTGACAAACGATTCCCGGGATGTGTAAGCGGCCGTGAGCCAGGCGGTCCATCACTTATTATTCCGGCCCAGGTGTTGCCGAAGGATGATTACGGATGTAGTTTTCATCGAGGGTGATTACGGATGTAGTTTTCACTCGGGGATAGTTACGGATGTAGTTTCTATCCTTCTACCGGTAGAGAAGACCCGCGGATTATTGGACTCGGATGTGGCGACTGATCATCGTCAATCCCTGTCAGGTTTTATGTTTTCTTTAAGTCCCATTCCTCCACATTGGAAAAATGCTTTGACACTGCATCTTAGGCCTATGTGCCAGTTGCCGATAGTGTCCTATTTTGATGAGAAAGATGTTGACTTTATGCAGTAGCTAGAACTGCAAGGTTATTTTGAAAACAAGGGCACGTACTGGTGCACCTTTGAAATTTACCACTAATGACAAGTGCTTTTATAACTGATTAATACAACGAGTTAATGACTGTTATACACATGAAATGTTATATTGCTTATTTTATACCTATATTCTTGCTGAGCTATAGTTGCTCACTCTTGCTTGTTTTCAAATTTTACAAACACAACAGCTAAGAGAAATGGCAAGAACCTGTCAGACTGTTCGAAAGCAGGTGACTAGACCCCAGGCTGCAGTTGAGATTCCACCGGTAGGCCCTGTTAGCCGGATTGGTCGGCAACTTTTGTTAGTACGTTTTATTTATAAGTATGACCTGTGCAAGGCAGTGTACCGTAACAAACTTTCAAACTGCCAACTTCGCTTCATATCGAAGTGTTGCTGGTAGCATAAATGATATTTAATTCGGTCTGTAATAACTCTAAAATTCTTACTTTTGCTTATTCATATGTATGACGTTTCTGAGGCTCTAACCTGTGTGTGTGTGTGTGTGCGGTGTGAGTTTATTGTGGGGTCGATGGTTGTTTATTTATATTATGTGCAAGAACAAGTATGTTATTAATGGAAAATGGACCGTGAGCGCCTAGATCTCCGACCCCGGATCTGGGGGCGTCACAAAAGATATGGTAACATATATGAAGCCAGCTTAAGTGATACATCTAAAGGAATTGTTAGATGTCTCTACAGTAAAGCAACAAGTGATGAAAGCTGGAATTGGCACAAGAAGCTCTCACATCTTAATTTCAAGAAGCTTAATCAACTTGTTAAGCACAATTTGGTGAGAGGCCTACCACAGGCAAATTTTGTGCAAGATGGACTTTGTGATGCATGTCAGCTTGGAAAGCAAAGAAGAACCACTTTCAAGAGCAAGACTGAAAATTCGATTACTGAACCATTTCACATGCTACATCTTGATCTGTTTGGTCCAGTAAACATTATGTCTATCAGCAAGAAAAGATATGCTCTAGTTATGGTGGATGATTTCACAAGGTTCACATGGGTGTTCTTTCTACACAAGAAGGATGAAGCTCCTCAGCAAATCATTGAACTTATCAAGAATATTCATAATAACTCTGAGTACAAAGTCAAGGTACTTAGAAGTGACAATGGTACAGAATTCAAGAATTCTACAATGGAGGGGTTTTGTGCAGACAATGGAATTACTCAACAGTTTTCTGCACCTGGTACACCTCAGCAGAATGGTGTAGTGGAAAGAAAGAACAGGACTCTCATAGAGGCAGCAAGAACCATGCTTGCAGATGCAAAACTTCCAACCTACTTTTGGGCAGAAGCTATTAACACTGCATGTTTCACTCAAAATTGTACCTTGGTAAATAGTCATGGAAAAACTCCCTATGAGATGATTAAAGGAAAGAAACCAAGTGTGAAATACTTTCACATCTTTGGATGCAAATGCTATGTCCTAAAAATTCATCCAGAACATCTTGGAAAATTTGAAGCCAAATCGGATGAAGCAATTTTTCTAGGATATTCAGCATCTAAGGCCTTCAAAGTTTATAATCTCAGAACTCACATTGTTATGGAATCAATTCATGTTGCATTTGATGATAAGAAATTTGGAATTTTGCAAACTAATGAAAGCCATGACAAATTGGAATTTGAAAATCTGAAGATTTCTGAGATACTCTCCAGTGATGATGAAGGTTCTTCAGAAGGAATTTCTATTGCTTCTCAAAGGAATGCTACTGTTGAGGGGGAGCAAATAAATCAAAGAGAACACAGTGATCATCAGGAGCAGACTAGTCTTTCAGAGTCTATTCCATCAGGAATTGACGTTTCAGAGTCTACTCCATCAGGAACTGACCTTTCGAAGTCTACTGAGGAAAGATCAGTAACTAGCAGCAATATGGAATCTACTGATTCTATTGATCAAAGGAGAGTTTTTGAAGGTAGAGAGAATTCTTCTACAAGAGATACCACTAACTTAGGGGGAGAGACTAGCAGAGTTAATCTACCACCTGTTAGAAAATGGACAAAGGATCATACTGAAGATTTGATAATTGGTGATCCAAATAGTGGTGTTCGAACTAGAAGATCAATTCAAAATGAATGCTTGTATAGTTGCTTTCTCTCAAAGAATGAACCTAAGAAGGTTGAAGAAGCCTTACAGGATCCTGATTGGGTAATTGCAATGCAGGAGGAGTTAAATGAGTTTGAGAGAAACAAAGTCTGGAAACTAGTACCAAGACCTAAAGATAGATCTATTGTTGGTGCAAGATGGGTTTTCAGAAACAAGCTAGATGAATCTGGCATGATTGTAAGAAACAAAGCAAGACTAGTGGCCAAGGGTTATTCTCAGGAAGAAGGCATTGATTATGATGAGACCTTTGCACCTGTAGCAAGATTGGAAGCAATCAGAATGTTTCTTGCATTTGTAGCTCATTCAAAATTCAAGGTATACCAGATGGATGTAAAGAGTGCTTTTCTAAATGGCAAACTTGATGAGGAAGTGTATGTGGAACAGCCACCTGGATTTGTTGATCCAAAGTTTCCAAATCATGTCTACAAACTTGACAAGGCACTCTATGGACTAAAGCAGGCACCAAGAGCATGGATGAGACTTTGTCTAAATTTCTTCTTGAAAATGGCTTCACAAGAGGTACAATTGACAAAACTCTATTTTTTAGAAAGATAAAAGGTGAATTGCTTTTAGTTCAAGTTTATGTTGATGATATTATTTTTGGTTCTGCTAATGAAAAGTTGTGTGCTAAGTTTAGCAAGCTTATGCAGTCTAAGTATCAGATGAGCATGATGGGTGAATTAAATTATTTCTTAGGCTTGCAGGTCAGACAGACTGAGACTGGTATTTTCATTAATCAGTCAAAGTATATCAAAGATCTTTTAAAAAGGTTTGACTTTCAAGACTGTGCAGTTGCAAAAACACCCATGGCAACAGCCACTAAACTAGACTCTGATACCAAAGGAAAGAGTGTGGATAATACTAGTTATAGAGGCATGATAGGCTCATTGTTATATCTAACTGCAAGTAGGCCAGATATAATGTTTTCTACCTGTTTATGTGCTAGATTCCAAAGTGATCCTAAGGAATCTCATTTAATTGCTGTGAAGAGAATTTTTAGATATCTCAAAGGAACTCCAAATCTTGGTTTGTGGTATCCTAGAGAATCTGATTTCTTTCTAATTGGCTATTCAGACTCTGATTATGCAGGGTGTAAGATAGACAGGAAAAGCACTACAGGTACATGTCAATTCTTGGGAAATAGATTGATTTCTTGGGCAAGCAAGAAGCAACAATCTGTTTCAACCTCAACTGCAGAAGCTGAGTACATAGCAGCAGGCAGTTGTTGTGCACAGCTCCTTTGGATAAGAAATCAGTTGATGGATTATGGTATGACACTTAGTAATATTCCTATGTTTTGTGATAATACTAGTGCTATTAAAATTGCAGAAAATCCAGTTCAACATTCAAGGACTAAGCACATTGATGTCAGGTATCATTTTATTAGAGAACATATTGAGAATGGTACTGTGGAACTTCATTTTGTTCCTACTGACAAACAGCTTGCAGATATTCTAACTAAACCACTTGATGAGACTACATTCAGTAGATTAGTAAGTGAGTTAGGAATGTTAAATTTTTAGATCTTTAACATTTGCAATAGTAGCAAGGTATGTTGTTTTTAACTTATAGACTTGATATTCTTGTCAGGATCTATATTTGATTAATAAATGCTTTAGCTATAACACTTTGCCTTGATAAATTTCAGTATGATAGACTTATTAATAATCATCAGGATTAGATTTGTTATCAGGATGCTGACGTCATCAGTATTGTGTCAGTATCAGGATTATGAAAATTGTTTCAGATCCTGACGTTTACTTTGTGTAGTAATCTAATTCTATGATGTGTTAAGTCTATGCCAGCATGTTTTAATATTTGCATACTGATAATTTATACATCATTCAATAATCAAAAGACAAGTAGTTAATAAGAGATTGTATTTTCATTAATTGAAAGCATTACATATATGGAAATGAAATACAACATCATCTTGTCTAACTTCTACTGATAATTCTATACTTGTCTATTGATATGAATTCTGAGGTACAGGACAAGGAGCGTCTCAAGAAATCCATCAGGGGATTGAATAGCCTCGTCTACTCTTGGATTCCTTGTCTGGGCGACTTGAATGAGAGCAGCTAACTTAAATGTATAGCATCCCCATCAAGATCAACCTCAGACTCTCGGCCAAATTCTTCATCCTCAAGTTTTGAGGAGGTTAGGTAAAGATTGTATCCAACAGATGGATGTTCTAGGAGAAACCTCTGGATATTTTCGAAAACCAATCCATTCATGATTAGTTCGATGAGAAGAGTTGTCTGTTCAAAGAGATGATCAAGAACAGGATGTTCATCGATCGAGAAAAATCTGAAAAAATGGGTTTGAAGGGAATTTTGGTTTGAGAAGTGATATGGGCTAAAAATAAGCCCTAAAGACACATTTAGTATGGCATTAATTAGACCCGGAATGGTCCAAACGTGGGGCCCACCAGATGGGCCCAATCCCTATCTATAATATTAATTTCGTAATTAATATTAGGGGTAATAAACAGCTCAGCAAATAAGAGTCAAACAAGGATATTACTCTTGCCTGACTTAACCTCCAAGATACATATTCCAACATGGAAACTGACTCCTACAAGGAATGAGTCTAGAACCTTCCTTGAGGCGGTGACTTGCCCACCAAGTCACCTAACCCTACTACGATTCTAAGGCTTCTCAGCCTATATAAAGGGTCAGACCCCTCATCCTAGAACTACGTTTTTGGCTTGATCCTTGATATACATCAAGGTACGTAGGCATCTCGTAAAGGCAGATACAGCTACGAGTACGAGAACAGCCATTAAAGCTCGAAGCTCACAAACCCTAGTCATCATAATCGTAACCTAGTTTTTATTTCACAACATTTGGCGCCGTCTGTGGGAAAAAGACATCAACCATGGTTCAAACACGAAGAACTGCACCAAGCACTACAGAGCCGATCACAACCGAGGCTCTACCTCTCAGCTCTGCTCCACCTGTCACCGAACAAGTACCTCCGACATCCGGGACTATCGTTCCGTATCAAGTTTCTCAACCCCTAGGGACGACTTCCCATGTTGAGAGTACGCTACCTCCGATCGTCCACACAAATCCAGGGACTAACCCCCTCCAGGTGGGGGTTTCTTCCTTGATTGTAGATCCCAACAACCCTCCACAAGGGGTTCAGATCCACACTACGGATCTTCCCATAAACACCAATCCGATGTATGGGCTGCCTAACTACCCTCCTACCCAGGGAGCTGGATCAAGTGGTCATGCCCTATATATCCGAGATCGAGATGATCGAGATTTCTCTGGTCCTTATACGGATGATTCATCCTCTGACGACAATTACGATCGTGATGAAGCTCCAAGGAGGCGACGTGCAAGTAAAGAACCTCGAAGAAGAACTCGAACTACTCACGATGGACTCCCATCGACAACTGCTGAGAGGATTAAGGCTTATGAGGCCGAGATCTTGAAATTGAAGGAAGATATGGCAAGGGAACAAGCGAGGTTGAACAAGAATGGACCTCCTCCAACTTCTGGAGGGATCCCTTTTGTTGATCTGGAAAGACCTCCGAGGAGGCAAAGAAGGGTTGATACCCAATCTGATAAAACGGCGAGGGTAGAAACTCCCAGGAGTAACCCCAAAGATTTGATGCCACTAGGAGATCCGGATGACCCTACACCCCCATTTACTGAGGAGGTAATGAATGCTCGTATCTCCAAGAAGTTCAAGATGCCAACTATTAAGGCTTATGACGGAACGGGTGATCCCGCAAATCACGTCAGGACGTTTTCAAATGCACTGTTGTTGCAGCCTGCAAGTGACGCCTTGAAGTGTAGGGCGTTCCCTCAAACCCTGTCGGGTATGGCTCAAAGATGGTACAGCCGCTTACCTGCAAACTCGATTGGCTCTTTTAAGGAGTTGAGCGCTGCCTTTGTGAGTCAATTTATCAGCGGAAGAATTCATGAGAAAAGTTCTGCATCTCTCATGTATGTGGTATAAGGGAAGAATGAGAATCTAAGAGATTATCTTAAGAGGTTCACCAAGGAGACATTAAATATCACTGATTTAGAGAACAAGGTGGCCATGGTAGCCCTGGAGCATGGCACCACTAATTTGTACTTTAAAAGATCATTGGCAAAGCACCCACCTGAGAATATGGCGGAACTCCAACGAAGGGCTGATAAGTATATCAAGGCCGAGGACAGTACCAAGAAGGATGTAGTGATACACAATGGCAAGGGTGACAATGGTACAAAGAAGCGAAAGCAAGAGCAGGAGTATGATGCTAGGGATAAGTATCCCCGGACTAGCAAGGACTCCGACTCATCACCAAAGAAGAATTTTGGGCCGAGGTTCTCTGATTAGGCAAGGTTGAATGCTCCCAGGAGTCAAATCTTGTTGGAGATCGAGAAAGATAAGGACTTCCGATGGCCGAAGCCATTCAAGGGTGATCCCATGGCCGAAGCCATGGGACATGACATGGACGATTGTAGGCAGTTAAAAGATGAAATTGAGTTCTTGATTCGGAAAGGAAAACTGAGTAATTTCACAAAGAGTGGAGATCGTGGAACCCAAAGAGGAGACTACAACAGGAGAAACAATGATAGAAGGGATAATGATCGTGATCGTAATCCACAGCCTCGAGGGCCAGTTATCAACATGATATGGGGAGGCCCGACAGCGGCTGGTACAACTCGAAACTCTCGAAAGGCGTATGCCAGAGAGGTGATGCACATTGTGGGAGAGGCCCATAAACGTGCTAGAACCGAAATTGCGATTGGTTTTGATGAATCTGACCTTGAAGGGGTGAAGTTCCCCCATGACGACCCGTTGGTCATAACCCCTGTGATTGGGAACTCAGAAGTAAAGCGAGTCTTGATTGACAATGGAGCTTCAGTTGACATTCTGTTTCACGATGCATTCGTAAAGATGGGGTATAATGACTCTCAGCTAACCCCAACAAACATGCCAATCTACGGATTTAATGGAGTGGAGTCCAAAGTTGAAGGGACTATTCAGTTACCCATGACAATTGGGCAAGAACCTAAAGAATCTACTCAGATGATAAATTTTCTGGTGATCAAAGCATCTTCGACTTATAACGCAATCCTGGGAAGGACTAGACTTCATGCGTTCAAGGCTGTTGCCTCTACTTATCATATGAAAATTAAGTTTCCAACCAGGAATGGGGTCGGAGAACAAAAGGGCGACCAGAAGATGGCAAGGAGTTGTTATGTATCTGCTTTGAGAGCTGATGGAATCGGGGGGCAGGTACTCCCGATTGAAGACATGGATGTCCGAGATGATGATGAACACCGAGGGAAGCCAGCAGAGGATTTGGTCCCTATACCTCTAGACATGGGTGACCCTGATAAAGTTACATATATAGGAGCTTCGCTAAAGGAACCCTTGAAGGGCCAATTAACGACATTCTTACAAGAGAACAGTGATGTATTTGCATGGACTGCAGCTGATATGCCAGGGATTGATCCCCAACTCATAACTCACAAGCTGAATGTTGACCCTGAACGGAAGACAATAAAGCAGAAGAAAAGGAATTTTGCTCCTGAAAGGCAGGAAGCCATTAAGCAAGAAGTTGATAAGCTCATAGAGGCTGGGTTTGTTGAAGAGATTCAGTTTCCCGAATGGTTAGCTAACCCTGTGATGGTCAAAAAGGCAAATGGAAAATGGAGGATGTGTATAGATTTCACTGATTTGAATGATGCATGTCCAAAAGATTGTTTTCCCCTGCCAAGGATAGACATGTTGATAGATGCCACTGCTGGACATGAGATGCTGAGCTTCATGGATGGGTTCAGCGGCTATAACCAGATTAAGATGCACAAGGATGACATCCCTAAGGTATCTTTCATAACTGACTTTGGTGTTTTCTGCTATCTTGTTATGGCTTTTGGTCTAAAGAATGCAGGAGGTACCTACCAACGACTGGTGAATAAGATATTCGCCCATCTGATTGGAAAAACCATGGAGGTCTATGTTGATGACATGTTAGTCAAGAGACTTTGCCAGGCAGATCACATTAAGCACCTCAGAGAGGCATTCGAAGTGCTGAGGCTCCACAAGATGATGTTGAATCCAGCCAAGTGCGCTTTTGGTGTTGGATCAGGAAAGTTTTTGGGATTGATGGTTTCAAAGAGAGGCATAGAGGCCAACCCTGATAAGATCAAAGCAATCTTGGACATGGAACCATCCCGTTCTATACGAGATGTACAGAAGTTAACTGGTCGAGTTGCGGCCCTAGGAAGATTCATCTCCAAATCTGGTGATAAGTGCTTGCCTTTCTTTCAGGCCTTGAAAAAAGTGAAAATTTTTGAGTGGACTACAGAAATCCAAGAGGCCTTTGAGCAGCTGAAGAAGTACATGGCTAAAGCCCCGTTGTTGGCCAAACCAAGCCCCGGGGAGACTCTCTACCTATACTTGGCAGTATCCGAACAAGCATTAAGTGCTGTCCTTGTTCGTGAAGAGAAAAAGGTTAAAAAACCTATCTATTATGTGAGCAAGGTTTTGCATGGGGCTGAGTTGAATTATTCGACTATAGAGAAGTTTGCATTGGCATTACTAACAGCCTCGAGGAAGCTACGGCCTTACTTCCAGTCGCACAAAATTGAAGTCCTGACGGACCAGCAGTTAAGGAACATATTGCATAGACCAAAGGCTAGTGGGAGGCTAATTAAATGGGCCATAGAGCTTGGAGAATTTGATATCAAGTATAAGCCTCGGACAGCCATCAAGGCTCAGGCATTGGCTGACTTCGTGGTTGAATGCACCATTGGCAACCAAGAAGTCGGGGGGCAGGAGATGATAACCACCCCTGAGAGTGAAGATGAAGAACTAGTAGCTAATCAGAAGGAATATTGGGTGCTCTATTTTGATGGAGCATCAAAAACAAAATCTAGTGGTGCAGGTTTGGTTTTGCAAAGCCCTGATGGGTTCACAGTTGAATATGGTTTAAAGTTGGATTTTCCTACTACCAACAATGAAGCTGAGTATGAGGCATTGATAGCCGGACTGGGCTTGGCGAGAGTCATGAGGGTCAAGAACCTCAAAGTGTGTGGAGATTCAAGACTGGTGGTCTCACAAGTGAATGGCGAGTTTGAAGCCAAGGATGAGACTATGGCAAAATACCTAAGAGTCGTGAAGGCTGTTTTGACTCAGTTTGAGGAATGCTATGTGGAACACATTCCGAGAGAGGAGAACGCTAAGGCCGATGCCTTGTCTAAATTTGCTTCTTCTGAAATTGAGAACTATGCAGGGAGTGTTTACTTCCAGGTCTTGAAGGCCCCGACCATCAATTCTAAGTTGATAGCACCGATTAATGTGGGAGGTTGCTGGATTGACCCTATCAAAGCTCACCTCGAGACAGGTTGGCTCCCTGACAATGCCTTGGAGGCACGAAAGCTGTCAGTAAGGGCATTGAGATACACCTTGATTGAAGGCATCCTCTACAAAAGATCATTTGTCGTCCCGTACTTGAAGTGCTTAAGGCCCCAAGAGGCAAGAGAAGCCTTGGAGGAAGTTCATGAAGGGATATGTGGGCAACACTTGGGGGGCAGAGCCTTAGCTCACAAGATCACACGACTTGGATTCTATTGGCCAGAGATGTTGGCCGATGCGCAGAATTATGTTAAGAAGTATGACAGATGTCAAAAGCACGCTCCAATTGTAAGGCAGCCGCCTGAGATGTTAACTTCGATCAATTCTCCCATCCCGTTTGCAATGTGGGGGATGGACATACTAGGTCCTTTCCTTATGGCTTCGGCACAGAGGAAGTTTCTGATAGTCGCCATTGACTACTTCACCAAGTGGATTGAGGCTAAGCCTCTAGCCAAGATAACCACCAAGCAAGTTGCCCAGTTCTTTTGGGAGAACATAATTTGTAGATATGGCATTCCGCGAATTCTTGTGACAGATAATGGAACGCAGTTCAACAACGAGGAGTTCAAAAAGTATTGTGAGGAGAACACTATTGAGCTTCGTTTTACTTCAGTAGCACACCCGCAAGCGAATGGACAAGCCGAGGTGGCCAATCGGATCATCCTGGATGGACTAAAGAAAAGGGTCGAGCGCTCAAGAAACACTTGGGTGGATGAGCTTCTACCTATACTCTGGGCTTATCGCACTACTTGTAAGGTGACCACCGGAGCGACCCCGTTTCTGCTAGCTTATGGAGCTAAGGCAGTTGTGCCACTAGAGATCATGCATACATCACCTCGAGTGGAGGCATTCGAACCTGAGACTAATGAAGAAGGCATGAGGCTCGCCCTAAATCTAATTGATGAAGTTAGAGATGAGGCAAACGCCAGAAATGCGGAGCATCAAAAGAAGGCGTCCTTTTATTACAACCATAGGGTTAAGGAGAGATTCTTTTAGCAAGGTGACTTAGTTCTGAGAAAGATCGAGGCTTCTGGAGTTGGCAAGAAGGGGAAACTAGCCCCCAACTGGGAAGGACCGTACCGAGTAAGAAAGACACTAGGACGAGGATCATACAAGTTGGAGACATTAGATGGGAATGAAGTGCCCCGAACTTGGCATGCTCTGAACTTGAAGATTTATTATGTATAAGCCTTCCTAATAAGGATTTGGCTTTTAGCTATTTATTAATAGAATTAGAAATAAGGTTCGATGAAACCATTCCAGGGACTAGTACCCCGAGTAGGACCATAGTATCTATGTAAGGGTTGAACCCTCTTTCAAATTATCAATGCAAATCTGTTTTCCATTCTATGATTCTATGTTTTATTTATGTACCAAGCACCTGTTGAGTGCAAGTCTGGAAAGATCAAGTACTGAAAGTAAATAAGCATATGAATAAAGGAAACAGATGCATAAATAAAACGCCCCGAAGGGCCATGGTTTGAATTAAGTTACAACACACGAATAAAAGTTAAGTCCCGAAGGACATTGATTGAAAGCTGATGAAATTAAGCCACAAGCGGCTAAACAAGGCCATACAAGGCATGGGATATACCCAACCTACTTAGCCGGGGATTCTTCCTCGCTGCTCTCCTCGCCCGATTCATCTGTTTCCTCCTCTTCATCTGAAGTTTCTTCCTCATCACCGCCTTGATTAACAACCACCATCGGCTGCGTGTTTGATTTCCCAGCTTCGTTTTCTTCCTCTTCGGAAGATGAGCTCGAACTATCCTCATTTCGGATCGTCCTTTTGCCTGGGATAGGTTGTCGAACTACTCCAACTTTTCTGGCAGGTGGTTGATTTTTTCCACGAGATCCCGAAGAACTTGAGTCTTGACCAGCAGATGGGGGATGTCTTTTGGATCCCGAAGATCTACGGCTACCTCTAGAGCCTGAACCTGATGCTTGGGGAACAATCTTGGTTCCCGATCCAGAGGCGAGGTTTGCACGGTTCTCGCCACTCGCAGTCCAGAAAGGGCAAGGAAAATCAGAAGAGGTGACCACTGAGGGATGTTTGCTACTCACAGCATTGATTGCCTTGTCCCAACCAATAGACATGTTGTAAGGACGCACCTCATCGTCATGGTCGTCTATGAACTTCAGAAACTCTTCAGATTTATGATAAGCTTTAATCAATTTGTTAGCATCATTCATTTTCTTTTGAGCCAAGGAGGCAAGTTGCTTTCGGGAGGATAAAGCATCCGCTTCAGCATGGGCAACTTGAGAATGCAGGTCGTCGATCTCTTCCTTGAACCTTGCTAAGTCAGTCTTCAAGGATATATTCTCATCCCTGAAAGCCAGGCCTTGGGTAGAAACAGATTGGAAGAAGGCATTAGCCTGCAATCAAAGTTGACAAAGTATAAGGAATGTGCAAAGGCAAAATCATATACCAGAATCGGTAGGAAAAGTATCTTACCTGATACAAGGCTTGGGAGCCCAGAAGTTGATTCTCATTCATTTTGTCCCCAGCAAGTAAAGACAATCTATTAGGAGGAGTAATTGAAAGCTTGGACCAGTCTAGGGCTAGGTCAGGACTCCCAGAAACCGAGTCTTATTCGCATATCCCCCATGATGGCATGAAGGGGGTTCTGATACTTCCATCAGCATTACGGGATCTCTTCCCGCCTTGGGAGCAACCTTCCAAGAAGTTGGGGATATGAGGCTTAGCGGGATTCAGTAGTTCCTCAGCCTTTTTCTTCATTCTTTTAGTCACAATCGGCTGGTTCTGAGGACGGTTGTCAATCTCCTCCGCAGCTGAAATACAAAGAGAAAACATCGGTATAAGAACAAACAGAGTTCATAAGAAGCTCAAGTAAGAAAATTACCCTCAATGGAAAGAAAGCTAAGGCCAGCTTCAATAAGGTTCTTTTCATTCAGAAAAATTTTATAGTGGGTACGGCCATCATCGGCAAGAAGCCAATCTCGATCCTGTAACTCTGAATCATCAAGGTCACAAACGAAGTGTTTGCTATCTTCTACAATTCCGAATCTCTTTACGAAGAAGTTACCCCAATCACCGCCTTTCCATTCAAGAACTACAAACTCCCTCTCCCAGAAATGTTGGGAATCTGGTAAAGAATAGGGATTCACCATGTGTGGAATTTTGGCCCTGTGCTTGAGACTAACCCCTCCTTTCTTGTGATCAGAAGAATTACTGGCCACGAAGATACTTCGAAACAATGTAGTAGTCGGTAGGATCCCTAATTGACGACATCTTATTAAAAACATAGAGATATATCTCCAAGAGTTGGGATACAACTGACAAGGATGGATCTGATACTCTGCCAGCAATCTAATGATAAAATTATCAACCGGGAATCTGAACCCAGCATCAAGGGCACCCCAGTAAACACAAAGCCTCTCGGGATGCCAGTTGCAGGTCCTGTCTGATGGTTTTGGAAGACGAACTTTAATAGCACTTGGAAAGTGATATGAGTCCCTTATTTCCTGGACATCTTTTTCTTTCAATTTACTGGGACTGTTAAAAGAATCTAAGCTAGCACAGTTTGGGAATGTGTCCCTCATAATATTTAGAAGATCTAGCAAGGATTCAAATTTATGCTCAACGTATGAAGAAGGTTTGATTTCTTCTTTACCTTTAGCTGTCCTCATTCTACTCCTCTTTGCCATAGCTTCCATCATGGAGACAGGGGGAGCCATTGGGCGATCACCTTCTGACATCTTGATCACAAAGCTGGAACTTGATCTTGCAACTTGAAAACTAGAGAGCTTAAGAATTTGAAAACTCAGAAGTGAAGAAGTGAATGAAATGAAAACTACCACACTTCTTTTATAAAAGAAGCATGACCTGCTGTGATAGGTTGAAGTTCAGCCTGGTTCGCGTTTACAGGTCATCTATCGTTTAAAGATGAGAAAAGGACAGAAATTGCTCGTTTTATACAGGAAAGATCGTTATAATTCAAATATGCCAAAGAAGAGATAGCTGATGTATTAGCAATAAATTAAGAAGTAATATCGTCGGAAGTCACGAATGACCAAACTGACGACTTAAGATCAAGGTCGAGTTTCTTGATCTGGAAGACAATGAAGTCATGAATGACCAAAGTTAAGACTTGAGATCAAGATCAAGGTTCTTGACCCTCAAGATCGCGAATGATTTTCACGTCCGGGTCGACCAGCTAGCCGAGAAGCAATCAACCGCGACGCACTAGGGGCCTCAGCCGACCAGGTCCCGGAGGACCAGGTCCCGGCCGACCAGCTCCCACGGAGGAGGTTCAGCCGACCAGGTCCCGGAGGACCAGTTCCCGGCCGACCAGCTCCCCCGGAGGAGGTCCAGCCGACCAGGTCCCGGAGGACCAGGTCCCGGCCGACCAGCTCCCTTGGAGGGGGTCCAGCCGACCAGGTCCTGAACCTGGATCCGGCCGGTCTAGGTTCAGTTCTTGGTCCTGGATCCTGACTTTTTCAGCAAGTGATTTTGGACATGGTTCTCGATTTTTTCAGCAAATCTCAGATGATGGCCAATACTAAAGAGAGGCCAAGATTAGCCATGAAGGCCAAGGTTAGCCATGAAGGCCAAGGTTAATCGTAAAGGCCAAAGTTAGCCAGGAAGTCACGAACGACCAAATTGACTATTCATAATCAAGATCAAGATTCTTGATCCTTAGGACCACAGATGATTCCTGATCCTAGATCCACATTCTCTTTTAAAGTCATGAAGGAGTATAAGTTCAGGTTTTTAAGGCAAGCTTCTGACTACCCAGCTCTCCCGGAAGAGGGATTCCAGCCGACCAGGTCCCGGCCGACCAGCTCCCCCGGAGGAGGTCCAGCCGACCAGGTCCTGGAGGACCAGCTCCCGGCCGACCAGCTCCCGGCCGACCAGCTCCCTTGGAGGGGGTCCAGCCGACCAGGTCTTGAACCTGGATCCAGCCGACCAGGTCCTAAACCTGGATCCGGCCGGTCTAGGTTCAGAACTTGGTCCTGGATCCCGACTTTTTCAGTGAACTTTTCAAACCTAAATCTCAACTTTTTCAGCGAATCTCGGATGATTGTTAATGATAAAAAGAGGTCGAGATTAGCACAGATTAGTGCCGATTAGCACCATTTAGTGCTGTTTAAGCACTGTTCAGTGCCTGTTAGCACAGATTAGTGCCGGTTAGCACTGTTTAGCGCCGATTAGTGCCGTTAGTGCCATTTTATGCCATTTAACATTGTTTAACGCTGTTTAAACGTTGTTTAAGGCTTATTAGCGCTGTCTAGTGCCATTTAACACCGTTTAGTGTCGTTCAACATCATCGTAAATGCGTCGGTCGCTCCACGCTTTACATTAAGATGATATTGTTGAAAATACTCACGTAAGAGTAATAAACCCTGACCCAAGTCTCGAATAAGGCCGTTATAACTTCAAGGAAAACCTGATCAGTTTTCCTAGAAGTTGGGGGGCAAATGATATGGGCTAAAAATAAGCCCTAAAGACACATTTAGTATGGCATTAATTAGACCCGGAATGGTCCAAACGTGGGGCCCACCAGATGGGCCCAATCCCTATCTATAATATTAATTTCGTAATTAATATTAGGGGTAATAAACAGCTCAGCAAATAAGAGTCAAACAAGGATATTACTCTTGCCTGACTTAACCTCCAAGATACATATTCCAACATGGAAACTGACTCCAACAAGGAATGAGTCTAGAACCTTCCTTGAGGCGGTGACTTGCCCACCAA
This sequence comes from Kitagawia praeruptora, assembly GCA_037693485.1. Taxonomy (NCBI): domain Eukaryota; kingdom Viridiplantae; phylum Streptophyta; class Magnoliopsida; order Apiales; family Apiaceae; genus Kitagawia; species Kitagawia praeruptora. The sequence continues at coordinate 155,947,118 of CM075352.1, forward strand.
GTCACCTAACCCTACTACGATTCTAAGGATTCTCAGCCTATATAAAGGGTCAGACCCCTCATCCTACAACTACGTTTTTGGCTTGATCCTTGATATACATCAAGGTACGTAGGCATCTCGTAAAGGCAGATACAGCTACGAGTACGAGAACAGCCATTAAAGCTCGAAGCTCACAAACCCTAGTCATCATAATCGTAACCTAGTTTTTATTCCACAACAAGAAGCATTGTTGAGAAGAAAAGAAATTGAAAGGTTTATGGAGAATGGCATAAGGCGTCTGGTTCTTTTAAAGAAAGACGTGAGAAGCTGAACAGTCACTTGGAAGTTTTAATGAAGTCAAATGCTAATTATTGCATGTGACTGTGTTTCTTGTTTTCAAAAAATATTGAATATATCTAACCAATTGATTTTCTGTTCAGATTATTTGTTTATTTCTTTTTCAGATAAAAGAAAAATGCCACGTGGAAACTCCATATTAAGTCTCTGATGATATTGATCAGGATTTCATGTGTGACCATCATGATTTGAGAATTATTATCACATGTTTTGTGATTATTTTTATGAGAGGTCAACAGGAAAAGGAAGCTGATCAGTATTGATTATTTATATCCTGATTTATTTCATGAAAATCAATTTTGGATTTTATTTTCCAAAAATCGTGGGTAACCGCATTTTTCAGGGACTGACACCTGTCAATCTACGTGTCAACGTGGGATAGTGGTCTGAAAGATTTGTGAAATATATTTGTTTTGAAACTCTAATCGTGTAATTGCTTTCTCTAATTTCACATTCTCTAAAGCAAAAACACTCTTGAGTTTTCAAAATCACTAATCCATTTCAAGAATTTTTCAAGTTCTTTTCAGATCAAAAATGGCAGCTCAGAGAAGATTACCTAAATCAGTAGCCTTCAAGTTTGGTGACTTTGATTTTATGACAAACAATCATGTTACAGCTATCACCAACAAGGAAGGAGTGTCATCTGATTTTCATCCAATCATGGACTTTCTGGCGTATGGACCATTAAGTTATGCATTGACAGCATCTCCACAAATTAATCAAGTAGCTGTTTCACAAGCTTGGGAGAATGCTGAGGTAATTAATTCTACTCAGAGTCAGTCAGGTAAGATTGTTCTACATTTAGGACAAGATTCATTTGACATTACTGAATCTGTTGTTAATTCAGTACTTTGCTTACCTGTTACTGATAGTTATGAGAATGTACCATCTGATGATAATATAAGAACAATGTTGTCTGAATTAGGTTATAGTGGACCTCTAGATAACATGAGCCAGTTGAATAGGTCTTTTCTTAGAAAGGAATGGTCTTTTTACTTTGATCAAATTGCTAAATGTTTTACTGGCAAATGTAGTTCTTTTCAACAAATTACTTCTGTTACATCACATATTGGTTATAGTTTGCTTAATGACAGAGTAATTAACATTGGTCATATTATCTTAAGTCAGATGAGTATCAAACTTGGGTCAAGAGATCAAAACAGGAAAATGGTTTATTATCATAGATTTATGCAAATGTTTGTTAACCATTTCATTCCTGATGTTGAAGCTAGATTTGGTAGGGAACATTGTGTTTCTTCTTATGAACAACAAAAGAGAATTTTCTCTGATATTACAAAGAAGGACAATGAAAAGAATCTAGATGAAATACCTGCAATTCATTATCCACATCATGTTCAGGTAATTCTTAAAACTCATCTTCCTACTCTCTACAATTCTTCTTTCTTTTGTGGTGAAATGGCTCAGGAATCTCAAATGGAGGAGAACCCACCTGTGTCTACCCAAGTAGCCCAAAACATTATAGTCTCTGAAACAATTCAAGAACCAAATTTTGATCCACAACCTATTGTTTCAAAGAAACCAACCTCTGGTGTTTCTCAAAAGACATCAGTTGTAAGGAAGAGAAGATTTGTTGTGTCAAGTAGTAGTAGTAATTCTAGTGAAGATGATGATTTAACTCTTGCTGAGAGAGCAGAATTGAAGGCTGCAATTCAACTTTCTTTGTTAGCACAAAGAGATGAAAAACCTAGTCACAGCCAGGCTGCAGTCTTCCAAAAGGCTGTAGTTCTTAAAAAGGGAAAACAGTTACTGAATACTGTCTCTCAAAAGACTGTGTCTATTGAAAAAGGATCTCATCCCAAGATCACTTCTGTGTCTACACCTCTTGAGTCTTCTCAGGATAAATCTTTTGCTCACTATATCAGGAGAACAAGGAGAAAGATTCAATTGTCACCTACACACACAGAGTCTAGTCCAACTAATATCATGCAGGTTTCTACAAATCAAGCTACATCTATGTCAGTATTTGACAAGAGAGATCTGGATATTGATTCTTCATGGGAAACTACATTATCATACAGACTGGCTATGGGACTAATTTCTCTCAAAGTGAAGTTGTCAAGGCCTGTTCTAGATTTTCTGGTTGAAAGAGTACCAAAACTTTTATTTCCAGATGAATATGGACTTCTGCATCAAAGACTTGACTTAATGAAGATGTATTTCTATGTATCTGTCAGAAGACAATTAGTCAAGAAATTTGGACTCTCAAAGCATGTTGCACTTCAATCACTTCATGCATATTTATTTGACAAGGATGTCATTATTGAAGATGCTTTAGCTCAAGGTGAACAACTGGAGGAAGTAGATAGAGGATAGCAGTCAACAGAAGATACTATTGCACCAATGGTGAATAGTAGGAAAGATCAGATCACAGTCACTGCAACACAAGAACCATCTAGTCAGAGGAAGGATGACTCAGGAGCTGTGATAGCTGATGTTGAAAGGTCTTCTGTGATGACTGAGAATGCAAGTGAGATACCCTATGATATGGGAGGAATGACTTTGGTTGATTTTTCTGAAGATCAAACAAATTTTGTTCAGTCAGAGTCTATCCACCTTGAGGGTGAGTCTCAGCAAACAACACTTAAAGACGGTGATGTACTAACTATGGTGTCTAATGAAGTATTACTGAAGACATCAGAGTCTAGTAAAGAACCTGAAAGTGGTATACTGGAGCCTGTAGTTTCTGAAAGGAAAGAAGATGATTGTAAGGGTTCAGAGACTATAGCAGCTCACTCCTTGGAGAAAACCTCAAGCCACATGCCATATGAGGAACCCTCTCTCCATGTGAGTTCAGGTATAAAAACTCCTTCTAAACCCTATTTTTCTGTAGGTCATGAGAGCACTTATCTAAATTTGAGTGATACACTTGAAAAGATGGACTTAGATCCACAATTTGAGTGGCTGGCTCCTGACCAGGCAAAAGGTGAGGTAGAAAGAGTGTTGACTTTAGTAAGTCAAAGTGAGAATGAGGGTATGGATGATCAACTCCATAGTGAGGGAGAGAAAATTAGGAAACCATCATTTGATTTCTGGGATCAGGTTTTTCCTGAATCTTGGTCTGAAAATTTGGATATGGATGCTGGTACTTATTCATTCATCAAAATGTATCAGAAGAATGACCTAGCACATCACAATGCAAAGCCAGAAGTTAAAGCTCAGAAGCAAAAGGAGAGGCTTGCAGGAATCATTAACAGAAGAGGTGCCAGGATAAAGCAATCTCTTGATACATATGTACCAGATGAAGATCCTAATGATCCTAGTGTTCCTTTGTATGTACTTCCAATATCAGCTCGAATTGAGACATCTACAGTCTCTGATCACTCTAAGGAGGAGTCAGGATTTGAAGATGTTAGTACACAGAATACTGGTGAAGGAGATGATGATCATGTTTCAGTTCCAGATCAGAAAGATGAAGATGTTGATACTTCTAATCAGGTTTTATTACTTGAATATCATACAATTCAAGCAACTTCTTCTACAAGACTTGAAGATACAGTTCTTTCTGATTCTGATACTGAAGATACTAGAAGCACTTCCAACATTGAAGTTCATTATGATGTTTTGAAAGATATTCAGAATTCTCAAATTGCTATTCAAACAAGACTTCAATCACTTGAAGATAACCAAGTCACAATTATGGAAAATCAAGCAGTTCTTATGAATCTCATTTGTTCTGTTTCTGAATCTCTTGGAATTAATGTTGCTGATGTCAAAAAGGGGGAGATAAAGACAGTTCAAAGACAACAACAACACCACCAAACTGGAGGAGATAAAGCTGGGGGAGATAAAGAGCAGACAAAGGGTAGTAAAAAGAAGAACCAGGAGTGACAGTGGTGAATCTCAGCTAGGAAGTGGTAAAGGAAGAGCATCATTAATAGTTAAAATTCTTACTTCTAAGTACTAGATAAATGTCTACATCTGAGAAGGAGGTACTTAACTTCATAATTCTACATTCATAAATTCTATTCTGGTTGTATTGTTATATGTTTTGACATCCACAACTTAGATTTATGCTTCAGATTTTAAAGCATAAATAGGGGGAGATTGTTAGGAATAATTCATAAGTTGTGATGTTAAGAATAGAATTTACACATTATATTTCTTGTAATCCTGATCTTATAAAGGATTTAGCACTGTATATAGGATTTATGTGTAAGACAGTTATCTGTATAGTTTAGTCAGGAATGAACAGTGTATCGGAGACTACATGTCAGGAACAGAGAGCAAATCCTGATGATGGTCCAATACTGATGGTTGATCAGATACTGATGCAGTGTGCAGATCCTAATATCAGTTTTGTTACTGATGATGTCATTATGGATGCTACAGAAACTGGCAAGTGCTATAAAACAGGATCGTTGTTTGAAGAACAAGCAAGAAGATATTATGAAGGAAAGAGTTTTCTATTGATGGAAACTATCGACTAGAAGGCAGAACATTGTCATGTATAGATTATATCTTTCTGTTATTAGTTGATAGGTAGCATTATAAATACTCTCTCTATATCATTGTAAAAAGAGTCGAACAAGTGTGTTAAGCAAGTGTGCGTAGCTCTGTATAAGGTTTGTATTCGAGAGTTCGAAACAAACAGAGAGAGAGATTTGTATTGTCAGAAGCTGCTAAAGGTATTGTACACCTTTGGTAGAGTTTGTATTTGATCTTATTAATACAAACAGAGTTTGATTCATTCGTTTATTCTTGTTCATATAATCAAGCCAAAAATCAGATACGATTATATAACTTGTATTCAACCCCCCCTTCTACAAGTTATTCGAGTTAACATGGACACGCGGGACAAACGAAGGAATGTTATCTCTAAATCGTCAAGCGTACTTATTAGCTAGGACTTAAGACAAGTCTACTAACCGTACTCTTTCGTTCAGAGTATGCATGCTTTTAAAATATTATGCTTTCTTAAAAACGAGAATTCTACAAATGCCTTATTTAATCTCGTAAATTCGCGAGAAATTGCTCAAGTCATTTAACCAGTTTTATAACTGCTTTTAACTTATCGCAAGCATGTGATTTTATCCATTGTGTTATGAAAGTTTAAAATTGCTCTTTTACCCTATAAAAACTGTTTTACATTTCTTTCATGATTATGATACGCTTTAATATCTGTTGGGAATGTAAATCCCTTTTGTTTGAATATCCTTATCATATTGGAACGCCCTTTTTGACCGAGGCACCGGTCCCCCTTTTCATATTTATATTAAGGCCTGTGTGTGCCTAAGGATCCTTCACATTTGAGAACTCGTATTGGATATACGGGTTCAGAGCTCTGTCGTGGGCTGATCACCCAGCTTAGCTCGTAGTGTCTTATCGTAGTTCCAATCTTTGATGGTTATTCCTTCTGAAATCATATTTTATTGTTGAGAATCAAATGTCGAATCTTTTATTGAATTGTTCTATATTAATTCGAGATTCAGATTGTCGCTTGAGCATTTGTTGCACAGTGACGGTTAAAAATCGAGAATGAATTGAGATCTTCTTATTTATTCATGAACTCATTATTGTCAGGCCGGTATGGTAGCTAAGTATGTAAGTGTTTAGTCGACAAGATTGAGATTATGAATAATTAGGAATTTCCTGTATGTTGTCTCTTAGTAGCTGAAGCATCTGTCGCTCAGTTATTTAAAGTTTTTATCGGAAGTCGCTATAAAAGTTGTTGTGATAAATATCAAAAATCCTTTTATAAAGCTGTCGAGGTGAATTTCTAATTGAACGTTGTAAACCTCTTTCCTATTTAGAAAATCTTCGTTATAAATATTTCAAAAATGATACCGTAAGTTAGATTTTAAAACCTTCAAAGTTTTTCAAAAAGTATCTTAGTATACTATATTATATACTTGTACCTCAAATTCCTTTTCCACAAAGGTTGAAAAATTCGAAGCTAGAGAAGCAATAGATGTTTCGTGAAATACATATTAGCATTCCTTTTGCTGATGCTTTGGCTCAAATGCCTCTTTACGTTAAATTTATGAAAGAGGTGCTTTCCAATATGAAGAAGTTAGAGGAGGTGGAAACAATCACTCTTAATGAAGAGTGTAGTGCTGTTATTCAACGCAATATTCCTCCCAAACTCAAGGACCCTGGGAGTTTTTCTTTACCATGCACCATTGGTGAAGTCGGAGTAAAAAGAGCCTTATGTGATCTTGGAGCTAGTGTGAGTTTAATGCCGTGTTCTATTAATAAGAGACTTGGTTTAGGGGAGTTAAAGAAGACACGGATTTCACTTCAACTGGAGGATAGATCAATAAAGTATCCATTAGGTGTCCTTGAAGATGTTTTGGTGAAGGTGGATAAATTCGTTATTCCATGTGATTTTGTTGTTTTGGAGATGAATGAGGATGTTGAGATTCCAATCATCTTAGGAAGACCGTTCTTAGCGACTGCGGGAACCAATATAGATGTGAAAGCTGGTAGGCTTACATTAAACGTGGGAGAAGAAAAAGTTGAGTTTGATCTAAACGAAGCCATGAAAAGACCGTCAATTAAACTTGAGTGCTATGTGGTGGATATTGTGGAAGAACTTGTGAAGGAAGCCAATGATCATGAGGAGGTCGAAACTGACGTACAATCTTCTCTAGCACGTGAATTTCAAGAACATAGTGTGAATGATATGGATATTGCACTTGGATCATTCGAGATGGTTTCAAAATTTCCACCATAATGATCAGAAGAATTCAAGGCATCGAGCTAATGACGTTAAACAAGCGCTGCTTGGGAGGCAACCCAAGGAATTTCACTATTATTTGTATTATGTTAGGTTTAACTACATGTGTAATATTTTTTGTGTGCATGGACTCTACAGGTGGACAAAAAAAATTCATAAGTGCTGTGGGGATTGCAAAAAATTTCAAGGCCTTGAATCACATATTAGTATATTACAGGGCTTGAATTCTAGTTTTAAGAATTTAGGGGAGTTCTTCTTCTTCTCCTTCAAGTCTTATTAGTCCACTATTTAACTAATTGTTTCTGTAGTTTCTTATGGATTGTGAATGTTGTTCCTTGGGGACAAGGAACATGCTAAGTTGGGGGGTGTCTCTTTGTTAGTAGTATTTGTGTGGGCTATATAGTATAGTAGTAGTAGTAGTAAAAAAACACAAAAAAATTGAAAATTTAAAAAACACAAAAATAATTCTAGCCTTATGAAGATTACTTCTTGTAAATTAGCTTGATGCACCCATGCATGCTATAGAAATTTTGTGTTATTGACGCTTTTGATTGAGAAGTGATATGCTTTGTTCTTGTGCACACACATACACTAGTAAGTTGAAGCTGGTAGACTTATAGAATGTTGTAAGTAATTAGAAAGACATGAATATGTGCAAGATGATTTGGTTTGCATGCTTTGAGTACAAGTAGGTGTGTTAGAGAGAATTTTCCTTGGGATTGATTATGTTTTACCACCAAGTGAGCTTTTGAGCCTATATGCGTATCTTTTGCATCTTATATTCGTTTGCTTGAGTGTCCACATGTTGTTTGCATTTCTAGCACTTGTTTCAGACCTTTCTTGAAATGCATGACATTATTTGATGATAACGTGATAAAGGCATTTTGGGATAACCTCTTATTTCCTATAGTACCACACCATTTATACATGATCAATTAGTTAACCCATTGAGCTTAATCCTATTTTTTCGGTGACACACCACATTACTTGCCTAGACCTTTTTCTTGTATTGGCCTTACTTTAACTTGAACCCAAATTGTCAAAGGCTAGTAGAGTGTTTGAGGGAGTAAAAAGGTGTGCAAAAGGGGGGGTTTATTGATGGTCATTACTTTGGAAGAATATGGGGTATGGTTGTTTATCTTTTTAGTCGAATTTTGTATTAATATCATGGGATCCTTGTACTTGTTTATATTTAGCTCTCGAAAAAAAACAAAAAAAAGAAAAAAAAAGAAAAAAAAAGAAAAAAAAGGGAAAAATATATTATTAATATGAGAGCATACTTAGGTTTGTTTGATCCTTCTTTATTCGACTATTCAGGTTATTTGTTGGAAGAATAAAAACATTTCAAGTGTGGGGATGATAGATAAGGAGTTGAATGGTCTATTTTGTTGGGTACTAACCTTTGGCACTTCACTTTTTTTTCTTTGGCTTTACTTGACATACTTTGTCCCTAGCCCCGTTACAACCCAAATGAAAACCTTTTGATTATCATCATTGATTTATGTTGTATTAAAGTTAGATTAATACCAAATGTCAAGCATGCTTATGATTTTGTTGGTATGGTTAAAATATAGATATTTTGCTTCATATTAATCCTCATTTAGCCTTGTTTTTGATGCTTTAGTCCTATATGAATAATGTTAGTTGTTATTTAACTTGGATGGATGCTAAGTGGATGTTTTTTTTATGTTTGTATGAAATTCCAGAGGAGCAAGGTGTAAGGGACAAAAAGACACGTTGGAAGAAGACAAGAATTGGAGAAAATAGGTCCTGAGCCTTGGCTCAAAGGCCTTGAACAAACCAGAATTTTTAGTATTTGGAGCGTCAGGACCTGAGCCTCACACTCAGGGGCCCTGAGCAGATTAAAATGTTCACTTTTTGGAGTCATGGGCCCTGAGCCTCACACTCAGGGGCCTTGAGGGAAGCTGCAGCAAGCTCAGGGGGCCTGAGCATCGCATTCAGGGGTCTTGAGCTGAATAAAAATAGATTTATTTATTCTATCGTAATTAGATTTTAGTTACCTTGTATGACTTTTAAAGTATTGGGGTCGTATATTAGAGATTAGAATTAGGGTTTCTGGCGTGTATTATTCTGGGAGATAGAGAATAGAGAGGAGGGAGCTCAAGCAAGGATTGAAGGGATTCCATCCAAACTTTACGAGATTCTTCAAGTTGTATCTTTCTTGACTCTATACTCTTGTAAACATGGTTTTGGTTATTAATATATGTTTGTTTTCTTCATTCATCATGAGTAACTAATTCCCTAATCCGGGAATTAGGTAGTATTCAATGGTTAATATGCTTGTGTAATTAAATTGTGATTTCTCTGCCTTGCTAATCTATTGTTGAGCACTTAACACAATTGAGGGAGTCGCGAACCCTTGATTGTATCTCTAGGAATTGTAATGAATCGAAAGAGGATTTATAGTTCTAGTTTATGATACAACAGACGTAATTCAAGTATTTAATTGGGAGATTAATATGCGAGTTACGAGGCTAAAATTCCTTGGGCCGAAACAGTTCGTAATTATGTGTTGCTTGATCATGGGAGTGACATCAATCTGTAGTTGTGGGCACTATATTGTATCCTGGGAGAGAACAATATAAACATTAGTGGAACGTTTTTAGCAAGAGCACGAGACTTGAATATCACAAACTTATACACATTCATTAATACCATTGAAGAACCCTAGTTTCTGGATTGTTTTCTTATCATTGTTAAATCGTAATTCTTATTTGCTCTTTAGTTTAAGTTAGTTATTAAACAAACACCCAATTATTCTTCTCACTTCTAGATGTTAAGAAGTAAAACCTTGAACTTATATTAATTAGTCCTTCCATGCGAACGAACTCCTACAAATATTACATCAACATCAATCAATGATTCTGCTTGATCTTACTCAATCTTTATTTATTTGTATCTGTTAATCATGTAACTCCTTTTCTGTAGTTATCCTCTGATTTAGGATCTCACCACTGATTAGGCTAGCATATTAATTTTGATTCAATAGATGTGATGGGAGGTTTGGGGTTACGATTATAGTTGTTGTTTCGATTGTAGTTGTTGAAGGGAGTAGTACGACTATGTGTAGGATAAGCAGTGGCTGGGAAGTTATGGATTGTTGAGGTTTCATGTTACTTGAGAGCGAGTTCCTTGTTGATTAATTTTTCGTGAAGCGTCTCAAAAGAGATGGGTTGGTCACGAGCATGGACCGTATCAATTACAAATTGATAGCTTGAGTCGAGGCCGTCAAGAATATAGTCAGTAATATCCTCTGGTTTGATAGGATCGCCGAGAAGAGAAAGCTCGTCAGTGATACGTTTCACATGTTGCATGAATTCAGAGATGGAAGAGGTGCCCTTGGAAATATGTTTAAGTTGATATTTGAGTTGTTTAAGATGGCCTCGGGAGGGACACACATATGTTATGGCCAAGATATCCCAGGCTTCCTGTTATGCAAAATTTACGCAAGCGCACGTTGTCACAAGTAATATATGATTAAATCAAGTTCGTTCCCACAGAGATCTAGAATGGTGTTCAATTCAATTAATGTACCTATGCACCGATGATGGTTTTTATCCACTGCTAAGACAAATAACAAATTGGATTTTTATTAACTACTAAATTAATTATCAAACTAAAGATTAACTAATTAAAGAGATTAAAGTCGAATTACTAATATGAGAATAAAACATGGAATCCTAGTTTCATCATCTACTTCACTTAGAGTTGCAGCCTTTAATTAAAACATGCGATGGTTTTGATATCTGATCGGATAACACGAAACAAGTATACGCTACCTGTCAGCATACGCATACCAAACTAAACATACATCCACAAAAGAGATAGAAGATGAATAGACACCAATTATACTTAGACCCTATATGTCTATAGAATTTGAAAACATAACGGTTGAAGAACAAGTTATCCATAAAGATCACACAGGGTAGTATAAGTATTTTCATCTCACACCACAAATCATATTGATAAACAATTATGAACCTATGCTAGCATGGCAAGTTCTAAATCTCAAGATCCACTTTCACTTCACAAGAGATTAACAATTCAATTTAGATGTTAGCTACGCATCCAAAAGCATTAAGATTAACCATACGAGGATATCAGTATTCACCACACATAAATCTTTAAGGCATGCAAACTACTAAGCTACATAGATAAATCCACTAGGATCCCATGACAACGATTAGTTCATAACTAAACCTTTCGTCACCATGGGATTTGATGAAAACATGATATAAAACAAGATATGGAAGAAAGAAGTAATAATATTATTAAAACGAAGAGTTGAGAAAACAAATCTATAATCCAAAGTAACACAAAGGATGAAGTAGATCTAGATCCGTTGCTTGTCACGAGCGTTGAACCCTTCTCTCCTTTTCTCCCTTGCAGATCTAAGCTAGGTTACAATAATAAAACTATTGATAATGTGTATCTCTATTACAATGCTTATATGTGTTTTTATAGGCTCTAGATTTCTTGCCCAGCAAGAATTTATCTTCTATTACAATTAGAATTTAATTAAGGTGCTAAAACCTGCCCGGAATATAATTAGAACTTGAAAAGGACAAAACAGGAAATTCCCAGCCATGCTTCACAAAGAATACGCGCGCGATTTAATTCAGCACTTTACTTGCACGTGATTCCTATCCCAGGTTGTAGAAAATCTCTCAAGCTTCGCGTGGGCAGTAATATCGCTGAAAACGGACTTACAGAACTCCAGATATGGCCAAAATAGTGTAAGCTGCGCAGCCTTCCCAGAAAATCCGAATTTTAATCAATTAATTCCCAAAAAATTATAGAAGCATCCACCTTAATCAACATTCTCGTAAACCTGCACAACTAAGCAAAACACATCAAAACTACAAGAAACTTGAGTCCAAGACAATCAATTTAAGCCGATTTAGAATGTTCCAAGTGGATATAAAATCCACTTATCACACCCCCAAACTTAAACCGATGCTTGTCCTCAAGCATAAACAATTACAACTAACTAACTAACTAGTACCACTTCCGTAGGTGATCACGGTTGCATTTGGCATATGCAACAAGACCTTTAAACCCCTAGGCAGCCCTAGTGGACGAGTAAGGTCTCGTGAGGGCCTATAGCGAATGTACCCACCAAATCCAATTAACCTAATGCAATGCAATGCATGAATGCAACTAAATGAAAATGCAATTAATCTAATCTACCATACCTTCAAATCCTCTCATGCAACATCAACTTAAGAATCAAAGTAAATACACAATGTCTTGGTGTCGAAAGTGCAAGTATTCACATAGTCTACTCAATGACATGCATAAGTTCTCACAAGCCCATGTCAAGTGTAAGAATAAGTTAGTAAACATGCTAAGCCTACAAGAGCACATCTTTGAGACAACACTCGGGATCTCATACGTAAGAACAAGCAAACACTCACAATCCACTCACAAAAGAATATTCACTCAAGAACAAGGGTAAGTGTATCACTCAATTCCAACAAAATCATAAGCATGCTTGACATTTGGTATCAATCTAACTCTTAACACAACATACATCAATGACGATAATCAAAAGGTCTTTAATTGGGTTGTAACGGGGCTAGGGACAAGGTATGTCAAATAAGCCAAAACAGGTGAAGTGTCAAAAGCTAGTAAGTACCATAATAAATCACACACAACACCATATTCCCCCCACATAATTTTTACTAAAACAAACACTCGACTAGTTGACTGAAATAGGATCACCACAATACAAACATGCTCTCATAATATATATATTTTCTTTTCTTTTCTTTTTCTTTTCTTTTTTCTTTTTTTCTTTTTTTTTTCTCTTTTTTTTTCTCGAGAGCTAAATAGAACACAAACAATAATATAAACAATAACAATGATCCCATAATTTATTACATATGTCAACTATCAAGTAAACAACCAAACCCAATATTCAATATTTCCCCCAAAAGTAAGACCAACAATAAACCCCTCCTTACACACCTTCTTACTCCCTTAAGCACTCTACTAGCCTTTGACAATGTGGGTTCAAATTAATGTAAGGCCAATACAAGAAAAAGGTCTAGGCAAGTAATGTGGTATGTCACCGAAAAAACAGGATTAAGCTCAATAGGTTAACTAATTGATCATGTAAACATGGTGTGGTAATATGGAAAAATATGCGGTTATTCCTAAATGCCTTTATCATTTTAATCGTCAAATAATGTCATGCGTTTCAAGAAAGACCTCAAACAACTGCTAGCAATGCAAACAATCCGTGGACACTCAAGCAAACGAATAAATTGCAACAGATATGCAATAAGGCTCAAAACTCACTTGGTGGAAAAACATACTTAATCCCAAGCAACATCTCTCTAGCGCACCAACTTGTATTCAAAGCATGCAAACTAAATCATCTTGCACATATTCATATCCTTCTAATCACTTACAACATTCAATAAGTCTACTAGCTTTAACTTACTAGTGTATGTGTGTGCACAAGAACAAAGCATATCACTTCTCAATCAAAAGCGTCAACAACACAAAATTCCTATCAAGCATGGGTGCAAATGCAAACTATTATGAACTCACATGATAATAATACGAAAATAAAAACAGAATGTCCTATATGAAACAAACGTAGATAACACGAACATAAATGCATAATTTACTACTACTAATATGCAAAGCATGAAATCCTACATGAACAAATAATACAACAACAACTACTAAACCCTCAAACCAACCCCCAAACTTAAAATATTCAATGTCCGCATTAAATGGAAGTAAATACGAGGAATAGTAGAAAACATACCTAACCATCGGAGTCCTCATCCTCGAATGAATCTGGTGGAAGATACTGCTTACGAGCTCCATAGATTGGCCACCTTGCCTGAATACTACAAAATCCACAATTTACAAGAACACAAATTCGTAATAAAAATAAGATTAAAGAAAAAGATTTACCCAATACGAATCAAAGAGGTGAACTTGCAATTAATTCCTCTTTAGAATTGAATTTTAGAAATTAAAATAAATAGAAGAGGAATTGGATTTGTATGTATAGGTGGGTATATAAAATAATAATAATAATAATAATAATAAATAAAAAATAATACTAAATATAATAATACATAATAATACATAAAAAATAAATAAATAAATAAATATGAATAATAATAATAAGAATAATAATAAATAAAAATAAATAAAAATAAAAATAATAATAATAATAATAATAATAATAATAATAATAATAATAATAATAATAATAAGTAAGAATTAGAATAGAAATAGGTTTAGAATTTTTGGAGGAAAGATGGGTGGTTTTGGAATTGAAATAGGAAAAGATTTAGAGAGATGGGGGTATAAATAGAATGGGGGTTGAAAAGATTTTTTTTTTATATACAAGTACACAACAGTACGCACACACTGAACAAAACAAGCTGACAAAATTTTCACATCTCTGGAACACGCGCAAGCTGCTCGCGTGGACTGCAAATTGCCCCACTGTCAGTTGCGCAGGCGCAACCTGCGCCACAACCCCCGCAGACTGCCCCCATTCCAGTAACGCAGGCGCAGCCTGCGTTACACAGCCGCAATTTGCCCCAATTGCAGAAACGCAGGTGCAACCTGCGTTACACACCCAAAATTCGATTTTTTTCATTTTTTTTTTCACACAACACTAATGCATGGGTTGCCTCCCACGAAGCGCTTCTTTAACGTCAATAGCTTGACGTTACTTCCTCAACTCAAGGCGGTTTCAAAAGAATAACCGAACCACCTTCAACAGACAAACCATTCATACGAACGTTGACATCTTGGTTGCTTTCTTTCCATAAATCTCTTCCATCAGATTTCAACCTAATTTTACTACCCAACGACCAAATCTTCTTCTTTTTCTTCTTCACACCTCTAAAGTGCTTCTCCGACTCAACCAGCTGAACAAAAATTTCTTCTTCCTTAACATCTGCTTTCCACCTTCGCAACACGTTATCATGCCCTTCTTCAAAAATCACTAGCTCATTATTCAAAAGGACATACCTCAAATGTGGTGGAAGTTTCCCAAGCTTTACTTTCGAAAGATCACGAACCGAAGAACTGTCAATGGAATCACTGATAGGATGCTTTAGCATATGCATATCTGACTTCTCGCTCAATAACTGATCAAATTTCTTTCTCTGACCCGTATCAACTATTTCCACACTGCAACATTCTTCATCCTCTGTCGGAAATTTTATTGCCTTGAACACATTAAAGGTGACACTCTGATCTTGCACCCTCATTGTAAGCTCTCCTTTTTGCACATCAATCAAAGTTTTTCCTGTAGCCAAGAACGGTCTTCCCAAAATTATGGGAATCTTCTTATCTTCTTCAAAATCCAAGATCACAAAATCAGCAGGAAATATGAACTTATCAACTTTTACCAAAACATCCTCTACTATACCCCTCGGATATGTGATAGATCGATCAGCCAACTGCAAAGAGATGTTAGTTGGCTTTGGCTCCGGTAGACCAAGTTGCTTGAAAACAGATAAGGGCATAAGATTAATGCTAGCTCCCAAATCACATAAACACTTGCTGAAAGAAAGATTGCCAATAGTACAAGGGATGGTGAAACTTCCCGGATCTTTAAGCTTTGGAGGCAACTTCTGCTGCAGAACCGCACTACACTCCTCTGTCAATGCCACTGTTTCAAAATCTTCGAATCTTCTCTTCCGTGACAAAATATCCTTCATGAACTTTGCATATCTCGGCATTTGCTCCAATGCTTCAACAAAAGGAATGTTAATGGACAGTTTCTTGAAGACATCCATAAATTTCTGAAACTGTTTTTCTTGACTTTTCTGCAGACGTCCAGGAAATGGCGGAGGTGGATAGATCTGATTATTCATTGAAGATTGCTCCGGAGTAAACTTTTCAACCGGTTTCTTGCTCTTCTCACCATCTAGCTGATCAGCCACTAAATCAGATTTCTCAATTTCTGGCACTGCAGATTTTTCAACCTGCTGATTCTGAACATCTTCATCTTCTTCAGTTGCTGATTTAGGATCAATCGTGACTTTTCCAGATCTCAAAGTCACAGCCTTCACCTGCTCATGAACCTCCCTCTTGCCTGGATTACCCATTGTATCACCTGGAAGAGTTCCTTGTTGCATATTTACCAAGGCACTTGTAATCTGCCCCAACTGGGTTTCCAAAATTTTCTGGCCAGCTTGTAGGTTCTTTACCGCTATCCACACCTCATTTGATTTATCATTAGATGATTGCCCCATATGAGCCTGGGGCTGTTGCTGCTGAAATCCCGGAGGTTGATATGGTGTCCTTGGAGCGTACGGCTGTTGATAACCTTGATTGAATGGCTTCGCTTGCTGATAAGGCTGTTGAAAAGGTTGTTGTGCACTTTGATTGTTGCTCCAACTGAAGTTGGGATGATTCCTGTTGTTAGGATGATAAGTGGTTGGAACTGGTGCAGCAGGTCTCTGGAAATTACTCACGAACTGTGCTGATTTAGAAGAGATAGCACACTGATTCGTCTCATGTGCGCCCGCACATAACTCACAAACACTAGCCACCTGCTGAACTCCATAATTAGCAAGAGAATCCACCTTCATAGCAAGAGCCTTCAACTGAGCCGTAATCATTGCAGCTGTATCTACTTCAAAAATTCCTGCTGCCTTGCCTTGAGATAGTCTTTGGGTTGGATTTTGATATTCATTAGCAGCCATCATCTCTATAAGATCATAAGCTTCATCATAGCTCTTCGCCCACAGAGCTCCACCTGATGCTGCATCTAGCAAGGGCCTAGACTGTGCTCCCAACCCATTGTAGAACCCATTAATAACCATCCAATCAGGCATGCCATGATGAGGACACTTGCGTAGCATCTCCTTGTAGCGTTCCCAAGCCTCACACAAGGTCTCGCCAGATTGTTGTTGGAATTGAGTCAGCTGGTTCCTTAATGCTGCAGTTTTCGCCATAGGGAAGAATTTAGTAAGGAACTTCTGAGCAAGATCTTCCCATGTAGTAATGGAACCAGGTGGCAAAGAGTGTAGCCAGCTCTTAGCCTTATCCCTCAGAGAGAATGGGAAAAGCCTCAACCTGATAGCATCATCCGTCACACCATTACATTTGAAAGTGTCGCAGATTTCGATAAAGTCCCGAACATGCATGTTGGCATCCTCCGTAGAAGCACCCCCAAACTGAACTGAATTCTGCACCATCTGAATTGTGCCCGACTTGATCTCAAAATTGTTCACTGCAATAGCTGGCCTAATAGTGCTACACTGGATGTCATTGAGTTTCGGCTGAGAATACTCCTTCAAAGCCTTAACTGCTGCTGCATCTGCCATTGCTACTGTAGTTTCAGATTCCTCTTCCTTATTCTCCAAATTCTCTACAAAACCGTCTTCTGCCAGTTCTTCCAAACGAGCTTGTAAGCGAGTTTGCATACAAACTTAAGTACCTGAAACACCACAAATCAAACAAACTACGTAAGAATCCGAGTCAGTGAACGCTAACGACCACTGATGACAAGCACATAAACTAAAATAAAAACACCGATGATCCCCGGCAGCGGCGCCAAAAACTTGTTATGCAAAATTTACGCAAGCGCACGTTGTCACAAGTAATATATGATTAAATCAAGTTCGTTCCCACAGAGATCTAGAATGGTGTTCAATTCAATTAATGTACCTATGCACCGATGATGGTTTTTATCCACTGCTAAGACAAATAACAAATTGGATTTTTATTAACTACTAAATTAATTATCAAACTAAAGATTAACTAATTAAAGAGATTAAAGTCGAATTACTAATATGAGAATAAAACATGGAATCCTAGTTTCATCATCTACTTCACTTAGAGTTGCAGCCTTTAATTAAAACATGCGATGGTTTTGATATCTGATCGGATAACACGAAACAAGTATACGCTACCTGTCAGCATACGCATACCAAACTAAACATACATCCACAAAAGAGATAGAAGATGAATAGACACCAATTATGCTTAGACCCTATATGTCTATAGAATTTGAAAACATTACGGTTGAAGAACAAGTTATCCATAAAGATCACACAGGGTAGTATAAGTATTTTCATCTCACACCACAAATCATATTGATAAACAATTATGAACCTATGCTAGCATGGCAAGTTCTAAATCTCAAGATCCACTTTCACTTCACAAGAGATTAACAATTCAATTTAGATGTTAGCTACGCATCCAAAAGCATTAAGATTAACCATACGAGGATATCAGTATTCACCACACATAAATCTTTAAGGCATGCAAACTACTGAGCTACATAGATAAATCCACTAGGATCCCATGACAACGATTAGTTCATAACTAAACCTTTCGTCACCATGGGATTTGATGAAAACATGATATAAAACAAGATATGGAAGAAAAAAGTAATAATATTATTAAAACGAAGAGTTGAGAAAACAAATCTATAATCCAAAGTAACACAAAGGATGAAGTAGATCTAGATCCGTTGCTTGTCACGAGCGTTGAACCCTTCTCTCCTTTTCTCCCTTGCAGATCTAAGCTAGGTTACAATAATAAAACTATTGATAATGTGTATCTCTATTACAATGCTTAGATGTGTTTTTATAGGCTCTAGATTTCTTGCCCAGCAAGAATTTATCTTCTATTACAATTAGAATTTAATTAAGGTGCTAAAACCTGCCCGGAATATAATTAGAACTTGAAAAGGACAAAACAGGAAATTCCCAGCCATGCTTCACAAAGAATACGCGCGCGATTTAATTCAGCACTTTACTTGCACGTGATTCCTATCCCAGGTTGTAGAAAATCTCTCAAGCTTCGCGTGGGCAGTAAGATCGCTGAAAACGGACTTACAGAACTCCAGATATGGCCAAAACAGTGTAAGCTGCGCAGCCTTCCCAGAAAATCCGAATTTTAATCAATTAATTCCCAAAAAATTATAGAAGCATCCACCTTAATCAACATTCTCGTAAACCTGCACAACTAAGCAAAACACATCAAAACTACAAGAAACTTGAGTCCAAGACAATCAATTTAAGCCGATTTAGAATGTTCCAAGTGGATATAAAATCCACTTATCACTTCCTTAGAGGTGGTTGCCCGAGTAATGAGAGGACCAAGAGAAGGAGTGAGAGTGCCTGCAATAGCACTAAATAAGAGTTTATCCTGACGAAACCAAATAGTGTAGGCTGGATTGGGAGTCGAGATATCATTTTTGGTTATGTGAGAGGGAGGTGCAGGATCGACAAACTGATACAAGTCATAGCCAATGAGGAGAGCTTCCATTTGAGCTTTCCATATGAGGTAGTTGGATGGAGTAAGTTTTTGAACAGAGGTGACATTAATCATGAAAAATGGTTGAGTTGGATTTGAGATGTTGGTTATGGTGGTGATGGTGTTGGAGTCAGCCATTGAGGAGAAGAAAAGTTTAGAGAAAAAAAAATAACAGGCTCTTGATACCATGTAGAGAGTGAAAAGTTGTATATAATTGTATTAACAAGGCTGACTATAAATAGTATAAGCTGTACAATCAAAATTAATATGCTAGCCTAATCAGTGGTGAGATCCTAAATCAAAGGCTAACTACAGAAAAGGAGTTACATGATTAACAGATACAAATAAATAAAGATTGAGTAAGATCAAGCAGAATCATTGATTGATTTCCTTAATCTTATCAGTTTAAAATATCCATTTTCATAAATGATAATCAAAATACTCATTTCCATGAGATACGCCATTTGCAGTGGAGTATAAGAATTCTTCTCAACCAATGAAGCAGTAGGAATCTCATTCGAAGCTTTAGACAAAGGTGCACGAGAATAGTGACAATTTTTTTTCCAAATAATTATGAAGTTAGGTTTTTTTGTCATTTCAAATGACAACTGAAAAGAGGGGATTTCAAATTCTATTATGTAAGCTTGTACACTATGTGATGGTTTTCAATGTGATGGTTTTGAACAAATTCTAAATCCAAGTTTTTAGAATAAGTCCAACAGATTCTTAGTTTGTTCACTATAAAATAATATTTTTTAGTGATTTAAGGACCTTATTTGCTTATAAACTCCAACAACCATTCCTATATTCATTCTTTATTATTATTAAAATAATAAATTTAAGTGTAACAGAGAAAATAGAAATACAAAATTGGAAAAAATGAATTTTTCATTGATAAAAATGGAGTTAGGGATGACTAGACATTCCTCAAAAGTAGGGAATGAGAGTCAATGACTAATGGTTCCTACTCCCCCGTCCCTCTCATTTCTTTACAGTTACTATTTTGGAGTGTCCCTCTCATTTCTTTACATACCATAATAGTAAGTTTTTTCAACTATTACACCTACTACTTTCACCCACTATCTCATATTTAATAATAAAAAACACTATTACACCCACTACTTTCCTCCACTGTCTCAAATCTATTATTAAATATTGATAGGTCCCACCACTTTACCCACTTTTCATCTAACTTTACTCATTTTTTATACATTTTCTTGGTCTCCGTGCCCATTCCCAATGTAAACTACCTGGAGGGACGGAGGGAGTAGTATTTTAGGGAATCACCAGAACACTGTTGTAATGATATTTTGTGCTAAATTTTCTAAATTTTCAATTTAGGAACTCAAATAGGAAAGCTGTTAAATTTGTTTTTATTAATTTCTAAATCGTTGATGTGATCAAATCCCTGTTTATAAAAAAAAATCCCTGTTTACAAAGGGGCATCATCAATGGATGAAATAGCGAAAACTTACAATGTTAGGTCGAATACACAATAGGTAATCAAATACTGTATAAGTAACTTAACAAGAACACACTTTTTAATACTTAAAAACTGTTTGGAATTAACAATTCCTCTCTCAGTGATGTAAAATATCACAGAGAGCTGCTTAGGTTACAAGAATGATATTCGTTCATGATGGATACCCTTCTAGGGTTAACCTAACTGTATTTATAAGATATACAGCTACGTACAATCGTTAATTGATTCTCCTAAAATTAAGTTATACAATTGATATCAATCACGATTGCTACACGTCTTCTAAGTCAACTCAATCTCTTTGACAGCTATCCAATCTTCAAAGATATCGCTTCCATATTAATATTAAATTAATCTTCAAACTCCGTTGACTTGTAGACGCTTCCTGTAGACAGACTTTAGCAAACTCTGTTGCTCTCCAAGCTAACAGTGTTTGCGCTTCCATGTATTCAGCTAGCAGTGTTTATGCTTTCTTCTGTCAGCGTTTGCGCTTCCAGCTATCAGCGTATACTCAAACTCTGTTACAACTGCTTTCAATAACAAGTTAAACTCTTTTTACCTGTAACACTTAAACACTGACATTAAATCACATCAATTATATCTAACAATCTCCCCCAACTTGTTCATTAGAAAAATGTACAAGTTCACAGTAATTGATGATGTCAAAACGAACAAATACAAACACAGTGTTTAACATATAATAAGAGTTTAAACTTGACTTAGCAAAATCAACTGAAAAATTCAAATTACTTACAAATTCTGTCTACCTAACCTCCTCAAGATCTGGAGTTGTTCTGAGATAATCAATCAACAATCTCCTCTCAGCATTTTCAAGTTCAATCTGCATAGCTTCCTTGATCTCTCTTAAATCTGGATCATTCTTATCAGTTTGAAAGATAGCAGCTCTGAGATCGTAGATCTTATTTCTTCTCATTTCATTTCCCAACCTGATAAACTTCACTTCTTCAAATTTTACATTAAAATCCAGAACAGTAATCCCAAGATCAGTCTTCAGCTTTGTAGTTCCCTTCTGCATTTCTATCAGATTCCCATTCCAGTCTCTGTACTTCGGAACATACTTGCTGTTGTACTTCATATTTCTTCGTGCAAGATTCTGAATCATCTTTTGTCTAAGCACATTTGCAACTGACTGAGCTCTTTGATTTCTAACTCTGAAAAGATACAGAACATACTCTAGTTCTTCCCAGTATTTTAAATCAATATCACTCTCAGCAATCTTGAACACTGTTCCATCAGCCATGAAATATAACAGAAAATCCTTCCCTAAACTCTTCTGATAAACAAGCTGTACTGACTCCAGTCTGTCTAAACTCTCTTGAGTGACACCACGACCTGGAACAGACAGTGAAGAAGGATCTCTGGGAGCAACATTTTGTCTTTTATCCCTATGTGAGCCTATGCCTCCTTTGTTGTATCCGATTTTACCAGATAAAGCTCTACCATCAGTGAAATCCATTGGAGCTGTAGCTGGAGCTGTAGCTGCTAGACTTGAATCATGAAGAACCCCTTTTCCAAACTTTGATTTCAACTGAGTAGACAATAGTGGTGTGGTCACAACTTGTGCAGTAACAGAGGTTGTGTCTTCATTCTTCTGTACAACATGTGTATCAACAGAGGTTGTAACTATCATCTTATTCTTGCTCTCTTCACCCATCACCCCTTTTAACTTCAGCTTGACATCAAGAGAAGACTTTCTAATCAGCTTTCCTTTATCTTCTTCTTCTTCTTCTTGAATACCAGATAATTTTTCTTTAATCTCAATTCCTTTCATTACAGGCCTTGAAGACTTTGAAGCTTTAACAATTTTCTTCACTTTCTTGGACTTTTGAGCTTTTAAATGCTCTTTCTGCAACAGCTTTTCTTCAGCTTGAATATCCTCAAGTGTAGCCTCAGCATTCTCTTCACGAAAGAGTTTTGCAGCCAATTCTTCATCTGTTTGTGGATTGTCAGTGAATGACAAATCCTTTGGCTTTGAACCAGAAGTACTCTGTACATTTGTATCTATCACCAAATTTGGCTTTGACCTCGTAGACCTTCCATGTCCTTGTCTAGGATTTGCATTTCTTAAACCCTTTTCAGCATTAGCACCTTCATCATCCAAATGATCTTTCTTTGACAGAGATTGAGTTTGCTTACACTTGGTTTTAGCAATTCTCTCCCCCTTTTTGACATCATCACCATCTTGAATCAGAATTGAGGTGATTAACTCAAGAGAGTTTGCAATGGAATCAACCTTCTCGGTCAGTAAAAGCTGATTCTGTTCAACTTTGCTCAGTCTGTCATTTAGATTTGCTTGAGCCTTGGAGAATTGTTGAAAAAGCTTAGCATTAGCTAGTTGAGCTTTCTCCTCATGAGTAGCAACCTCTGTTCGAAGATCAACAATAGATTTCTGAGTATCATCAAATCTATGATTCAAGGTCTTGATTTGAATCACTGTGCCTTGCAAACAAGTGAAAATTTCTGGATTTGTAATCTTCGAAGAATTTGCTTGGAGAAACATAGCTGCCCTTCCAGGAGGAAAAATACACTCTGACTTGTACCAATCAGCAGTTTGTTTGGCCAAATAATTGTCATCAATTTCATTTACAGAAGGCCCAGCAAAATCTGGTTTTTCTCCTGTTTTCTGACCATCAGCTTGAGTTTGTGCTTTTTCAGCTCCTGTACTCTTGTCTTCAATTGAATCACTAATTGACTCATGAGTAGGGGCAACAGAAGCAATGTCTTCATCTTGAGCAGCAACAGGTTCTTGAGCAACCTATTTTCCTTTATCAGCTTGAGTCTGCTCTGAAGAAATAACCTTCTCTGGTTTATCAACCTCCTCACCATGATCAGAAACATGATGGGTATCAGAGTTTAATTCAGTGTGTGATGCAACCTCAGTGTCTTCAAGAACAACAGTAAGCCCATCAGCAACACCAGTATCAACAGAATGTGTAACCTCCATGAGTGGTGGAGTAGATGCTTCATGATTAAAAGAGATTGGAGTTTCATCAAACTCTTCCATTGTTGGCAAAGCATCTGTAACATCTTCATTTTGTTGAACCTTAGCAGATTCTGGTTCAGCAATCTTGACTTCTGATTCTGTTAATCGGTTCTATGATAACCTCTATCTCACCAGTAGGAATATCAATAGAGATTTTCTCTTGAGCCTCATCAACATGCTCATCATCAGAATCAGTAAGAATGAGCCTTCTCCTCTTAGCTTGAGGCACTGCAATCAGGTCATCATCTTCACTAGAACTGTCCTCAGCTTGTGGTGTTGAAGGTCTGTTTGCCCTTTCTTTGAATCTTCTAGAATAAACAGCCTTTGGAGATGTCTGTTTAGCCTTAGAATGTTTCGTGTTAAGTGCAGCATGCTTTTTCCTCTTTGACTTAGATGGTTGTTGTGGGTGAGTAGTAGTGACAGGGTTTGTTGATGTTGGATTCATTGGTGCAGTTTGTGTTTGAGGTGATATAGGATGAACAGTGGTTGTTGGTGTTGGCTCAGGTGATTGTATAGGTTGAGATGGTATGTTTTCTGTACGATCAGTGGCTAAAGGTTCAAGCATTGGTTGTGTTTCTGGTTGTTGTGTTTGATGTGGTTCATGTTGTGGTGATGAAGAATCTTGTGGTTGATTGACAAAGTTCTGTAAAGCAAGTGGCAATACAAAAGGAGGTATGTCTTTACCAACATCTTTGTTAGTCATATCAGAGAATATTCTCTTAGTAACTCGAAAGGGTTGAATCTCATCAGCTTCATCAACTGTTAACCCAGGTACACATGCATTGAACAAAAGTTGACAAAATCTAGCAAAGTAAACTGTAGTAGACTCTGACAACTTATCACCCAAATTCATTAATACATAACGACCAAAATCAAAATTACTGCCATAGAGTAGAGAATACCCAATTTGCAGACTGTCCATTGGAATAGCATCCCAGTTGGTGACCTTCTTCTGGAATGTCCTGGTGATACAATCAAAGAAAAAGTTCCACTCTTTTCTCAAATTCGGCCTCCTCACACTGCCCAGCTTTGCAAGTGATTCCATATACCCAATCTCTGTTAGCATCTCTCTCAGATTTTTCTCAGAGACAACAGCATACGAAGTATGTGTGTCGAAATCCATGGTATCACGAACAGTTTGTGGAGTAATCACAAACTCTTGTTCTTCATGAGAGAAGATGATAGACGGAGTTCCATTCTCACCTCCTTCTATATACCTTGAGTTTTGCCAGAAGGTGACAACCTGAGAAGCAGATAGAGTAGCCGGTTCAACCAACGCTTGTCCAATCTCAGAATCGCGAAGAAAGTTTTGCATTAGGTGAAACGCCTCAGGAGCCCGGTCGTTCTCAAGTAAAGCTGCATAATTGTTAGGCACAAAACGTAGACCAAACGAAGTGAAAGGTTTTGTTGCCATTAGATCAAGAAATAAGCAAAAAGCAACTGTGACAATGATATGTAAGAAAGGTGTTTGTGAAAATGCCAAAGTGAAAAACGAAGGAGATCTGTGTTTTGGTAAAGTGAATATGAGTGGGTGAGTAATGATTGTGGCAAAAAGTAATTTGAGTAGTAATTAAAAATTAAACTCAAATGTTTTTACTTGAAAACACGCAATTGTTCCCTTGAGAAGTGTAAAAGTGATACATAATGATGAGTGAGTGGGAGAAAGTGGGACACGTGTCAAACATGCAACGATTCACTTAATACACGCGCAGTAAAAGCCATTATTACTGCTGTCGTTCCATTTATCAAGACACTTTACCACTAAATACACTAATTAACAGTTGTCAACCACTCCATTTACTCCATAATTTTCAAATTATCTTAATGAAAATTTACCTTAGAGTACGTAACACAATCAATCAGTGTTTGTCAAATTTTCAACCTTTATCACAAAAACCCTTTCAAAAATGCACAGTCGTGATTTTTGTGTGTGAGTAGCAGAGTTTACCAAATCAATTTTTTATAGCATCTACTATTTCATAAAATCCATAAATCAAATCAATAAACACTGAATGCACAAACTCTCATATTAAACACGGAGTATATGATGAATGCTAAACTCTGTAGTTCCTTAATTACAGAAATCTGAATATCCCTGTTCCCATTTATGTTCATGATTATCTAAGTAAGCACACAGTCATTATAGACAAAAAGATCAGGAGATAAACATCAAAGCATCATTCAGTGAGTTACATGTCAAGGATTTCCTCACAAACTCTCACAGCACACAAGTGTTTAGGTGAAGTGTTTTCGCTCAAATTCAATCAGTAAAAGCAGATACTACCATAAGCTTGAATTTCCACCAAATCTACACCACTTCGATTACATATATGCACAAATCAAAAGGACTTTGTTCAGGGTTGTAATGAAGTAAGATCAAACAGATGAGAAGAGATGTTTTTAGCATGAGAATTTCTAACTGAACAATTTATCAGATCAAAATGTTCAGTCAAACTGTTAGTACATATTTGTACAAGATGATCAGTATATATATATATATATATTTTTTTATTATATATATATACTGAGTAAGCTTTCTTTTGAGAAATACTCACCTGCTTGAATTTGATTTATCAAAAGAATATAACTGCTCTTAATACTTCAGTATTCAAGAAAAATGAGCAGTTAATTAGGCTCAAAGGGGTTTACTAAGGGTCGTGTTTATGAACAGTGTTTATGAACAGTATTCAAAGATGTTTTGAACAGTGTTTGAAGAAAGATGGTAAATCCTAGTGCCTTTATCATTTTCATACACACATATATCATGTAGTCTCAAAATGGTTTAATGCAAGTTCTAGAGCAACATACTTACTGATGAACATCACACATCAATAAAATCTGATTGATATAAAATGTATCAATCACTTATTCGGCTCAAAATCTCACAAGGTGCAGACATGAACTGTTTCTCACCAAACTAAACAATGACACATCTCAAGTTTTAAAATTTTCACAAGTGCAAACAAAGAATCATCAAGAATCAAGTATGGCTTGAAAACAGAGTGTCACTAATCAGAGTTTAGAGTTCATCAATTTCAGAGTTATTCATGAGAGGCAATGCATACAGTATTCATAGATTCAGAGTTTAGGATCAAATAAACTAAGAGATGCTCTAAATATGAAACAGTATCATGCTGTGTTAACTTACTGCACAATTTCTGATTGGATCACAGTGACTCAGAAAGAATCTTGATTTTTCACTGAGAATCATGCTTCATACATTTTTCTTCATTGGTATTTTCATTCAGACAAAAATCAACTCAGAATTCACAGAGTTTATCAAACATATTAACAGTGTATGACCAACCATTATGCTGACAGAGTTTAATTAATAAGGTTCACATAGCACTTTAGCAATTTACAGAAATATGAGCAGCACATTTTATTAGAAAAGTTTGAGTCTAACCAACATGTTTAGTCAAAACCAGATACCATCCCTAGTTCATTGACCAGTCTTGTAAATGCTGCTTCACTTAGAGGCTTTGTGAAGACATCTGCAAGTTGTTGATCTGTAGGCACAAAGTGAAGCTCAATATTGCCTTCCTCTACATGCTCTCTGATAAAGTGATACCTTATGCTGATGTGCTTGGTCATTGAGTGTTGTACTGGATTACCTGTCATTGCAATAGCACTTTGATTATCACAGAAAATAGGTATTTTACTATACCTCAACCCATAATCCAGCAATTGATTCTTCATCCATAGAATCTGTGCACAGCAACTACCAGCAGCAATATACTCTGCTTCAGCTGTAGATGTTGATATTGATTTTTGTTTCTTGCTGTACCAAGACACAAGTCTGTCACCAAGAAATTGACAACTTCCACTTGTGCTTTTTCTGTCAATCTTACAGCCTGCAAAATCTGCATCAGAGTAACCAAGTAGCTTAAAATCTGATTCTCTTGGGTACCACAGCCCTAAAGTTACAGTGCCCTTGAGATACTTGAAAATCCTCTTCACAGCTGTTAAATGTGGTTCCCTTGGATCTGCCTGAAACCTTGCACACAGACAGGTGGCATACATGATATCAGGTCTACTAGCTGTTAAATAGAGTAGAGAACCAATCATTCCTCTGTAACTTGTCATATCCACTGATGACCCTGTATCTTTGTCCAGTTTTGTTGCAGTTGCCATGGGAGTTGTTGAAGATGAACAGTCAAGCATGCCAAATTTCTTGAGAAGATTTCTGGTATATTTTGCTTGATTAATGAAAATTCCATCATCTGTTTGCTTCACCTGTAAGCCTAGAAAATAGCTTAGCTCTCCCATCATACTCATTTGATATCTAGACTGCATGAGCTTGGCAAACTTCTTACAGAGTTTATCATTAGTAGATCCAAAAATGATATCATCTACATATATCTGAACTAAGAGCAGGTCACTACCAGATTGAAAGTAAAACAGAGTTTTGTCAATAGTACCTCTGTGAAACCCACTTTCTAGTAGAAATTTAGCAAGAGTTTCATACCATGCCCTTGGTGCCTGTCTAAGTCCATAGAGTGCCTTGTCTAACCTGTAGACATGGTCTGGATATTTTGGATCTACAAAACCAGGTGGTTGTTCAACAAATACTTCTTCTTCAAGTTTTCCATTCAGAAAAGCACTTTTCACATCCATTTGAAAAACCTTGAATTTCTTATGAGAAGCATAGGCAAGAAACATCCTTATTGCCTCTAATCTGGCAACTGGTGCAAAAGTCTCATCATAGTCTATTCCTTCCTGCTGTGAATAGCCTTTTGCAACCAGTCTTGCTTTATTCCTTGTGATAACACCATCACTGTCAGTTTTATTTCTGAAAACCCATTTAGTACCAACAATGGATCTGTTCTTTGGCCTTGGTACAAGGGTCCACACTTCATTTCTTTCAAATTCATTTAGCTCTTCTTGCATTGCTGTTATCCAGTCAGCATCTTTAAGAGCTTCTTCTACTTTCTTTGGCTCAGTTTGTGACAAGAATGCATGAAACAGACATTCATTTGTTGTTGCCCTTCTTGTCCTTACTCTTGCATCTGGATCACCAATAATTAAATCAGGTGTGTGTGACTTAGTCCATTTTCTTGCAGAAGGCAGATTGCTTCTGTAATTATGTGATCCTCCCCCTTGATCAATGCTCTCCTGATTTTCTTGGTGCCTTTCTTCACTTTCTGATGCTCCCCCTGAATGTGACTGCTCAGAATTTAAACGATCAGAGTTTGAATCAACAGAGTTTGATTCAGAGTTATCAACTGAGTCACTATCAGTGTTTGAATTATCACTTTGATGTGATTCTTCATGCTCCCCCTCAACTGGTTCTTCCCTTGTTTCTGATTGAAAAGTCTCTTCAGTGTTTACCAGTAGAGGTTCAGAATTGACCTCAACAGTGTTTGTCAGATCTGTCTCATCCGAGTTTATTAAATCTTCATTTTCAAAGTGCAGTTGATCATGTTCATTAACATCTTCAAGTCCAGTTATTTTCTTGTCATCAAATGACACATGAATAGACTCCATGATCACTCTTGTTCTCAGATTATAAACTCTGAACGCTTTAGTTGACAGTGGATAGCCAACAAAAATTCCTTCATCTGCCTTTAGGTCAAATTTGGTCAACTGTTCAGGATGAGTCTTCAACACAAAGCACTTGCATCCAAAAATTTGAAAATATTTTAGATTTGGCTTTTTCTTTTTCACCATTTCATATGGTGTTTTACCATGCTTGTTGATCAGTGTTGCATTTTGAGTAAAACAAGCAGTTTGAACTGCTTCTGCCCAGAAATATGTTGGCAATTTTGCTTCATCTAGCATGGTTCTGGCAGCTTCTATCAAGGTTCTGTTCTTCCTCTCCACTACACCATTTTGTTGTGGAGTACCAGGTGCAGAAAACTCTTGTTTGATTCCTTTACTCTTGCAAAATTCTTCCATGGTTGAATTCCTGAATTCAGTTCCATTGTCACTTCTGATTATCTTCACTTGATTCTCTGACCCTTTGTCCAGTTGTATTATATGTTCTACCAGTGTTAATGCAGTTTCATCCTTCTTTGCTAGAAAATACACCCATGTGTATCTGGTGTATTCATCAATAATGACTAGAGTATATTTCTTCTTTCCAAGTGACATGACATTCACTGGTCCAAAAAGATCAACATGTAGAAGATGATAAGGATCAACAATTGAAGACTCAGATTTGCTCTTGAAAGAGGCTTTTCTCTGTTTGGCCTTTTGACAAGAATCACACAGACCTTCTACATTCAACAATGACTTTGGTAGTCCTCTTGCAAGATCATTCTTTATGAGCTCATTGATGTTGTTCAGATTCAAATGAGAGAGTTTCTTGTGCCACTTCCAACTCTCTTCACTGGACATTCTTGTTGACAGACACACTGCTTTGCCATCCGAGTTTGTTGACAATTTTATTTCATAGATGTTATTGTGTCTATTTCCAACTAGAGCAACTTTCCCTGTAGATTTACTGATCACTTGACAATATTCAGGCTGAAAATCTACATGATATCCTCTGTCACAGATTTGACTCACAAAAAGCAGATCATGCTTGAGTCCTGGAACCAGAGCTACATTTGTGATGATGACACTTCCAAGATTAATATTGCCATATCCCAGAGTATGTCCTATGTTGCCATCTCCATAGGAAACTTTTGGGCCAGCCTTCTCCTCATACTCTGATAGCAGGGCTTTATTTCCAGTCATGTGTCCTGAACATCCACTGTCCACGACTAGGATACTGACCCTGTTGCCCTGCAATCACAAACAATCACTGATTATTAGTTTTAAGGATCCAGACTTGCTTGGATCCTTTGGCTTTCTTGATTCTGTTAGCTTTTGCAGCGGAATTCACATTATCAGAGTTTAAGCTAACTTTTTCAGAGTTTACATTTGCAGAGTTTACTTTAACCCATTTCAAATTTGGCTTGGGTTCATAGTAATTATAGTAGATAGCATGATAATCTCTGCAAGTGTAAATAGAATGCCATGTACTTCCACAGTGTTTACATAAATTCTGTGGTCTAGTTCTCACATAATCATTTTTTACTGCAGTTTTAGAGGGCAAAGAATTAATGTTCTTATTCTTACTGCAGAAACTAGCAAGATGATTAGTGCTACCACAATTAAAGCATGTTTTTCTAGGAGCTAATGAAGCAAGCATTGGCTTAATTCCTGATGTTATGCCTACCTTTCCATTTTTGTTTTTCCTAGGCATTCTCTGTTTGTTGACAGATTTTATCTCTTTAAGCTTATGCTTGAGTTGTTTATCTGTCATTAAACCAATGTTAACCTCTTTAACAAAAGTCTTAGCATATGATTCTTTAACAGCCTTTTTCTCAGCTTCAGTCTTAGGTCCTCCTGTTCCCATGACATTACCTTCAGATGAACGATGTGGTCTGACTTTTACCAAATTTTCAAATCTAAGTTCATCTTCTTCAGAGTAACCTAGACCAACTGTATCTGACTGAAACACTTCTTGAGTGTCTTTACCAGAGTGTGTCCAAGTTTTAATAATGTGTTTAGTATCCTCCAATTCAGATTCTAGTTGCTTATACTTACCTAGCAACTCCTGTTCAATAAACACAGCATCATCTCTTTCTTTCTGAACTTTATTCATGTTTTCTAGCTGTTCCTCAACAAGTTTATTTCTATCTTTGAGTTGAGAGCACTCATTTTTTATCCTCTCATTTTCTAAAGTCTGATCCCTATAACTGATATGTAATGCTTTAAGATAAATTCTCAATTCAGTTATATTATCAGTATTATAAGCATAGGTAGTTGGGGGTACCTTTAGATCATCATCTTCATTCTGAGTAGTAGCCATGAGTGCATAGTTCACTTCCTCATCTGAATCTGAAGTGTCTGCCCAATCTCTGCCTTTGGTGTAGAGTGCCTTTTCAGTTTTACCCTTCTTGCACTCAGGAGCATAGTGACCCATCTCCTTACACTTGTAGCATTGAATCTCAGACTTATCTTTCTTACCAGATTTGAAGTCCTTTCCCTCAGATTTCTTGAAATTTTTCTTGTCAGACTTAGAGTAATCCTTGGAGAATCTCTTTCCCTTCTTGAAGTTCTTGAATCCCATCTTCTTGAAGGTCTTTACCATCAATGCAGCCATTTGCATCATCTCCTCATCATCTTCAGAATCAAATGTCTCATCTGTGTTTGAGTCAACATCAGTGTTTGATGACTCACTCTCTGAATGTATGACTAAAGCTTTTCCTTTTGCCTTTCTCCTTGATGCTTCCTTCTTTAATGGTTTCTCCTCAACCTTAAGAGCAACAGATTTTGACTTTCTACTTGATCTTTTGTTTCTCTGTTCCAATTCCAATTCATGGGTTTTGAGCAGTCCATAAATTTCATCAATCTCTGTTTCACCAAGTTCATAGTTATCTCTTATGGTGGTTGTTTTCACATCCCACTTTTCAGGTAGAGAAAGAAGAAACTTGAGATTTGAGTCTTCTAAATCATACTCTTTGTTAACCAATGACAAATCATTGAGCAGTTTACAGAATCTGTCAAATGTTTCTGTCATGGTTTCTTCAGACTTTGCCTCAAAATGCTCGTACTCCTGAGTGAGTATGTTTCTTATGTTTTTCTTGATTGCAGGAGTTCCTTGACACCTAACCTCAAGTGCATCCCATATTTCCTTTGCAGTTGTGCAGTTAATCACTTTATTAGACATAACATTGTCTAAAGCACTGTGAAGTAAATGTCTTACTTTTGCATCCTTTGCAATTGATGAAAGATCCTCAGCAGTTAGATCTTTCTTTTCTTTTGGAATGACCTTTGATTCCTCACCAGCAGCAGCAGCAGATAACTTTGTAGGTTTGTGAGGACCTTCATAAATTCTATCAAGATATTCTGGATCTGTAGCCTCCAGAAACATGATCATCTTCACCTTCCAAATTGCATACTCTAATGGCCTAAGTATAGGAACCCTAATTGTTTCATACCTACTAACAGTAGTAGGGACTTTCTCAGATGGTGGAGGTATCTCTGCCATTGATTACTATTGTGTTTGGATCTTTAACTGTAATAAAGTAACAGATTGGCTCTGATACCACTTGTTAGGTCGAATACACAATAGGTAATCAAATACTGTATAAGTAACTTAACAAGAACACACTTTTTAATACTTAAAAACTGTTTGGAATTAATAATTCCTCTCTCAGTGATGTAAAATATCACAGAGAGCTGCTTAGGTTACAAGAATGATATTCGTTCACGATGGATACCCTTCTAGGGTTAACCTAACTGTATTTATAAGATATACAGCTACGTACAATCGTTAATTGATTCTCCTAAAATTAAGTTATACAATTGATATCAATCACGATTGCTACACGTCTTCTAAGTCAACTCAATCTCTTTGACAGTTATCCAATCTTCAAAGATATCGCTTCCATATTAATATTAAATTAATCTTCAAACTCTGTTGACTTGTAGACGCTTCCTGTAGACAGACTTTAGCAAACTCTGTTGCTCTCCAAGCTAACAGTGTTTGCGCTTCCATGTATTCAGCTAGCAGTGTTTATG
Organism: Kitagawia praeruptora; assembly: GCA_037693485.1. Lineage (NCBI taxonomy): Eukaryota > Viridiplantae > Streptophyta > Magnoliopsida > Apiales > Apiaceae > Kitagawia > Kitagawia praeruptora. The sequence continues at coordinate 155,980,430 of CM075352.1, forward strand.
CTTTCTTCTGTCAGCGTTTGCGCTTCCAGCTATCAGCGTATACTCAAACTCTGTTACAACTGCTTTCAATAACAAGTTAAACTCTTTTTACCTGTAACACTTAAACACTGACATTAAATCACATCAATTATATCTAACATACAAGGATACAAAAATACCACAGTCCATAAGCCACTATCTACGTATTATTATTGAAGAAAGGAATCAAATTCTCAACGTCATATCTTTTTTCTTTTTATATAGCTAAATGCTTTCATACATTAACCTTATCTATAATAAGATTCAAACACCCAAAATATCTTAAAAAAAGCTAAAAATACCATACACCAATAGGTGAGAAGTCATCTCTTTTTTAATTAGTAGATAGAGGCACAACATATGAAAAAAAATCATTGTGTAAGTAAAATAAATAGTATCTACATACTTTTATCATTACTTTTATTTATAGGTACAGTAGAACCTCGATAAATTAATATTCGATAAACGAATAACCTCATCAAATGAATACTTTTTTCCGGTCCCGACATAATAGAAATAGTGTATTTTTGACCTCGATAAATGCATAATCTCAATTAATGAATAAAATTTTTCAGTCCCGAGCATATTCATTTATCGAGGTTTAACTGTATTTTCTTTCAATTTTCTTTTTCAATTATCAAGCTCGATTTTTTATATTCACACCAATAGACACCAACGGAGGGTTTAGGATTGCGTATGATATCAACGGAAGATGATTTTGCGATACAGGTTCATGATTCCTTTATTTTCAAATGAAGAACATATATTTTGGGAGCACGTTGTACATTGTTAAAAATAGTTAGGATTTAAATATCGTCATGACATGATAAGAGATCGATGTGTTATATGATGTTTTATGGAGAGTTGGGATTCTTACTAAAAAAGAAGCACCTGTTAACTTTCTCACCCATAAGGTGAAGTCAGATTAACTCTTAATCTAGTTGATGTGTTAGTTTACAGTTGGAATGGAGGAAAATATACTTGTATTGATATTATCAGAATTTCTCTTTAGAATGGATTTGGCAATGAATGTTTATAGTTGGTTAGACAGCTACAAAAACAACTACAAAAATAGCTGAGGCAAAGGTGATTATATAAAAATAGCTGAGGCAAAGGTGTATAATCATTACCCTATTTATATAGATAATCAACACATATTTATGCTATTTGCTTTAACACATATGGTTTCTTGACTGCGAGTTTCTTACATTTGATTTCCTGATTTCGAGTTTATTAAGAGGGTATAGAGGAATAAAAATATAATGATCTTAAATTCGGTAAAATATATTTTTCGTAGAATAGAATTTACTATTCAACGAAGTTATTGTGGCATAATTTGTTAACCTTCTACCTCGTATACTTTTATAGACTTCTTTGTCATTTATCGTTAAAAAACTATCTACATGATGTTCGTAAAAAAGAATATTTGTTTTGTATTTTTATGCGATATTATGTTGATATATGAATATAAATAATTTACTAAATTTTTTATTTTCATTTATATTTTCAAAAAAAATTGTAAAAATCTGATTTTTGAATTTCTGAATAGTATTTGATATTTGATTTTTTTATTACTATGTTTCTTTGGGTGCTTAGAAAACACTTCCAAATTTTTTTTGTTTAACATTAGGAAAAAAAATATTTCTAAGAAAATGAATATTCTTTAAAACAATTTATGAATTTTGGAAAATTCCTCACCCTTTTAAAAGTAAAAAGGGTAAACGAGCTATTTGGTCACTGTACTATTCAAAAACTTTCAATTGAGTCACCAATTCAAAAAAAAATTTCAATCGTATAATAAAACACTAAAAATATTTCAATTGGGTTTCTACCGTTATTTCCGTTAAAAAAATGGACGAAATACTTTCAATTAGGTCACTGGAATGAAGTTTAACTGCTAATCTATCACCAAACTTTATATCAATTTTCAATTAGGACATCGATATATTTTTTTGAATTTTTATGAATTTTTAAATTTTCAATGAAGTTTAACTTTTTTCAAAATTTTTAAAATTTTCAATTATGAACATACGCGTATAAATCGATACATGCGAACAAATATTTTAAGATATCACATTTTTTCAATCCAAAGTGAATTTGTTTTGAATTTTTTAATTTTTCCGAATGATTAGAATTTAATTAAATTTAAAAAATGATGAATTTTAATTTTTTTTTCGAGTGATTAGAATTTATTAAATTTAAAAATAAACATACCTTTGGTGATACTCTAAAAATAAGTGTATGTGTATCGAGACATTCTCACTTTATTAATTTAAAATTGCTAAGATCTATTATAAGTTTAGAAATATTAAATGTAAATATTTAGACATTTTTTTGATTATCAATACAATTATACCTTTGAAGATTAGCAGGAGTATATATCTAAGGGATGGATGTTTAATTTTTAAGATATTTCAAGATATGCGTATAAATTTTTTCGAATAAAAAAATTTCAAATTTTTTGAATAAAAAAATTTCAAATTTTTTTGAATAAAAAAATATCAATTTTTTTCAAATTAAAAATTTCAATTTTCTTTGAATTAAAATATTTCAAATTTTTCGAAGTTTTTCAAGATATGAGTATATTTTAATTTTTTCAATCTAAAGTTTCATTTTTATTCTAAACAAATATTTTATTTTCTTTCAATTTATAGTTTAATTTTTTTTTTCGTCCAGTAACCTAATTGAAAGTTGATAAATAGTTTAACGCCTCTCCGTTAAACTCACGTTATTTTTAATGGCAATGAAATTTTTTTATAGTATAGTGTTAACGACAATGAATTTTTTTTATAATATAGTGTTAAGATTGAAAGTAATTAAGGCCCCGTTTGATAACCCACGAATGAGTAAAAAAAGCTCTGGACATGTATCGTCCAGCTGTTCATGTTGTTTGACAAGCATTTGAAATTTCTGAACCATACCCAAAATTGTCTGGACGAGTGAATGTAAAAATTTCGTACGAACCGTTCATAACTTTAAAGGAATAATTAAAAGATCATATTTGTTCTAATGCAATATATTTATATATAAAATATATGAATGTTTAAATATATAAAGTATAAAAATGAGATTTGATAAAATATACAAGTATGCACTTTATATTTATAATATATATTAAAATTATATCTTAGATTTAAAAGATATTAATTTATTATTAGTTATCATATTATTATATTTGTTACGTGTTATTTAAATTAAATAAAATTATGTATTAATGTGATAGCCCTCCCTTCATCACGTGAAGGGTATTGTTTCAGTTTTTCAATTTGATTCTTGCTCATTTCGAGATTTATTAGAATATATACTAATTTGTAACACATATAATTCTAATTATTCAAAAATAAATTGTTTTTACGTTGTGTATCATTAATTATATAAATTATATTATAAAATGAATATGATTCAGAAATTTTTAAAAAATTATTTATCAAACGATATCGTTCATCCAGCTTCAGATTATCATTCATTCCGAAATATCAATCGTTCATAATTTATTGTTCAGATTTAACAAATGATCCCTAAGTGTTTTATAATGTGATTGAATATTTTTTTTTTGGATTAATGATCCAGTTGAAATTTTTCGGATAGTACGGTGATCAAATAGCTCGTTTACCCAAAGTAAATATCTTTTAAAATAAATGTATTCTCATCCTTTTTCATATATATATTTTTAATAATTAGACTTATATCAAATCTCGAAATGAGCAGAAATCAAACTTGGATGACAAAAAAAATTAAAATTTTCATAATTTTTTGATAACAAGATAATAGCGGAAAATATATTTTGAAAACAATTTAAGAAAATAATTTGAAAAAAACATTTTCCAAAATCAAGTTATTTTTTTTATAAGGAAATCATGTTAAGTTAAACAGACAAAACTTTATAATATTACAATTTTTTTGTCAAAATAATATTACAATTTTTTAATAAAATATTTTAATAATTTTATTTTTAATAAAATAATATTACAATTTTTTAATCATCTTAATATTTACTATACAAAATATTTAAAAAGTAATAAAAATATCCTAAAAACCTGTGCAGACAAACCTTCCTGTTTTGCGCTGTTCTCTCTCATCATTCCCTACACAAAGTAAAGAGAGAGAGACTTTGCTAATTGCCACTCTACTAAATTACTCGTATATTTTAGAGAGAGAAAGTTAAAAAATGGCTCGCAGACCAGACGAAGAGTACGATTACTTGTTCAAAGTAGTGCTGATCGGAGATTCTGGCGTCGGTAAATCCAATCTTCTCTCTCGATTCACCAGAAACGAGTTCTGTTTGGAGTCCAAATCCACAATTGGCGTTGAATTTGCTACTCGCACTCTTCAGGTCTCTCTCTCCCACTCTCTCTCTCCCACTCTCTCTCTCTCTCTCCCACTCTCTCTCTCTCTCTCTCTCTCTCTCTCTAGCTACATGTATACTGATTTGTATAATTGTATGTGTAGCTATAGATATGTAGCTCTCTGATTTGTTTCTACTTGTGTGTTGTGATTAATTTTTTCGTTTGCTGTGCTAATTCTGCTGATGTGGCAATTGTGGATCTGTGATTGTATCGATTGTTGATAAATGTTTGTATGGTGATTGTTATGATTGAAATTGAGTTGATTTTTATGTGGTAATAAAGAGGATGTGTATGAACTTTAGCGGAAAGGTATGATGGTAAAGAGTACAGATCTGTGTGAGTGAAGTTAATTTGATGTGGTTTGGAGTGTTGTTGTCATGTTACGTTGAAGTCGTGATGTCAATTATGATCATACTTAAATCGTATTTGAGAACATATGTAAAGGCTAAGGAAGATAAAAGTTAAAAGAAGGATCATATTTGTAAGGATCTTACGTGATGAGTGATTGAGTACAAGTCATCTTTGATATTCTGTGATTATCTTTGACATACGAATATACGATTGTATATCATATTACGACCATTGTAATCGGATGAGTGTGTTAACAGTTAACACTATAAAACAGACAAATTATTGTCGTCTTGGATATTATTAATAAAATCGTAGTTCAACTTCTTTGGTGACGTTTTACTTATCTATTCACATTTATAATAAACTTGGTAACAACTCATAAAGATTGTAATATGGGAATAGTTATTATTAGCTGTGTTATTTATTTATTTGTGTGTATTATGGGACCTGTAATTAGTTGTTATAGAATGTAATTATATGTTAAAATTGGACAATCCAGTGGTGGAAATGACCTTCTTAACTCAGCTGTTGCCCAATTAAGTGAACAAAGTTCTCATGTTACTGGTTTAAGATTTTTTAAATAGATGCCGTGATTTTTGTAATGTTTGGATATAAATGACTTACCCATTTTTTATGTATGAAGTAAATATGTATTGACACATATGGGTAAAATTAACTAAGTGTTTACTACATGTCCAATTAGATTGTATTCGCACCCAACATGAATGATACCTGTACTGGTAATCGTGTAATCAATGTACGAAGCATAAGTGACGTAATACAGCTACTAATCCTAATATTTATTCTAGTTATTATGATATTTGATGTAATATAACTTGAAAAAACAAACCATCATACTGTATAAATTTACAAGTTTATAAGATGGAGGATATCCTGGTCTAACCGTCATTTATATGAAATATTTTAAAAAGAGGACATTGATAACAAATTGAAATATTTTAAAAAGAGGACATTGATAACCTTAGATTGTAAGCTAAGGTAACCAATGCTAATGAACCTTTAGCCTTTTGGTTATATCTATATATAATGCTTGATATGTATACAAGGAAAAAAATTATATTTGAGAAAGCCTGCCAAAAGTGTATTTATTGTTTTGAATCAAGCTGTATATATTGGGTAATAAAGGAAACCTCAGAAATTATTTTTAACCTGGACCGATGTATAATAATGATATTCTATAAACCCTATACATAATTTATTTTTATTGTGACCTATGTACAAGTTGATGAGTTTTATTGAAAACTGACTATTCAATATTGAACTAGTTAAGATTTAATGTTGCTTCCCATGTGGGTAAATAAAATTTAAAAACTAGATACCTTTTCTTTTTTGTATGAGACTGTTGAGAATCAGTCAACATGCCACTAAAAAGTGGAACTGACAGCCTTATGTTAACTAAGTAATCTTTTCACTAAAATGTGATATAGTGCCAGTAAATTCTACAAATCAAAGGCAGGCCAAGGCCCCTTGGTCTTTGTGATGGAATTTTATTTATAACACTATAAGAGACTTTTACAATTCATATTACCATAATGTGTAGTTTATCTTTTTGATGTTCGTAATTATCTACCAAGGTTTTTCTTAGGGTGTCTTGTATCTCTCCTAGGTGGAAACTCTAGCTTGATATGGCCATAGGAACATACAAGAGGTCAGTTTCTATATTTACCTTCCTAGCTAATGCATTCTAGGACAGCTTTCCCGTCACCCAAAAAGAGTGTATGGAATGTAGTTATCCGGTGAATAGTGAGTAAAAATGTGTTGTATTAGTGTTTTGTGTTGTTTAACCTCTAAGATGGGGTTTTTGCCGAAGCTACTTCTACTTTAATCGAGTAGAGGCAAGGTCATTACAGTTACCAGACCCTGCTGTACGAACGAGCAAGATACACCTGTTGTTTAAGCTCTAAGATGGGATTTTTGCCGAAACTACTTCTACTTTAATTGAGTAGAGGCAAGGTCATTACAGTTACCAGACCCTGCTGTATGAACAAGCAAGATACACCGGGTATGTTTAGTTTTATGAGTGATGACCTGTTTGAGGTGTGAGGGTGGTTTTTTATTCTGAAGAAACTTATTTTTGACAATAGATGCTATTTACAATTGCAATTATATTATGCAGCAGTAAATTCCATAAGACCATTATAGTTTGATGAGTGATGACTCGTTTGAGGCGTGATGGTTAGGTTTTTATTTTGAAGAAACTTACTTCGACAATACTGCTTTTTTCGTTTGCAGTTATATTATGCCACACTAAGTTCCATTATCTTAAATCCTCACTTGCAATTGCAATAATGAAAATCTTATTTATTTCGATGAAGTTGACCGGGCCATAACTAGGAACCAAGAAGTCTCAACAAGGAATTGACTCTACCGGGACATATGGTTATAACATATATATGAGGTATCTTCAGTAGGCATCGGAGTAGACATCAAACTAAGACAAAGAGCACCATACATGGAAATACACTATTTTACATTTATAAATACTTATTTAAATCTTATAGAAAGAGTCGACAGACTCTTTTAGTCTCCCTTGTGATTTTCGTGATCAAAGGAAACCTGCACAATGAGCTATTGTTGCTCTGCCTGCTACGTTTATTGCCTCTCCACTAAGGCCTCTATGTGCTCTTTGGTAGCATGAATGCACTACTTTCGTTGCAGGATGCATAGCAATAGCATGATGAACTAAAAAGTCTCTGGGGCGTATTGTTAAGAATAGTGAGTTACTAAGATAAAAGTACCTCGAAATCATGTGAAGTTTTACCTTGAGCGGATTGTATCCATTGAGCAAATATATGTTCGATCAATATTTATTTCTCGTGAGTACCAAAGGCAAGCGTAACATCATTATGAACATTAAGTCCCAAGGTATCGAACCCAGAAAGAGGCCAGCCCAACCTAAATGAAATATGCTAGCATCTTTATGGTCTTAAGATTCTTGCTAATACATTATCCTTCTTCTGTTCCGTGATTAGATTGTAATCACTAATGAAAAATATAGCTCCATGAGCAAAGCTCATGATGGATTCTGCAATGCAATGTATTATTGGTGAGTATATAACGCAGTAGGAATGTATAAGTGGCTAAAGAGTACATATGTTGAGCTACCAAAGAAGTAATAACCCCTATATAGCCTAGAGCAAGGCCTAATTGAAAATGAAAGGAATTATTGATTGTGTCATAAAGACCCTTATCCCCCCAATACTGTGTCCAGTGCCGAAGTTAGTTCTATACTTATTGGGCAAGAGACATCGGGGTCTAAACTGATTTCAAATATTGGGTGCATGGATGAGCCTTATCACCTGCATTGTTGTTTCAAATGCTCTGTTTTGCTCGTTCTTTGTCAAATACTCTGTTTTGCTCGTTCTTTTTGTGGTTAGGCCATGTCAGGTGCATGCCTTAATATTGTAGGCAATATTTCAGTATGGGACTGCTACATTTTGAATCAAATTGAACTCTATCAGTTAGTGTCTAATAATTTCCTTTTAACTGCTACTATATCAATATTTTTTGCTGCCTGCTCATTTAATATCCTGAGTGCATCCAAAGTATTTTTCTTTCCTCTGTTAAAAGAAAAGTTTGCTTCATGACATGTATTCTTTAGAAACATTTTCTCACCTCTGCAAGACACTGTTTTTCCTTCAGGTTGAGGGAAGGACTGTCAAGGCACAAATCTGGGATACTGCTGGGCAGGAACGATATCGAGCAATAACCAGTGCCTATTACAGGGGGGCACTAGGAGCACTTTTGGTGTATGATGTGACCAAGCCAACAACATTTGAAAATGTGAGCCGGTGGTTAAAGGAACTTAGAGATCATGCCGATTCCAACATTGTGATAATGCTTATAGGGAATAAGACTGATCTGAAGCATCTGAGGGCTGTTGCCACTGAGGATGCTCAAGGTTTTGCCGAAAAAGAAGGTCTTTCATTCATAGAAACTTCTGCTCTGGAAGCAACAAATGTTGAGAAGGCTTTCCAGACGATTCTTGCAGAAATCTACAGGATAATCAGTAAAAAGTCACTTTCCTCAAATGAGGCAGCACCTACTACCATCAAAGAGGGGCAGACTCTTGTTGTCGGGGCTCAGGAGGCCAACACAAAGAAACCTTGTTGCTCTTCCTCCTAGTGGTTGTACCATGTTAATTCTTTTTGCTATATCTGTGTTTTGGTCTTTCTGATTATATTTGCACTTTGAGACGGATGTTTGTTGCTGTAATCATTGCATGGTTCTTTTCTTGATGTGATTGAGGTATGTAGAGTATTTATTGGATCCCACCTATGTTTAAGGGATTATTTTCTGTGGTTACTTTTTCTAGCAATCTAAAACCCGAGGAGTTTTGGCATTATCAGTTGTGGTGAACTTTCTGAACTTTTGCAGGAATGGTATTATACTATTAATAGATTTTTCCGGAGAAAGGACCATACATTTACCTTAAATTAAAGAAGCCATGAATGATCATTTTCAACATTTAGCTTGGATTTGTTTTTCTTGTTTTGGATTTATCACAGGTATAGGCTTTATTGAGTTATTATTATTATTATTATTATTATTATATTTTGCAGTGTAACAACATTTTAGTGCTAATTACAGAAGTGTTGAAATGCAAAATTCTGAAAAAACAATCAAGTGCTGTGTAGTTTTCTTTCTCTCTTTTATTTTTCGTGCTAAGTTGTACTTTGTAGTCTTGTGCATCTCAGAAGATGCATACTGCATGCACAGTTGTCTATTTTTTACAGGTGCATAACTGCATATGATTTCATTTTAGATGCTATACATTTATGACATGTACACATAAATTAGTGTATCATTTTATATCCATCCTCGTGATACTTTACAGCCTACACATTAGCCGATTTGAATATACAATCTTTCTTGTGCACACTTTGTGAGACATTCTAATATTTGAGAGATTAAATTATACTTATAAACTTATACTCCGTAATAATCTATAGTTACGCTACACTTTTTCGCAACTGTAGTAACTTGGTAAGAAAGAATTTGAATGCTTTCCCCCCGCCATGAGAGATGAGATTGGATTAATCATAGAGCAGGTACATCTTTCAACCACTTTAACTACCCATTTCATACATTTTCTGCTCCGTTAAACCCTAATCCAAATCTTAAACCCCTTCCCATTTTAAGAAATGATTATCAACAACTAAAACTACTACAAAATTGCAAAACTGTTTTTGATAAGCTTGAAGATGCACTCCATCTGCATTCTGCACGATAAAATGCTCCGAATGCAGCCTCTGCCTAGTGCCTACTGTTTTCGATTCACTCAGACTCTTAGCTGCTCTTGTTAAACTAAAACACCACCCTGTTGCTGTATCTCTATACGAAGATATGTGTGTTTTAGCAATACCAGTTAGTATATGCACCATCAATACTGTCATCGGGTGTTATTGTCACTTTAATCTAGTTGATTATGGGTTTAGTTTGTCGCTGCGTCAAAAATGGTTACGTTGCGGATGTGGTCACGTACACTACTTTGTTAAAAGGACTTCTTGCTGATAATAAGTTTGTGGAGCAGAGGTTTTGTTTAAGAAGTTGATTAGACTTAAAAAGTCATTCAACCGTATACACTGATGTATGGAACTATTATTGATCGTCTTATTGTAAGACGGGCAGGCCTTGTTTGGCCATTTCATTGCTTAGATTCATGGTACAGGTAAGATGAAAAGCTAATGTTTTGGTTTATAAAACCATCATTGATAGTTTATGCAACAAGATCATGGGTATTCTTCGTAAAATGCTGCGTAAAGGCTTGAGACCTGCCATTGGTAGTTACAACACTGTTTCGCAGAGATTCTTTCTTAAAATGAGATGCGAGCTAAAGGAGAAAGAATAGATATCACGACATGCAGGTATCTTGCTAGAAGAATCGGTATGTTGATAAAGCATTGATGATTGACATTCTTACGTTTACTAGAACTTAATGGTTATATTAATTTATAACATAATTATTGATGCATTATGCGAAGATATAGACAGGTTAACAAAGCAAAAGTTCAGTTTGTTAACCTTCCTTTGAAAGGTTTGCGGCCAAATGTCCAGACATACACAATTATGATCCAAGCACTTTGTCAAGAAGGGTTCTAAATGAATCATTTGATCTATTTCTTCTTATGGGATCTAATGTTGCTTACCAATTGCTATCACATGCAACAATTTTGTCTGCGCATGTTTTCAAAATAGAATGTATATTAAAGCAAACATTCTTATGCATGAAATGTTTGGCAAGGGTCTAATTCCAGATCGAACTCTCCTTCATCACAAGTTCTTGCAACCAGTTAATTCTTGAGTAATTTAATCGTTTGATTACACTTTGCTATGCTCCCTCCCTGCCATGTCATATTCTTAGTATTAACCTTCGGTTTACAAGCAACATTGGTAATTTGTTGATATTATGGTGTATATGGCCTTTTCAGGAATAGTTATATTGATGAACTGGTTAAATTTCCTACTCTTTTGTACAATTTTAGCGGCATAAAAATACGGGTATAGTTTACGTATGGAACAATATGTACGTAGTGGACCTTAAATATATTACAGTATGGAACTTCATGAGCTTTAGGAGCATGCTAAAACCCAACCTATAGTCTGCATTTCTAAGTAATTGGCAATTACTAGAACATTTTTGGCCATCTAAGTAAAAGGTTTCCATATCCACTTAACTAATGTTCCACTCTGGATTCAAAGTTTGAAGCATTGTGACTACACTTACAGGGAAAATTGATGTAATTACTGAAGCATTTTACTGTCTCGGTAAAGTTATCGCTAAAGCTCAGAAGTATTGACCAAGTTGAAGATCTTCATGCGTAGAAGTAAAACACCTGCACAAAAATACCAGAAGACTAGTTTGTATGTAAAGCAAACAATTCACTCAGATATTGCCAATATTTGCTCTGACTGAAATCAAAAGCTCAATCCAAATCGATGAATTTCTATATTTCTGTAACTTAAGAATTCTTGTTCTCTTTCTGTGACTTAAGAATTCTGACAGATCGAAAAAAAAAAAATGTATGTACAAAACAAATTATAAAACAGAACAATTAGGACTTCATATCTTTGCTCGACAACAGAGTTCGCAAATACTAAAGTTTTTACTTCGAGAAGAATATACAACAAAACCATCCAACAGAATCAACCTGCACGAAGCAATCTACAATGATTCAAATTTTACTTTCCATTTTGGCATAGACTAAAGGATTATGAAAGAGAGGATTCATGTCACACATTAAACATTTACATAATCCAGTTGCTAACTGCAGCAGTTGGACTTCTGCTCAATGGGTTGTCCCTTTATTTGAACACCACATGATGATTTTTTGCTAGCAGCTGGCTGATTACCCATTCTGCAGATAGTAAGTGAAAATTCATTATAGCGAATGCAGCAAACTTGTGGATACGATACTAAATGAACAAGTAAATTAATCTATCAATGAATCAAATGCGGGGATGCATTTTTCTTAAAATGATGAAATAGCTAATGCATATTAGTGAAATAACAGATGATCGCAGATAAACAATAGTGTTTTACTTCTTCCTTATTTCTCCAGCCATAGTCAAAAATGATTGCTCAACATTGATCGAGTCTTTTGCACTGGTCTCAAGGAATGGTATTCCTAGCTCATCTGCAAATGCCTGCAGGTAATTCAAGTCCAAAGCAGTAATGATGTCAGTTCATATATTTAAAATTTAAGGAGGGAGTAACAAAGTACAACATAAAAAGTATTTGCAGTAGATATTTCTTTCATAAAAAGATAAATGAGAACATAAAAAAAACTCATAAATGATTAAATTTGTGCTATCCTCACACGCTGCAAGCCTGCAAGGCATTATATTTGCCCATTAGGCATCACAAAGTTTTTCCTGGTAAAATGTATAATATGATTTGTGCAAGTGCGTGAAAATAGAGCAGGAAGATGATCAATCAAGGTTGAGGTCTTCGATCTGCTTATTCAAGAAATCAAAATACCCTTATCTTGACTTCGGTTGCCCGTATCCATTTGATGCAAACCAGTTAAAAAGACAGGCCTAAACCTAACCATGTGGTTATGACCTGAGACCTTAGAACTCGAATATGCTTAAAACGTCAGTTCAGGCCTGCAAATCCGGACCACAAAATTACTACATGACTATGGTTGCATTCTGTACCTTAGCTGTTTGTGTATCCACGACCTTGTTCTCAACCAAATCACATTTGTTTCCCACCAAAAGCTTGCATACACTATCATTTGCATATCTATCAATTTCGCTCAGCCACTGCTTGACATTGTTGAAGCTCTCCATATCGGTAACATCGTAAACAATCTGTTACAAGGCCCAGATAATTTATAATATGAACATAAGAACCGGTATAACTGACTATCAACATAAAGAATGAAACAATGCATAGAAGCTGCACAAATTATCCAATATTACCGCACCTGAACTGCTTCTAAGTTTGCTACACTTTGCAATATGCATAACTATCATTAACTCATACACTAAGTAATATCTCCAGTATCCGAGACGTGCATAATACATGTACAATGCACTCTATCCTAATCCACGGATTTTCCTTATTGAGCTTAGCCTGCAAAGGTGATCTTATAGCTGCAAGTTTAGGAATGTAATCAGATGCATAAGTTAATATACCTAAAAACCTTTGCAACTGTTTCCTATCTTCAATTTGATCTGGAAACTTATGAATATGTTCCAAAATATGATTATGAGGACAGTGAGTTCCTTGATCAATTTCTAATCCTAAGAAATTAATCTTTGTTTTGAAGAGCTGTGCCTTTTTCTTGGATAAGATTATGCCAAGAATTTCACATTTCTTCAGCACTGCTGCCAAATGTAAAAGATGTTCTTTTTCAGTGTTAGAAAATATAAGAATATCATCTACATAAATACAACAGAATTTTTCAAAAGATTTCTGCATATGTCTTTGAAATATTGATGGAGTTTGTTTGAAACTAAATGGCAACACTCTCAATTGATAATGTTCTTGGGGACATGTAAATGCTGTCAGTAGCTGTGATTCTTCATCTAGCAAAACCTGCCAGAACCCTGATTTATAGTCTAGTGAACTAAACATTTTCTTACCTATTATAAGGGCTAGCAAACTATCCTTATTGGGTAGATTATGACCATCTCCTGTAGTAAGATCGTTCATCTTTTTATAGTTGACAACCATTCTTTTCTTTAATTAATCCTTCATCTCAATTAATTCTTTAATTTGCACTACAAATTCTTCATTGAGGGCTATACTTCATAGGTTTTACCCTGCAAATATGCTTAGGATTGTTGAGTTTTATTGATGCTTTCATCCAATGCTTGGTCTTTTGAGGATCCAACTGATTGTTTGAGCATACTTTTTCTAAGAGTATTTCAATCTTAGATTTCCTGTCAATATCTAGAGATAATTTTGTTAGAGCAAAATTCATTTCTCGATATTTATTCAAAATATCACTCCCCCTCTCTAAAAGTTGGATTTTGTTCAGGGAAATGTTGATAGGTGTGACGGGTTTAGTTTTTGAATTCTTTTTCTTTGATTCCAAAAATGTGGGGAAACCTACTCGATTTGCTTGATTAACTTTCTTAACCCATATTTTTTCACCATTAAGTAAATAATCTGTCTTTCACAAAGTTGTATAAAAGGATAATAAGTTAAGCAAAAATTAATACCTAAAATAAAGTCTATACCTGCTTCTTGTTGATAAACAGTGGGAATATGGAATATTTCCTCTGATATAATCATATCAAGGTTTTTACATACCTTGTCAATCATAATGGTTTTTCCATTAGCGATTTTTACCTCTATAGGTCTTTCAGCATTCACCCAATGTTCTGGTGGAATGACGTACTTACTCGCTATGCAGAGACTTGCACCTGTGTCAACATAACAATGTAATTCGATTTTTCTATATCCAGCAAACTTAAGTGTACCTTTTATATAAATCGATGAGGGATTAGTAATGTTTGGCATTACTAATTCTTCTTGAGAATCTTCAGTTGCTTTCGTCTGTTAATTTATCTTCTAACTCATCGGATGATGGTCCGGGGTCAATTTCTTGTATAATGAAAACTTCCTTCTTCTCATCATATTCGTATTCTACTGGTTCATAGCCTATGTAGTAGATTTCTTCTAATACCTTGAGTTTGCCGGGGTATTTCTTTCTATTAGGGCATTCATTTGCGTAATGTCCTTCTTCATTGCAGACCCAACATCTGCAATTTTTCTTTCCTTTCGGACAAAACTTCTCTTTGTTAGTAGAAAATGTTTTCTTCTTAACATATTTTCCTGGTTTAAAAGATTTCTTTTTCTTTTTAAACCTGTATTTGGAAGATATTTTCTTTTTAGAATATTTTTGGTGTAATTAGGTTTACAATCGAAATTATAAGATTCTTCCGAAATCTTTTTGCAACATTTCTTGCTGAAAGCTTTTAGTCTCTTTTGAGTCTTGCTGGAATGTTCTTTCCTACAAAAACTTACTCATACCTTTTTCTCCTACCAATGGTATCTTGCGTATGTATTCTTCAACATAAACATGATAACCTGTGTTAGTTACAGAGGCATGCCTGTACACATCTAATAACAAGCCTAATTGTTTGTAATGCTTTGCATTACTTACATGACCTCTTAACTGAGGGAACCTCTAGTTGTAGAGTTTCTGTTTGTATTGTACTTGTAGTAGGCATCAAATCCTAGTTGTGTAATTGTACAAATAGAGTCTAGAATAATGCTTGAAAGAAGTTCCAAGGTTCATGCCTCAAGCAAGGAGTTAAAGACTGTCAAATAATCATAGTTGGGATTTGAAGAAATGAAGAATTTGCCTAAGTGCCAATTCGAGAAGTATATTTGTCTATTCGAGAAGTCCAGCATTCGAGAAGTCAGGG
The DNA here is from genome assembly GCA_037693485.1 of Kitagawia praeruptora. Lineage (NCBI taxonomy): Eukaryota > Viridiplantae > Streptophyta > Magnoliopsida > Apiales > Apiaceae > Kitagawia > Kitagawia praeruptora. The sequence goes on from CM075352.1 coordinate 155,996,053, forward strand.
ATTCGATATCTCAAGACACTATTCGATATCTCTGAATACACTGTTCAATATCTCATTCGATATCTCAGGGATTCGATATGTCTACTACTCTATTCGAGAACTCAAGAAGTCAACAAGTCAAGATGGTATTCGAGTTCTCAATGAGTCAACAAGTCAAAGTTCCGTTCGATATCTCAAGGACTCAGAAAGCTATTCGACAACTCGAGGATTCGATAAGTCAAATGTTCTATTCGACAACTCAAGGAATCCTGATGGAAAAGAGCTATTCGAGAAGTGGTTCGATATGTCATTATAACAGTATTCGAGAACTCAGAGTTATCGATCAAGTCAATTCTAGTTCTCGAATCACTTACTTAGTCACTTCTCGAATACATTCTTGGAGACAAAATACTGAAGAAATTGTACAAGTCAGAAACCTGCAACAAGCCAATGCACTTTATGGACCACAATCTGTAACGTGCTCTGGAAAGCCTACAAGGAAGCTTGGAGAGATATAGAAGAGACAAGGAGCTAAAGAAGTGGATCTAAACAGGCTTTGCAAAGTCAAATCTGTAACCGTTTGGACACTTACTCAAAAAGGATAGACAGACTAGAAAGAAATTTGTTTAGCTACCTTATTTGCAGTAAGTAGGCTGTATCCATGTTCTATAAGGACACAACCTCACTTCATAACTTAAAAACTTTTTGTGAGTCAAGTTTTTCATACACTGTAAGCCATATCTCTCTGAGAAAAACGAAGCTGAGAATACTACCATTTGTATTCACAGATTGTAGCAACCTTTATCTAATAATACATTAGATTAAAGTGATATTGTGTCTTGTGTTGTTTATTTATCCGCACCTTCACTTCTACACACACAGGCACTTATCTGCTACATAGACTCAATCAAAGAAAAGTTCAAGAATCCATTCACCCCCCCCCCTCTGTATTCTTTTACCGTATTCAATACTCAACAAGTGGTATCAGAGAGGGCTGTTTATTCAAAAACAGAGAAACGATCATGAGTTCGAATACACCAAAGACTACAGGAACGGTGAAGGTCCCTAAGTTTGATAAAGAAAACTTCAACCTCTGGAAGATAAAGATGATGTTGTTCATTAAAGCCTCTCATCCCTTGTATCCTGAGATTCTCAAGAATGGTCCTTTTGTTCCACAACAAGAGATACCAGAGAAGACTGTTGGAACCATAACTATCCCAAGAACTTATGAGGCCAAGGATCCATCAAAGTGGACAGAGTCAGAAAGGGAGAAGGTTGCTCTTGACAGCCACCTCATGTTGCTTATCATTGATTCCATGGACATGTCAATGTTTGCAAACATTGCATCATGCACGTCTGCTAAAGAGATGTGGGATCACATTGAGGTGTTGTGTGAAGGGACTGATGAGGTTAAAGAAAACAGGAAACAGATACTGGTCACACAGTATGAAGCTTTCATGGCACAGCCCAAGGAAAGCATCACTGAAATGTTTGAAAGGTTTCACAAGCTAGTTACTGAGTTGCAGATGAATGGAAAGGTTTACAGCACCAAGGAGTTAAATATGAAATTTCTGTTGTCTTCACCAAATCATCTGGAGCAAAGAGTCATTTCTCTAAGAGAGAGAGATTTGAACAAAGTCACCTATGATGTGCTCTATGGAGTCCTAAAGACTCATGAACTTGAGTTGCTTCAGAAGAGGGCTATCCAAGCCAACCAAGGTAGGATGATAAACACATCATGTGCCTTGATTGTCAACAAATCCATCCTGGACCTAGAAGCATCTACAAGCCAACTAAGGATAGAGGAGGTGGCAGATGATGAAGAAACTGAAGCTGGGGTGAGTGAACCTGTTGAGGAAAAGGAGGAAGAAGAAGAAGAGTTTTACACTCTGGAAGAACTTGATGGGATGGAAAATACCTCATATGCCTTCATGGCCAGAAAATTTCCAAACATCAGATTTAAAAGAAATCAACCCTTCAAACCCAAAACTCAAAACCATTCAGCCAACAAGAACAAGGCACCTGTGAAGCCAAACAGAAATAAGTTCAAAACCGGTTATGTGGATAGGTCATCTGTAAGGTGTTATAGATGCAATGACCTAGGGCATTTTGCCAGTGAATGCAAGAAGCCTAAAAAGAAGGATAGAGATTATCTTGAGCTAGAAGCTAAGTATGAGGCCCTTCTGAAAAAGCAGACACATGGTAAGGCCTACATAGCTGAAGGGAAGTGTTGGGATGATTCTGAGAGTGATGAAGAGGAACAAGAATTCTGCAACTATGCCTTGATGGCCAACTCCAAGGATGACTCATCTTCATCTGATTCTCAGGTACCATCTCTCACTACTATAGACATGTCTGTTTCTGAATACAAATGCATGATTGAACAATTATCTGTTGAAATGTTTAATATTCATACTAGTATGACTGCTGCTAATGAGGAGATTGCTAAACTGTCTACTAGAAATGAAATATTAACCAAAAAGAATGAGGAACTTGAGCTAACTACTATGCAAGTAGAAAACCTTAAGAAAGAAGTTGAATATTTGAAGAACAAGGTTCTATGTGCTAGTCAAGTAGAGAAGGCTCTTAGGGATGAATTAGCTGAGAATGAATTCAAACTTAAAACTTTCAAGAAATCATCTGGTTTAGTGCAATCCTACTGTGAGAAAATTGAAGCTAAACCCAAAGCAGCTATTGGACTTGACTATGACTCTCTCAAACAAAGGAAAGGCTATGCTGTCATTGAAGTGGACACAGCTGTTCATGAGAAAGTGCCTCACATTTTGAGAAAAACTGAAAATCCAATTTTTAAGGAATCAACATTTGAGATTGATGAGGATGCCTTACTCATCAAGCAAATGTTGAATGATGAGGATGAGGCACAATCTAGTGAACAGCAAGCATCCTCTAAGGGTGAGAGTGTCAAGTCAAAGACCAAGAAGCCAGTAGTTGATAGGCCAAGACCTAAGAAGTTTGTTAAGTTTGTCTCAGCTGGGAAGAGTGAATCAGAAAAGGAAGTGACTAAAAAGAAACAGAACAGAAATGGCAAGTTAGGGATTAACAAGGATAACAACTATGCTTATATGCCTAATGCCCCTAGGAAAACTTGTCAGAACTGTTTCAGTACCAATCATATAACTCATGCATGCAAGAAACCTGTTGGTAGTGTGTCTAAACCTTTCTATGATTGTTCTGTGCCCCTAAGTCATAGAGATGCACCTTTCTGTGATAAATTTGACTGTATGCCATGCAATATGAATGTTATGACTAGTTGTTTTAATTTAAGAAGGCAGTTCATTGATGGTTGTATCAGTCACAATTCCCACACACACTACACAAGGTCAAAGTCTTCAAGTCCTCCTAAAGCTAGGAAGGTACCTTTGTCACCTAAGTCTGAAACCTCAGGTTCTAAGACTTCCAGCAGTGACAAGAAGACTAACACTAAGAAAGTTGACAAGCATGTTGTTTATGATAAAACTGTCTCTAAGTCACATGGACCCAAACTTGTTTGGGTACCAAAGGAAAAGTAATACCTTTGTGTTTGCAGGGCAAAGAAAGTGAAAAGAAGGTCATGTGGATTTTGGACAGTGGATGCTCAAATCATATGACTGGTGATATGGCCCTGCTATCACAGTATGAGGAAAAGGCTGGCCCAATGGTTGCTTTTGGAGATGACAGCATGGGTAACACATTGGGATATGGCAAGCTGAAAGTTGGAAATGTCATCATTGAAGATGTAGCACTAGTCAAGGGGCTCAAGCATAATCTGTTAAGTGTTGGTCAGTTTACTGATAGAGGATTCAAAGTGAATTTTGACAAGGATGAATGTTTGATCACCCACAAGAAGACTGGTGATTTTGCTCTATCTGGAGTAAGGAAGGGAAGCCTGTTTGTAGCCAATATGGACTCTGCAAACAAGAACAAAATTTGTTGCTTTTACTCAAAAGCATCAAATGAAGATTGTTGGCTGTGGCACAAGAAACTATCACACCTGAACTTCAAGGCCATTAACTCTCTAGTCAAAAGAGAGTTAGTGAGAGGCATGCCCACACTTGAATTCTACCAAGAAGGAGTGTGTGAGGCTTGTCAAAAAGGAAAAATGAAGAGATCAAGCCACAAGTCAAAGACAGTGACATCACCAAGCCACTACAACTCATCCATATGGATTTGTTTGGGCCTGTCAACATAATGTCACTTGGAAGAAAGAAGTATGCCCTGGTAATGGTTGATGATTTTTCAAGGTATACATGGATGGAATTTCTGGCATCAAAAGATGAGGCTCCACAAGTAATTATTGAGCATATAAAGAAAGTTGACAAGGAAGCAAAAGCAAACGATGCAAGTGTGATTGCAATGAGGAGTGATAATGGAACAGAGTTCAGAAATGCCACACTTGAAGCATTCTGCAAAGAGAATGGCATTTCTCAGCAATTCTCAGCTCCAAGGACTCCACAACAAAATGGAGTTGTTGAGAGGAAGAATAGAACTCTAATTGAGGCTGCTAGAACAATGTTACTTGATGCAAAAATGCCTACATATTTTTGGGCTGAGGCTGTGAGCACTGCATGCTATATTCAGAACAGGACCCTCATCAACAAAAACACTGGAAAGACACCTTACAACTTGATGACTGGAAAGAAGCCTACACTAAAGTATGTTCATACTTTTGGAAGCAAATGCTTTGTACTCAAGGATAATTCTGAATACGTTGGAAAGTTTGATGCAAAAGCATTTGAAGGAATTTTTCTTGGCTATTCTATGGAAAGAATTGCATACAAGGTTTATGTCATCAGTCAAAAGAAAGTTATGGAAAGCACAGATGTAACATTTGATGACAGCAAACTACCTGGACTAGAAAAAGCCAATGATAAAGACAGAGATCCATTGAAATTTGATAATCTAGATGATTCTGATGAAGAGACTGAAACTGGAGTTGAAACTCAAGTTCAACATTCTCAAGTGAATAATGATACAAGAGAAGAATTTGTGCCAATCAATAGTGGAGAAACAAGCATCCAAGACACACCTGTGAGTAATGGTAACTTCACAGGGGGAGGAAATGAGGATGACCATGATGTGGATGATGAAGCAACATCAAGAATGAGAAATCAGGCTGAACACTCGAGGAAATGGGATAGATCACACACTGCAGAGCAAATCATTGGAGATCCTAATGCAGGAGTAAGGACTAGGAGAGCAACTCAAAATGAGTGCCTCTATGGATGTTTTCTATCACAAGTTGAGCCTAAGAAACTTGATGATGCATTGTTGGATCCAGACTGGATTATTGCCATGCAAGAGGAGCTGAATCAATTTGAAAGGAACAAAGTATGGGAACTTGTGCCTGCACCAAAGAATAGAACCATTGTTGGAACAAAATGGGTTCTGAAGAATAAGATGGATGAAGATGGTGTAATAATAAGAAACAAAGCAAGGCTGGTTGCAAAAGGATACTCTCAACAGGAAGGCATTGATTATGATGAGACATTTGCCCCTGTTGCTAGATTGGAAGCCATTAGAATATTCTTGGCATTTGCTGCTCATTCAAACTTTAAAGTTTATCAAATGGATGTCAAAAGTGCATTTCTAAATGGAGAGTTGGAAGAAGAGGTTTATGTGCAACAACCACCTGGCTTTGAGGATCCACATTTCCCAGAATTTGTCTACAGATTGCTTAAGGCATTGTATGGACTTAAGCAAGCTCCAAGAGCATGGTATGATACTTTATCACAATTCCTTCTTGAAAATCAATTCACTAGAGGCACATTGGACAAGACACTGTTTTACAAGAAGCATGGTGATGATATGATCCTAGTTCAAATCTATGTGGATGATATCATTTTTGGTTCTACAAATGAGAAACTGTGTGAGAAATTCTCTAAACTCATACAGAGCAGATATGAGATGAGTATGATGGGAGAGTTGACATTCTTTCTAGGGTTGCAAGTCAGTCAAAGGAAGGATGGTATCTTTATCAGTCAAACCAAGTACATCAAGGATTTATTGAAGAAGTTTGACTTGGAAGATTGTTCACCTGCCAAGACACCCATGGCCACTAAATTGGATGAAGATGCTAAAGGCAAGAGAGTAGATATCTCAGTCTACAGAGGCATGGTTGGTTCTCTACTCTACCTCACTGCAAGTAGGCCAGACATCATGTTTGCTACATGCTTGTGTGCAAGGTTTCAATCAAATCCAAAGGAATCACATTTGATTGCAATAAAAAGGATCTTTAGATATCTGAAGGGCACTCCTAACTTGGGATTATGGTATCCTAAGGACACAGGGTTCAATCTGGTTGGTTATTCTGATGCTGATTATGCTGGATGCAGAGTGGATAGGAAAAGCACCTCAGGAAGCTGCCAGTTTCTTGGACAAAGGTTAGTTTCTTGGTATAGCAAGAAGCAACAATCTGTGTCAACTTCTACAGCTGAGGCTGAATACATAGCTGCTGGAAGTTGCTGTGCTCAAGTGCTTTGGATTAGAAATCAACTTAGAGATTATGGACTTGTGTTGGAAAGAATTCCAATCATGTGTGACAACACAAGTGCAATCTCTATAGTTGCCAATCCTGTCAATCATTCTAGAACAAAGCACATTGACATCAGATATCATTTCATAAGAGAACATGCAACTAATGGAACCATTGAGTTGCATTATGTCTCTACAGATAAACAACTAGCTGATATATTCACTAAGCCATTAGATGAAGCCACCTTCACAAGGTTGGTAAGTGAGATTGGAATGCTGAATTCTTCAGATTCTGGCTAAGTGAATACGCCATCTAGATTGTTGCAGCAGTAAACACTTACTTTATCTAAATTCTCAATATTATTGGAGTAAGTGTTGGCTGAAATATGATTTATAAATATTTCAAATCTGTTGTATATGTTGAAAATCATATTTTTATTAACTTAAAATTTCTATGAAATTTTGAGAAAATCACTATTTAATTTGCTAGGATATTTTTCAATGAATATGTCTGGTAAATTTTTAAAAGATAGTGAAAATCAAATTTTTATGAGTGATGGGTATAGTTCGATAAGTCAGACTTCTCGAATGATTCACTATTCGACATCTCTAATAAGTCTCATTAGAGTACTCTTGAGTTCTCGAATAGAGTCTTTCTGAGATATCGAATAGAGGAATTCTTGACTTCTCGAATATAGTAACTGAGTTCTCGAATGACTGAGTTCTCGAACACTATATCTGAGTTCTCGAATCATTTGAAAAGGCTGAATTCTCGCTGAATTTTAACCGATTTTGGACTTTTGTCTAAAAGTTTAATTCACTCATAAAAACACATATTATTTAATTTAGAATTATTTCTGAGTTAGATAACTGCCAGCTGTGAGTTTCTATCTGCTTGAGTTATCGATTAAGCCATTCTTGACTTCTCGAATAGTTGTTTCCTACTTCTCGAATGCCTGACTTGTCGATACAAAACTGCTAATCGACAATTCAAGTACTTCATACTTATACAATTTCACAACTATTCGATTCATTTAATTCGATTTCTCAAGCATCTACACTCTCTAAACCCCTGAAACCCTAGCTACGAAAAGCCAAATTTCTTCTTCAACCTTCAATTTCTTTCCTCTCTTCTACACAAATGGCAACAGTAAAGTTTAACACCAACTTCATCGCTCTCACTAGTGATGTTGAAGCACCCAATGCCAATTTCAAGTGCTTTGTGAAATGGATGGCTGAGTCGTATATCAAGGATGCACTCTCTGCCAACCCAACTCTATATCTAGATATTCTGGAACAATTCTGGAGTACTGCTATTGTGGAGGTTGTAGCCCTGGAAAACGCAATTACTTCATATGTCATCTACTGCAAGGTTCAAGATAAGGAAATCACTATCACTACTGCAGACATGAACCAAGCACTAGGCCTACAACAAGAGTCATTTGACAGAATGGCCACTAATGCAGAGTTGGAGGAATTCTTTGAGTTCATAAACTACTCAGATGGGATTAACCTTGGAAAGCTAAACAGAAAGAATCTGAGAAAGGAGTGGAGTTATGTGTTTGCAACTCTTCTCCAAGTCTTCACTGCCAGGAAATCAAGCTTTGATCAAATCAGTGCACCTGTGCAGCAAATTGGATATGCTTTGGCCTATGGGAAGAAGATTGATGTTGGCCAAATCATACTCCAAGAATTATATGGGAGACTTGGTAAGAACACAACCAAGAGAGGTACTGATATTTTCTTCCCTCGCTTTATTCAATCTGTACTTAATTTTAAAAATGCTTCATTGATTGAATTGCCTGGGATTGATAAAAATAAAATAGGCTATCCTAAGTCCATGACCAAACTCATTTTTGGTAATTTGGAGACTAGGAATGATGTGGATGTAAGACTGAACATAACTCCCCATATGGAGAGTTTGTTTAGGACTTATCCCCACAACATGCCAACATTTGATGCAAAATCTCAGTTAGCACAGCCCAAGCAAGTAGAACAAAATGCTAACCCAGGGCCTGCTACCCAACCCTCTCAACCAAACACTCTACCACATACTGAGCCAACTGCATCATCCTCTCAAAAGGGTGATGTTAGTAAAAAGAAGAGAAAGGAAGTAATGTCTGCACCATTGAATATCTTGTCTGAAGCAGCATTAGCTGTTGAATTAGGTCTAGGAAGTGAGGAAACTGAGTTACCCTTACACAGGACAAAGAAGAAGAAAATTAAGACCACCTCTTCAGTCACACAAATGGCTGAAGTTGTAAAATCAGGGGCACACAGCTCACTAGGTGTATCCTCTCAACAGGGTACACCTATAGAATCAAGCATCCTCCCCAATGCACCTTCTTGTATAGAGTCAGCACATGGGAGTGATAAGGCTGGCACAACACTGAGTGGAGAGCACATCACATTTGAAACTCCCTCTATCTCTCAGGGGGAGTTGCCAAAATCTACTCTTAAACACACTTCTCTTCCAGAATCTAACTCTGAAATTTCTTTGGAACCTGCAACTCAGGCAACTGAGATGCAAGGTATTGATCATCAAGAATTATTTTCTCTTGATGAGCCAATAATTTCAAGTGACTTAGTGCATGACACTTTGTTCACCACTCAGAACCCACATTTAGATGGTGAGGGAATGCATGCTGAGGCATCTCCTAATGACACCATCACAAACACAGAGGTTCCACTAGTTTTTACTAGAGACTCTGTGCCTGTGTCAACTGCTGGTGTAATTCATCCCACCTCTGTAACTGAGGAGTCTAGCTTGCCTAGCTCTAGCTCTGACTTCATGTCAAAATGGCTGAAGCCTGTGCAACATGACAGTGCTTCAGGATCAGGGTCTGTTCCACAACAATTGACGGTTGAAGCACTTCAAAGCTTAATTGTGGATCAGATTCCTGAGTTCACAAAGATTGCTCAGAACCTTCTCACTGCAGACATGCCTAATCCAGACTATGAGGCTATTCTGTTATGCCATAGGGATGATGTGGAAGTGCAGAAGTCAAATATCATTGATGATGCTGAGAGAGATGGCAACATAGATGCCTGGTTGCAAGGAAAATATGATATTACTCTCGATGAAGCACTTCAGTATCTCAGGGAGGAATACCTCACTTCACTGGGCTCCAATGCCAAATCTCTGACCCCTGGTGAAGTGTATGAGGCTATGAATGATTCACACAAGGGATTCCTCAAGGCTGCACACTATCTTGGCAAGGGAGTCAAAACTGAGGTCAACAGGGTGTGTGATAAGACCACCACTTCAGTAGCAGAAGTCAAGAGGGCCTTTGATGCTAAATTCCCTCAGCTAGATAGTGTGTTCAAGGACATCAAACACTGCAACTCTACCTGCACCCAGATGGATAATGGGCTAGCTCTGCTAAAGGATACTGTCACAGGTCTGGGGCATAAATTTCAAAATCTATCTGACCAGACTACAGATGCCAATGCCATGCTGAGGACAATGTTCAAGAATCTTTATGGAGATAGGCTAGTGACTGATGTCCCTGTGCATGAACTGTCTAAATATGAAGTGAAGAGGCTGCAGGATCAATCTTTATCTGGTTTCAAGGCCAATGAGTTATTCACTAAGGTGAACACTCTTGAACAGGAGGTAGCTACTCTTACCAAGTCCAATGCTCATCTTACAGAAAAGGTTGCACTGCTAAATGATCAGTTGGACACTCAAGCATCCACCACAGCTGATGTCCATCTGCATCAACAATCCATGTTAGCTGCAATGATGAAGCATATGGGTCTCCCTCTACCTGATGAATCTTCAATCCCAAAGGACATTTCTACAGCCTCTGTGCCTGACAACAAGCCTAAGGGGGAGAAGAAGGCAAGGAACTCAAATACAAAGGGGGAGAAAGGCATAATAATAAAAGAGGGTGGTCCACAAAGGGCTTCAAAGTCTCTACCAAATGTGCCTGGCAAAGGAAAATCCAAAGTGGATGAGCCTCCATCTACCTTGCCAGTTGTCACTCTACCAACTGTGCACATCACTACTCCTGGAGGACAAAAGCAATCCATAACCACCACAGTGGTTGCAGGGAGTATGCCATCTGACAAACCTCCAACCTCTATATCTGAGAGTGCCAAGCCTGTAGAAGTCAAAGTTGTTACTGAGGCCAAGCTGCAAGAAGTTGCCAACTCAGATGTTTATCATGATAAAGCCTTCTTGGAGTTTCTGAAAGCCATAAGGGAACAGGTTGGTGACACTCAGTTTTATCTGAGGGAGGTGAAGAAGCAGATTGACTACATCACTGTCATCCCCAAGAAAGTCAACAATCTATGGGTCAAGGAGATAGTGATGGTTTCCAAATTGAAGATATGGCATCTAACATACCAGACTCTACAAGACCTAAAACACTCAGAGATAGATGCCATACTTGAGCTCATTGAGAAGAGGAATGAGAACAGCAAAAGTCTGTTTGATGATTTGAGGAATGGTCAACCTTCAAGGCTACCAGAAGTGATCAAGAAGCCATGGACAATCATTTATCAGTCTGGCACCAGAATTGAAGATATCAAGCAATTGGTCATTCCCCATGATCTCACCACCAGAAATCACAGACTGATCATTGCTATCATTGATCAATTACAGAAGAAGGTTGGAGCCAGAAATGCTGAAGAAACTGAGGCACTGCACATCCTCAGAACCTATATTGCAACTGGTGAAATTCCAGAGATGGCTCAACCTAGGAGAAATAAGGATGATGATTCTGAAGACAAAGGTGATGGGAGGAGAAGACATCACAGGAGAGATAAGGGTGATGAAGACAAGAAGAAAAAGGGAGACAAGGATAAAAAAGATGATGATGACCAAGGTAAAACCTATGAGAGGAAGAGTGGAAGACAGCAAGCCTTAGGCACTGCTAGCAGTAACCTCACCACAACACAAGACTCTAAGTCTAGGGTGAATACTGTTAGTAGTGACCTAGCAAAATCTACATCTATGGCTTCTGCAACTGTCTTACCACCTCAAGAAGAGAAGAAGATTCAAGTCAAGAAACCATGTGTATGTTTCAGAAAGCAATCTGCTAATGGAATACTACTATGGTCTACCAACAAAGGTCAAAGATTTCTGCCAAGCAATCATGTCAAGAGGATGAAATTTAAACATGTTGCAAGAAGAGTGAAGCTAACCAAATCTAGAGCCCTAACAATCATTCCAGGATTGAAACTCCAGCCACTTGATGAAGACTTTGATGAAGAGCAACTGCAATTTCTAAGAGCTCAAAAGATATGCTATGCTGCAATTGTGGATGACCACCTTGAAATCAAGTACACTGATGAGAAAGAAATGAAATTCAAACAAGGGGGTTGTCAACATTGGGGTAAATTGTATGAGATAGAAAGAATCATTGCATTGCTGAATTCTAAAGACAAGGTAGAGAAAGTATGGAAGCTGGAATTGATTGACTTTGTGAAAATGATGAAAGATTATGCTGAGAAGATAAGAAAGGGCTGCTATGAGAAATGGTTAGAAAGGGAGAAAGAAATTGATAGACTGGAGATTGAAGCAGAAAAGCTAAGGGCAAAGGGATTGTGTAGAGTTCAGTTTGATCCCTATGTGGTGAAGTATAGGAGAAGAAATGGAGACAATGTCAATATAAGAATGGATCTACTCAGTCACTATCCTGCCAACATTCTGAAGCCGGTGCTTGAAGATTTCAAAAACTCTATTATGATTGAAGAATTGGATGCTATGACAGAAATCATGAGAGCAATAGATCAGATTGCAAGAAAGGAGAAAGAAAGGAAACAGAAAGCATATGATGATCTACAAGCCAAAGCAATGGAGATGCAATCAAAAGAAAATGGCTAGTACCTCATCATACTGTAAGAGTATTTATCTTGTAATTTCATTTATGTGTTCAATCAAAATACATACCTGTACTTTTGAAGTTTTATCTTTATGTATGTTAGGCTTGTTATCAGACATGAAATTGTGACTAAGGGTCTCACTCACAATTTGGGGGAGATTGTTAGTTACAGAGGCATGCCTGTACACATCTAATAACAAGCCTAATTGTTTGTAATGCTTTGCATTACTTACATGACCTCTTAACTGAGGGAACCTCTAGTTGTAGAGTTTCTGTTTGTATTGTACTTGTAGTAGGCATCAAATCCTAGTTGTGTAATTGTACAAATAGAGTCTAGAATAATGCTTGAAAGAAGTTCCAAGGTTCATGCCTCAAGCAAGGAGTTAAAGACTGTCAAATAATCATAGTTGGGATTTGAAGAAATGAAGAATTTGCCTAAGTGCCAATTCGAGAAGTATATTTGTCTATTCGAGAAGTCCAGCATTCGAGAAGTCAGGGATTCGATATCTCAAGACACTATTCGATATCTCTGAATACACTGTTCAATATCTCATTCGATATCTCAGGGATTCGATATGTCTACTACTCTATTCGAGAACTCAAGAAGTCAACAAGTCAAGATGGTATTCGAGTTCTCAATGAGTCAACAAGTCAAAGTTCCGTTCGATATCTCAAGGACTCAGAAAGCTATTCGACAACTCGAGGATTCGATAAGTCAAATGTTCTATTCGACAACTCAAGGAATCCTGATGGAAAAGAGCTATTCGAGAAGTGGTTCGATATGTCATTATAACAGTATTCGAGAACTCAGAGTTATCGATCAAGTCAATTCTAGTTCTCGAATCACTTACTTAGTCACTTCTCGAATACATTCTTGGAGACAAAATACTGAAGAAATTGTACAAGTCAGAAACCTGCAACAAGCCAATGCACTTTATGGACCACAATCTGTAACGTGCTCTGGAAAGCCTACAAGGAAGCTTGGAGAGATATAGAAGAGACAAGGAGCTAAAGAAGTGGATCTAAACAGGCTTTGCAAAGTCAAATCTGTAACCGTTTGGACACTTACTCAAAAAGGATAGACAGACTAGAAAGAAATTTGTTTAGCTACCTTATTTGCAGTAAGTAGGCTGTATCCATGTTCTATAAGGACACAGCCTCACTTCATAACTTAAAAACTTTTTGTGAGTCAAGTTTTTCATACACTGTAAGCCATATCTCTCTGAGAAAAACGAAGCTGAGAATACTACCATTTGTATTCACAGATTGTAGCAACCTTTATCTAATAATACATTAGATTAAAGTGATATTGTGTCTTGTGTTGTTTATTTATCCGCACCTTCACTTCTACACACACAGGCACTTATCTGCTACATAGACTCAATCAAAGAAAAGTTCAAGAATCCATTCACCCCCCCTCTGTATTCTTTTACCGTATTCAATACTCAACAACCTGCTTGGTCGCCTGTGTTGATCATATGCTTTTCATATTCACAAAAGAATTTATCAATTAAGCATATATCACATAATTGCATTTTACTAAGGGCCATCTTAGCATTCTGCTTTATTTGATCCTTTTCTAGATCTTTAGTATTGATATAATCAATTCCTAAAAACATAGTATAGATAGCATCTATGATTGTATTAAAGGCCTCTATGGGTTCGTGATTATCGAAATTCCACGTTATGTCTTTAATAAATCGATTTACAACTTCTGCTGTTTTATGATCGACTAATAATAAAACTGTCTCAGGATCGTTGTAAGCTATAGGATTAGTTTGTATTATCACACTAATTTCCTTTTCCCAAATATCGATTAAGGTTTTTCTACCTGATTCACAATCGATATTTAAAACATTTGAACCAAATAGAATTTGGTTTGTTTTAAACTCAGTGGTTCTCCTTGTTCCTGAAGTAGACGCGAATGGATTTTCATCTATATACACACATTCTTCTTGTTTATTCATCCTAAGTGTTTGCTGAATAAACTCTTCATCTGATGAATCTGTGCCTTGAGAACCTGATTCTTGTGAACTAAATTCTTCAATGACATTTAAATAATTAGTAGAATTAAATCCAAATAAAGATTGTACTTCTAAATTATTTGTTACTTTTTGATTAGCTAGATCGTTATCTTCTAATCCAAGCAATTCCATTGCTTTAGCAAATTGTGGGGATACATAAAAGAAATTAGGTCAGTACAAAAGAAATGCACGTCGACATAAAAGATACTAAAGGTTCAGTTTTCCTTTCCCTCATTAACAGAGAAGAAATTAGGAAAAACCTTTCTAAGATTGATTCTAAGATTAGACCAACAATCAACACAGTCCATTTAGGAGCTGTAAAGATTTTTTTAAAATCTGAGTTTCAAGAAGGTATTGATTCGCCTATTAAAATGGCTTTAATAGACAATAGAAACAAGGATCGTAGAGATTGTATTTTAGGTGCTGCTAGAGGAAATTTAGCATACCAAAAATTCATGTTCTCAGTCTACCCTAAGTTTGGACTTAGCCTAGACACTAAGAATCTAGATACGGTTCTCTCCTTCGTTCACCAGTTTGAACGTGAAAACCTTATGGATGCCGGAGACAAAGTCTTTATCATATCATACGTTGTAGCCTATGCCTTGACTAATAGTCATCATAGAATAGATTACAAGAAATCAGAATATATCGAATTAGAAGATGTATTCTTCGACATAGGATCAGTAAAAGAGAAGCAATTATCAGAAATTAGTCCTTTAGAAAATTCTTGGGCAATAGACATTGTTAGGAATAAACCATATCTAGGAGAAAAACCTAGAATGATCAGTTTTAAAGGGAAAAACCTAGTCATAGGAGAATCCTCAACAGACAACCTTTTAAGGAATGTCTCAACAAGAATTGATAATTTAAGTCAAAAGCTTGAACTTATAAGTTAAATGACTACTTCTTTACCTATAAATCCTCATATTTAAAAGAAAGGAAAAATCCTTAATCTAAAAAGATTAAGTGAAGAAGTAGAACAAGATCTGAAGAATTATACCTTCAGCAGTCACCCAGGTAGTGCAAGAATTACTACTATAATTGCATCTACTAATAATCTTAATCAGATTACAGGAAGAATTTTACTTGGAGTATATAAAATGTTGTCCTATTTCGGGCTTAGCAAAGACCCCAGTGAAAAATTCTCAAAAGCTCCCAGTTATTTTGGGAAATATGGAACCACTTACTTTCAAAGAGGGGGAAGTGGATCTAGTAGTAGCAACAGGCTAGAAGATATAAAAAATCTTGTAAATGAGATTAACAATAAAGCTATGAATCTTTTGGTTAAGAATAACGAAGAGATTAAGAAGCTTACAGAACAGGTAGAAAAGCTTAGTAAAAATAAGCATGACATACCTATATCTAGGAAAGAAGTTGTAGACTTTACGTCTAAACTTATAGAAATTGAGGAATACCTTAGAAAGATTCTAGGATGAGTCTTAAGGAATTACAAGAAGATTTCACTAAGATTATTAAGGGAAGAAATTCTAGAGTTGCTTAAAATTCAGCAGAGAGCTGATAACATTGAAGCAGCAGTAGCAAAGATCATTAATGAAATAAAAATTATTATTCATGATTGTCCTTGCAATAAAGAAATTCTTGATGTTCTTAAGACAGGTACATCAAACAAAGAAATCGTCTTGGCAGATGAAAAATTCAAGAAACCCTTGAAATATAGTTACCCTAACTTTAATGTTGGTAACGAAGAAATGGGTACAGGTAAGAACTCAGGAAGTTTTTCATGGCCGTTTGATGTTGATAACAAAAAATCAACATGAACTACATGGAAAAAGTAGAAGAATTCTTCTGGAAAAATCTAGAAGATGAAGAATTGCAAGTTACAGATGACAACTATGGTCAATTGGAACAGGCGATCAGATTAATGGAAATAGAGGATGACTCTATCGCCAACCAAGAAATAGAGTCAAGCAGTGAGTTAAAATCTTTATTTGGTTTTAATAATTACGAGACTCTAAATATTATTGAATCTTTCAGCTCTGAAGAAGAATCAGATTCTGGAGAAACACTTCAATACTCAGGCAATGAGAGTTCAGAAGAAGAAGTTTTCCCTGAAAATTTCAGAATGAACAACCAGCCACCGCTGTCTCCACCAAAAAAATGAGACAAGAGAGACAGAAGAATCTTCCAGAACTAAAAAGGAAGAAAGATCTGAGACTATAGGTAATAGGAAAAGAAAAGGTAATTTTTATCCTTCTTTTATGGAATCTAAAAATGTTACTAATATTTACGGTAGTAATATCTTAAATATTGATGGCGAACCAAATAGAAAAGAACTCATTGATAGATGGGCTCAAGAGATAAGTCTAATAATACAGACTAATAGCGAAGCTTATGATGATCAAGAAACAGTTTTGTTATTGATGGAGCATAAGACAACAGGTGTTGTTAATAGCATGATTATAAATGTTGGTCACAAAGACATGCCTGTGCTCATAATATAACAAGCCTAAGTATGTGTAATGCTATGCATTACCTACATGACCTCTTAACTGAGGGAACCTCTAGTTTTAAAGTTTCTATTTGTTTTGTACTTGTAATAGGCATCAAATCCTAGTTGTGTAATTGTATTTATAAAGTCAAGAATAATGCTTGAAAGAAGTTCCAAGGTTCATGCCTCAAGCAAGAGATAAAGACTGTCAAATAACCACAGTTGGGATTTGAAGAAATGAAGAATTTGCCTAAGTACCAATTCGAGAAGTACATTTGTCTATTCGAGAAGTCTAGCGTTCGAGAAGTCAGAGATTCGATATCTAAGAAAGACACTGTTCGATATCTCTGAATGAACGATTCGATATCTCATTCGATATCTCAGAGATTCGACATGTCTAATACTCTATTCGAGAACTCAAGAAGTCAACAAGTCAAAGTGGTATTCGAGTTCTCAAAGAGTCAACAAGTCAAAGTTCCATTCGATATCTCAAGGACTCAGAAAGCTATTCGACATCTCAGGGATTCGACAAGTCAACTGTTCTATTCGACAACTCAAGGAACCCTGGAGAAAAGTGTTATTCGAGAAGTGATTCGATATGTCAATCATACAGTATTCGAGAACTCAGAGTTATCTAATCCTAGTTCTCGAATCAATCACTTAGCCACTTCTCGAATACATTCTTGGAGATAAACTACTGGAGAAATTGTACAAGTCAGAAACTTGCAACAAGTTAAAGTGCTTTATGGACCACAATCTGTAATGTACTTTGGAAAGCCAACAAAGAAGCTTGGAGAGATGTACAAGAGACAAAGAGCTAAAGAAGTGGATCTGAACAGAGCGTTGCAAAGTCAAATCTGTAGCCGTTTGGATGTTTACTCAAAATAGGATAGACATACAAGAAAGTAATTTATCCTGTAACCTTATTTTGTAGTAAGTGAGTTGTATTCATGTTCTATAAGAATACAATCTCACTTCTTTAGTTGGTTAAGTTTTTCATACACATTGTAAGAGCACATCTCTCTGAGAAAAACGAAGCTGAGAATACTACCATTTGTATTCATAGATTGTAGCAAATCTCTATCTAATAATATATTAGATTAAAGTGATATTGTGTCTTGTGTTGTTCTTTATCCGCACCTACACATTTGCACACACAAACACTTATCTGGCTACACAGATTCAAGAATAAGAAAAAGTTCAAGAATCCATTCACCCCCCCTCTGTATTCTTTTGCTATATTCAATACTCAACAAGTGGTATCAGAGCGGGCTGTTTATTCAAAAACAGAAAAACGATCATGAGTTCGAATACACCAAAGACCACAGGAACGGTGAAGGTCCCTAAGTTTGACAAAGAAAATTACAACCTCTGGAAGATAAAAATGATGTTGTTCATCAAAGCTTCTCATCCTCTGTATCCTGAGATTCTCAAGAATGGTCCTTTTGTTCCACAACAGGAGGTTCAAGAGAAGACTGTTGGAACTACAACTACTCCAAGATCTTATGTGGCAAAGGAACCATCCAAATGGACAGAATCAGAAAAGGAGATGGTTGCTCTTGACAGTCACCTCATTCTGCTAATTATAGATTCCATGGATATGTCAATGTTTGCAAACATTGCATCATGTACATCTGCTAAAGAGATGTGGGATCATATTGAGGTTCTATGTGAAGGAACAGATGAGGTCAAGGAGAACAAGAAACAGATACTGGTCACATAGTATGAAGCTTTCATGGCACAGCCCACGAAAAGCATCACTGAGATGTTTGAGAGATTTCACAAGCTAGTTACCGAGTTGCAGATGAATGGTAAGGTTTACAGCACCAAGGAGTTGAACATGAAGTTTTTACTGTCTTTACCAAATCATCTAGAGCAAAGGATCATTTCTCTAAGAGAAAGAGATTTAAACAAAATCACATATGATGTGCTCTATGGGGTTTTAAAGACTCATGAGCTTGAGTTGCTTCAGAAAAGGGCTATCCAAGCCAACTAAGGCAGAATGATAAACACATCATGTGCCTTGATTGTCAACAAATCTATTCAAGACCTAGAAGCATCTACAAGTCAGCTAAGGATAAGGGAGATAGTAGATGATGAAGAAACTGAAGCTGAGGTAAGTGAACCTGTTGAGGAGAAGAAAGAAGAAGAGTTCTATACTCTTGAAGAGCTAGATGGAATGGAAAACACTTCATATGCTTTCATGGCCAGAAAATTTCCAAACATCAGATTCAAGAGGAACCAACCCTTCAAACCTAAAACCATTCATTCAACAAGAGTAAAGCACCTGTGAAGCCAAACAAGACTAAATTCAAAACTGGCTATGTGGATAGATCTGTGAGATGTTATAGATGCAATGACCTAGGGCATTTTTCCAGTGAATGCAAGAAGCATAAAAAGAAGGATAAAGAGTTTCTAGAGCTTGAAGCTAAGTATGAGGCCCTTCTCAAAAAGCAAACACCAGGCAAGGCCTACATAGCTGAAGGGAAGTGTTGGGATGATTCTGATAGTGATGGAGAAGAGCAAGAATTTTGCAACTATGCCTTGATGGCAAATTCCAAGGATGACACCTCTTTATCAGTCTCTCAGGTACCATCTCTCACTACCATAGACATGTCTGTTTCTGAGTACAAGAGTATGATTGAACAACTATCTGTTGAAATGTTTAATATTCATACTAGTATGACTGCTGCTAATGAGATGAGTATGATGGGAGAGTTGACATTCTTTCTTGGGTTGCAAGTTAGTCAAAGGAAGGATGGCATCTTTATCAGTCAAACCAAGTACATCAAGGATCTTTTGAAGAAGTTTGACCTAGAAGACTACTCACCTACAAAGACACCCATGGCCACTACCACTAAACTGGATGAAGATGCTAAAGGCAAAAAAGTAGATATCTCAGTCTACAGAGGCATGGTTGGTTCTTTGCTCTATCTCACTGCAAGTAGGCCAGACATCATGTTTGCTACATGCTTATATGCAAAGTTTCAATCAAATCCAAAAGAGTCACATTTGATTGCTATAAAAAGGATCTTTAGATATCTGAAGGGCACTCCAAACTTGGGTTTATGGTATCCTAAGGACACAGGGTTCAATCTGGTTGGTTATTCTGATGCTGATTATGCTGGATGCAGAGTGGATAGGAAAAGCACCTCAAGTAGCTGCCAGTTTCTTCGACAAAGGTTAGTCTCTTGGTATAGCAAGAAACAACAATCTGTGTCAACTTCTACAGTTGAGGCTGAATACATAGCTGTTGGAAGTTGCTGTGCTCAAGTGCTTTGGATTAGAAATCAACTAAGGGATTATGGACTTGTGTTGGAAAGAATTCCAATCATGTGTGACAACACAAGTGCAATCTCTATAGTTGCCAATCCTGTCAATCATTCTAGAACAAAGCACATTGACATCAGATATCATTTTATTAGAGAATATGCAACTAATGGAACCGTTGAGTTGCATTATGTCTCTACAGATAAACAACTAGCTGACATATTCACTAAGCCATTAGATGAAGCCACCTTCACAAGGTTGGTTAGTGAGATTGGAATGCTGAATTCTTCAGATTCTGGCTAAGTGAATATATCACCTAAATTGTTGCAGCAGTAAACACTTACTTTATCTAAATGCTCAATATTTTTGGAGTAAGTGTTGGCTGAAATATGATTTATAAATATTTCAAATCTGCTGCATATGTAGAAAATCATATTTTGTCAACTTGAAATTTCTATGAAATTTTGAGAAAATCACTATTTAATTTGTTAGAATATTCTTTATAGAATATGTCTGGTGAATTTTAAAAGATAGTGAAAATTGAATTTTTATGAGTGAAAAGAACATTTCGATAAGTCAGACTTCTCGAATGATTCATTTCTTGCTTATGCTCGACTTCTCTAACAAGTCTATTTAGGACACTCTTGAGTTCTCGAATAGAGTCTTTAGAGAAATTGAACAGAGAAATGCTTGAGTTCTCGAATAGAGTATTTTAGTTCTCTAATGACTGAGTTCTCGAATACTATGTTTAAGTTCTCGAATCATTTGAAAAGGCTGAATTCTCGCTGAATCTTAACCGTTTTTGGATTTTTGTTCAGAATTTTTAAATCACTCATAAAAACATATTTTACCTAATTTAGAATTATTCTAAGTTAGATAACTGCCAGCTGTGAGTTTCAACCTGCTTGAGATATCGATTAAGCCTTTCTTGACTTATTGAATAGTTGTTTTCTACTTCTCGAATACTTGACTTGTCGATACAAAACATATATCTAATCGACAATTAAAGTACTTCATACTTATACAATTCTACATCTATTCACTTCATTTCATTTGATTTCTCAAGCATCTAAACTCCCAAAACCTCTGAAAACCCTAACTGAAAAAGCTTAATTTCTTCTTTAACCTTCATTCTCTTCCTCTCTCTATACAAATGGCAAACACTCAACTCACCATACCTACTCAAACCAATTTCATCGCTATAACTAATGATGTGGAAGCACCAAATGCAAACTTCAAGTGCTTTGTTCGATGGATGTCCGAATCATATATCAAGAATGCACTCTCAGCCAACCCAACTCTGTATCTACTAGAACAGTTTTGGAGGACTGTCACTGTGGAAGTCATCGCTCTTGAGAATGCTATAACCTCATATGTAGTCTATTGCAAAATTCAAGGAAAGGATATCACTATCTCTACATCAGACATGAATAAAGCACTGGACTTACAACAAGAGGCATATGACACACTGACCACAACTGTAGAGTTGGAAGAATTCTTTGAATTTATCAACTATTCAGATATAATCAATCTTGGAAAGTTGAACAGGAAGAATCTGAGAAAAGAGTGGAGCTATGTGTTTGCAACTCTCCTTCAAGTCTTCACTGCCAGGAAGTCTAGCTTTGACCAAATCAGTGCACCTGCGCAACAAATTGGCTATGCCTTGGCCTATGGGAGAGATAGATGTTGGACAGATCATTCTACAAGAACTATATGGAGACTTGGTAAGAACACAGCCAAAAGAGGTACTGAAATTTTCTTTCCTCATTTTATTCCATCTACACTCAATTTTGTAGATAATAAACTGATTGAATTGCCTGGAATAGATAAGACTAGAATAGGCTACCCTAGATCCATGACCAAACTCATTTTTAGTAACTCGGAGACTAGGAATGATGTGGATGTAAGACTCAAAATAACTCCCTATATGGAGAGTCTATTTAGGACTTACCCCCACAACATGCCAATATTTGATTCAAATCTCAGTTAGCACAGCTCAAGCAAGTAGAACACAATGCTAACCCAGGGCTTGCTAACCAACCCTCTCAGCCAAACACTCTACCAAACACTGAGCCAACTGCATCATCCTCTCAAAAGGGTGATGTTAGTAAAAAGAAGAGGAAGGAGATAGCTTCTGCACCTTTAACCATCTTGTCTGAAGCAGCATTGGCTGTAGAATTAGGTGTAGAAAGTGAGGAACCTGAGTCACCCTTACAGAGACCAAAGAAGAAGAAATCCAAAACCACCTCTTCAGTCACACAAATGGCTGAGGTTGTAAAATCAGGGGCAAACAGCTCACTAGATGTACCCTCTCAACAGGGTGCATCTATAGAATCAAGCATCCTCCCCAATGCACCTTCTTGTAATGAGTCAGCACATGGGAGTGATAAGGCTGGCACAACACAGAGTGGAGAGCACATCACACTTGAAACTCCCTCTATTTCTCAGGGGGAGTTGCCAAAATCCAATCTACAAGACACTCATCTTTCAGAATCTCACACTCAAATTTCTTTGGAGCCTGCAAATCAATCAATTGAGGAGCAAGGCATTGATCATCAAGAATTATTTTCTCTTGGTGAGCCAATGGACTCAAGTGACTTAGTGCATGACACTTTGCTCACCACCCAAGAACCACATTCCGATGGTGAGGGAATGCATGCTGGGGCATATCCTGATGACACCATCACAAACACAGAGGATTCACTAGTTTTCACTAGAGACTCTGTGCCTGTGTCAACTACTGTTGTAACTCATCCCACTCATGTGGAGATAACAGTAGTAGAGTCAATCCATCCGGTTGCAGAAGTTGCATCTGTAACTGAGGAGTCTAGCTTGCCTAGCTCTAGCACTAACTTGGCTCAGGCCACCTTGTCACAATGGCTGAGGCCTGTGCAACATGACAGTGTCTCAGGATCATCGACGGTTCCACCACTATTGACGGATGAAGCACTTCATTTCTTAAATGTGGAACATCTTGATGAGATCTCTAAAATAGCCCAACATCTCCTCACAGCAAATCTTCCAAATGCCAACTATGAGGCTATTTTGCTCTGTCACAAACAAGATGTTGAAAATCAACAAGAGAAAATAGCAGATGAGGATGAGAGAGATGGAAATATAGATGCATAAATGGATGAGCACCACCAAAGAATGCACCCTGGCTGAGGCTCTGCAATACTTGAGAGAAGAATATATAACTACTCTTGGCTCAAATGCTCGAAATCTCTCACCTACTGATGTCTATGAAGCTATGAATGAATCATACAAGGGAAGCTTAAAAGCTATTCACTATCTTGGAAAAGGAATGAAAACTGAACTTGCCAATATCTGCAGAGATACAACCAGGGAAGTGAGTGAGCTAAAAGGTAAATTCACAACTGAATTCCCTCCCCTGGCATCCACACTCAGAGAGATAAGGGAATGTAAGAAGACTTGCACCTCTGTGGACCATGAGCTACCTTCTTTGAAAGACAGCCTCACAAAGCTCACAAGTGAAATGGCCACTCTATCATCCCAAACTCAGGATGCCAATGCACTACTCAAGGTTATGTGGTAGAATCAATATGGTGACAAAGTCATCTCTGAGGTACCTGTGCACAACATAAGCAAGAATGAAGTGGAAAGGCTCCAGAAACAATCACTCTCCTCTTTCAGAGCTGAACATCTCAAGGAATCAGTGGATAAATTGGAAAAAGAAGTGTTAG
The DNA here is from genome assembly GCA_037693485.1 of Kitagawia praeruptora. Taxonomy (NCBI): domain Eukaryota; kingdom Viridiplantae; phylum Streptophyta; class Magnoliopsida; order Apiales; family Apiaceae; genus Kitagawia; species Kitagawia praeruptora. The sequence goes on from CM075352.1 coordinate 156,019,781, forward strand.
ACCTAAAAGTCTTCAATGCTGAGTTGAAAGAATCTGTCAATCTTCTGAATGAAAAGTTGAACACTCAAGCTACTGCTCATGCTGATGTTCTTCTCAACCAACAACAGATGCTTTCTGCCATCATGAAGCACATGGGTCTCCCTCTACCAGAAGACCCTTCCAACCCAAAGGTCACTACTACAGCCTCTGTGCCTGACAACAAGCCTAAGGGGGAGAAGAGGAAATTAAGGAATTCAAATCCAAAGGGGGAGAAACCTCAAGCAAAAGGCATCAAGATAAATGAGGGTGGTCATCAAAGGGCTCCAAAATCTATAACCCATGTGTCAGGCAAAGGAAAATCTAAAGTTGATGAGCCTACCTCTCTGTAAGTTGTCACTCTACCAACTGTGCACATCACTACTCCTAATGGCCAGAAGCAATCTATTACAACCACAGTGGTTACAGGGAGCATGCCATCTGATAAACCTCCATCCTCCAAATCTGAAAGTGCCAAGCCTGTAGAAGTAAAGGTAATTACTGAGGCCAAGCTACAAGAAGTTGCCAATTCAAATGTCTACCATGATGAAGCATTCTTGGAGTTTCTGAAAGTCTCAAGGTTACTAAGGCCAAGCTACAAGAAGTTGCCAATTCAAATGTCTACCATGTTGAAGCATTCTTGGAGTTTCTGAAAGTCTCAAGGGAACATGCCAATGACACTCAATTATATCTAAGGAGCTTGAAGGATTAGATTGACTATCTCACTGTGATACTCAGGAAGATAGATGGATTATGGATCAAAGAGATAATGATGGTGTCCAAGTCCAAGATATGGCATCTAACCTATAAAACTCTACAAGCCCTAAAACACTCAGAGATAGATGCACTAATTGAGCTTATTGAGAAGAGAAATGAGAACAATAAAAGTCTGTATGATGACTTGAGGAATGGCCAACCTTCAAGGCTGCCAGAAGTGATTAAGAAGCCCTGGACAATCATCTATCAGTCTGGCACCAAAATTGAAGACATTAAACAATTGGTCATTCCCAATGATCTCACTCCTCGAAATCACAGACTTGTTATTGCTATCATTGACTTACTACAGAAGAAAGTTGGAGTCAGAAATGCTGAAGAAATAGAAGCACTGCACATTCTCAGATCTTTCATTGCAACTGGTGCAATTCCAGAAATGGCCCAACCTAGGAGAAATAAGGATGGTGATCAAGACAAAGATGGAGACAAGAGTGATGGAAGGAGAAGACAACACATGAGTGATAAGGGTGATAAAGATGAGAAGAAGAAGAAAGATAGCAAGGATAAGAAAGATGATGATGACCAAGATAAAGTCTATGAGAGGAAAAATGGAAAACAGCAAGCCTAAGGCATTACTAGAAGTAAACTCACCACAACACAAGACTCTAAGTCTAGGGTGAATACTGTTAGTAATGACCTACCAAAATCTGAATCAATGGCTTCTGCAACAGTTTTGCCACCTCAAGAAGAGAAGAAGATTTAACTCAAGAAACCATCTGTGTGCTTCAAAAAGCAAACTGCTAATGGAGTACTACAATGGTCTACAAACAAAGGTCACAAGTTTCTGTCAAGCCACCAAGTGAAAAAGGTCAAAATCAAACAGGCTGTAAGAAGGGTGAAACTATCCAAGTCTAAGGCACTGACAATTATCCCAGGCTTAAACCTACCACCACTAGATGAAGACTTTGATGAAGATCAACTGCAATTCCTAAGAGCTCAAAGAATCTATCATGTTGCCATTGTTGATGATTGTCTTGAATTTAAATACATTGATGGGAGACAGAAGAAATTTAGGCAAGGGACATGTCAGCACTGGGGCAAGCTATATGATATAGAAAGGATTATTGCATTGTTGGATTCTGAAGATAGAGTGGAAAGGGTATGGAAGCTGGAGTTAATTGATTTTGTCAAAATGAAGAGAGATCACCAGGTAGAACAGAAAAAGAACAGTGAAGAGCTACTAAAGAAAAGGGAGGAGGAGTTTGCTGCAATGGAAGCTAAGGCTGATGAATTGAGGGCTATGGGTCTGTGTAGAGTCAAATTTAATCCTTACATCATTGAATACAAGAAATATGGTAGAAATGTAAAGATTAGAATGGATTACATCAGTTCCTACTCTGAGAAACAGCTGAATGAAGTACTCAAGGATTTGTCAGGCTCCCCTCTAATTGAAGAACTCACTGCAATGGAAGACATTATTCTTGCAATGGAAGAAAATGCAAAGAAGAAAGCTAAAGAAGCTGAGGAAAAGATGAAAAATGAGAATCTGCAAGCCAAAGCTCAAGAGATGAATCCAAAAGGATATGGCTAGTAGTTCCTCATAACTTGTAAGAATACTTATATGTATTTTCTTTAATCAATCTATATACCTGTACTTTTCAAAGTTTTATATTTATGTATGTTAGGCTTGTTACACTACAAATGGTCTATGGCAACACCAAAAAAAAGTGTTAAAAATGCTGAAAAATGTTACCATACGATTAAGGGTCTTACTCACAATTTGGGGGAGATTGTTGGTCATAGAGACATGCCTGTGCTCATAATATAACAAGCTTAAGTATGTGTAATGTTATGAATTGCCTACATGACCTCTTAACTGAGGGAACCTCTAGTTGTAGAGTTTCTATTTGTTTTGTACTTGTAATAGGCATCAAATCCTAGTTGTGTAATTGTACTTATAAAGTAAAAAATAATGCTTGAAAGAAGTTCCAAGGTTCATGCCTCAAGAAAGAAGATAAAGACTGTCAAATAACCACCGTTGGGATTTGAAGAAATGAAGAATTTGCCTAAGTACCAATTCGAGAAGTACATTTGTCTATTCGAGAAGTCTAGCATTCGAGAAGTCAGAGATTCGATATCTGAGAAAGACACTATTCGATATCTCTGAATGAACGATTCAATATCTCAGAGATTCGACATGTCTAATACTCTATTCGAGAACTCAAGAAGTCAACATGTCAAAGTGGTATTCGAGTTCTCAAAGAGTCAACAAGTCAAAGTTCCATTCAATATCTCAAGGACTCAGAAAGCTATTCGACATCTCAGGGATTCGACAAGTCAAGGGTTCTATTCGACAACTCAAGGAACCCTAGAGAAAAGTGTTATTCGAGAAGTGATTCGATATGTCAATCATATAGTATTCGAGAACTCAGAGTTATCTAATCCTAGTTCTCGAATCAATCACTTAGCCACTTCTCGAATACATTCTTGGAGACAAACTACTGGAGAAATTGTACAAGTCAGAAACTTGCAACAAGCTAAAGTGCTTTATGGACCACAATCTGTAATGTACTTTGGAAAGCCTACAAAGAAGCTTGGAGAGATGTAAAAGAGACAAAGAGCTAAAGAAGTGGATCTGAACAGAGCGTTGCAAAGTCAAATCTATAGCCGTTTGGATGTTTACTCAAAATAGGATAGACATACAAGAAAGTAATTTATCCTGTAACCTTATTTTGTAGTAAGTGAGTTGTATTCATGTTCTATAAGAACACAATCTCACTTCTTTAGTTGGTTAAGTTTTTCATACACATTGTAAGAGCATATCTCTCTGAGAAAAACGAAGCTGAGAATACTACCATTTGTATTCACAGATTGTAGCAAATCTTTATCTAATAATATATTAGATTAAAGTGATATTGTGTCTTGTGTTGTTCTTTATCCGCACCTACACATTTGTACACACAAACACTTATCTAGCTACACAGATTCAAGAACAAGAAAAAGTTCAAGAATCCATTCACCCCCCCTCTGTATTCTTTTGCTGTATTCAATACTCAACAATAAACACCACACGGGCTCAGTAATGAATCCCATAACTGCTTATGAAAATGTTATAAATGCGATTTATACATTGTTCTTAGGAATAAATCTTCAGCTCAATAAAATTCAAGAATTGGCTAAGATAATTAGTAAGGCAAAATCCATGCTTAGTAAAATGCAACTTTGTGATATTTGTTTTCTTAATCAATGATAAGTGGATTTTATATCTACTTGGAGCATTCTAAATCGGCTTAAATTGATTGTCTTGGACTCATGTTTCTGGTAGTTTTGATGTGTTTTGCTTAGTTGTGCAGATTTACAAGAATGTTGATTATGGTTGATGCTTCTATTATTTTTGGAGAATTAATTGATTAAAATTCGGATTTCTGAGAAGGGTTGCGCAGTCTACACTGTTTTGGACATATCTGGAGTTCTAGAAGTCCGTTTTCAGCGATCTTACTGCCCACGCGAAGCCTGGGAGATTTTCTACAACTTGGGATAGGATTCCCAGGAGCAAATTGCGCCGGGTAGGAGCAATTTGCGCGAAGAACTGACTGTTGGGCGCAGGTTGCCCCTGAAAAATTCTGCTAGATTTCTGATTCACTATTTTGGCCATATCTTGAGTTCTACAACTCCGTTTGAGGGCCGTAAGCAGTCCACGCGAAGATAACGAGATTCTCTATCATTCTAAAGTGGTCCAGAGGTCCAATTACAACTGGAAACGTTCGGAAAAACAGAAGAAAAGAAGATACGAATTTTCCTTAATAAAACATATTCAATTTAGGAAACGTATTTTTGCAGAAATTCTATTATAATTCTGTTTTGGTATTTTCATGCTGGGCAAGACTTTTAGAGCTTATATAAACACATCTAGATATAGTTTTTAGGCATCGAAAAATTATTGTACATAACTTGTATATTCTAGTATAGAGAGATTGGAGATAGCTATTCACTTTTCTTTGGAGATTGAAGGTTTTTCTCTATTCTTTATAATATTATGTGTTCATATTATATCTCTTGCTTTATTAGTTTAATTATGTATGAGCAGATAATTAATCTAAGGTTAAGTAGAACCCTAGTTATGATTGATGTGTGATTTTCCCAATTCCCCCAATTTGATTGTTTAATTGCTCTTGCTTATTGAGTTGTTTTAATTAGCAATTACAAATCAGACGTGATTATGTTTATTGTTTGAACCATTGTCTATTTATCAACGAGAGTTAGATTTAGATGGTTGTGATTTATCCAATGAGGACATGAACTTCTCCATGAGAATAGGTAGAACGGATTGTTAGGAAGTTAGGGTGCTGTGATTAATGTCTATAAATTGCATGATACCATGAGAATAGGCTTGATTGTATTTTAGAGAAGCCATTAATACTCGAGAGAGGTTATTGGTAATTTATAGGGCGCACCTTTCCTGTTGAGTATTATACGATTGATTGGGGAGGGAATTCACGATTGCATTAATTCATGCTAGTGGGGATACTTAATTCTGGATGTTTTAGTTAATTGATTAATTGCATTAGTATAAAATTAGTATAATAATCTTTGATATTTTATTGTGTTAATTGCTTGGCTGAATTGAATCGAGAACAACTGGTGATTGACACATTTGTCTCTGTGGGATCGACTCTGACTTACCCTACTACATAGTTAGAAGGATTTGTTAGATATTATTATTTGATAGGCATGCGACAGCCTTGTCAAATTTTTGGCGCCGCTGCCGGGGACAAAGCAGTGTTAGATTAGTTAATTTTTGAGTTAGTTTGGCCAAGTTGTTTAGTTGTGTTGCTTCGGCTATTATTCTTGTTCTGTTTGATCTTTGCTTGTGGTTTTTCTTGTTTCTTGTAAAATTGATTTTCAGATTCCTATAACAAGAAATTAAGCGAGTAAAGAGAGGAGCAAGAAGAAAGCATGGAGGCATTGGTTGAGACTATGCGGGCATTTTCTCAAAAGATCGATGATATTGAGTCAAGAAATTCTTCTTTGTTTGCCACTTGTGATGTTTGCGGTATACAGGGACATACTCAAAATAATTGCCAATTTAATATCCCTTACTACCCAAATCAAACACAATTTTGGGATGGTAATTTTTATTACAATACCCATGACCACCCTCACCAGCCACCACAATATAATCCTTATTCCGAAACTTACAATTCTAGTTGGGAAAATTATTCTAATTTTTCCTACCAAAACAATCCACCTCAACCAGAAAAGTCTAGCTTGGAAACTGCCTTGGAAACTTATCTCTCTTTATGTGCTCCAAACCAACAATTTAATGCTCAATTTGAAGAGATATCAGTTAGACCATGCCAAGCTTAACCACCTCAAATCAACTACTCCCAGCCACCACAAAAATCTAACTTAGAAAATCTTGTGGAAGGATTTATTGCTGCACAGCTGAGTAAGAATGTAGAAGTTGAGACAAGTATCAATGAGATGAAAGCTCACAACAAGTTGATTGAAAATTCATTAGCTCAACTAGCTCAAGAGGTAACTGAATTCGTTGAGATGCGCACTCAAACGGAGAAAATACCAATGAGTCAATTTGATGATGCAACTTTGTGGAGTGGTAAGGATTTCAAATAGTCGCAAAACGAGGTTAGTAACAGTAAGTTAATTTTTGATGATTTTGATGATGAAGATGGTTATTTTGATAGTCTTGCTCTTATTGACCCATATGCTTCCCAAGAAATTAACTCGTGTGAAAACTCGTTTGATAGTAATGAGATTGATTTTTTAGATGACTCTTTTTGCACGCTATTTGATGAGGGTGATAGTATGGTTGTGGTTGATATAAATTTGAATAAGGATATTGTGATTCCAATTGTGGTAGATGAGATAGAACCGAATTTGGATAAACTTGACTTGAATGATGTTAAAATTGAAAATATGTGTATGCCTTTTGTTGACCCAATTTGGGAGGAATTTGTGAAAAGTAACTATAGCTATGTTGGAGATGATTTCTCGAAATACTTTCACATGCCGAAATTTCTTGAGCATTACATGAGTCTCACATGTCAATTTATATATCTTTTTGGTTATCGAATTGGTGCTCACATCATTAGATTACTTCAAATTAGGAGATATGTACATCTATATGCTTTTTCGCCAGGATAATTGTCTGCAGGCGTCGGGCTAACGACATTAAACAAATGCGCTTCGTGGGAGGCAACCCATGCATTAGAGAAAAAAAATGTTGTGAAAAAAAAATGGTTTGAGGGATTAGTAGTTGTTGTTGTATTATGTGTTCATGTAGGATTTCATGCTTTGCATATTAGTAGTAGTAAATTATGCATTTATGTTCGTGTTATCTACGTTTGTTTCATATAGGACATTCTGTTTTTTTTTGTTTTTTATTTTTGTATACCATGTGAGTTCATAATAGTTTGCATTTGCACCCATGCTTGATAGGAATTTTGTGTTGTTGACACTTTTGATTGAGAAGTGATATGCTTTGTTCTTATGCACACACATACACTAGTAAGTTGAAGCTAGTAGACTTATTGAATGTTGTAAGTAATTAGAAGTACATGAATATGTGCAAGTTGATTTAGTTCGCATGCTTTGAATACAAGTTGGTGCGTTAGAGAGATTTTTGATTGGGATTGAGTATGTTTTTCCACCAAGTGAGATTTTGAGCCATATTACATATTTTTTGCAATTTATTCTTTTACTTGAGTGTCCACGGATTGTTTGCATTGCTAGCAGTTGTTTGAGGTCTTTCTTGAAACGCATGACATTATTTGACGATTAAAATGATAAAGGCATTTAGGAATAACCGCATATTTTCCCATATTACCACACCATGTTTACATGATCAATTAGTTAACCCGTTGAGCTTAATCCTATTTTTCGATGACATACCACATTACTTGCCTAGACCTTTTTCTTGTATTGGCCTTACATTAATTTGAACCCACATTGTCAAAGGCTAGTAAAGTGCTTAAGGGAGTAATAAGGTGTGCAAGGAGGGGTTTATTCTTGGTCATAATTTTGGGGGAAATATTGAATATTGGGTTTGATTGTTACTTGATAGTCGGCATGTGTAATAAAATCGTGGGATCATTGTTATTGTTCATATTATTGTTTTATTTAGCTCTCGAAAAAAAAAAGAAAAAAAAAGAAAAAAAAAAGAAAAAAATATTATGAGAGCATATTTGTCATATTGTGTTTATTGCGATCCTACTTTAGTCGACTAGTCGAGCATTTTTGTTGGAAAAAAAAATAGTAAAATCATGTGTGGGGGAAAAGTAGGGTGTTGTGAATGGTTTATTAAGGTACTTGCTAGCTTTTGACACTTCACCTATTTTGGCTTACTTGTCATACCTTGTCCCTAGCCCCGTTACAACCCAAATAAAGACCTTTTGATTATCGTCATTGATGTATGTTGTGTTAAGAGTTAGATTGATACCAAATGTCAAGCATGCTTATGATTTTGTTGGAATTTAGTGATACACTTACCCATGTTCTTGAGTGAATATTCTTTTGTGAGTGGATTGTGAGTGTTTGCTTGTTTTTGCGTATGAGATCCCGAGTTTTGTCTCAAAGATGTACTCTTGTAGGCTTAGCATGTTTACTAACTTATTCTTACACTTGCCATGGACTTGTGAGAACTTATGCATGTTCATTGAGTAGACTATGTGAATACTTGCACTTTCGACACCAAGACATCGCAGTATTTACTTTGATTTTTAAGTTGATATGGTATGAGAGGATTTGAAGGTATGGTAGGATATTAGTACTAGATTAATTGCATTTTCATATTAGTTGCATTCATGCATTGCATTGCATTGGATTTTGTGGGTACATTCACTATAGGCCCTCACGAGACCTTACTCGTCCACTAGGGCTGCCTATGGGTTTAAAGGGCTTGTTGCATATGCCAAATGCAACCGTGATCACCTACGGAAGTGGTACTAGTTAGTTAGTTAGTTAGTTTTTAATTGTTTATGCTTGAGGACAAGCATCGGTTTAAGTTTGGGGATGTTTGATAAGTAGATTTTATATCTACTTGGAGCATTCTAAATCGGCTTAAATTGATTGTCTTGGACTCAAATTTCTGGTAGTTTTGATGTGTATTGCTTAGTTGTGCAGATTTACAAGAATGTTGATTATGGTTGATGCTTCTATTATTTTTGGAGAATTAATTGATTAAAATTCGGATTTCTGAGAAGGGTTGCACAGTCTACACTGTTTTGGACATATCTGGAGTTCTAGAAGTCCGTTTTCAGCGATCTTACTGCCCACGCGAAGCCTGGGAGATTTTCTACAACTTGGGATAGGATTACCAGGACAAATTGCGCCGGGTAGGAGCAATTTGCGCGAAGAACAGACTGTTGGGCGCAGGTTGCCCCTGAAAAATTCTGCCAGATTTCTGATTCACTATTTTGGCCATATCTTGAGTTCTACAACTCCGTTTGAGGCCCGTAAGCAGTCCACGCGAAGATAACGAGATTCTCTATCATTCTAAAGTGGTCCAGAGGTCCAATTACAACTGGAAACGTTCGGAAAAACAGAAGAAAAGAAGATACGAATTTTCCTTAATAAAACATATTCAATTTAGGAAACGTATTTTTGCAGAAATTCTATTATAATTCTGTTTTGGTATTTTCATGCTGGGCAAGACTTTTAGAGCCTATATAAACACATCTAGATATAGTTTTTAGGCATCGAAAAATTATTGTACATAACTTGTATATTCTAGTATAGAGAGATTGGAGATAGCTATTCACTTTTCTTTGGAGATTGAAGGTTTTTCTCTATTCTTTATAATATTATGTATTCATATTATATCTCTTGCTTTATTAGTTTAATTATGTATGAGTAGATAATTAATCTAGGGTTAAGTAGAACCCTAGTTATGATTGATGTGTGATTTTCCCAATTCCCCCAATTTGATTGTTTAATTGCTCTTGCTTATTGAGTTGTTTTAATTAGCAATTACAAATCAGACGTGATTATGTTTATTGTTTGAACCATTGTCTATTTATCAACGAGAGTTGGATTTAGATGGTTGTGATTTATCCAATGAGGACATGAACTTCTCCATGAGAATAGGTAGAACGGATTGTTAGGAAGTTAGGGTGCTGTGATTAATGTCTCTAAATTGCATGATACCATGAGAATAAGCTTGATTGTATTTTAGAGAAGCCATTAATACTCGAGAGAGGTTATTGGTAATTTATAGGGCGCACCTTTCCTGTTGAGTATTATACGATTGATTGGGGAGGGAATTCACGATTGCATTAATTCATGCTAGTGGGGATACTTAATTCTGGATGTTTTAGTTAATTGATTAATTGCATTAGTATAAAATTAGTATAATAATCTTTGATATTTTATTGTGTTAATTGCTTGGCTGAATTGAATCGAGAACAACTAGTGATTGACACGTTTGTCTCTGTGGGATCGACTCTGACTTACCCTACTACATAGTTAGAAGGATTTGTTAGATATTATTATTTGATAAGCACGCGACAGCCTTGTCAATCAATTTTATGATTATTATGAAAAATATTTATATCAATTAGTTGATGTAGGAGATTATAAGAAGTTTATTAGAGATTATCTTCTTAAAATACCCTTAGTCGGTGAAAAAGCCCTTGAAAGATTTAATCTTGAAGCATCAGGTGCTTCCGAGCAAAGCTTGGGTTACGCTCAAAGAATAGTTAAAGAAGAAATCAGTAAGATTTGTGATTTGACTAAAAAACAAAAACAGCTTAAGCTATTCAGCAAAAAATACTGTGAAAAGATAATAGAACAACCAGTTGAATACAGATGTAACAAAACATCTAGGAAGTTCTACAAGAAAAAATCTTCTAAGAAATTTTCTAACGAGAAACAAAAGTTTTGCCCAAAAGGCAAGAAAAATTGCAGGTGTTGCAATGAAGAAGGACACTATGCAAATGAATGTCCTAATCGGAAAAAGCATGAAAGTAAAGCTCGTATGCTTGAACATGTATATTCTCTAGGATATATTCCTATCGAAGAACCTTATGAAGATATACAAGAAGTGTACATCTTAGAAGAAAAATTAGATCGCGGACCAGAAGAGTCTGAGACTAATGAATATACTTCATCAGATTCAGACTGAAGAAGTAAAGGATATGGCGATATCGAATATCACCAATCCAAATTCTATTTATATCCCTAGTATCTTGAATTTTGCAAGATATAAAAAGATAGAATTACATTGCTATGTAGATACAGGAGCAAGTTTGTGTCTGGCAAGCAAATACGTTATCCCAGAAGAACATTGGGTTAATGCAGAAAAGCCTATACAGGTAAGTATAACAGATAATAGTTCCATTACTATTAATAAGGTATGTAAAAACCTTGACATAATTATTGCCGGAGAAGTATTCCATATTCCTACAATCTATCAGCGGTGTAGACCTTATTCTAGGCAATAATTTTTTAAACTTATATGGACCATTTACTTAACATCCAAATTTTATTATTCTAACCCTTTCAGGTGGAAGAGTATTTGTCAAAAAATTAGTTATAGCTAAAAAGTTTGGAGTTAAAGATTTTCCTGAATCCATGAAGAAAAATTCTCAGACTCGTCAACCAGAAGCTATAAATATCAGCCCTAATAAAATTCAACTTTTAAAAAGGAGGAAGGATAGTTTGGAAAAGTTTAAAGATTTGAACATTATTTGTAAAAATTTAATTCTAGACATAGAAAAGAAATCGATAATCGAAAGATTATTAGATTCAGTATGCTCTGAAAATCCTTTAGATCCCAAAAAGACTAAGCAATGGATGATAGGAAACATCAAGCTCAGAGATCCCAAGAAAGTAATCAAGGTAAAACCTATGAAGTACAGTCCTCAAGATGGAGAAGAATTTGGAAAACAAATTCAAGAGCTATTGGATATGAATATTATCGTACCCAGTAAATCACCTCACATGTCTCCAGCATTTTTAGTAGAAATTGAAGCAGAAAGGAGAAGAGGTAAAAAGAGAATAGTAGTCAACTACAAGGCAATTAATGAAGCCACAATAGGAGACAACCATAATTTACCAAATAAGGATGAATTGCTCACCTTTATCAGAGGTAAGAAAATGTTTAGTTCATTAGAATGTAAATCTGGTTTTTGGCAGGTATTGCTAGACGAAGAATCACATATATTGACAGCATTTACATGTCCTCAAGGACATTATCAATGGAAGGTGCTACCCTTTGGATTCAAACAAGCGCCCTCTACATTCCAAAGACATATGCAAAACGCATTCAGGTCTTTTGAAAAATTCTGTTGTGTATATGTTGATGATATTCTTATTTTCAGTGATAATGAGCAGGATCATCTCAGACACTTAGCAGCAGTATTAAAGAAATGCCAACAACTTGGTATTATACTGTCGAAAAAGAAAGCCCAGCTCTTCAAGACAAAGATTAATTTCTTAGGATTAGAAATTGATCAAGGAACTCATTGTCCTCAGACCCATATCCTGGAACATATTCACAAATTCCCGGATAGAATTGAAGACAAAAAAATAGTTGCAAAGGTTTTTAGGTATATTAACTTATGCTTCTGATTATATTCCTAAACTTGCAGCTATACGTGCCCCTTTACAGGCAAAGCTCAAGAAGGATGTTCCATGGGAATGGAAAGATTCAGACACTAGCTACATCATCAAGGTAAAAAAGAATCTAAAGAGTTTTCCAAAACTCTATCATCCAGAACCAGATGATAAGCTTATTATTGAGACAAACGCCTCGGGAGAATATTGGGGAGGAGTACTCAAAGCTGATAATTCTAATGAAGAATTAATATGCAGACATGCTTCAGGAAGCTTTAAAGATGCCGAAAAGAATTATCATTCAAATGAAAAAGAATATTTAGCAGTCATTAGAGTAATCAATAAATTTTCTATTTATCTTACTCCAGTTAAATTTCTGGTTAGAAATGATAATAGAAACTTCACTTATTTTCTTCGTACTAGGATACAGAGAGATAACAAACAAGGAAGGCTAGTTAGATGGCAACCATGGCTATCTCGCTACAGCTTTGATGCCGAACATATTAAAGGAGTTAAAAACTGCTTAGCAGATTTTTTAACAAGAGAATTCCAGCAAAAACAGGTGTAAAAGTTGTGACATAACATTTTCTGTTTGTTATGCTTTTTGCAGAAATCCAAAGCCTATTTTCTGGCTATAAATACGAGACGATTTGGAGTGCATAATTCACACCAAACAAACACCAAACACTTCTCTATACCAAAGATCTCTTAATAGATCGAAGAGCTTTGTTTGCTCTATAAATAATCTCTTTCTTTGAGAAATCATATTTTCATAATATGGATAAGCTTGCTATGCAGGAAATGATAGTTCGTAAGAAAATTGAGAACCTGCAATAAGAACTCTTTATAATAAGAGCAGAAATGGACTTCATCAGAAAATATTCAGATGACACTCAGCAAAAGGTTATTTGTACACCTTCCTTAGCAATAAGTGAAGTACAGACTAGCCCGGAGCAAACAGGTATCGGTAAAGGCACATCAAATCCGTTGATGCCTGTGGATTTGGCAGAAATCCAAACCGAGGGTCAATCCTCGCAACAAAAGGTTATCACTTCACCTTCCTCAGCAATGAGTCAAGAAGCGGCTAATCCAGAGCAAACGGCTCCTGGTAAAGATTCAACAAATTCGTTGAAGGTTGTGGGTTTACCAAAAATCCAGTCAGAGGTACAAACCTCAACAACGTTAGTCAAGCCTTCTGATTTAAATCTAAGGGCTAACGGGGGAATTCCAATCCCTGATAAGATTGAAGGTCAAACTTCAATATTTCCTATCGGATATAAGGCCCCAAAAGCCTATTATGTTGTGTTCAATGGTTCTAATGCAGGTATTTACACTACATGGGACATAGCTGAGAAGGCAGTAAAAGGTTTCTCAGGCATCAAACATAAAAAGTATAAATCATTTGCTGAAGCAAAAGTCGCAGCAGATTTATATACTAAACAAGAGTTCAAGCCACCTCTCCAGTTGATTAGTTCTGCTGAAGCATTACATCCAACATAAGCAGGTGCCATAACTCAGAATAAATCCTCTAACAAAGTTGTTCTGGGATTCATTCCAAGAAATCAGCAAGGAGTGTTGATTCAGACCGATGAAGATACTTATGAAACTAGCTATGCAAAGTTTAATCATCTTTATCGAACATTAAGATTAACTACTGAAAAGGAGTTTGTTGACGAACATTACTTCCCAACAGATAAGAAGAATGTTAGGTACTTCAACTTCTATCCAAGTGCCAGTCCAGAAATGGTGTATGAGGCATATCAATATGGATTATTGGCTCAAATCTATCCAGCTAGTAATCTCCTGGAAATTTCTAAGTTCCCTAAAGAATTTCGAAATGCATTTAAGGTTTTTAAGAAAAATTATCTTAAAAATCTAGAGACAGAGATCTTCATCAAAACCACCAGCACAATTATTTGTTGGGAGAATGATGAAGAGTATGATTGTCCACCAGAACCACCTTTTCATTATATACAGGTCGGTGCGGCAAAGGAAAGAATCTATTCTCCTAGTCAAGCTATGGAAGCTACCTTGGAGAAGCAAGATTTGAGAGAACTTGCTGAACAAAAGTTATTGGTCTTGATCAATAAATTATTCAGAATTAAGCGAGAAGGCAAGCTAAAGGTTAATCTCGCAACCATAAGTGAAGAAGATTACAGCAAAGTTGTGGCTTTCAGAAAGCAACTACTACACAAAGATGATGTTGGATCTCATAAAGAAGTCTTTTGCAAAAGAAAGCAAAAGGAAATGCAGAAATTTGGCATTTTACTCAATTGTCAAATTTGTGGACCCACCACCAAAGAAGAAGAAGACAAGTTGTCTAAAGCAGCTGGAACAGCAACGGTGGAGGAATAAAGTAGAAGAATCTACTTTATTAAAGTAGAGCATCTACTTTTTCTAAAGGAACATCCACTTTATATAAAGTAAAGAATCTGCTTTTTGGAAAGCGTCCACTTTAGAAAAGGAATATACTTTACAATAATTCAATAGACCCTCGTCCTTGTTCTATAAAGGCGAGTTAAGCTTTCAGTAAGCTTAACATAAAGACGTTAAGCTTTCAGTCCTGTTATATTCATAAATAAAATGTCTTTATGTTAAGCTTACTGAAAGCTTAACTCGCTTTTTATAGAACAAGGACGAGGGTCAATTGAATTATTGTAAAGTATATTCCTTTTCTAAAGTGGACGCTTTCCAAAAAGCAGATTCCTTGCTTTATATAAAGTGGACGTTCCTTTAGAAAAAGTAGATGCTCTACTTTAATAAAGTAGATTCTTCTACTTTATTCCTCCACCATTGCTTTTCCAGCTGCTTTAGACAACTTGTCTTCTTCTTCTTTGGTGGTGGGTCCACAAATTTGACAATTGAGTAAAATGCCAAATTTCTGCATTTCCTTTTGCTTTCTTTTGTAAAAGACTTCTTTATGAGATCCGACAGCATCTTTGTGTAGTAGTTGCTTTCTGAAAGCCACAACTTTGTAGTAATATTCTTCACATATGGTTGCGAGATTAACCTTTAGCTTGCCTTCTCGCTTAATGCTGAATAATTTATTGATCAAGACCAATAACTTTTGTTAAGCAAGTTCTCTCAAATCTTGCTTCTCCAAGGTAGCTTCCATAGCTTGACTAGGAGAATAGATTCTTTCCTTTATCGCACCGACCTGTATATAATGAAAAGGTGGTTCTGGTGGACAATCATACTCTTCTTCATTCTCCGAACAAATAATTATGCTGGTGGTTTTGATGAAGATCTCTGTCTCTAGATTTTTAAGATAATTTTTCTTAAAAACCTTAATTGCATTTCTAAATTCTTTAGGGAACTTAGAAATTTCCAGGAGATTACTAGCTGGATAGATTTGAGCCAATAATCCATATTGATATGCCTCATACACCATTTCTGGACTGGCACTTGGATAGAAGTTGAAGTAGCTAACATTCTTCTTATCTGTTGTGAAGTAATGTTCGTCAACAAACTCCTTTTCAGTAGCTAATCTTCCTGTTCGATGAAGATGATTAAACTTTGCATAGCTAGTTTCATAAGTATCTTTATCGGTCTGAATCAACACTCCTTGCTGATTTCTTGGAATGAATCCCAGAACAACTTTGTTAGAGGATTTATTCTGAGTTATGGCACCTGCATATGTTGGATGTAATGCTTTAGCAGAACTAATCAACTGGAGAGGTGGCTTGAACTCTTGTTTAGTATATAAATCTGCTGCGACTTTTGCTTCAGCAAATGATTTATACTTTTTGTGTTTGATGCCTGAGAAACCTTTTACTACCTTCTCAGCTATGTCCCATGTAGTGTAAATACCTGCATTAGAACCATTGAACACAACATAATAGGCTTTTGGGGCCTTATATCCGATGGGAAATGTTGAAGTTTGACCTTCAATCTTATCAGGGATTGGAATTCCCCCGTTAGGCCTTAGATTAAAATCAAAAGGCTTGACTAACGTTGTTGAGGTTTGTACATCTGACTGGATTTTTGGTAAACCCACAACCTTCAACGAATTTGTTGAATCTTTACCAGGAGACGTTTGCTCTGGATTAGCCGCTTCTTGACTCATTGCTGAGGAAGGTGAAGTGATAACCTTTTCTTGCGAGGATTGACCCTCGGTTTGGATTTCTGCCAAATCCACAGACATCACCGGATTTGATGTGCCTTTACCGGTAGCCGTTTGCTCCGGGCTAGTCTGTACTTCACTTATTGCTAAGGAAGGTGTACAAATAACCTTTTGTTGAGTGTCATCTGAATATTTTCTGATGAATTCCATTTCTGCTCTTATTATAAAGAGTTTTTTTTGCAGGTTCTCAATTTTCTTAAGAACTATCATTTCCTGCATAGCAAACTTATCCAAATTATGAAAATATGATTTCTCAAAGAAAGAGATTATTTATAGAGAAAACAAAGCTCTTCAATCTGTTAAGAGATCTTTGGTATAGAAAAGTGTTTGGTGTTTGTTTGGTGTGATTTCTGCACTCCAAATCTTCTCGTATTTATAACTAGAAAATAGGCTTTGGATTCCTGCAAAAAGCATAACAAACAGAAAATGTTATGTCATAACTTTTACACCTGTTTTTGCTGGAATTCTCTTGCTAAAAAATCTGCTAAGCAGTTTTTAACTCCTTTAATATGTTTCGCATCAAAGCTGTAGCGAGATAGCCAGTGTTACCATCTAACCAACCTTCCTTGCTTATTATCTCCCTGTATCCTAGTACGGAGAAAATAAGTGAAGTTTCTATTATCAGTTCTAACCAGATATTTAACTGGAGTTATATAAATATAAAATGTATTGATTACTCTAATGACTGCCAAATATTCTTTTTCATTTGAATGATAATTCTTTTCGGCATCTTTAAAGCTTCTTGAAGCATATCTGCATATTAATTCTTCATTAGAATTATCAGCTTTGAGTACTCCTCCCCAATATTCTTCTGAGGCGTCTGTCTCAATGATAAGCTTATGATCATCTGGTTCTGGATGATAGAGTTTTGGAAAACTCTTTAGATTCTTTTTTACCTTGATGATATAGCTAGTGTCTGAATCTTTCCATTCCCATGGAACATCCTTCTTGAGCTTTGCCTGTAAAGGGGCACGTATAGCTGCAAGTTTAGGAATATATTCAGAAGCATAAGTTAATATACCTAAAAACCTTTGCAACTGTTTTTTGTCTTCAATTCTATCTGGGAATTTGTGAATATGTTCCAGGATATGGGTCTGAGGACAATGAGTTCCTTGATCAATTTCTAATCATAAGAGCAAGGCCAATGATGTGCTATATCTTGTGCTATAGCTATATTATAGCACCAAATACAAAATATTGAAATCCAATGGTGTTCTATAGTTTGTGCTAAAATAGCACAATGCTATAAATTGTGCTATATATAGCACAAACTATAGCATTGCGCTATATTTTGAAACACCCCAAAAAGGTAAAAAGTGAGTGGGGAATATAAAAAAGAGGGAAATCATTTCTACATTTGCTTTGCTTCATGACCTTTTTAGCACAAACACCCCAAAAAGGTTAAATATGAAACAAGATATAGCACAAACCATTGGAGGCATGTTGTTATTTTAGCACAAAAAACCACTTTTTAGTGCTATATTATAGCAATAGCTCCATCTATTTTAGCACAACCATTGGCCATGCTCTAAGAAATTAATCTTTGTCTTGAAGAGCTGGGCTTTCTTTTTCGACAATATAATACCAAGTTGTTGGCATTTCTTTAACACTACTGCTAAGTGTCTGAGATGATCCTGCTCATTATCACTGAAAATAAGAATATCATCAACATATACACAACATAATTTTTCAAAAGACCTGAACGCATTTTGCATATGTCTTTGGAATATAGAGGGCGCTTGTTTGAATCCAAAGGGTAGCACCTTCCATTGATAATGACCTTGAGGACATGTAAATGCTGTCAATAGTTGTGATTCTTCGTCTAGCAATACCTGCCAAAAACCAGATTTACAGTATAATGAACTAAACATTTTCTTACCTTTGATAAGGGTGAGCAATTCATCCTTATTTGGTAAATTATGGTTGTCTCTTATTGTGGCTTCATTAATTGCCTTGTAGTTGACTACCATTCTCTTTTTACCTCTTCTCCTTTCTGCTTCATTTTCTACTAAAAATGCTGGAGACATGTGAGGTGATTTACTGGGTACGATAATATTCATATCCAATAGCTCTTGAATTTGTTTTCCAAATTCTTCTCGATCTTAAGGACTGTACTTCATAGGTTTTACCTTGATTACTATCTTGGGATCTCTGAGCTTGATGCTTCCTATCATCCATTGCTTAGTCTTTTTGGGATCTAAAGGATTTTCAGAGCATACTGAATCTAATAATCTTTCGATTATCGATTTCTTTTCTATGTCTAGAACTAAATTTTTATAAATAAAGTTCAATTCTTTAAACTTTTCTAAACTATCCTTCCCCCTTTTTAAAAGTTGAATTTTATTAGGGCTGATATTTATAGCTTCTGGTTGACGAGTCTTAGAATTTTTCTTCATGGATTCAGGAAAATCTTTAACTCCAAACTTTTTAGCTATAACTAATTTTTTGACAAATACTCTTCCACCTGAAAGGTTAGAATAATAAAATTTGGATGTTGAGTAAATGGTCCATATAAGTTTAAAAAATTATTGCCTAGAATAAGGTCTACACCCGATTCCTGCTGATAGATTGTAGGAATATGGAATACTTCTCCTGCAATCATTATGTCAAGGTTTTTACATACCTTATTAATAGTAATGGAACTATTATCTGCTATACTTACCTGTATAGGCTTTTCTGCATTAACCCAATGTTCTTCTAGGATAACGTATTTGCTTGCCAGACACAAACTTGCTCCTGTATCTACATAGCAATGTAATTCTATCTTTTTATATCCTGCAAAATTCAAGATACCAGGGATATAAATAGAATTTGGATTGGTGATATTCGATATCACCATATCCTTTACTTCTTCAGTCTGAATCTGATGAAGTATATTCATTAGTCTCAGACTCTTCTGGTCCGCGATCTAATTCTTCTTCTAAGATGTACACTTCTTGTATATCTTCATAAGGTTCTTCGATAGGAATATATCCTAGAGAATATACCTGTTCAATCATACGAGCTTTACTTTCATGCTTTTTCCGATTAGGACATTCATTTGCATAGTGTCCTTCTTCATTGCAACACCTGCAATTTTTCTTGCCTTTTGGGCAAAACTTTTGTTTCTCGGTAGAAAATTTCCTAGAAGATTTTTTCTTGTAGAACTTCCTAGATGTTTTGTTACATCTGTATTCAACTGGTTGTTCTATTATCTTTTCACAGTATTTTTTGCTGAATAGCTTAAGCTATTTTTGTTTTTTAGTCAAATCACAAACCTTACTGATTTCTTCTTTAACTATTCTTTGAGCGTAACCCAAGCTTTGCTCTGAAGCACCTGATGCTTTAAGATTAAATCTTTCAAGGGCTTTTTCACCAACTAAGGGTATTTTAAGAAGATAATCTCTAATAAACTTCTTATAATCTCCTACATCAACTAATTGATATAAATATTTTTCATAATCATCATAAAATTGATTAAGAAAACAAATATCACAAAGTTGCATTTTACTAAGCATGGATTTTGCCTTACTAATTATCTTAGCCAATTTTTGAATTTTATTGAGCTGAAGATCTATTCCTAAGAACAATGTATAAATCGCATTTAAAACATCTTCATAAGCAGTTATGGGATTCATTACTGGAGCCCATGTGGTGTTTATAATCATGCTAGCTATTTACAACACCTATTGTCTTATGCTCCATCAATAACAAAACTGTTTCTTGATCATCATAAGCTTCGCTATTAGTCTGTATTTTAGACATATCTCTTGAGCCCATCTATCAATGACTTCTTTTCTATTTGGTTTCCCATCAATATTTAAGATATTACTACCGTAAATATTAGTAACATTTTTAGATTCCATAAAAGAAGGATAAAAATTACCTTTTCTTTTCCTATTACCTGTAGTCTCAGATCATTCTTCCTTTTTAGTTCTGGAAGATTCTCCTGTCTCTCCTGTCTCGTTTTTTGGTGGAGACAGCGGTGGCTGGTTGTTCATTTTGAAATTTTCAGGGAAAACTTCTTCTTCTGAACTCTCATTGCCTGAGTATTGAAGTATTTCTCCAGAATCTGATTCTTCTTCAGAGCTGAAAGCTTCAATAATATTTAGAGTTTCGTAATTATTAAAACCAAATAAAGATTTTAACTCACTGCTTGACTCTATTTCTTGGTTGGCGTTAGAGTCATCCTCTATTTCCATTAATCTGATCACCTATTCCAATTGACCATAGTCATCATCTGTAACTTACAATTCTTCATCTTCTAGATTTTTCCAGAAGAATTCTTCTACTTTTTCCATGTAGTTCATGTTGATTTTTTGTTATCAACATCAAACGACCATGAAAAACTTCTTGAGTTCTTACCTGAACCCTTCGTTACCAACAGTAAAGTTAGGGTAACTATATTTCAAGGGTTTCTTGAATTTTTCACCTGCCAAGACGATTTCTTTGTTTGATGTACCTGTCTTAAGAACATCAAGAATTTCTTTATTGCAAGGACAATCATGAATAATAATTTTTATTTCATTAATGATCTTTGCTGTTGCTGCTTCAATGTTATCAGCTTTCTGTTGATTTTTAAGCAACTCTAGAATTTCTTCCCTTAATAATATTAGTGAAATCTTCTTGTAATTCCTTAAGACTCATCCTAGAATCTTTCTAAGGTATTCCTCAATTTCTATAAGTTTAGACGTAAAGTCTACAACTTCTTTCTTAGATATAGGTATGTCATGCTTATTTTTACTAAGCTTTTCTACCTGTTCTGTAAGCTTCTTAATCTCTTCGTTATTCTTAACCAAAAGATTCATAGCTTTATTGTTAATCTCATTTACAAGATTTTTTTTATATCTTCTAGCCTGTTGCTACTGCTAGATCCATTTCCCCCTCTTTGAAAGTAAGTGGTTCCATATTTCCCAAAATAACTGGGAGCTTTTGAGAATTTTTCACTAGGGTCTTTGCTAAGCCCGAAATAGGACAACATTTTATATACTCCAAGTAAAATTCTTCCTGTAATCTGATTAAGATTATTAGTAGATGAAATTATAGTAGTAATTCTTGCACTACCTGGGTGACTGCTGAAGGTATAATTCTTCAGATCTTGTTCTACTTCTTCACTTAATCTTTTTAGATTAAGGATTTTTCCTTTCTTGTAAATATGAGGATTTATAGGTAAAGAAGTAGTCATTTAACTGATAAGTTCAAGCTTTTGACTTAAATTATCAATTCTTGTTGAGACATTCCTTAAAAGGTTGTCTGTTGAGGATTCTCCTATGACTAGGTTTTTTCCTTTAAAACTCATTCTAGGTTTTTCTCCTAGATGTGGTTTATTCCTAGCAATGTCTATTGCCCAAGAATTTTCCAAAGGACTAATTTCTGAGAATTGCTTCTCTTCTACTGATCCTATGTCGAAGAATACATCCTCTAATTCAATATATTCTGATTTCTTGTAATCTATGCTATGATGACTATTAGTCAAGGCATAGGCTACAACGTATGATATGCTAAAGACTTTGTCTCCGACATCCATAAGGTTTTCACGTTCAAACTGGTGAACGAAGGAGAGAACCGTATCTAGATTCTTAGTGTCTAGGCTAAGTCCAAACTTAGGGTAGACTGAGAACATGAATTTTTGGTATGCTAAATTTCCTCTAGCAGTACCTAAAATACAATCTCTACGATCCTTGATTCTATTGTCTATTAAAGCCATTTTAATAGGCGAATCAATACCTTCTTCAAACTTAGATTTTAACAAAAATTTTATAGCTCCTAAATGGACTGTGCTGATTGTTGGTCTAATCTTAGAATCAATCTTAGAAAGGTTTTTCCTAATTTCTTCTCTGTTAATGAGGGAAAGGAAAACTGAACCTTTAGTATCTTTTATGTCGACGTGCATTTCTTTTATACTAACGAAGTAAAAGATATTGTTCTTTTTTCTCAAAAGGATTTAGATTAAAGGGAATTCTAAATACTTTTTCTTTTTTCAAATCAAGCTTTAAATTCTTGATTTTTGAAAGCATTTCCTGTTTTACCAAAAAGCTTCCTTGAAATCCTTTTTCATTTTCTGAAAACTCGATCTCAAAATCTTGATTATCATCAGAAGTCCGAGGATCATTAATTTACCAAAAAGCTTCCTTGAAATCCTTTTTCGTTTTCTGAAAACTCGATCTCAAAATCTTGATTATCATCAGAAGTTTGAGGATCATCAATCTCTTTTCCTTTTAATATTCAAGGACTTCCCAAAAGAACTTTTCTATGTCCTGCATATAGTTCATACCTTTTTATTAGGAATAGAACCAAATGGCCAAGTTTTCCTGTTCGGATTTTTTCCTGTTCCGAGTTCTTCGTTTCCTACATCATGGTTAGGATAACTATATCGATAACGGCTTTTACCTTTATCTTTGTTATGTTGTGCGAGAACGATTTGCTTTTCCTTTTCTAAAGCTTTTGGCTGCTTACCAATTGCTTCAAGGATTTTTTTGTTGCATTGACAATCTTGAATTGTTGACTTTAATTCCGTGATTATCTTTGCTGCTGCAGCTTCAATATTGTTTTTGACATCATTATCTGCATTTTTCTTAAGCAAAGCTAAAATTTCTGTTAGCCGAGGCTTAACATTGTTGTTGAAGTCGTCTATTAACTCTTTGAGACTCATTTTAAATGATACTACCAAATTTGTCTAATAGATCATTTATTCTTTGAGACATACTTTTGAGGAGTATATCTTTTTCTTCGCTAGGAGTTTATCTAATTACTAGATTACTTCTACCTCTAAAGCTCTTTCTGGGGTTTTCCCCTAGATGTGGCTTATTTCTGGCAATAGCAATTACCTAAGTGAGGTCTGTAGGAGTCAATTCTGCAAATTGTTTATCTTCTACTGAACCTACTTAAGAGAATGTGTCGTCTAATTCGATGTATTCTTTTTTCTTATAGTCAATACTATGATGACTATTAGTTAAAGCATAAGCAACTAAATAAATAATTCTAAATACTTTATTACCTCGTTTCATCAAATCTTTTCTCTCAAAATCATGAATAAAAGATAAAATTTGATCAAACCTTTCAGTATCCAAATTAACTACGTATTTGGGATATACTGTAAACATGAATTTTTTATAAGCTAATTTTCCTCTAGCTACTCCTAAAATACTGTCATTTCTTGGTATAATTCTATTATCTAGTAATTTTATTGGTAAAATCTATACCTTCAGGGAATTCTGATTTTATCAAAATCTTAACAGCTCCTAAATGAACCATAGCTGTTGTTGATCTGGTCTTTGAATCCATTTTATGTAATTGTCTATTAATCTCTTCCTTAGTGATTAAAGGTAAAAGGAATTGCTCATCATTTTACTTTAAGGTAATATTACCTATTGTTATTTTCCATGGGTAAAGGACAAATTGCTGATTATAACTAATCATGCATCTAATTTATCGGATAAAAATATCAAATAAAGTGATTAAAGAGATCTAAGTCTTAGTGTTAATACCTGGAAGAGTTCCATCCATGCTTAATATCTGTATTGATCATTAGGTATGAAATAACTTACTTTCCAATTGATATAGTCTAGCTCATCTACTTCTCTTATCCATGGTTTTTCCTTCTGTTGACCAAAGCTGCATCGATGGCTATTCCCTAATGGCCTCCTACCTCAGCGGTACTTCTGCCCAGTTGACGTCTTATGCTTTCCAGGTTTTACAAATCGGATAACCATGATAAAGGTTTTATGACTATGAATATCATTTGATTGAAAAGGTTTTTATTTTATAGATAATATCACACAAACATATTAGAAGCAACTCTGGATGTATGCTTCCAGAGTACTTACAAACTCTACATACTTAGATCCCTTAAAGGAATTACTCACACATTATGACCTTCTGAATGCTATAGTGTGTGCTCTGCTCAGCTAAATTTCAGATGTCCTTTATTCGAAAACATAACTCTCCGTTTATAGTGTAAGGAAGAGGATTTGTACAAATGTTAGGACATCATTGCATACGTCTATCTGCACTTAATAAAGTAGATGCTCCACTAGAAAAGCAAATGCGTCTTCTTTTATAAAGCAGATTCTTTGTACTTTAATTTTCCATCACTCTTTTTACTGATGCCTTATCATCTGGTGTGGTGGTGGGACTGCAATGTTGACATTCAGGCTGGATGCCAAATTTTCTTATCTCCTTTTGCTTTCTTTTGCAAAAGAGGTGTTGGTGGGAACCAACAACATCTTTGAGTAACAGTTGTCGTCTGAAGGCTACAATTTTGTTGTAATCTTATTCGCTTAATCCCTTATGTGAATAAGATGTCATTAAAGCATTAACCGTTGCGAGGTTAACTTTTAATTTATCTTCCTTATTAATGCTGAATATTTTATTGATTAAAATCAATAATTTCTGTTCATCAAATTCTTTTAAATCTTTTTTCTCCAGAGTGGGTGACATGGCTTGACTTGGAGAATATATTTTTTCTTTTGCCGAACCAACCTGAATGTAATGGAACGGTTGATTGGGTGGACAGTCATATTCCTCTTCATTTTCCTAACAGATAATTGTACTGGTTGTTTTAATGAAGATATCGACTTCCGGACCTTTACGTCAGTTTGTTTATATGCCTTAACTGCTTTTCTAAATTCCTTGGGGATTCTAGAGATTTCCAATAGATTATTAGAGGGATAAACTTGAGCTAATAATCCGTACTGATATGCTTCATACACCATCTCTAAGTCGGCATTTGGATAGAAGTTGAAATAACTAACATTCTTTTTGTCTGAAGTGAAGAAATGTTCATCAACAAACTTCTTTTTTGTGGCTGTTCCGCCATATTGATAAAGATAGTTGAACCCTGAATAATGAGTTTCGATGATATCTTCATCTGTTTGTATCAACGTTGATTGTTGATTCTTTGGAATAGTTCCTAGCACTGTCTAGATTGAGGATCCTTTCTTCTGAGTGATTACACCTACATAAGTTAGCTGTAATGCTTCTGCAGAACTTCTCAACTCAAGTGGTGGTTTAAACTCTTGATTAGTATAGATATTTGCTGCAACTCTTGCTTTAGCGAAAGATTTATACTTCTTGTGCTTGACATTAGAGAAACCTTTAACTGCTTTCTCTGCTATCTCCCATGTGGTGTATATTCCTGCATTAGGACCATTAAACACAACATAATAGGCTTCAGAGCCTTTATATCCAGACGGGACTGCTGAAATTCTGACTTTCAGTCTTGTTAGGGATTTGAATTCCCCCGATAGGTCTCAAACTTAAGTTTGAGGGTTTAACTAACATTAAGGATGTCTATACCTCGTTTTGAATTTTTGGTAAATTCACAGCCTTCAACGAATTTGTTGAATCTTTACCTGGAGTCGTTTGTTCAGGATTAGCCTCATGTTGTTTCATTTCTGAAAAAGGTGATGAAATGACCTTTTGTAGTTCACGAAATTCATTTTTCCCTATATTTTGGCTTTTTAGCAAAACCCCAACTTTCAACGGTGTTGATATGTCTTAAACAAAAAGAGTTAGTTATGAGGACCCATATCCACTAATCTTGTAGTTTTAAAATTAAGAATCCAACATTTGGATCCGCACCCATATCCGTAGCCAATCCCGTATAAGAAACGCAACGTTTTCTTTTCATGCCTCATTCATTCTATACTAGATTATAGCCCGTGAGGGTAGTTTAAATTCAAATTTCATAATAATGATGATATATAATATGTATTAATAAGCTTATCAAAATTTAAAAATTTATTCAAATTTTCATTAATAATCTTATTATAAATATTAAGAGAATATATTAATAGTATTTAAATTTGTATACAAACTTTCTTTAATTAACAATGGGTCAAATAATGAATTTGGATCTTTCCCGAACGTAATATGGATACCAAACCTAAAAATGGATTATCCAGTGGATCAAAATCAATACAAAATCTTGTCCAAACCTAAATATGGATATTAAACCTTAGGTAAGGGCTATCCACTAATTTATAATATATATATATAAGAGGACCTAAACATCGTATCATAAATATATCAAAACAAAAAACACACTGCTAATTCTAAAGAACAAAAAGAGTTTATTCAATATCAGAACAAAACAAAAACCATAACTATAGGTAAACAAAAAGAGTTAGTTATGAGGACCTAAACATCGTATCATAAACATCGTATCATAAGTATAGGTAAACAAAAAGAGTTAGTTATGAGGACCTAAACATCGCATCATCATAGCATCTCCAACCCATTACACCAATTTGGTGTAACTTTTACATTAAATTGGTGTAAAAATCACACCAAATTTTAAATTTTCTCCAACCCATCTACACCAAACTTTACACCAAAGGGAATCATTCTCATTTTAAAAGCATATTCTTCCTCTTTTTTAATATTTATATCAATATACTTATATTAAATTACATGTAATATTAGTGGTGATTTACCCGATTAATAGATGATTCAATCTACGTTTACTTGAGTTCCAATTCAAATGATATTAATATAAATGTTTTTAATTTTGTTATATATTATTCCATTCTTATTTACTAAAATAAGAACTAAATTAAAACAATAAAAGTGTTCGAATTGTATAGATTAATAAATTATAATCCAAAATTAAAAAAGGGTATCAAAACAATGTAAAATATTTTGGGTATAAAAGGAATAAATTGTTTTTATGAGAGAATAAAAGGGTAAGATTGGAATTTGGTGTAAAAGTTACACCAAATTTTGGTGTAACACCAAATTTGGTGTAATTTTTGGTGTCACACCAAAATGGTGTGATTTTTTTTTTTGACGAAAGAATGGTGTGATTTTTAGTGTATGAGTTGAGGACATTTTTATACCAAAATGATGTAAAAGTGCATTTTTAGTGTATGGGTTGGAGATGGTCTCATAACTATAGGTAAGGTATTCTCCTCTATAATTGTTGTGCATGAGCAGCTTGAAACCAGTGACAGAAATGGTCAAAGAAACAAGTAGTCTCTGTAATAATTAAGGATGTTACATCGCAACTCGTACGTGCTTCTGTTCTCTGAACAGAACATATGAATGCTTATGGCTTACAAAACCCCAAAGATCATAAGTCCGAACTTAAAACTTCTGTACCCACTAGAAGTGACCAGAGTGAAGCAAAGATAGAGTTTTCACTGAGGGGATAAGATAATAGTACAGACAATTACAGTTAGCTTGTACTATTAGCCTAGTATCTGTGTATAAGTGAACTGCCCAGATATACCCAAATATGATGAGTTAAATGCAATATGATGTACACGGTTTGGCATTGAGGAAGGGCCGATACATATTACTTACAATAATACCATGTGCTCCTCGGTAGTAGCTGCTTGTTATTGTCCTGAATCGTTCCTGCCCTGCAGTATCCCACTGAAAACAACAACTAGAACTGTGGTTAACTGTTCTTTTTACATTTCTTCAAGATTCATGAAATAATGCGTATTAAGTCCCTCACTATTTCATATTTTAGAAATTAACATGAAACATGTCCTAGAAAAAGGATGATACCAGATACTTATTCAAGTGGCAACCTCATAAGTTATAAAACATAAAAAAAGACCCTGTCCGAATATATAATAAGTTCTAATTTCAAGATTCTTCTGCATTCCGTAATCACAAATTCCAGATTTAAGTTTTAATAAAATGAGTTGACAGCAACAAGTTATAAACAGCAGCTTAGCCAAAAAAAAAAAAGAGGTCATGTACAGCTACAACTTAGCTAATTATTACTTTTGCTAAACTAAGCTAATCAGAAGTAAAGGAAGAACAGGAAGAGTATGAAGAAAGCTTCATTGTAAAATTGTATTAAGAGTGTTTTACAAGAGACTAACTATATACATTGCTCTGTACTTCTATATATATACAGCTAATCTAATCTCTAACTAACTTGTCCACCTCAGCAGTCTCTGATTGGTCTATTTGTGTGTGCA
Source organism: Kitagawia praeruptora (assembly GCA_037693485.1). Lineage (NCBI taxonomy): Eukaryota > Viridiplantae > Streptophyta > Magnoliopsida > Apiales > Apiaceae > Kitagawia > Kitagawia praeruptora. The sequence continues at coordinate 156,048,122 of CM075352.1, forward strand.
GGAATTGGTTTAGAAGCTTGGATGTGATTGGTACATGTGGCAGAAGTAGTGGCACTAGTATTAGTCTCAATACCCCCCCTCAAGCTGGAGGGTGTAGAATACATACCCAGCTTGGATAGAAGATGCTGGAATTGAGGTAAGGGTAGGATTTTAGTGAAGGCATCAGCAAGTTGATTCTGAGTTGGTAAATAGGTTAGCTGAAGAAGACCTTCTAGGACTTTATCTCGAGTAAAATGACAATCAATGTCGATATGTTTTGTTCGTTCATGGAAGACAGGATTTCGTGCAATGTGTATGGCAGATTGGCTGTCACAATGAAGTGTGATTGGTTTAAGATTGGTGAGGCCAAGTTCTTCAAGAAGGCGGACTGTCCAAGTGACTTCAGCTGCAGCAGATGCCATTGCACGATACTCAGATTCGGAGGATGAACGTGAAATGGTAGCTTGTTTCTTTGATTTCCAGGCAATGGGTGAACCACCAAGTAAAAGAGCATAGCCAGTGATGGAACGTCGAGTCATTGGACAAGACGCCCAATCGGAGTCAGAATAAGCTTGAAGAACAAGAGATTCAGATGCACACAGGAGAATTCCATTGTTTGGTGAAGTAGAAACATATTGTAATGTGTGAAGTAAAGCTTCGAAATGTGGTATACGGGGTGATTGTAAAAACTGGCTAAGAACTTGGACAGCATAGCTTAAATCAGGTCCTGTGTTAGTAAGGTAATTTAACTTACCAACATAAGAACGATACAGCTCAGGATCTTTAAACAATGCACCACTGTCAGCAGTAAGCTTTAAATTTAGAGGTAATGGAGTGGATGCTCGTCTAGGAAGGACAAAAGGACAATCTTTCAACAATTCTCGAGTAAATTTTTATTGACTGAGGGTAATGCCATTGTCATAATAACCAACCTCAATGCCAAGAAAATAGTGGAGAAGGCCTAAATCTTTAATACCAAACACTGAATGGAGATGAGCCTTGATGTGAGTAATAGTAGCAAGATCAGTACCAGTTAGGATAATATCATCAACGTAAACAGCCATAATAGCTATTAACGATCCAGTCCTTTTTATGAATAGACTATAATCGTTTTTAGACTGGATGAAACCTTGAGATGTAAGTTCCTGATGAAGTTTATCAAACCATTCACGACTAGATTGTTTAAGTCCATAAATAGTTTTGATTAATCGACAAACCAGGTGGGAAGGAACATTTAAACCAGAAGGTGGAGTCATGTATACCTCTTGCTTGAGATCACCGTGCAGAAATGCGTTATTGACATCAAGTTGAAATAGATCCCATTTCCTGGAAGCAGCCAACGCTATAAGGCAACGAATTGTGTTCATTTTTACTACAGGGGAGAAAGTCTCTTCGTAATCGATTCCATAACGTTGATTGAACCCTTTTGCCACAAGGCGAGCTTTACATCGTTCCAATGAACCATCAGATTTCAACTTGACTCTGTACACCCATTTCGAACCAATACACTTTTTACCAGGAGGAAGTGAAACTAAGTCCCAAGTATTATTATTTTCGAGGGCCTTTAACTCCGTATTCATAGCTTCTACCCAAATAGGATCAGTAGACGCCTCTTTATAGGAGGAAGGTTCAGTAATATTGCATAATTGAGAAATTTGAGCTGTATGTGTTGGGTTGAAATTTTCAGAAGAAACTAAGTTACAAACAGAACCATTTGTTGTTATATGACAGTGATAATCTTTAAGATAAGCAGGTGTATGACGAACCCTTACAGGTCGATCAGGTGGTGGTGTCACAGTATTAGAAGATTGTGACTGTGTTGAGGTGGAAGGTGGTTGAGTAGGCTGAGGAGAAATTGGTGGATCAAAATAGTCTTTGACTGGGGTCACAGTTGGAAGAAAAATAGATGTAGAATAATGATCTGTAGTAGAATGTAGGTGAAATGGAAAGTGAAACTCATGAAACGTGACATCTCGTGATACAATAACCTGATTTGTGGTTAGATTTAGGACCTTGTAGCCTTTTTGATTAGGGGGATAGCCAAGGAAAATACCAGGTTCTGCTCTAGGCTGAAACTTAGAACGTTGCACTTTTAATGTTGAAACATAACAAAGACATCCAAAAGTCCGAAGTATGTCATAATCAGGATCTTCACGATAAAGAATAGAATAAGGAGTAACATTTCCCAGACTAGATAATGGCATTCGATTAATGAGATAGGTGGCACACAATATACTCTCCCCCCAATATCTATCTGGAAGCTTTGACTGTAAGAATAATGCTCTGGCAGTTTCGAGTAGGTGACGGTGTTTCCGTTCAACGACCCCGTTTTGCTGAGGAGTATGAACACACGAGGTCTGATTTACTATTCCCTTTCGCAAGTAAAATTGCTTCAAAGTACCCTCTGTTAGTTCTAAGGCATTATCAGAACGTATGCAAAGAACTTTAGACTTGAACTGTTTTTCTGCGTAATTAACAAAACATTCAAGAACACTTGCTACTTCAGACTTAGCTTTCAACAAATGCACCCATGTATAACGACTAAAGTCATCAACTATTGTTAAAAACGAATTACAATGAGTATAAGTCTTGGATTTGTACGGACCCCAAATATCAATATGGAGCATCTCAAGTACAGCTGAAGTTTTAATAGAACTGTGTGGGAATGACTTTCTACATTGTCTAGCAGCCGGACATATCTGGCAAATGATTGAATTCATACATTCAGAAATAGAACAACTTGGTTTGACAATCTTTAACTGAGGAAAAGGTAAGTGGCCTAATCTCATATGCCACAGCTTGACAGCATCAGATGAATGTGATGACAGTGCACTTGATTGTTTAGCAACAGGTTCAGTATTAGCAGCATTGTGCACTGTGAATAGCCCACCATTTAGATTACCAAGAAGCATCAGCTGGTCTCTCCGAGAAGGGACCTGAACATAGCATTGTTTGTCAGTAAAAACCATTCTGCAATTTAAATCTCTGCATAGTTGATTTACAGAGATTAGATAGAACTGGAAGTTTGGAACATGGAGTACATTTCTTAATACGATACTGTCATTAAGAACTACAGTGCCTTTGTGTAGTACTGGAACTTTTCGTCCATCTGGAATAGTGATGTGAGTATCAAGATGACCAATAGGTGTATAGTCTACAAAACACTCCAGATTTGGACAAATATGGTCAGTGGCACCACTGTCCACTACCCAATTTGATCCTGTTGTGTTACTCAGTAGACAAATTTTACCTGCTAACATAGCATAACTGGAAGACTGTGCAGTAGATTGATCAGTTGAAGAGAATTGTTTGTTGATCAGATCAAGAAGTTGAGTATACTGCTCAGAAGTAAATGAACCATGGTTTGTTTCCTGAGTTGCAGGGCTTGAATATTGATTTGAATAGCTAGGAGCCTGAGCATTGACTTGCATTGTATCATGAATCTGATCAATAGGTTGCATTGAGTCATGGACCTGAGAATTGTCATTATCAACAGATTGGAATGTAGCAGTAGCAGCAGCTGGGGTTCTTCTATCTTTGAACCCTCTAAATCCAGGAGGATAACCATGGAGTTGAAAACATCTGTCAATACTATGCCCCTGAACTTTGCAGTGAGTACAGAAATAGTTAGCACCAGGTCTAGCTGGTCTCCTTGCTCCAGTATTCTGAGAGAAATTAGGTCTTGGTACAAAACTGTTGGACCTCTGAAAATTTGCAGAACTGTTAGCAGAAAAAGGTCTCTGGAAATTATTGAAATTTCCATGTGGTCTTTTGTCTGCAACAAAAGCTAAGTTTTCTATGGTGGTAGAAACATGAGAAATATCTTTATGACTTTCCTCCTGAGCTACTAGTCTGTAAGCTTGAGATACACTTGGAAGTGGTTGCATCATCATAATGTGACCTCTAACAGCACCAAACTTATCATCAAGTTTCAATAAGAATTGAAGTAATCTCTGTTCTTGTTGTTTCTTAAGAAACTTTTGACCTAATTCACAGGTGCACAGCTCACAAGTACAAACAGGTATAGGATCAATCGCATCAATATTATCCCAAACAGTTTTCAATTTAGTATAATACTCAGAAACACTTTGATTACCCTGTGAAATTTCTGTCAATTCCTGTTCCAAAGAGTATAACTCAGTGATTGAAGAACAACCAAAACGCTCTTCTAAATCCTTCCATATAGCTTTTGCACTTTTCAGAAACAAGACACTTCTTGCAATAGTCTCATCAAGATTAAACAAGATCCAAGAAATAACTAGAGAGTTACATCTCTCCCAAGAAGTAAAGTCTGGCGATGTACTAACAGGCATAGGTAATGTTCCGTTAACGAATCCTATCTTGTTTTTAGCCATTAATGTCAACATCATTGATCTCTTCCAATTGTTGTAATTGCTACCATTAAACTTCACTGAAACAAGTTGTATCGAATGTGCATCTGATGGATGTATATAATATGCGCTTGAAGGATCTAGATTTGGTGAAACAATCGGTGTGGTTGTCATGATAACAGATATCAATCAATTAATTGCAACTAAATCTTATCAGGTTATCAACAATCAGATCTGAACATTAATCTACACAAGCACAAAGATAACAAGTTCGAGAAGAAAAATCATATCTCAATTGGACGATATCGGAGATTGTAATGGCCAGAAATCAACAACAAACTGCAGAAGAAAACGACGAACAACTCTCCGATCAAATCAACCGATCAAATCAACGAACAAATCTCCGAGCAAATTGATAACAGGTCACCGGAAAAACAGAAATCGGAACAGAAATTATGAACTCAAAGAGCACGTAGGCTCTGATACCATATTACTTTTGATAAACTAAGCTAATCAGAAGTAAAGGAAGAACAGGAAGAGTATGAAGAAAGCTTCATTGTAAAATTGTATTAAGAGTGTTTTACAAGAGACTAACTATATACATTGCTCTGTACTTCTATATATATACAGCTAATCTAATCTCTAACTAACTTGTCCACCTCAGCAGTCTCTGATTGGTCTATTTGTGTGTGCAGGAATTGGTTTAGAAGCTTGGATGTGATTGGTACATGTGGCAGAAGTAGTGGCACTAGTATTAGTCTCAATACTAATCCAAATGCCACCTGCAGAAACTCCTGAACCAATATCTCACTAAGCAAACATCGAATATTGTAATCAAAACTCACAATTTGAAGCTTGATTGTCTTGCCATCCTGCTCCACAGTCCTAATTTTCTAAAAACAAAATAACCCAATTCAGCTTCACCAAAACAAAAAACACTGCTAATGCTAAAGAACAAAAAGAGTATATTCAATATCAGAAAAAGAGTGAAAAGCTCACAAAATCAACGCCAATAGTGCTGATGTAACTATCAACATAAGAGTCATCCTGAAATCAAAACCCCGCAAATTCAAACAATTAATCAACTCAATTTTAACATAGTTTTACAAAAAAAAAAGTAAAAATTATGCATTTAAAAGGCTAAGTAAAGGGTAAAAAAAAGTTGATAAGTACAGCAAATCTGAGAAGAAGGCATGATTTTCCAACAGAAGAGTCTCCAATCAGCAAGAGCTTGAAGAGATAATCACTACAAGAAAATCAAGAAAACACAAACAAAAAGTTAGCACTTTTAACAAGTAAAACAATGAGAATGTATAAAGTTGGTAATTTTAGCATTTTTATGATCAAGAAAAACTTTAGTATTTTTATGATCAAGAAAAACTTTAGTATTTTTATGATCAAGAACTTACTAATCATTGCTCATGTTTGGTGAATGAGAAACTTAAGGTGTTCTAATATTGTTTGAAGGGGTTAGTTCTTTGTTTGGTTTGCAGGGGAGACATGAAAAGAAAATGAAGGAGAGGGAAGGTATGATTCAAAAGGAAGTCTCCTGCATGTGTCCCAAGCTTTTCCCATTTTTCACTCTTTTCCCCACCGCATTGGGACATTGTTCGCATGCTCCCTCCGTCCTGAATTATTTACGTGACTTTGATTTTTGTGCATATTGCAAATGCATTAATGATAAAGTTTTGTAAATTATTTTTTAAATTCCTTTTCATAAATAAAAATTTTAAATCTAAATATTTATTTAGTTTATATACCCATGATGGGGCCAGATAACTACACAGCATTATCATTAAATAAATTTGCTGGTCAACTGTCTGCATTTATTAGTTGAAAATGTGAGATATAAGCTGTACAATACAACAGCCAACAGGTATGATAATCGACATTCTACTGCGACTTATAAAATGAATGATCCTCCTTCCATCCCATCCAATTCTTAATACTTTTTTGTCATTGACACGTATTTTAAGGTGAATTTTAAGGATAGTTCCATAACTTATTTTTGAAATTATCTTTTTTTGTATAAAAATAGAATTGTTCTATTTTTATACAAAAAAAGAAAATTTCAAAAATAAGTTATAAAACTATTATTAAAATTTATCTTAAAATGCGTGTCAAACACCCTATTTTGAAATGTTAAGAATCCGGTGTGACGGAGGGAGTACTATTCTCCCTTACATTACTTTTGGCTTGTTGCTGTGGATGTTATGTTGGAAATAATGACTACTACAGCAACATAGTGGCAGTTATATATCGTATTTAACATGTCCATGCCAAGCATACAATTAGCGAAACAAAACACGAAGGTAAAACACATGCAAATCAGTAACTGATAGAACAAAGGAAGATAAGAAATCATACCAGAAGCCATAGCTATGCAGGTATCAAATAAGAAATAATCAGCTGAGTCACCAGGCCTTGCAAAGAAGTCCTGATTGTTCTTGAAGAGATAATTGCCTTCACTTACACTGTGTCAGGATGCTGGCAATATTCTTCCAGGATAAAACAGCTCCGAGTTAGATGGTCACAGCAACCAGAAAACTCAACTTCAACTAGCACCTCAGTCGCCAGAAAAACCTACTGGTGGAGTACAGAATATAAAGGGAGAACAGAGTGTATAGAGAGAACAGAGAATGTATGGTGTGGACAGTATATATACAATTAGTAGCTTAGGTCTCTATTTATAGGAGAGGCCAAACGTAACTGATATCACCCAATTAATATTGTAACTCTCATTCCAATTAATTAGAATGAAACGGTTGATTTAATATAATCAAAACGGCTGTAATAGCTGATTTTATATTAAACAAATCGTAACAGTTACGTTATATATATTTATCCACATTATGACTTCCAATTAATAAAATAAACGCTCAGACTCTACTGTCAAAATCACGCAGAAGTTACTGTCAACAAGTCCTGACAGTACCTTTAAAGTAACTGTCAACAGTTTGAACTTGACAGTAAGTTTACTTCTTTGACAGCAACCTTGTTTCTGACAGTAAGTTTTACTTCCTTGACAGCAACCTTGTTCCCGACAGTAAGTTTTACTTCCTTGACAACAACCTTGTTCCTGACAGCAAGTTTTACTTTCCTGACAGCAACTTTGTTTCATGACAGCAAGTTGCTCTCGAGAGTTTACAGGACTTAACAGTCCAACTCTTGACAGCATGTTTATAATATTAAAATAAATCACTAATACATGCAATAAAATTCCTCGCCCAGGTCGCCTCGCGTACGCGAGACGCCGAGACATTCGCCCAAATCGCCCTTCGACCGAGCCGACCCGAGTCGAGACGAGACGTGACGTGGCGTGGCGTGGCGTGCGGCGGCGGCGCGTGTGTGTGTGTGTGTGTGTGCGCGTGGAGCACACAGTAACACCATGCACCATCATACACCTTAGTAGTTGTACACTACCCATGTGTGTGATTCTATATAAAGCCAACAACCCCCCTTATTTATTTCAATGTGGGATAAATACACATTCTCATTTCAAGCTCTTTCAAGCTACTAACTTCAACTCCATTTCTCTATGGGTCTCACTAAGAAAATTACTTAGACCCATATATGAAAATTTAAGTTCCCATATCAAGGAACAATTTCCAATCGTTAAAATCCGGAATTAACATCAAGAACATAAAATAATTATGCCCTAAAAACTCCATTTTCTAACAATCCCCCACAAATCCATACAGAAATGCTTCAAGGTTTTTCATCATGACTTGTTTTTCAGAGTCGGTACCCTTCCGGGTTTGAACCCTCCTAAGTCCCCTACTTCGATGACTACCAGATTCAGATGGAATGTTTCACCTTGAATCTTAATCCGTTTGATGTAATCATGTTCCATAGACGACGACAAATCAAAGGCTATGGTGCCAATCTACGGCTTTGAGACATTAATGGTCTTGTTTCGATCCTGTTCGTCGAATGTTTCAAGGAATAACCCTTCCCTCTAATTGCGACCACACAATTACATTCGCTTAGCTGGGCATCTCCAGAGATGTACTGCTACCATCTCGTCGAATGACTTGACCCCATTCAGAGTTATAATAACTCTTGCTTACTAGCAGTGTCAGTACCTTCTAGGTTTACAGGGGATAGACTCAGATACAAACAGTATCATCTATGTAGCAAAGGTACTACCAATTCATCCTTACAGCTTGTTATTACCACATTGAATACACTTCAAGGGATCTCCTCTCATGTGTATTGGGTTCCCACTGATGATGAACTATGATGGGTTGACAGCCCCATCCCCAACCTTGACTTAAGGACCACTGCAGGTTCCAGTCCTTTAGTTAAAGGATCAGCTATATTATTCTGAGTTCCTATGAACTCTACAGCAATAATCCTATCAGACACTAAACCCCTTATAGACTTTAGTCTAACTTGGATGTGTCTCTTTGTTTTAGCATTATACTTTTTACTGCTAATCTTGTCGATAGTTGTTTTACTATCACAATGAATAGCAAACGCAGGAAGAGGTCTACTTACTACAGGTATTGCGGACATAAGTCCGTGTAACCATTCAGCCTCCGTCCCCGTGGCATCTAGCGCACACAACTCAGCCTCAAAAGTAGACCGAGTTACTATAGTCTGTTTTGTCGACTTCCAGGATATTGCTCCACCTGCTAAAGTGAACACGTATCCAGTCACTCCATTGGAACCAGACTTCTTAGCTATCCAACTTGCATCACTGTACCCTTCAAGTACACCAGGAAATCTCCTATAGTGTAAACTAAGGTACATTGTGCCTTTCAGATATCTAAGTACTCTATCAAGAGCATCCCAATGAGTTCTGTTTGGACAGCTTGTATATCTAGCCAACTTAGACACAGAATATGAAATATCTGGTCTAGTACAGTTAGCAAGATACTGCAAACTCCCTATAATCTGAGAATACCTTAACTGAGACACAGGTACTCCTGAAGTATTCTTGACAAGGGCAACTTTAGGATCATAGGGTGTACTAGCGATTCTACACTGTGAATAACCATATTTCTCAAGTATAGATTTCTCTATATAATGAGACTGCGATAAAGTTATTCCCTCAGCTGACTGAGTCAGCTTGAGACCAAGAATCACACTAGCCTCACCCATATCCTTCATTTCAAAATGCCTTTTCAAGAAAGCTTTCGTCTCGTTAATAATCTCAATATTGGTTCCAAACAGTAATATGTCATCTACATATAGGCACAAGATGACACACTCACTACCTTTAACTTTGGTGTAGACACACTTATCACTATCATTAATATCATAACTGAACGGCACTATAGTTTCATCAAACTTTTTATGCCAATCCCTAGGAGCTTGTTTCAAGCCATAGATGGATTTGATCAACTTACATACTTTCCTTTCGTTACCAGATGCAACAAATCCCTCAGGCTGATCCATATAAATCTCTTCTTCAAGTTCACCATGAAGAAAAGCTGTCTTTACATCCATTTGATGGATGATAAGACCATGTACGGAAGCCAATGCTACTAGCATTCGAATTGTTGTCATTCTAGCTACTGGAGAGTATGTGTCAAAGTAATCAATGCCCTCCTTTTGCTTAAAACCCTTAGCTACCAGTCTAGCTTTGTACTTATCTATTGAGCCGTCAGGGTTCAACTTCCTCTTAAAGATCCATCTGCACCCGATAGTAGAACACCCAGGAGGGAGATCAACTAACTCCCATGTTCCATTAGAAACAATAGAGTCAATTTCACTCTTTACAGCGCCCTTCCAGTGCCTAGACTCTGAAGAATCCATAGCTTGTCGGAAAGTTAAAGGTTCATCCTCGACATTGTAAGTGATAAAATCACTTCCAAAATCCTTGACTACCTTTGCACGCTTACTCCTTCGTGGTTACTCTACCTCCTTAGCAGTAGAGCTACTACTAGGTTCCGCCCCCATATTTGTCATCTTTTCCACATGATCAGGAATAGAACTTGATGTGTGAGTAGGATCTTCATTAGAAGTATCTTGAGGCATACCAGTCTTCATAGGGTAAACATCCTCAAAGAATGTAGCATCACGAAACTCAACTATCGTGTTTGCCACTATACCATCTATGTCAGATTTTAATACTAAAAATCTCATAGCTGTAGTGGTCTCAAGATAGCCTAGAAAGATACAATCAACAGTCTTCGGACCTAGTTTCTTTCTCTTGTGTTCAGGGACAAGTACCTTAGCAAGGCACCCCCACACACGAAGATACTTAAGACTAGTCTTCTTGCTCTTCCATAACTCATAGGGTGTCTTATCCATGTGTTTCAGAGGGACTCTATTCAGAATATGGCAAGCCGTATTCAGAGCTTCTCCTCACATGTATTTAGGCAGCCCAGAGTTAATAAGCATACTATTAATCATATCTTTAAATGTTCTGTTCTTTCGCTCAGCAACCCCATTAGACTTAGGTGTGTATGGTGGGGTAACTTCATGAACTATTCCATTGTTTGCACAAAATTCATTAAAAGCGTTACTCGTATACTCACCACCTCTATCAGATCTCAATCTTTTAAGTACCTTACTAGTTTGTTTTTCTACTTCAGTTTTATATATAATGAATTTACTAAGTGCTTCATCCTTATGTCTAAGTAAATAAACATAACAGTATCTACTACTATCATCTATAAAGGTAATGAAGTATCTAAACTGGTCCTTAGTCAACACACCACCAAATTCACAAATATCAGTGTGTACTAAATCTAACAAGTCTGAATCCCTAACAATATTATGAAAAGGTTTCCTTATTTGTTTAGCAGACACACATACTTGACATTTAGAATTCTTTTCTATAGTGTGTTTTGGAATCAACTCTAAGTTCATCATATTTTTAAGAGCACCAAAATTTAAGTGACCAAGTCTAGCATGCCATAAATCAGAAGATTCAATACAATTAACAGAAGGAGTAATATTATTAATCAACCCACCCAAAACGGGTTCAGCATTTATCACAAATAAACCATTCGACAAGTAACCCTTGCCAAAAAATGTACCAGTATGAATAAGAACTACTTTATTACATTTGAGAGAAACTTCAAAGCCATTAGCTACTAAACAACTACCACTTATTATATTTCTACGCATGTCGGGAACATGATGCACTCTCGTCAGGGATAGAATACGTCCCGAAGGAAACTTCAGGTCCACGTTTCCTATTCCATGTACTTGAGCAGCACTTGCGTTCCCCATCGTCACTGTCAAGCTATGACTCTGTTGATAAGATACAAATAAACTAATGTCAGCACAAATATGCACATTAGCTCCAGTATCAATCAACCATTCATTTGACAGATAAGTGGAAAATAGTACAGGGTTGTAGGTAACATACCGGTCCACGTTGGTTTCAGAAGCCAAAGCCTCACCAACAACCATGTTCGCTACAGGCCCACTTGAGGTTCCAAGTACAGCATTCGCTTGAGCTACACCCTCGGCTTTCTTTGCTTTCTTCGTAGGGCAGTCCTTACTCCAGTGCCCAACCTGCCCACAAGACCAACATGGTTTGTTTGCCTTTGGTTTCTTGGCCTTATCCTTGTCACTCTTAGGTTTATTACTATTACCCTTCTTAGAGACAGCCTTCCTTTTCTGTCCTACAGTAGCTACATTTACCTTCGAACTTCCATGCTCAGTTGGCATCACATGTCCCTGTTTGGACTTGTGTTGTTCTTGTACCGAGATGTCCAGCATAAGGTTGGTCCAGGTGATCTCTCCTTTCTGTCTTTTCAGGGAGAGAGAGAACTCTTCCCAAGACTTTGGGAGCTTTTCAATCACACTCATCACCTTAAACTTTTCGGGGAGGTCCATTTCAGACTCCTTCAAAGCATGCACTATCATCTCGAATTCATGCACTTGCTCAGTCATGGACTTGTTGTCCACCAGCTTGAAATCAAGGAACCTAGCCACAGAATACTTTTCCAGACCTTGTGAGTCAGTATTATGTGTCTGGTCCAGCTTCTCCCATAAGAGTTTTGCGGTGTAGGCATCAGAAGAGTACACATCAAACAATGTGTTGGTTAGAGCAGCCAGAATTGCTGCCCTAGCAACCCCATCCTTCTCAGCCCACTTCCCATAACTCTTAACTGATTCAGCCTTCTCTTGATCCACAACCGGCTTCTCATATTCCACAACAGGCCATAGACCCTTTACAGTCAACCACAACTTCATCCTTTTCTGCCAACGAGAAAAGCCAACGCCCCCATTGAATTTCTCTGGCAAGCCAGTTAATTCAACAGGTTGTGGAAAACTGTAAGTGGTCCAATCAATAACCCCAGCAGATGCAACCGAACTACCACTAGCAGGAATCTCACTCTCGTTAACCATTATGCTAAATACTATATAACGAATTATCTCTTCAAGAATGTTGGAAATAATGACTACTACAGCAACATAGAGGCAGTTATATATCGTATTTAACAAGTCCAGGCCAAGCATACAATTAGCGAAACAAAACACGAAGGTAAAACACATGCAAATCAGTAACTGATAGAACAAAGGAAGATAAGAAATCATACCAGAAGCCATAGCTATGCAGGTATCAAATAAGAAATAATCAGCTGAGTCACCAGGCCTTGCAAAGAAGTCCTGATTGTTCTTGAAGAGATAATTGCCTCCACTTACACTGTGTCAGGATGCTGGCAATATTCTTCCAGGATAAAACAGCTCCGAGTTAGATGGTCACAGCAACCAGAAAACTCAACTTCAACTAGCACCTCAATCGCCAGAAAAACCTACTGGTGGAGTACAGAATATAAATGGAGAACAGAGTGTATAGAGAGAACAGAGAATGTATGGTGTGGACAGTATATATACAATCAGTAGCTTAGGTCTCTATTTATAGGAGAGGCCAAACGTAACTGATATCACCCAATTAATATTGTAACTCTCATTCCAATTAATTAGAATGAAACGGTTGATTTAATATAATCAAAACGGCTGTAACAGCTGATTTTATATTAAACAAATCGTAACAGTTACGTTATATATATTTATCCACATTATGACTTCAAATTAATAGAATAAACGCTCAGACTCTACTGTCAAAATCACGCAGAAGTTACTGTCAACAAGTCCTGACAGTACCTTTAAAGTAACTGTCAACAGTTTGAACTTGACAGTAAGTTTACTTCTTTGACAGCAACCTTGTTTCTGACAGTAAGTTTTACTTCCTTGACAGCAACCTTGTTCCCGACAGTAAGTTTTACTTCCTTGACAGCAACCTTGTTCCTGACAGCAAGTTGCTCTCGAGAGTTTACAGGACTTAACAGTAAGTTGCTCTCGAGAGTTTACAGGACTTAACATTCCAACTCTTGACAGCATGTTTATAATATTAAAATAAATCACTAATACATGCAATAAAATTCCTCGCCCAGGTCGCCTCGCGTACGCGAGACGCCGAGACATTCGCCCAAATCGCCCTTCGACCGAGCCGAGCCGAGTCGAGACGAGACGTGACGGGGCGGGGCGCGTGTGTGTGTGTGTGCGTGGAGCACACAGTAATACCATGCACCATCATACACCTTAGTAGTTGTACACTACCATGTGTGTGATTCTATATAAAGCCAACAATCCCCCTTATTTATTTTAATGTGGGATAAATACACATTCTCATTTCAAGCTCTTTCAAGCTACTAACTTCAACTCCATTTCTCTATGGGTTTCACTAAGAAAATTACTTAGACCCATATATGAAAATTTAAGTTCCCATATCAAGGAACAATTTCCAATCGTTAAAATCCGGAATTAACATCAAGAACATAAAATAATTATGCCCTAAAAACTCCATTTTCTAACATGTTATAGGTTAGAATTTGACATAAGATGATCTGCCAATGATAACATACTTGTTAGGCTTGTTCTTGAACCCATGTCTACTAATTTCATTAAAAAAATACAGAAACACATATAATCTAGTACGGAGTATTACGATATTTGATTTGTACACATGATAAGTATAGCTAGATTTATAGAAGCTTTAAGAAACCATGAAAATTATTGCAGAAATGTAATCTGCAGGGGAGGAACCGGTAGAAGCTAATCTAGAATTAAGCCCCAACTAATTCGAGATATTTTTTTCAAATCTCGATTTTTAATTGAAATATAATAAAAAAATTAATAAAATCTTGATTAATATTCAAAAATTAATAATTTTATTTTAATCCCGACTATATCGAAAATGCTGTTTTGCAACCGAACGTAATACAAGAAGATGTGTATTTTCGAATGCATCAGCCTATGAGAAAGTAATAGAAAAGTTGTATGATTAGATTTAAAAGTTCTTTATGTAATAATTCATCGTTATCTTCATTGTCACAATAGTAATACGGTATGATAAGTTAGTGCTTTTTCACCTTTTTTTCTTTCAATAATTGGGTTGCTATGTATACTTGATGGATGCCTAGCCTTCAATTATGAGTTTCCCGTGGCTATTTTTTTAATAATAAATTATTTATAATCTTTTATAAATTTATAAATAAGTATCTATTCTAATAATTTTCGGAATGAACGATCATCAAATTCATAATTTAGATGATAAAGAATATATCCTTGCACGGAGTACCATTTGAGTTATCCAACTTTACTCAAATGATCTCAACCTATGAATTATGATGACTACTTTATTTGTTTGATAAAATGTGAAATATATACAGGTCCTATTTCACAATAAATGTTTCTTACAACTTATTATATTCCAGCTTTTGTTAAAAAAAATATTTTGATGTGAATATTCGTTATCGTACCGAAATTATTTACCACGATATTATATATCAAAATTCAAAAATAAGTTTGTTTTGAACTACTGCCCGATATTACATTAGGAATCTAAGAAATAATACTGAGAAATGAAAGGAGGATTGCTATTCTATTCACTATGAAATATGAATCATGTGTATATGTCATGAAATGACAACATTGAACTGAAGGTATTGCTAATGCCTCAATTATTCTTCGTTCTTGCATATCTGAATCTCTATATTTCTAGTCTTAGTGAAACAGTACACAAAATGGCCCATTATTTTCCTCAAGCTACTTGGAAAAAAAAATGAATTTTTTGGGGAAAAAAAAAGATATAAGATGTGTCACAAAATCAACTTTTGAATTACAAAAGATGGCAGCAATCTGCTCCCTTCGAAAGTACCAGGTTTCCTATTTGTGGAGCCAACTGTGAACAGTAAAGTGAGTGATCAAGAATTTGATCAGGGGCAAAAAGGCGTGTCTTTGTCATTTTTGTGACTGGGAATTCTGAAATGCCTCAATCTTCCCTCTTGTTTTTTCATGTACCCTTCACATAAAAATGCCATTGAGAACTTATCTTCCACCACTCTATTCACATCATGCACAAATATATCTGTCTCAGCTCCTTCTTCTCTGTTCCGCGCTATCATTCCTGCTGTATAAATGGCACTCATCCTCCCCGGAGCCTCATCGTAGTAGCCAGTTGGCGCGTCAACCATGATCAAGTCCCATTTTGTGTCGTAAACTACATTAGGCAAACCTTTTAAGGCTAGTTGACACATTGAGTACCTAGTTTCACCAATTGCTGTACACTCATTTCCTTTGCCTACTTCCATTAGCCCATCTGCTTGATGAACCTTGCTATCGTATGTAACATGGTACGATTCCAATGTAGGAAACCTGTGCTTAATTTGCGCGATCCAAGACTCGTCTTCTTCTAGGAAAATCGTTCGTCCACCAAAATTAAGTGTAGTCCACATTAGACTGTCATGGCCTAAGCCGAAAACTAGGAAGTTGCAAGGGGACTTTTTCTCAAGAATTCTTGATGTTACTGATATTTCCTTGAGTGTTTGTTGTGGAGTGATGGTTGAGGTTGTGTAATGGATAAGCGCTTTTGATATAGAAGGTGGGATTTTGTTGCAAGTTGGTGAGCAACTTATCGGATTTGCATTTGATATAGTTGTTAGGACTTTTGGTAATGTTTGTGTTACTGGAGATGAAATTTGCTTAGATGATGAGAAGCTTGATCTCAATACAAACAGAAGGAAGAACGCAAAGAAAACACCGATCGCCAGAAGAAACTTATTGTTGACGGGGTACTTAGTCTTTGGCCTCATTTTCGAAAATGGTTAAGTTTTCGATAGACAAAGTCAGGGGAGTTGAGGAAATGGAATATTTGGTTCAAGCGGTGCTGTGGAATATCATATATATGGATTGAAGTTGGAGAATAAAATGAAATGTCTTTGTTATGTGAAGCTTTGGGACGAAGGGATGGACATTTAGAGTAGAATTGAAGACAATGCGAGACAGAGTTGGTGCATCTAGATAGTTGGTAGAGGTTCCTCTAGCTAAGATTGTGACACATATATGTAAGTTTGCTGTGATTACAGTTAAGAGTTTTGTTAAATTTGGTTCAGTTTACATCTACATTGGTTGAATGGTAAGAGAAATCTGAAATAGAACTACAGATTTTTTGAAGTTGGTTATGTGTAAAGATTTGCCACCAAGATGGTAGGGATACTTAGTAAAACCAGTTAGGAAAGAAAGCAAAATGTTGTCTTCCATCTTACATTTTAGAATTAGTAGAATAGAATATCTAGTAAAATATTAGTGTGAATTTATAATCAAATGTAGAATAGAACAATAAATAGTATTTGTGATTTTTAGAAATTAAATTATTAACACTGTAAATCATAAGATAGGAGTACTATTGTATGTTCCTTCTCAACCTGTAAATTCTTTCTATGATCAGCAAGTCCCGTTAATGAAGAGTATGGCGAGCAGCACCAAACGGGAGAAGCACCAAGATCACTATTACCTGTTTGATATGTTTTCTATTAAGATTACGTTGCTACTTTTCTCGATATGGCATAGTTATACTGATTCTCTCGACACAATTTCGCATGTTATATGTAATGTGATCGTCTTTCTTCCTAATAAATGTCACTCAGTTATTTATATTCCTTAACCATTAAAGGAAGTGTTTCCCTGTGGCTAGCAGTATGGGTTTTATCTATGTTGTGGTAGTGCTGGCGGCTAATGGACTATAACTTCCTCAGTTTTATGTTCGCAGGAACCTTCTTATAGAAGAACGAAGCTCCAACAACTGATGAGCTGATCCTTTGAGCCCTGTTTCCTCGAGTGTGCTTATCTGTTCTACTTAAGCTTCATTCCCTTGCTTGCTAAGTAGATAGCAATAGCTTTATATTTGTTCGAAGTAAAGATCAAGAGTATACCGGAAATCAAAATTATAAGAACAAAAATATCGAAAATGTGTTCGAGGCACATGAAAACCTCGCTATCCTTAAAACAGATAAGTCCCTTCCGTGTGGTGTTTGAAGGTGTGTTGACTTCCGTCTCCCAGGATACAACGAACAAAGGTGATCTCAAGCAGGGACGGAAGTAAGGGGTGGCGTGTGGGGCCGGCCGCCACCCCAAAACCTCGTATAATCATGAAATTAGTAGTAAAATTCATGAAAAAAATTCAAATATTCACATTTTTAATGTTAAAATATTGTAAATTTTTGATTTTGCCCCCTCAAATTTATATAAATTTTAAGAATATAGTGATACAATTTTTGATACTTATCATAATTTTGAATTTTAATGCTTGAATTTAAGTATATCCTTAAATCAAAAAATTTTAGTAATAATTTTTTATTTTTGATAATAACAAATTATTTAAATAAATTAGTTATTAAAAGGAAAAATAATATTCGCCCCCGCGAACCGGATTTTCTAGCTCCGTCACTGATCTCAAGCACTTAAAGACCCGCCTTCTACGAACCAAACAAATACAGCGCTTCTATCTCACAGAACATTGATCCTAGAACTCTAAGAAGAATGCAAGAACCAAAGAGAGTCTATATATTTTGGTCTCTCAAATATTGATGCCCAAGGACTCCATATATAGGAGTGAAAAACTGTAACTTACAAGGCTAATCAATTTTGTAACCTCCACCCCCATAATGAACTAATCAATATAATTTCATTAAAATAGGAGTTACAAAATCATTAGTATAGGAGTTACAAAATCAACAAATAAAATGCACTAAATTTTTATTCAAAAATAGTTAATTGTCTAACAATCCCCTACATGAATAAAAATTGATAGTGAAAACGACTCTAAGACACGGAGATAAAGCGCATGGTAGAAACCAGCATAGGATAGGTAGGCATACACCCTTGAACCTTCCCTTGTAAGAACATATTTAAATTTCTAGAATTTCAGTAGTCGCGTTGACCTTGAACTGCTCTTCTGTATTGCGAAATGATGATACATCCCCCACTAGAGTCTTTCCCTATATTTGTTCAGTTCTCACTATTAAGCCCATTTTGGTCCTGAGCTTTAGCCTGGTTCTGTGAGTTTTTCCCAGAATTAATCCCATAATTCCTTCTTGAAGCGACCCCACTTCACTCACATAGGTAATCTCTTGAACAATACAAAAGTATTATTTGTTCGACATATCGACACATAAGGATCATTAAAAGTATTGCTTAGCCTTATCCAAATTTTATCACTATTTTTCATCATAGGAATGGACCCGGGAGTAAAACCCCCACAGTGATCTCACTAAGTCTTTACAGTTAGGTTGTCCCATTGAACCAAGATCTTGGGATCTCCAGTCAACAAGGTTGGGTTTCCTTTGTACCGACTTTTATTATGGGCTTTAGTCCCATTCCTTTCGATGATTTCACAACTAACTCTCTTGTTAATCATTTGGTTAGCGGATCCGCCCTGTTATCTTTTGACTTAATATAGTCAATAGAGAGAACTACAATTGAGAGTAATTATGTAACTGAATTTGTCGATGACAAAGATGTATCGACATTCCATTAAAATTACTTGAAATGTAGTCGTGCATCTTCATTTGGACATATTTCACATTTCGGTAATCACTTTACCAATCATCAGCCAAGGCTTCAATTCGTTATTGACATTACCAATTTTTAGCGTCCCAAAAATTTGTAACTTTAATTTATCTTATTATCAAGTTTAAGCGTCCCTAAACTGACAATAATTATTCACCTAACTACCAAATTTGAGCGTCCTCAAAATGGCAGCTATTATTTATTATGAAACCATAGCACTTCGCAACAATATCAGGATTGTATATGCCATTTACTGTGTTTATATTGTTTCACTCAACATAATCACCGAATCACAGACTTTCTACTTTTGCCTTAGCAACGAAACCCTAAGGTTATCTCATGATTTCTTTCAAATCCTTATTCAGAAAGACTGTCTCAATGTTCATTGATGTACTTCAAATTTTGCAATGTCGACAATTTAAGTAACATCTTGATGAACCATACTCTTGTTACTCAAGAATAATCAAAAAATACATTAAGTCTTTACTTTTGACTAAAATCTTTAATTATAAGTCTGACCTTTTACTTTTCTTTGATCCATATATTCTTTCGAATTAGAAATGACTAGACGATAGCCCGTGCGAAGCACGGGTCGAAATAATTTATTAAAATTGATCATTTTTATTAAATTTTATAGGAAATATTTTATTTATCATTAAAAATACTATAAAAATGATAAAAGTACAAAAGAAAATTACGATATTTATGGAACTCAGTAGTTTATAAAAAAAAAATTGTAATTACATCAAAATTCCAATATTTCTAGGAGACACAAATCTAGAAGTAAGTATCATTAAAACGTGATTTCACTTACAAATAAGATATTAGATGATAAGGGCCCGAGAAAATTTAATTAAATTGATCATTAATTTATTATAAAAAATTACGTTATTTACAAAGAATTTGCTTATTAATAATGGTCATTTTATATATTATTATTTAAGTTTATTTAAGAAAATCGAGAAAAAAAACTAAATGATTCCGATATATACGCTAAAATGTACATGATTATGATAAATACGTTATTTGTGAACTGAATAGAGTTATAATAAAAATTATAATTATAATAGTATTAACAATTTATTATTTTAATAAAAAATAATATAGAATCCTTAGAGAAATAGGAATCTTATGGGTGGAACCAATTTTTGGTACCGAAGTACCATTAAAAATGTATTTCGTTTGTTATAGATAAGTATGTCACCGTAGATTAACATTTGTATTCGTAGTCTTTTTTTATTAAGTTATAATAAAAAAAATTATAATTGTAATATAATTTATTTATTTATTTTATAAAATAACATAGAATTCTAGAGAAAATAGGAGTTTTGGGGTGAAACCAAAATACGGTACGAACCAAATTTGGTATAAAATAGTACATTAAAAAGGGGTTTTGTTATTAATACACGTTATAGATATAGATTTATTTATTATTTATTTAAGATTATATTTTAAACAATCAAGAAAACATAACATACATGGTTCTGGTTCTAATATATACGTTATTCGTACAATTCAGTAATATTATAGTAAAAGAATTATAACTATAACAAAATTCCAAACAATTGTTTTAGAAAATAATATGAATTTTAGGGGAGTAGGAATCAGTGATGAAATAAGGGTGAAACCAAATTTGTTACGAAAATATCATTAAACAAAAATTTATTAATAAAGGTTATAGATTCGTTAGTGTTTTATCAAATGTTATACGATCTGGCTACGTATTCGTTGGTGTTTTACCCTCTATTTGTTGGTGATTTTTTATCGTTGGTTTTTTCAAGTTAAAAAAATTATAAACAAAAGAATTATAATCATCATAAGAACTCTATTTTTAACTCTTTTTAAAGGAACATAGTATTCTAGGGGAAATATGACTTTTTCAAAAAAATTACAAATAGAAGAATTATAATTATAATAGGATAAAAATTACAAAAAGAATTATAATTATAATAGGATTTCTATTTTTATTTTATTTTTAAAAAAAACAACATAGAATTCTAGGGAAAATAGGAATTTAGGGGTAAAACCAAAATATAGTGCGAACCAAAAACGGGTGAAACCAAAATATAGTGCGAACCAAATTTTAGGTACGTTTAAAAGAGGGTTTCACTTATTAATAAAGGTTATAGATTCGTTTGGGTCCCAATGGCATCTATCTCGCAAGAAGATCCAAATGTTATTAAACACGATTCTGTCACAAATGATCATCTCTCTATTTCGTAACATCCTTTTTCTCGTTGGATCATCAGAGAATTCGCATAGCTTCTCCCACACTTTGAGTTCTACCTTTAAGCGAATTTTCAGACAATTTAGGGCTCAGAAAATTTTCCAAGTCTTTTGCTCTTTCTAGGTTTAACCTCATTCCATCCAATAACTCATAAGTTTATTCGGATAAATTTTAATTACAGATTTACAAGGAACTACTAGCTCATCAAAGAAGCATTCCTAGATTCCGTAATTGCATTTTAATGATCTCACAAATTAGATTCATCATCATTAGACTCAAATTTTGTCTATATATCCATCCCAAATGCCTCATTTGGTTTTGGATCTCTTTATACCTTAGTAGGTATTGGTATCATGACATCTTCAAGATACCCCCACATTTCGAATATTTCTAAGAAATTCAAAATGCATTCCAAAACTAATAGGAACTAATTATTTTCTTTCATGGTATCTTGTTTAAGGAATGATTAGTCTCTTCATAACTAATATCCTCATATTCAGTGATAGTCTCAACTGATCGCAATTTTTTTTTTCGCATCTCCCGCTAGAATGCAACTCATGCCTGCAGCTACTCCATTCATCTAATGCGAGTAAAGTGCGGTGACCTCACAAAATTTACCCAATGAACATTCATCACCAAAGTTACTAATTACCATCTTAATTTTCTGTATTAAGTTGGTTTTCAACCTCAAGCTTATAGAATATTTCTTTTCTATAGTGCTTCATTTTCTACTCTTTAACGAGTACATATAATCAATGTATTACTATAAAGTAATCACACAACTTGTTACCACCTCACACTAGAGTAAGTTTCACATCGTTCATTAAAAACCTTTCAGGTTTTAATATCATGTTCAAAGAAATTTCCTGTTCTTGAAAAATTCAACTATTGAATATTTTTTTTAAAATTTATTTTCTCCCAAATTTCAATTTGGTTCACAAGAGAACCTAGTTTTCTGGCTCACCAACTGGTACAACCAGAAGAGGCCCAAGGAAGAATTTCTGAAAAACCCACATTTAGTGATCTTTGATCAACTAATCATTAGGGTTTAACAATATTCAGGATTTCTTCAAATTTCAGCATATAGAGCTGACCGCAATGCCGTATTAGGTATCACACGTATCACCATAATAGGCTCGTGTGTCATTGTCGCAACAGACCGACACCAACATGAGATATAATAATTTTTCCAGAGGAACGAATCCAGTTGAAAAAAGATAAATCTCATGCCGACCCACAACCTGTACTCCAAAGGTACAAGATTCGTTAAGTTTTTAATGTTTCGAACCATTCAACCAAGATTGATCTAATAATTAAGCTAATAAGTTTGTAATTAAAATCATTACTTAATTTGTACAACCGTCACAATGAAAAAAGAAAATCTTAATAAGAATCTTTTTAAGCACATGGATCGAAGCAGTGAAGTTATCTAGCATATTGACCAATCATAATATCACTCAAATAAGATAGCAAATTAATGCATAAGTGTACAAACCAATTCAACCATATTTTAAACTTTCAAAATAAGACTAGAGACATGCAGATGACTTCACTCAAGTCATATCAATATTATTTTACTAGTGGCTTGAAAAATAAGAATACATGTCAAATTAGACATGATATGCATGCATTCAGTCAACCCACTAGCATATAAAAATCTGAACACCACCACATAGGACCGAGCGGAGGGAAAAAAATAATAACCAACATATTCATTCATACAACATGTCAGATATATGTTGCAAGTCCATAAAAAAAATAGTCACATAAATAGTGACAAACATGCAGGAGAGTTGCCGATTACATCCATGTTAACATTTAAGTTAAAGAAATAAAGTAATCAAGAACTCGTCAGGAAGCATTTCAATAAAATGAGCAGATCATGGCAACGAACAAAGACTAGCACATAGTCCACAAGTTTCTGGTAAAAAACTACTTAGGAATCGGCTAAACATCTCATATGGAGACTCCGAATAGAGACTACAAAATATATAACCAGGAAGTTTATGAAGGAAGGAAAAAAAAAATCATTTCCTTTTAAAAAAAATAATAAATGAGATTTAGCAAATTTCATAAGAAGAAAAAAAAGAAACTGATAACATAATATCATACAAGTCCACAAATGTAGGAATTAATGACAGCGCATATAAACATTTGTAAATTTAAAATCGTTACAAAATTATTAAAAAGATAGCTGGCTCAACGCATGTTCAAAACTACAGTTACAAAATCAAGTAACCATGACATAATGCATATCCTAGCAGGAAGAGACATATAGTCTTACATGACAGAGACAAACGTCAGAAGGCAAATACACATAAAATTTTAAAAACACATTAAAACCATTGCTCAAAAAATCTGCTCAAAATTATAAGAACAAAAATACCGAAAATGTGTTCGAGGCACGTGAAAACCACGCTATCCTTAAAATAGATAAGCTCCTTCCGTGTGGTGCTTGAAGGTGTGTTGGCTTCCGTCTCCCAGGATACAACGAACAAAGGTGATCTCAAGCACTTAAAGACCCGCCTTCTACGAACCAAACAAATACAGCGCTTCTATCTCACAGAACATTGATCCTAGAACTCTAAGAAGAATGCAAGAACCAAAGGAGAGTCTATATATTTTGGTCTCTCAAATATTGATGCCCAAGGACTCCTTATAAAGGAGCGAAAAACTGTAACTTAGAAGGCTAATCAATTTTGTAACCTCCACCCCCATAATGAACTAATCAATATAATTACATTAAAATAGGAGTTACAAAATCATTAGTATAGGAGTTACAAAATCAACAAATAAAATGCACTAAATTTTTATTCAAAAATAGTCAATTGTCTAACAATATTTTCCCGATACAATGCAGTCATTGCAATATGTACCCCTAAGATACTTGATTGCAGTATTGATCATTTGATATTCTACCGCAAGAACCTCTTGTCAGTATATTTCAGAGATTCGTCGGTGTTTTTTTTTCATTAAGTTAGCTTGACAGTACTGCACTCAGCTTCATTGTGAAACACTGTATACTTAGTCGATCAAAATTTGTAAAACTAGTAACTTCATCTCTATGAACAATGGAAGCTTGACAGAGAAATTCAGAGAGATGAGAGAGAGAGAGAGAGATGTAAAATATGAATTGTATTCTATTGATTAGTTACAGAATGTACAGAGTGTTTAACTTAAGTAGTAAAGCCAAGAAATACAGTTGGCGGGAAAGTTTGTTACAGAATATTTACAAGAATAGAAAAACTAATATGAATATCCAGCCTGTCATGTTGACATGACAATCCAGCTGTCACGTTATATCTCCAACAAAATTTATTTCAGAATTTTCTGATTTTATAGTCTAAAGTAAGTGTACAAAATATTATTTCATGGAATTCAAATTTAAATTTCGGATGATCTTTTGGTATCTCCGATCATGGATGATGGATTCACAAATTTATAAATGTAACTAATTGTAGATTTATAATTTTAGTCTTGATATTGGAGCAGGTACTACATTGTCATTGGCTTTCTTGCTAAGACAGCAAGTTGTGCAGCATCTGTAATCTGCTTTGCTAAAATAGATACTTGCTCCAACGTACGAACTTAAGAAAAAATATTTCTACATTTTGCAGAATTAGTTCGCAAAACTTATATGTTATATCCAGATTATACCTGTTGATCATCATGAATTTTTTAAACTATGAAGAAATACAAAACTGGCTCCAACAAGCTCTTCAAACACCAAAAGATGTAAATTCTAGGAAAACATGTTGATAATCGCTTATTTTTAATATGCCATTTTTTTTGGTATAGTCACAAAAATACCCAATTTTTTGAAAGTATATTAAAAAATACTACCTAAAGTTGCAGATCATGTTGTAAATGTTGCAGACCAAGTTGCAAATGTTGCATTTGGGATTGCAAACAAGGTTGCAAAGGTTGTAACCGTATTTTTGAAAAAAGCCCTTTTTTATATTCACCAAAATATGTATTAACACGACGGGAAAGGCAATGTGACATTCGTGAATTAATCGATCAAAACAGGAAGTAGATATCTTTAAATGTCTTCTCCGACAACGTGCAACAAAAGAGTCGGAGGTTATTTAAACACAAGACGGTGTTATTGGGCGCATACAAACTGCAAGAAGACTAAGAGGGTGTTTGGGATTGCTTAAAATAAGTTACTTTTGACTTAATGGAGGTATTTTTAACTTAAAGGAGAAAGTAAAGTTGTTTACTTTAAGTTGAATGAAAGTGTTTGGGTAATTTTACTTAAAGTTAAATAGGGATTTAATAATTTTGACTTAAAGTGAAATTTGACTTAAAAAAATTTTAAATTCATGATATTTAAGCTTTACAAGAATTGTGAAAAAAAAAAAAAAAAAAAAACTCCATAAGTCATAAGTCATAAGTCAAAAGTACCTAAATGGAACTTATGACTTAAAGCAGTTTTTTAACTTAAAGCGGGCTTAAAGCCCATGTTGCCAAATGATTCATTTTCTACTTAAAACCGGCTTTTGCTTAAAGCCATGTTGCCCAAACGGGCTCTAAGTGCTTGTACGAAGCAGGATGGACGAGAGAGAAGACACTATATTTAGAAGGAGTGACGCATTAACCGAAAGTGTAATGGTGAAAGAGAATCTGAAAGGTGAAACATGAAACAAAAGAAATTGATTTGAAATTATGACTGTTGAAGAGTAGAAGATCTATTGTAGAAACCTTCGTATGACATCTTAAGACTCAATATATACCGGTTAATTAACATAACATCAGAACTCGGTGTCATGGCGGAGTGTTAAAGAATGCCGACACCTTAAAATTTTGGATGAACTTATTACTTAACATCTATCTATTTCTAATTTAAATCTTCCATTTTACTAAATAAAAGAAACAAAACACCTCACGAGTAACATATTAAAATAAATACATATACATAAGCCATCAACCAGTATATAACAAACCACAAAGATTACTAATTTTAATAAGCAACACAATTAATTCTAGTAAACCTGAAATAAACATAATACAGGTAGGCACTAGTAGCACCATCAAGTTCTTCCTCCTAAACATGAAGCAGAAAACAAGCACAGACTGCTTCCTGATCACACTTCACTTGTCATGTCGGGTTTGTTTTTTCTTCTGCAGGTTTTGTTAACCTGCAAAAGTTTAGATGAAGAATATCAGCTACGACCGCACAAGTTTTTATAAGTATTTTCATTTTCTGGATACTAAACATGCACATGAAAAAATTTAATATGACTTCTAATACCATGTCTGTTTTATTTCTAAAGCTAAATTAATGAAGGTTAGAACATTAACAAACAGAGTACTATAATCAAATTATTAGCTACAAAAATAAAATTTTGCAAGAAGAGTAAAATCAGTGTTTCTTAGTTCTTACCAGCCATCGTGCCATTCTAGGTATTGCCCGCACCAAAAATGGAATTGCCAAGGCAAGAAACAAGAAACTCTTTGCAATTTGGCCTTGTACCTGGCCAACACTCCCCATCCCATATGCAGCCGAAACTGAATATATCGCTATCCGAAGCTCTCGTTGTAATGGAAAACCATTAGTAAGGTACTCGAGCATGGTACATGATGCCGAAAAACCAAGGGTAAGTATAATTACATATAAGTCTTTGAGAGGACGTTCTGTAATGTGATCAGGGACTTCTGTTCCTTTCTCAAAAGTGAGAGTAAATATGAGACCAGCGACTACTAGTAATGCGCTCCGTGCATCACTAGCAGAATCTCTTTTTGGTTGAAAGCTAACAAATCGAAGCACATCTTTTTTCATTTCTGCCTCCTGGTTATTCATTTCTACTTGCATGATTTAAACTTTGGTTGCACAACTAACGACCTTACTTGAATAGGAACTGTTCTATAGGCTCGTACCTCTGAATACTTGATTTCTAAACTTTGGTTGCACAACTAGGGTTCCACTGTTCTGTTTGTTGATACTGGACTCTTCTTAAATATATGTAAACTGTTGGATTGTACAAGACCTGTTGGAATTTTCGTTCAATCCTGTTGGAAATTTCGTTCAATCCTGTTGGAATTTTCGTCCAAGTATACGTAAACAACATAGCTACTCGAGTTATTATCATTTGTAAAATGAAATCTAATAGTCAAGTCAAGTAGGCATCGAAACAAATCTGACTAGTCCAATTAAATAACGATAAGGGCCATAAGGCCAGACAAAGGCCACGTCACCTTAATTTTGGGTAAATAATTTAGAACTAGCCTAAAAGTCACGAACCGTATAAATACTGAAATATTTTTTTTGTGAATGTAGATATATATTAAAATAATTCTGTAATTAGAAACGGATAATATTTTGGTTTTTTTAAATTTTTAGAATAATTTTTTAATATTGCATTGTTATGAACCATATATTTTATAATTTAAATAAAATTATTTAAATTTGAATAAATATTTATACAATAATAATAACATGATCATTTTTAATTTTTAATTGGTAAAATATTAAGAGAATAAAGTTCCTGAGATTACCTCAGGAACTTTACCTGAGGCACTAGTGTATTTTCATGTAAAATAATAATGGTATTTTTGTAAATGCATATAATTATCTGTAATTACAATAATGTCCTTGTGTATTTGTATGTAAACTTTTTTAATCTCAGGAAAATTTACCTGAGGTTACCTCAGGAACCTTAATCTCAAATATTAATTTATATTTTGAATTTTTGATCGTGTGAGCTAATCAACTTTATCAAATTGAATAATAGAAAATAATAGAAAATTATTTTATCATAATTCTCCATGTACAACATGAGCGTATGTAAATTAATTTGATTTTAGAATACCTTTAATAAAATAATGAATGGTTGGATAAAATAATTATTGGTTATATTTTTAAAAATAAAATATTATTATTATTGAAATTATTAAAAATAATATATATTATTTAAATATGGTAATAGATGAGGTGAAATTTTATTATGGTTTAATAAATATAATCAATATGATGATTTTAACTATAATTTATCTAACATATTAATTGGCGTGAAGAAAATTTTACATAATTTTTATTTATGGAATGGCTGTAGTTCTAACTAAAAAATTTTCTATCATTAGAGAGGTTCTTAAGTTGCCACTCTATGAATTTTTTCACTCAATACTTTACTAGACTAATGTATCTTATAAATTGTAATTTTCTTATGAATTAAATAAGATATTCCTCTTCTATTTGTTCATCAGTTTCGACACATGCTGAAATAGAAAAATTATCTAACTTTGAAGAATGGAGATAAATTTCAGTTTACATTTTGAGTTACTAAAAAAAAATTGTTGGTATGAAAACGATCCTCAATGCCAAATACTGGAAAATTGGATAATACTCTTTTTTTCGAGCTATTGGATAATACTATATTCTCTGCTACTATATTATCGAGGAAAGCAATTGAAAAAACTCTTCCTCCTAGAACCTCCATTACAGGTATCTTATAAAGTGCTATGTTTGTGCAAGTAAATTTATTGCTAATAGGTCATATACTCCAATTTAATTAAGTAATAATTCATATAAGCGTGATTTTGGTGCAGGCAATGTTAAAACAACAGAAGAAGTGGATGACTTCCAAAAAAAACTTTGAAGTTAATTTGATTATCTCAAATTTTGATATGAATACACATGGAGTGATAATTACAATGTCTTAACCATGATTGGAAGTCAGTCAAGCATGTGTACCTGAAAATGTGTACCTGAAAATGAAAAGAAGAAAGTGGAAGGTTTCTTCAAAAAAAAAAAAAAAAGTGGAAGGTTAGAATCATTTTTTTAAGTGGAAAACCAAGATTCTCCAAAGGCCGGGATAAGTTTGTAAATTAGAACAAGTTTGTTTTGAATGACAAACTACATTTTGTAATGAAGGAGGAGGACAATGTACTTTCATTTGTTGTTCATCGTTTATGAATTGAGCCATTTGTCAATGACCTTTCAGCTACGTTTTGGAGCTATTATTAGTAGAACGTGGATTTTTCCTATTATTAATTTCTAAAATGCTTCAATGACTTTTCAGCAAAATTTTTATGTTGTTACAGTTTTTATGATGTTCTCATTTCAAAATAAATGATAATTTTATAATTTAGTTGACCAATTTTGAGGTTAGTAATTAAAATTCTATAATTTTCTTCATCTTTCTAAGTACAATATTGTCAATCTCTGTCTTCGACCTGATTGCTATACTCTGTTAATTATAAATTAAATTTTAATATTATTTAATCATTAAAATTTTATAACAAATAAGATGAATCGATGTACGTTCGCATAACACAGTCAAAAAAGACTAGTACTAAAAATAACAGCAAATAAAGTCAAGTAGTCTAAAATGTTCAAAATACGTGGCAATGGTCCTAAATCAAATGAGCGGACTAAATGTTTAGAAATGTCTTTTATCTATGATGTTTATGATTACGGGGTGTTTAGTAAAATTTATTTTTCAGAATAATTTAACTTATTTTAAGTTGAAAAATAAGATTTCTAACTTTTCAATTTATTTTCCAACTTATTTTTGCAAATTATTGAATTTTAAACATACATTAAATACTTATGTAAAAAAACTTATCAAAATATAAAATTTTTACCTGAAAATAAGTTCATAAATCCGTATTATAAGTCCAACCAAACGGACACTACACCTGTTGTTCGACTTAATTATGTCAAAGTCTCTTCTTATAATATTATTTTGTTCTACATTAATTTCCTATAGAGAAGGTTTATTTTGTAAAAGTTGGACTGATTTTTTCTTCGTGAAGAGATTCCAAATATTTATTTGCACGACTAATGACTATAAAACGAAAAGAAAATGACTAATGACTTATTATCCCTTAAAACATTTATGCCTTAAAACATTTATGAGAATAAAGTTCCTGAGATTACCTCAAGAACTTTACTTAAGGCACTAATGTATTTTTATATAAAATAGTAATGGCATTTTTGTAAATGCATATAATCTTCTGTAATTACAATAATGTCCTTGTGTATTTGTATGTAATTTTTTTTAATCTCAGAAAAAATTACCTAAGGTTACCTCAGGAACCTTAGGGGTCGTTTGGGAAATCTTATTTTTGAGAAATAAGTTACTTATTTTGGAAAAAAGTTAGGAAATATGTACTTTTTTCTGAAATAAGTAACTTATTTTTGCAAGATAACGAATATTGAACTCCCCATACACATTTTTCTCTAAAAAAAAAGTATGTAAATACAAAATTTTTCCGAAATAAGTTACTTATAAGTTGGGCAGCGGATTTGCCAAACTGGCCCTTAATCTCAACATTTATTTTGCAAATAAATATGCAACGAAAATGACATATTTACCTATTTAAGATGACATATTTATCTTTTGGGACGTGGTTGGAACTGTTTTAAGATGACATATTTTCTTTATCTTAAGGGATTCGTGAAAATGACTAATGACTATAAAACGAAAAGAAAATATTTATTTGCATATTCTAAGATCTAATTTTTTATTCATAATGTTAGAATGCCTTGACTACTATTCCTCCGGCGGCACCACCTACCACCACCTACCCACATCTACCACACCTAACCCACCTACCACACCTAACCCCTTAGATTTTGTCTATAAATAAGAAATGCATGTAAGCATTTGAAATCATCTGAGGCATCTGAAAATCTGTGTAATCTGTTTATCATCAAGATCAATATAAATTATTTCTCTTCTGCATATAATCTTTCTTGCTTCCGTTATAACAAATTGGTATCAGAGCTTTGGTTGAAGCTGCTGCAAAATTTTTGCCGGAATTTTTAAAGCTCGCCGGAATTTTGCCGGAGTTACTGTTCATCGCCGGAGAAGACGACATTGTTCAGGCGGAGTTACTGTTCATCACCGGAGAAGACGACACTGTTCATCATCGGAGAAGAAGGTAATGTTCATACGGTACTGTTCATACGTCACTGTTCATATGGTACTGTTCACGAGTACTATTCACGGGCACTGTTCACAGGTACTGTTCAGGGGGCACTGTTCACAGGTACTGTTCATCAGGAACTGTTCATGGGTACTATTCACTGGTACTGTTCACATATACGGTTCTTGCAGAAAGATGTCTGGTGGTCTTAACATTAAGGTCGACAAATTTACTGGGAGAAATAGTTTCAGTCTGTGGCAAATCAGGATGTGTGCCTTGTTAAAGCAATAAGGGCTCTGGGCGCCATTGAACACAAAAACGGCAGCTTCTGGAAGCGCTGAGATGGCCATTCTGGAAGAAAAGACACATTCAACAATTCTGTTGTGTCTTGCAGATGATATTATTACTGAAATCGCGGAGGAGGATACCGCGTCTGGTATGTGGTTGAAGCTTGAAAGTCTCTACATGACGAAGTCTTTAACAAACAAGTTGTTGCTGAAGCAACGTCTGTTCAGTCTGCGAATGCAGGAAGGTATGCCTCTTTGAGATCAATTAGATCAATTAAACACAATTTTATTAGAATTGCGTAATATTGATGTTAAAGTTGAAGATGAGGATGCTGCTTTGATTCTGTTAGTTTCTTTACCATTATCGTACGAGAACTTTGTGCAATCGTTTATTGTTGGTAAAGATAATATTTCTCTAGATGAGGTTAGATCTGCTCTCCATACTAGAGAGCTACGCCATAAAGCGGGTAGTACAGGTGCAGATAAACATGCTACTGGGTTGGTAGCTAGCGGGAGTAATGGACATGGAAAGTCGGGGAAGAAATCAGTTCCTAAGGGTCCAAAACCTAATGATATCTGTAATTACTGTAAAGAGAAGGGACACTGGAAATCTGACTGTCCCAAAAAAAGAAGCAACAAGATAAATTGACAGATACTGTTGGTATAGCCGATGATACTTCTGAAGAAGATATTGCTCTTGTTGCTGCTGATCACATGCATCACTCTGTTGTGTGGATCCTTGATTCTGGAGCGTCTTATCATATATGTCCGTGCAGGGAGTGGTTTACAACCTACGAGCGAGTAGACGGTGGCAAGATTTCTATGGCTAACAGTTTTGATTGTGAGACGGTTGGAATAGGCTCGATTAAAATTTGGATACATGATGGTAAATTCTGCATATTGAATAATGTTAGGCATGTTCCACTTATGACAAAGAATCTGATATCTTTGAGTATGTTAGACAGCAAGGGTTTCAGTTTTCAAGGTGAATGTGGAGTTATACATGTCTGCAAGGGTTCTAATGTGGTTCTGAAAGGTGTTAAACGTGGTACCTTGTATCTTCTTCAAGGTTCTACGTTATCAGGTTCTGTTGCTGTCGCGTCCTCGGAGAAGATTAAGAGGCTGCGAACTGATAATGGTCTGGAATTTTGCTCATCTGAGTTTGATGAGTTCTGTAAGAATGAAGGGATTTCTAGGCATCATACAGTCAGAGATACACCGCAGCAGAATGGTGTAACAGAGCGTATGAATCAGATACTTCTGGAGAGAGCTAGGTGCATGCTCTCTAATGATGGACTAACTAGAAGATTCTGGGCAGAGATGGTTAGTACAGCGTGTTATTTGATTAATTGTGGACCTCACACAGAAAGTGGTGGTGTTGAGAAACAGGTGGAGCAGGAAGTCACTTAAGATGAGAGTGAACCAAAACAAGAAGTTCAACAACCACAGTCAGAATCAGAATCATCATTACCAGTAGTAATGTTTAACCGTACTGTGAAGTCTATGATTGTTTCAGAAAGTGGTGGTGTTGAGAAACAGGTGGAGCAGGAAGTCACTCAAGATGAGAGTGAACCACAACAAGAAGTTCAACAACCACAATCAGAATCAGAATCATCAGTACTAGTAGTAAATCAGCACAATTTGGTCAGACACACTTCCATCAGGGTGCTACTAGCGATAGTTGCACATCAGAATCTGGAGTTTGAACAACTCGATGTGAAGAACAAGTCTGATATTCAGAAGTTGAAAGGTCTCCTCAGTGCTGAGTTCGAAATGAAAGATTTGGGTGCGGCTCGGAAAATTCTGGGAATGGAGATTTATAGGGATAGAAGCAAAAAAAAAAGCTCTTCTTATCACAGAAGGGATGCATTCAGAAGATTTTGTCAAGGTTTGGCATGTCTACAGCAAAGCCCATAGATACTCCTAGTGCTGCAAATGTACATCTGTCTGTCGCTTTTGCACCTAAGTCTGTTGAGGAAAAAGAGTACATGTCTCGAGTTCCCTATGCTAGTGCAGTAGGAAGCTTGATGTATGCAATGGTCTGCACTAGACCCGATCTTGCACAGTCTGTCAGTGTTGTTAGTAGATTCATTGGTGATCCAGGCAAGGAGCACTGGCAAGCTGTGAAGAGGGTATTTCGGTACTTAAAAGGTACGTCTGATGTTGGTCTCATTTATGGAGGTGATACTGAGTGTTTGGTAACAGGGTTTTCAGACTCTGATTATGCTGGAGATGTTGACAAAAGAAGATCTATGACTGGTTATACTTTCACTCTGGGTGGTTCGATTGTCAATTGGAAAGCTACTCTGCAACCTACAGTGACTTTGTCTACTACAGAAGCAGTGTACATGGCATTGACAGAAGCCGCAAAAGAAGGAATCTGGTTGAAAGAATTTGGTCAGCAATCTGGGTCTACATCATGATCAGGCTAAGGTATTTTGTGACAGTCTCAGTGCAATCTGTTTAGCAAAGGATCAAGTCCATCATGAGCGGACTAAGCACATAGATGTGATATATCATTTTCTAAGAAGTGTAAAGAGAATCAAGGTGATCAAAGTGGGTATTGCTGATAACCCAGCTGATATGCTTACCAAACTGGTTCCACATAGCAAGTTTCAACATTGTTTGAACTTGCTAAATGTTCGGAGTTACTTACTGCCCTTTTGAGGGCAAAATCTGAAGCAGAAGAGTTTTTTTTTGTCTGGTACATCTGTTATCTGTTTTTGTGAGAGGATTCAAGTCAAGGTGGAGATCTGTTATCTGGTACATCTGGCATTATTATGATGCATCTGGTACATCTATTATCTGTTTTTGTGAGAGGATTCAAGTCAAGGTGAAGATCTATTATATGGTACATCTGACATTATTATGATGCATCTAGTACATCTCTTATCTGTTTTTGTGAGAGGATTCAAGTCAAAGTGGAGATCTGTTATCTGGTACATCTGGCATTGTTATGATGTGTTTGGTACATCTGTTATCTGTTATTTGTGAGTATTCAAGTCAAGGTGGAGATTTGTTAGAATGCCTTGACTACTATTCCTCCGGCGGCACCACCTACCCCCACCTACCACACCTAACCCCTTAGATTTTGTCTATAAATAATAAATGCATGTAAGCATTTGAAATCATCTGAGGCATCTGAAAATCTGTGTAATCTGTTTATCATCAAGATCAATATAAATTATTTCTCTTCTGCATATAATCTTTCTTGCTTCCGTTATAACACATAAGAAAAGAAAATTAAAAAAATTATGAAACTATAATTTATTTACACTTAAAATGCCTCTAAAAAAGGACGTGACCAATATTAATGGGACATAAGTAGTATTTGAATATTTGATTTCTAGAAAGTTACAATTGAAATCTGAGTTTGAACTTATTACAAAGGTCCAGATCATATAGATCAAAAATTAAATTTTTTATATTTTTAAAATGAAATATCGAATCAAATATTAAATTTCCAATTATTCATATTTTCATGCTCAACGCTGCGGGTGTATGAAGCCCAAAATTTAAATTAAGCACACTCTCGAGCCCAATATCTAAGCGCCCATTTCGTAACTTCCATGAGATGATTATAAAAAATTCGAACTATTTTTGAATAATGAAGAAATTCAATAATAAAAAGTCATACGACATCTACATGGTGCCTGTTTGACGCACCTTATAATAAGGACTTATTGACTTATTTTCGGGTAAAAATTTTATATTTTGATAATTTTTTTTATACAAGTATTTAATGTATGTTTGAAATTCAATAAATTGCAAAAATAAGTTAGAAATTTAGGAATCTTAGGGTCTGTTTGGTTCGTCTTAAAATAAGTTGACTTATTCTGGAAAATAAGTTCTCCCAAACACCCCCATAAATAGTCGAGTCGAACAAACAAAATACAGAAACAATCACTGATTTTAAGCCATACGGCATCACGTGATTTGTTGAAACCGGATTTACATAAACTTTGCCACTTCCGCTTCCGCCATAACCAGTTTGAGCTATCGACCGAGAATGCAATCCCCTCAAAACTTTTATTACTAAATCCATCACCATATTCACACAATTGGTGAGAAAATAACAAATCTCACACAAAACGGTAAAAAAATAACAAAACTCACACAAACGGTGACAGATCAAAAAACCAAACTTACAATTGCGCAAATAAAACTAGCTATCCTTATATCTGGGGAACAAAACCAAAAGAACAAGATAACTCGGACCACTTTCGAAAACAAAATCACTAGGAAGAACGAGAAATCCGGATCTAAGAGGAATTGAGATCTAAGAACTTGATGGCCAAATCGGAAAAGGCTTTGAAACCTTAGATCTGATAATACAAACTACTACCAAATTTAAAAACATACACCAATCTTACCTAACAAGAATTTTTTTTAGGAAAATCAAAGCTTTAAAGAAAAGTTTATTAAAAAAAAGGAAGAAAAAATAAAGAAAATGAGAAGTTTGGAGGCTTTCCACGGATGGAGAACCGGTGGAAGGCCCGGCTATTAGATAGATAGTTTGTATATCCTACCGAATTTAATCCAAAAAGTCTTCAACAATTTTATTCGAAAAAAAACAGTCTTCAACATTCTGAGCAAAACAAGAATTTAAAAAAAGCATTCAATATTTCAAAACAAGAATTTTAAGTAAAAAAACAAGTCATCTTTTTTTTTAATTCATTATTTCAAAATGTTATAGGGAGAATATTGTATAACAATATTTTGGAGGTTTTTTGGAATCACGGAGCAAAATACGGATATTTTGCTAAGAACACGAAGAACACGGAAGGAGATTGGAGATTGTTTGTGGCTGATCTTGTATGGTATTTTCAGGGGTGAACTGTCAATCATCCTTTATAAGATGCCTACGTACCCTATTTATAGGGATCAAGCCATACATAGTTCTTAGAGAAGAAGTTACCTAGACGGGCAAGGGTTTTAGTAGATAAGTCATGGTCCAAGCCCACTCGTTTTAGGGCTGATGTGGCAATGAGTCATCAATTCTATCCATGATCCATGGTCCAAAGAAGGAAACAAATGGTCTCGCATGATTAGAGTCACGAGGCCTCATTTGTGAGGCTAATGGAGAGCTTACGAGGACCTCGCATGTGACCTTGTGGGTGCAGGCATGCGACCTCGTGGGTACAGGCATGCGACCTCGTATGGGTGCAGACATGCGACCTCGACGGTACGGGCATGCGACCTCGTCGGTACAGGCATGCGACCTCGTATGGGTGCAGGCATGCGATCTCGACGGTACAGGCATGCAACCTCGACGATACAGGCATGCGACCTCTTCGGTACAGGTATGCGACCTCGTATGGGTGTAGGCATGCGACCTCGACGATACAGGCATGCGACCTCGTCGATACAGGCATGCGACCTCGACGGTACAGGCATGCGACCTCGTATGGGTGCAGGCATGCGCCCTCGTCGGTACAGGCATGCGACCTCGACGGTACAGGCATGCGACCTCGTATGGGTGCAGGCATGCGCCCTCGTCGGTACAGGCATGCGACTTTGTCGGTACAAGCATGCGACCTTCATATTAAGAATATGCTAGGCCTCGCTGGACCTCTAGTCTTCATAAGAGTATTCTAGGCCTCGCTGGACCTTTCAGAGACAGTATTCTAGGTCTCGCTGGACCTCTAGGCCACGCTGGACCTTGTAGAGAGACGTGCATGATAGATGTTATCCCATACTAGAGACTTTGTTGGCGAACTTGACCCGCAGCTTGGGGTCGCAAGCTTCCATATTGTGCTTGATAGTATATTGGACTTACTCATGGTGGTGGGTTTTAGTGACCCAATCTTCATCTCTAGGCCCATTATGAGTTATGGACCTCTATTCAAGCCCATTAGGACTGCTTAGGGCTTATGCCAAGATTTGGGCATAACAACTACCCCCCGAGTCCATATTGCCATTGAAAATGCGACGTGGAGTCAAAAACTACTTGTCAAAACTTCAATGCGAGGCTTGTGCTCGCTATAGATTGCTGTAGATGAATGCATAACTATCTCAATTGCCTTGGAATTGCATCGCGATCCCAATGAATTTTAATGGTTGCAGATAACTATCGTATTTCGAGATCTTCTCCCAGCTGCTAAGACGATGACATGTGTTGAGTGTCTTTCAATTAATGCGAAGTCATGTATAAGTGAGTGATGGTGACCTCGAAGGGTCCTTCCGAGCGCAATGTGGTCTTGTAGGGATCTTGAGAGGCAACCCCATAGGGCCTTGCAGTCATAAGTTGTTATAATTATATCTTCTGTTCAGCTGATGTGTGAGCTCAGGCTTTCACCTATATATTCAGGTCTTCTTAAAGTATGATGAGTGTGTTCATCTCTGCTCCTTGTTATCATGATGAGAGGCCTCCTCGTAAGTTGAGAGGATTCCCTACACCGTCATATATTGCGAGGCCTCCTTGCAGTCTCATATGTTGTGAGGCCTCCTTGCAGCCTTATGCGTTGCGAGGCCTACTCGTAGCCTCATACGTTGCGAGGCCTCCTCGCAGCCTCATACGTTGCGAGGCCTACTCGCAGCCTCATACGTTGCGAGGCCTCCTCGCATCCTCATACATTGCGAGGCCTCCTCGCAGCCTCAATTCTTGTAATGAGTCTCCTTAGAATACATATCAATTTTCAAGTATGGCAACTACCCCCTAGTTCTTCGGAGCAGGCAGTTTTAGCGAAGAACTATTTTTTCTGGTCTTCAAAATTATTTTGAACTCCTTCTAAAATTAAAATCAAAATAATTATTTGATTTTTTAGAAAGCCTCCTCGCTTAGCAGCTTTCAATTTTTTTATTTTATTATGAGCCCATGTCTCCTCGCACTAGCCACCTCGCAACATTCTTTTTTCCCGCGTATGCAGTCTTCTTGCGTCTCTTCTCGCCTTGTTTTTCTTTACAACCTTGTGGAGCCGTGGTCCTCGTATTTGTACTTTCACCTCGCTGACTTTTCTTTTCTTTTTTTTTAAAATATTTTCTCTTTTCACTTTTGCCAAGATCTCCTTGCCTTTCGCTGCTTCCTTCTATTTTTATTAACTCTTGCTGATATAATAAGAGGACTCCTCGTGGCCTCCTAAGTGGAGAGGCCTCCTCGTTGATAGAATAGGAGGACTCATCGTGGCCTCGTATGTGGAGAGACCTCTTCGCTGATAGAATACAAAGACTCCACTATGCATGTATATTTTTTTTCTCCAATTTTTTTTTTTGCCATGATCGTTGCAAGAGGCTCAGCATCAGCCCACTTAGTAAAATAATCCGCAGCCATCACTGCATACTTGACTCCTCCATTAGCTTTGGGGAGCTCCCCAATAATATCAATACTCCACTTGGTAAAGGGCACAGGCTCATGAGAGAAGTTGGATGAGCAAATAAGGCATTACTGAAATTGGCATTCCTTTGGCACTTGTCACACCTCCTAGCGAACTAAAAAGCATCTCTTTTCAATGTAGGCAAAATACCCTTGGTGAAGAATCTTTTGGGCTAGAGAACTACCCCCGAGTGATTGCCACATATGCCTTCGTGGACCTCCGTTAGGATGTAGTTGCACTCCTCACCATCTACACACCTCAAAAGTGGTGTGTTGAACCCCTTCGATATAGACTTTCGTCGTAAATTATATAACGAGCCGCCTGGTATATAATCTTCCTCGCTTCCTTCTTTTCTTGGGGTAGAGTCCCATTCTTCACATACTCCCATATAGGGGTCATCCATGTTGGCCCCTGGCTCGCTACCTCTATGACAAATTCCTCAAGAACACTAGGCTTAGTCTGTATTTCCAATGGAATAACCCCAAGTAAGGTGTCCTCTCAGCGCGATCCCAACTTTGCTAAGGCATTCACTCCTTGATTTTTTGTCCTTTTGATAAATTCACTTTCACCTGCTTGAATGACTTCATAAGTCTCTGCCCACATTGCAGATTGAGCTCGATTTGACCCCTAGCCTGCCACCCACATCCAATATGACATGTGACCAGCATGGAATAACTATAAGCATTAAGATTCTCCACCTTCATTGTAATTGCGAGCTTAAGGCCATTGATTAGGGCCTCGTACTCGGTTGCATTGTTTGAGGCTACGAGTGCGAAGTGGAAAGTGCTTCTTAACCTGCGACCCTCAAGGGTAACGAGCTCAATCCCAGCTCCAGCTCCTTCCTTATTAGATGCTCCATCAACATAGAGCTCCCACCACGAGGCTGAATTCTATTGGCTAGCCTCGAGCTCAACTGGCATGGGGGTCAGGATGAGAGCCCAAGCATCTCCTTCATATTGTAGAGGGAATTTCAAGATAAAATCTGTTCAAGCTTGTCCTTTCAAAGCAACCCGAGGCTTGTACTCGATATCAAATTAACCTAGTTTCACTATCCATGCTAGAAGTCTTTCCGAGGTCTCAGGCTTATGCATAACTTGCCTTAGGCTGTGCGAACTTCAATTTTATGAGCCTAAAAGTATGGCCTCAACCTCCGCGAGGCCAACACCAAGGCATAAACGATCTTCTCCATGTTGGTGTAGTGAGTTTCAACATCTAGCATCCTTTTACTGACATAATAAACAATATATTAAACCCTTTCCTTCTTGCAATCGAACACTTCAATTACTGCATGCTCTGACCCAGCTAGATACAAAATAAGGGTCTTCCCCTCCTTAGGTTTAGAAAGTAGAGGTGGCGAGCCCAAATGTTCCTTTATTTGATGTTTATAATATTGCAGAGTACCATAGGACTCGCATCTGCTTGCACAAAGAACTCATGTTGCATGATTTTAGCATGTATAGATTCCTCCATAACGCCTCTTCATATCTATTAAATTTTTTCCAAGTGTTTTAGAATAGTTGATGGGGTCTTCAAATGATCCTGATTGCGCCTATGAGGCCGAGAGGCCTCGCATCGCAAGGTGTCGAGTTTGCAGCCTCGCGTCGCTAGGTACGGCCTCGCACCGCTAGGTACGGCCTCGCAATGCTAGGTGCTGGCCTTGTGTTACAATTTTTCAAATGTCCTGCTATGAGTGGTGTTTATGTAATGTCACTACCCCCAGAGTCCTCATTATAATTGTAGATGTGATGAGGAATCAACATGTTTCAGCAAACTTCTTGTATTATTTGGAGTTGACACCATTTGTAATGAAGAGAAGTTGATATGACCCCGCTATGAGTTCTCCATTAGATTGGGGCAATTGTATGTTGATATTTGTGTAGTCCATACCAAGTAGGGGGCTTGTTTGATAGATGATCTTCCTGGTGTACTGAGGTAGTTAAGGACCTCCTCATTGCCGCCAAGGATCAGGGGCGTCCCCCCTCTCCTCGACGTAGAGGTATTTTACCAAGAAGCATCTCACGAAGAGGAATCTCACGAAGAGGCATCTATTTGATCTCGATAGCCACATCATATATGGGACTCAGTGGTCACATAAGAGGGAGCCTCGTTAGCTACATCATATAGGGGGTCTCACGATCTTGACGAGGAGATGGGGGTCCGTCGTGACGATAATGGGACCGCTCACAATCTCGACGAGGAGAAGGGGTTCCGTCGTGATGACAATGGGACCGCTCACTATCTCGACGAGGAGAAGGGGGTCTCTTAGAACCTTGACCCTTGCCTTAGCCTCTACCATGGGGTTGTTAATCCTTCTTCTCAACAGTGAGCTTCTCGAGCTTGAAGTGAAGATCACTCTCAATTAACTTCTTTCCAATGCAATCAAAGACACTTACTGACCTGCCTCAGATGAGGAAGCCTCACGCTGAGATCCCTCCTTTATCCTAGTAGTATCTTATTAAAGGCCTTCTTCAGCTCCTCGAGGTTAAAGTTCCCAATCTTGATCTTCTTATCCTCAACCTTTTTTCTTGTCCCTTTCCAGTGCTACCATGATGGGATTGAGTCTTTTTGAGAGCGTTGACTCCTTTTGATACTCCTTGCGATCTTATTTTTTTACGATTATGGGGTTCAGGTTCATACTTATGGGACCGCTCACAATCTCGACGTGCAGAGGGGGGTCGTTCATCGCGATGATGGGACCGCTCGCGCTCTCTACGAAGAGAGGGGGTCTATCTTCGCGACGATAAGACCACTCACGCTCTCTACGAAGAGATGAGGGTCATTCCGAACCTCGGCCCCTATCTTCGCCTCCCTCCTGGGTGTCTTGTGAGATCCGGGGTCTCCCCGTTGTTGTTCCCTCCGTTCTTCTTGTTCGATTTAGTCATCCTTCTCCCAATATGATGACTAGCCCCTCCTTCTAGCGCCAAATGTTATAGGGAGAATATTGTATAACAATATTTTGGAGGTTTGCTAGAATCACGGAGCAAAATACGGATATTTTGCTAAGAACACGAAGAACACGGAAGGAGATTGAAGATTGTTTGTGGCTGATCTTGTATGATGTTTTCAGGGGTGAACTGTCAATCATCCTTTACAAGATGCCTACGTACCCTATTTATAG
Source organism: Kitagawia praeruptora (assembly GCA_037693485.1). Taxonomy (NCBI): domain Eukaryota; kingdom Viridiplantae; phylum Streptophyta; class Magnoliopsida; order Apiales; family Apiaceae; genus Kitagawia; species Kitagawia praeruptora. Next base: position 156,090,070 of record CM075352.1, read on the forward strand.
GGATCAAGCCATACGTAGTTCTTAGAGAAGAAGTTACCTAGACGGGTTAGGGTTTTAGTAGATAAGTCATAGCCCAAGCCCACTCGTTTTAGGGCTGATGTGGCAAAGAGTCATCAATTCTATCCATGATCCATGGTCCAAAGAAGGAAGCAAATGGTCTCGCATGGTTAGAGTCATGAGGCCTCATTTGTGAGGCTAATGGAGAGCTTACGAGGACCTCGCATGCGACCTTGTGGGTGCAGGCCTGCGACCTCGTGGGTACAGGCATGCGACCTCGTATGGGTGCAGGCATGCGACCTCGACGGTACAGGCATGCGATCTCGTCGGTACAGGCATGCGACCTCTTCGGTACAGGCATGCGACCTCGTATGGGTGCAGGCATGCGACCTCGACGGTACAGGCATGCGACCTCGTCGGTACAGGCATGCGAACTCGACGGTACAGGCATGCGACCTCGTATGGGTGCAGGCATGCGACCTTGTCGGTACAGGCATGCGACCTCGACGGTACAAGCATGCGACCTCGTATGGGTGCAGGCATGCGCCCTCATCGACACAGGCATGCGACCTTGTCGGTACATGCATGCGACGTTCATAATAAGAATATGTTAGGCCTCACTGGACCTCTAGTCTTCATAAGAGTATTCTAGGCCTCGCTGGACCTTGCAGAGGCTGTATTCTAGGTCTCGCTGGACCTCTAGACCACGCTGGACCTTGTAGAGAGACGTGAATGATAGATGTTATCCCATACTAGGAACTTTGCTGGCGAACTCGACCCGCAGCTTGGGGTCGCAAACTTCCGTATTGTGCTTGATAGTATATTGGACTGACTTCTGGTGGTGGGTTTTAGTGACTCAATCTTGATCTCTAGGCCCATTATGAGTTATGGACCTCTATTCAAGCCCATTAGAACTGCTTAGGGCTTATGCCAAGATTTGGACATAACACGAAACATCTTCTATTTCACATACACTTTTTTTATTCAATATTTCAAAACATCTTCTTTTTCAAATACACATAAAAAATGTTATGAGTAATGCTACATATTTCAAAATCGTTCCCAAATTAAATTCTAGAATAAAGTGGCATGACTAATATGGTATTTTGAGAGATTTTAATAAATGAAATTTATGTGAAATGTGAATGCAGGAGGGTCCGTCATTATTATTTGAATTTGTATCAATAACATTTTAACATGTTTCATTTGAAAATAAATTTGGGAACAAATTTGAGAAATCTAGCATTTTCAAATGTAACTTTTGAATTTTTTATTTTTCAAAATTATTTATAATATATTATATTATAATATGTAACACTTTATGAATTATAATACAGTAGACATATGCTACCAATACAATTCTTAAAATAAAAAACGAACCCTTGAACAAAAAGCAATCTACGTGGCAACTTAACCGTACAAGAAAAATCTCTCCAACCATTCATCCTCTTTAATTAATTAAAATTGGGACTCGTTCCACAGCCCCCGGGGATATCCCCCTGATCCCTCTGCCCGCAATGAAACATGGCGGGCGTACTCTTGTTAAAATTAAATTAAAAATAGAAAAATAGTGATATTGAGTTGACATTCATCCCAAAATTAGTGCCTACCACTAATACATTGTGTATGAATTTTTAGTTCAAATTTAATCTTTTCTTCTTTTTTAATTAATTTTATAACATATTTCACAAACTAGCTAAACATTATTGAAAAATAAAGAAAATAGAAAAATAGTGATATTGAGTTGTCATTCATCCCAAAACTATTGAATGCCACTAATTGAGTGTGTATGAATTTTTAGTTCAAGTTTAATCTTTTCTTTATTTTTAATTAATTTTATAATATATTTCACAAACTAGTTAAATATTATTAAAAAATCAAGAAAATAGAAAAATATTGATATTGAGTATTCATTCATCCCAAAAATAGTGACTACCACTAATTGAGTGTGTATAAATTTTTAGTTCAAGTTTAATCTTTTCTTCATTTTTAATTAATTTTATAATATATTTCACAAACTAGTTAAATATTATTAAAAAATCAAGAAAATAGAAAAATATTGATATTGAGTTTTCATTCATCCCAAAAATAGTGACTACCACTAATTGAGTGTGTATAAATTTTTAGTTCAAATTTAATCTTTTCTTCATTTTTAATTAATTTTATAATATATTTCACAGACTAGGTAAATAATAAAAATATTCCTGACGCCCGCCATGAAACATTGCGGGCGTCCGCAATGAAACATGGCGGGCGTACTCTTGTGAAAATTAAATTAAAAATAGAAAAATAGTGATATTGAGTTGACATTCATCCCAAAATTAGTGCCTACCACTAATACATTGTGTATGAATTTTTAGTTCAAATTTAATCTTTTCTTCTTTTTTAATTAATTTTATAACATATTTCACAAACTAGCTAAACATTATTGAAAAATAAAGAAAATAGAAAAATAGTGATATTGAGTTGTCATTCATCCCAAAACTATTGAATGCCACTAATTGAGTGTGTATGAATTTTTAGTTCAAGTTTAATCTTTTCTTTATTTTTAATTAATTTTATAATATATTTCACAAACTAGTTAAATATTATTAAAAAATCAAGAAAATAGAAAAATATTGATATTGAGTATTCATTCATCCCAAAAATAGTGACTACCACTAATTGAGTGTGTATAAATTTTTAGTTCAAGTTTAATCTTTTCTTCATTTTTAATTAATTTTATAATATATTTCACAAACTAGTTAAATATTATTAAAAAATCAAGAAAATAGAAAAATATTGATATTGAGTTTTCATTCATCCCAAAAATAGTGACTACCACTAATTGAGTGTGTATAAATTTTTAGTTCAAATTTAATCTTTTCTTCATTTTTAATTAATTTTATAATATATTTCACAGACTAGGTAAATAATAAAAATATTCCTGACGCCCGCCATGAAACATTGCGGGCGTCCGCAATGAAACATGGCGGGCGTACTCTTGTGAAAATTAAATTAAAAATAGAAAAATAGTGATATTGAGTTGACATTCATCCCAAAATTAGTGCCTACCACTAATACATTGTGTATGAATTTTTAGTTCAAATTTAATCTTTTCTTCTTTTTTAATTAATTTTATAACATATTTCACAAACTAGCTAAACATTATTGAAAAATAAAGAAAATAGAAAAATAGTGATATTGAGTTGTCATTCATCCCAAAACTATTGAATGCCACTAATTGAGTGTGTATGAATTTTTAGTTCAAGTTTAATCTTTTCTTTATTTTTAATTAATTTTATAATATATTTCACAAACTAGTTAAATATTATTAAAAAATCAAGAAAATAGAAAAATATTGATATTGAGTATTCATTCATCCCAAAAATAGTGACTACCACTAATTGAGTGTGTATAAATTTTTAGTTCAAGTTTAATCTTTTCTTCATTTTTAATTAATTTTATAATATATTTCACAAACTAGTTAAATATTATTAAAAAATCAAGAAAATAGAAAAATATTGATATTGAGTTTTCATTCATCCCAAAAATAGTGACTACCACTAATTGAGTGTGTATAAATTTTTAGTTCAAATTTAATCTTTTCTTCATTTTTAATTAATTTTATAATATATTTCACAGACTAGGTAAATAATAAAAATATTCCTGACGCCCGCCATGAAACATTGCGGGCGTCCGCAATGAAACATGGCGGGCGTACTCTTGTGAAAATTAAATTAAAAATAGAAAAATAGTGATATTGAGTTGACATTCATCCCAAAATTAGTGCCTACCACTAATACATTGTGTATGAATTTTTAGTTCAAATTTAATCTTTTCTTCTTTTTTAATTAATTTTATAACATATTTCACAAACTAGCTAAACATTATTGAAAAATAAAGAAAATAGAAAAATAGTGATATTGAGTTGTCATTCATCCCAAAACTATTGAATGCCACTAATTGAGTGTGTATGAATTTTTAGTTCAAGTTTAATCTTTTCTTTATTTTTAATTAATTTTATAATATATTTCACAAACTAGTTAAATATTATTAAAAAATCAAGAAAATAGAAAAATATTGATATTGAGTATTCATTCATCCCAAAAATAGTGACTACCACTAATTGAGTGTGTATAAATTTTTAGTTCAAGTTTAATCTTTTCTTCATTTTTAATTAATTTTATAATATATTTCACAAACTAGTTAAATATTATTAAAAAATCAAGAAAATAGAAAAATATTGATATTGAGTTTTCATTCATCCCAAAAATAGTGACTACCACTAATTGAGTGTGTATAAATTTTTAGTTCAAATTTAATCTTTTCTTCATTTTTAATTAATTTTATAATATATTTCACAGACTAGGTAAATAATAAAAATATTCCTGACGCCCGCCATGAAACATTGCGGGCGTCCGCAATGAAACATGGCGGGCGTACTCTTGTGAAAATTAAATTAAAAATAGAAAAATAGTGATATTGAGTTGACATTCATCCCAAAATTAGTGCCTACCACTAATACATTGTGTATGAATTTTTAGTTCAAATTTAATCTTTTCTTCTTTTTTAATTAATTTTATAACATATTTCACAAACTAGCTAAACATTATTGAAAAATAAAGAAAATAGAAAAATAGTGATATTGAGTTGTCATTCATCCCAAAACTATTGAATGCCACTAATTGAGTGTGTATGAATTTTTAGTTCAAGTTTAATCTTTTCTTTATTTTTAATTAATTTTATAATATATTTCACAAACTAGTTAAATATTGTTAAAAAATCAAGAAAATAGAAAAATATTGATATTGAGTATTCATTCATCCCAAAAATAGTGACTACCACTAATTGAGTGTGTATAAATTTTTAGTTCAAGTTTAATCTTTTCTTCATTTTTAATTAATTTTATAATATATTTCACAAACTAGTTAAATATTATTAAAAAATCAAGAAAATAGAAAAATATTGATATTGAGTTTTCATTCATCCCAAAAATAGTGACTACCACTAATTGAGTGTGTATAAATTTTTAGTTCAAATTTAATCTTTTCTTCATTTTTAATTAATTTTATAATATATTTCACAGACTAGGTAAATAATAAAAATATTCCTGACGCCCGCCATGAAACATTGCGGGCGTCCGCAATGAAACATGGCGGGCGTACTCTTGTGAAAATTAAATTAAAAATAGAAAAATAGTGATATTGAGTTGACATTCATCCCAAAATTAGTGCCTACCACTAATACATTGTGTATGAATTTTTAGTTCAAATTTAATCTTTTCTTCTTTTTTAATTAATTTTATAACATATTTCACAAACTAGCTAAACATTATTGAAAAATAAAGAAAATAGAAAAATAGTGATATTGAGTTGTCATTCATCCCAAAACTATTGAATGCCACTAATTGAGTGTGTATGAATTTTTAGTTCAAGTTTAATCTTTTCTTTATTTTTAATTAATTTTATAATATATTTCACAAACTAGTTAAATATTATTAAAAAATCAAGAAAATAGAAAAATATTGATATTGAGTATTCATTCATCCCAAAAATAGTGACTACCACTAATTGAGTGTGTATAAATTTTTAGTTCAAGTTTAATCTTTTCTTCATTTTTAATTAATTTTATAATATATTTCACAAACTAGTTAAATATTATTAAAAAATCAAGAAAATAGAAAAATATTGATATTGAGTTTTCATTCATCCCAAAAATAGTGACTACCACTAATTGAGTGTGTATAAATTTTTAGTTCAAATTTAATCTTTTCTTCATTTTTAATTAATTTTATAATATATTTCACAGACTAGGTAAATAATAAAAATATTCCTGACGCCCGCCATGAAACATTGCGGGCGTCCGCAATGAAACATGGCGGGCGCTTAACTTTCCATCAACTTTCCAGCCTTTTATTTTTTTCCTGTCCAGCCTTTTGTTCAACTTTCCATCAACTTTCCACCGTTTATTTTTTTCAAACTGCACAGTTTTTTTCCAGCTTTGTTCATCTTTGGAGAGCAAAAAATAAGGTTAGAATTTTCATGGCTTCCTATTTATTTAATTATGATTCTAACTCTTCTAGTGATCATAATAACTTCAATTACGTAACTCCCATTCGAAATAAAAGAGTTTTTCGTAAACTTTTTGATGAGAATGGTGTTGAAATTCATGAAACAATAGATGTTGATGATATTGATGATGATATTGAAAATGTTGGTAAAAAATTTGGTGATACTTCTAATTTGAAGGGGGAAGATAAAATAGTTATTGATAGTGATGAAGATGTTAATATTGGAAAAAAGGATGATATTAATTTTGGTGATACTTCTAATTTGAAAGGGAAAGAAAAAATAATTATTGATAGTGATGAAGATGTTAATATTGGAAAAAAGGATGATATTGATGGTCATGACAATGATAAAGCTAATATTGGAGAAGAAAATATTGGATCTTTTTTTGCAAATATTAATGATGAAGTGCCTTGTGTTGGTATGCAATTTGATTCTTTACAAGAAGCGGAATTATTTTATAAAAATTATGGTCGTAAGGTGGGGTTTGAGATAATTATTAGGAGCACTCATAAACATAAAAATGTTGATGATCTTGCATCGCGGATGTATATTTGTCGGAAGGGTGGGAGACGAGGTCCGAACACACCGGGTGTTATGGATAAAGGGAAGCGGACAAGAGATTTTATTAGTCGAACTAATTGTGAAGCTCGGATATGTGTCACACATAAAGTGACTTTGAACAAATGGGAAGTAACTTCGGTCAACTTAGAACACAATCATGGCATGGTTACACCGGATAAAGTACAATTCATACGAAGGTCACATAACATAGATTCGTTTACCCGATCGATAATTGAGTTGTTTCACAAATCGGGAATCGAGACCGTGAAAATAATGAAATTTCTTAGTGAGTCATGTGGTGGTATTCAAAATCTTGGTTATTCTAGTCAAGACATACGTAATGTCGTACGCGACATTCGACAACGGGTGTTTGATTCCGGTGATGCGGATTGTGGTTTGGCTTTGCTACGAGAATTGAAAGAAGCTTGTGGTGGAAATTTCTTTTATCGAGTGGATGTGGACGAGGTGAATCGTGTTAGGGGTTTGGTGTGGGTTGATTCTCGGTCGATTAATGCTTACAAGAATTTTGGAGACGTGGTAACCTTCGACTCGACTTATCGGACTAATAGGTATTGCATGCCGTTTATACCTATTACGGGTGTGAACCACCATTACCAAAACATCTTGTTTGGATTTGCACTTGTAAGGGATGAGAAAGAAACATCTTACAAATGGGTTTTTAAAAACCCATTTATCGACGATCCAACCGTACGGATGATAAGATATATCTAATATATTGATATTCCCAAGTTTTCAAAAAATAAAAAATTAATTTGGTTAGAGATCTTCGTAGATCACTAGTATATTGACTAGTACCAGTAATTCGTGCTTTGTCACTGATTATTGTTTCTATTTTTTAAAAACTATTTCTCGACGATCCAACCGTACGGATGTTAGGATATATCTAATATATTGATATTCCCAAGTTTTCAAAAAATAAAAAATTAATTTTGTTGGAGATCTTAGTAGATCACTAGTATATTGACGAGTACCGTAACTCGTGCTTTGTCACTGATTATTGTTTCTATTTTTTAAAAACCATTTCTCGACGATCCAACCGTACGGATGTTAAGATATATCTAATATATTGATATTCCCAAGTTTTCAAAAAATAAACAATTAATTTGGTTGAAGATCTTCGTAGATCACTAGTATATTGACCAGTACAAGTAATTCAGGCTTTGTCACTCATTATTGTTTCTATTTTTTAAAAACTATTTCTCGACGATCCAACCATACAGATGCTAAGATATATCTAATATATTGATATTCCCAAGTTTTCAAAAAATAAAAAATTAATTTGGTTGGAGATCTTCGTAGATCACTAGTATATTGACCAGTACCAGTAATTCGTGCTTTGTCACTCATTATTGTTTCTATTTTTTAAAAACTATTTCTCGACGATCCAACCGTACGGATGCTAAGATATATCTAATATATTGATATTCCCAAAATTTCAAAAAATACAAAATTAATTTGGTTGGAGATCTTAGTAGATCACTAGTATATTTACTAGTACAGTAACTCGTGCTTTGTCACTGATTATTGTTTCTATTTTTTAAAAACTATTTTTCGACGATCCAACCGTACGGATGTTAAGATATATCTAATATATTGATATTCCCAAGTTTTCAAAAAATAAAAAATTAATTTGGTTGGAGATCTTAGTAGATCACTAGTACCCGTAACTCGTGCTTTGTCACTGATTAATTGTTTCTATTTTTTAAAAACTATTTCTCGACGATCCAACCGTACGGAAGTTAAGATATATCTAATATACTGATATTCCCAAGATTTCAAAAAATAATAAATTAATTTGGATGGTAAAAGTGGTAGTCAATTATCGATTTGACCCGTACTTCTAACTAGTGCTTTGTCCTGGATTGTTGTTTCTATTTTTAAAAAAAATACTTATTGACGATCCAACCGCACATAAGTCAATATATATCTAATTTAGTGATATTCCCAAGATTTCAAAAAATAATAAATTAATTTGGATGGTAAAAATGGTAGTCAACTATCGATTTGACCCGTACTACTAACTAAGTGAATCTAATATATAAAATCTCAAAAATAGAAAATTAGTGAATCTATTGTAAAATTAATCATAGAATTAATGAGTATTAATATTTGAATTTTTATGAATTTTAATTCAAATTTTATCTTATTTTCCTATTTTTAATTAATTTTAACAAAATTACGCCCGCAATGAAACATGGCGGACGCCCGCAATGAAACATGGCGGGCGCCCGCAATGAAACATGGCGGGCAGGGGGATATCCCCCGGGGGCTCCTGATTGATTTCCATTAAAATTATGGCCAACCATGTTTCACTCGGCAAATTTGGAGAAGCATCAATGTATATATATATATATATATATATATATATATATATATATATATATATATATATATATATATATATATATATATATATATATATATAAAGGAGGATACGCGGGAGTTTAGGTGGCACTCTAAGATCGTTATCAATCTATTTTTCTAATTTTCTAGAATTTTAGAATTATAAACACTAATAAATGTAAAAATATCATTTAACATATTAGTAGTAAAATAGGTGTTCGAATTTATAGAGGAGAAGATTTCGAATTTATAGGGAAGTGATATAAGTAGAAGTTCTATTGGAAGTAAAATAAGTATTTATAAGGCATATGATTAAAAATTCTAATGTAGAATAGGAGTTCAAATTTATAAAAAAAACATATAAATAAAAGTTCTATTAGAAGTAGTATATCTGTTTGAGTATATAGATGAGACATATAATTAAATATTTATAGAAAGTAGAATAAAAGAACGGTGATGACATCTTTTACGATTTTCTAAAATTATATATGTTTAATATAAGTTAATTATACTTCTATTAGAAAATTTATTCATAAATCCAATACTATTCTCATAAAAAAAGTTATCCCATTTAAAAAAATTGATGTTTTAGCATAATAAAAAAAACATTCTCATGCGGGAATTCTAAATAAATACAGAAGTATCTATAATATAAAAAGAAAATAAGATGTGTTTTCATTTTTTAAAACTCAATAAATTTTAGAAAGTCTAGAGAAAGTACAAATTGAAATTCACTATATTTTTTAGGTTTGGATTTTAAGAAAAAAAGTTATTGTGTAAGATAAGTATCATCAATAATATGTCATAAAGTTGAAGTTAAAATTTCGGTTCCAAATAAGAGCGGCTAAAAACGTATTTAAGAGGAAGACGGCTCATTAGAAAAGATTGTATTAGCTATTAGAATTCGATACTAATGTCACAATCTTTTTTTCATTATTTTTAAGGTTTGATTTTTACGGATAGAAATATTATATAAGTCTTTATTATATATGTTAAAGTTAGGATTTCGGTTTTAATGAGAGAGCGGCTCAATTATCGATTCATTAGAGAAGATTATTTAGTTTAAAATTTTAATATTAATATTATAATATAACATAAATATGTATTGAATTTTTTTAAAAATATTATAACGCTGATTTTTGGTTCCAATTAAGAGCAACTAGAAACATATTTAAGGAGAAGACAGCTCACTAGAAAATATTGTATTAGTTATTAGAATTTGATACTAATGTCATAATCTTTTTTTAAAAAAAAAAATTTACGGTTCGATTTTTAAGGATAAAAATATTATTTAAATCTTTATTATATATGTTAAAGTTAAGATTTCGGTTTTAACGAGAGAGCGGCTCAATCATCGATTCATTAGAGAAGATTATTTAATTTAAATTTTAATATTAATATTATAATATAATGTAAATATGTATTGAATTTTTTTAAAAATATTATAACGCCGCCGCGAAGCGCGGCTTTATCGACTAGTTATAAATTTATAGTGTAATCTTCTGCTTTCATTTAACCGGATAATAAAATAACTAACCACTTTAATGACAATTTTCAAATTTTTTTTTCCCATTATCGGGAAAGCTAGCGATAAGAAAGGTTAAGGGGAAGTTTGGGGAGCTTATTTTCCAGAATAAGTTAATTTAATTTTTTGAAAAAATTAACTTTTTTTTTTTGCAATTTATGGAATCTCAAACGTACATTAAATACTTGTATAAAAACAATTATCAAAATATGAAATTTTTATCCGAAAATAAGTTTATAAGGACTTATTTTAAGTCGTAGCCAAACATGCCCTTATTTACACAATCGATTACAAATACGTACTTATGGACTTATAAGCTATAAGCTCCCCTAAATAAGGGGAGCCAAACAGCTAATAAATGTCAAGAAACTACTTCTTCCGTTCCTTCAAATTCTTTACATCGAGGATGGACACGAAAACCAAGAAAATATATCAAAAATGAGTAAAGGTAAATAAAAAGTGGGTAAATTGGTGGGAGCTATCAATATTTAATAATAGATTTGAGATAGTGGAGAAAAATAGTGGATGTAATCGTGTTTTTTATAATTAAATATGATGTAGTGGGAGAAATTAGTAGGTATAGTAATTAGTATTGAGAGAAATTTAGTATTTATGATAATGTAAAAAAATAAGAGGGACATCCAAATAATAAATGTAAAGAAATGAAAGGAAGAGGGGGTAGTAAACAAAATCTTCAAAAAAGCTTTCGAAATGCCATGCATCTATTTTTTTTGATGAATAATGTAATTATGATATAAATTTCGCATTCAATCATATGAACCCGATCAATTAAAATTTTACACAAAAAATAATACATTTAATATAGCTGTTATGTCATAATTTTGGCATGTTTAATAATATTCCAAAATTTTAATAATCATTAATTATTAATTTAAATTAATAATTATTACTTAACCGCTAAATTTTATCCTCTCCCTGAAATGAGGGAAGAATCAATCTCAATCAATCAATAAATGGAAAAATATTTCTAAACGATATTTTTCAAATCAGGAAGATATCACAACGATAACCTTAAATCAGATAAAATCAGTAATTACTACATTAACAATATTTCCCTAAAATCTTTTAAGGGATAAACACAATTACATAGAATTACGTGGACTATATAAACATGGGTACGTAGACATACTGGCAGAGATGAAATTTGATATACAAGACAAATCGAGACATCTGTCAAGTTCAACCCCTCCCTTTTTTACAAATTCTAATCCCCTAAAACAACCGTATTCATACCAACTCGCTCTAGTATTTCAATACACCTCCGATTTCGTGTTGTTACGAAATTTCTCCAACAACAATAACTGTTCAAAATGTCGACAGAAATTTATGTATAAGAAAATAGATTTAAGATATTATATGAAAACAAAGAAAAGGAAAATTATGAATGGTATCCTTCTAATGTTTGGTTTTAATTTTTGTGATGATATCTTTTTTTATGAATGCTATTCCTTAAATTTTTGATCATGAAAATTATGAATGATACCATTTTACTATTCATTTTGGGTACCATTCATGATAATCTAAATCTAAGAATACCATTCATAATTTTTCTAAAATAAATTTTATTTCATCCATCCCATTTTACATGTTCTTTTCTGAAAGTCATACATATATATTAAAAAAAATTAGTTGACTAAAATTTTTCAACTAATATCGTTAATTAATACTTTGAAAAATGAAAATAGTGTTAAATTTAAAAAAATTAAATTTTAAATAGAATAAATGTAAGAAAAGTTTTCGAAATTTATCTTTAAATTTGTATCAAAAGAAAAGAAAGAAAATATTAAATAGAATAAATTCACTTTTAAAAATGGGACATACAACACTGAGGCATTACATCATGAATGTGGTTGTGCCACCTCAGCATGGGACCCCACCGAAAAACCTGAAGGGAATAGGTAGCTGTGTACAGGCTGTCATTACTCAACTCAAAACTATTCAATTCCCCCTCATTATATTATTCCCACAACGTTTTATATTACCACTCAAAATATCACTAGTCCCACCCCAAATATCCCAGCCTTTCTCCACATTGCAATGTTCCAGAAAGCGCTAGGCGGGTCTAGGCGGTGAACCTACCTTCTAGCGATTAATCGGCTAGGCGGCGATTAATAGGAGATTAATCGGAAAATTAATCGGATGTATTTTAATATTATTTTTTATATTAAAAAATAATAATTTTCATGTTAATAAATAATTTTGCATTCCTTTGATTTAACATAATTGCAATTAAGGTTCGTTTGTTTTAGTTTATGCACTTTACATCCCATAATTTTGAGTACCCTCGCAATTTTCACCCCTTTGTTGATTTTCCGTTAAATTTGACCATTACTATTAGTTAAAATGAGGGAATTTTAGTCAATTATTATTATATTAAACAAAAAGTTTTTAAAAGAGAAAAGAATTAAATTTAAAAATTGAAAAAAAAATGAAAAAAATACCGCCTAGGCGCTGCCTAGGCGCCGCCTAGACCGCTTAGGCGCCGCCTAATCGCCGCCTAATCCCGCCTAGACCGCCTAGGCGCCGCCTAATGAAAAAAACGCCTAATGACCGATTTTTGCCGATTTTAGGCGTTTAGAGGCCACCTAGCGCCTAGGCGGCGATTAATCGGCCGCCTAGACCGATTTTTAGAACACTGCCACATTGTGCAAATGTGCACCACCTTACCTCCCAAAAACAAAGCTGGAAATAACAATTTTGATTAATAAAAATAAATAATATTTTCTTTTAATTTTTTTATTTTTTGGAAGTGTTTAATTGCTGGAGACAGGCTGTCACCCAACTAAGTCTCTCTCCTCTCCCTCTCCCTCTCCCTCTCTCAGTCTCTCCCACCTTACATTCCTCTCTCTCTCTCTCTCGCTGATCTCTCCCTTGTCTGCTCTTTCACACCTCTCTCTCTCTCTCTCTCTCTCTCTCCCCCTCTCCCTCTCCCTCTCCCTGTCTCCTCCCCTTCGTACTTCGTATTTGGAGGCCAACAGATCCGGATTCTGCGTCTTCGCATCTTTCCAACGGTATGGGTTTTTCATTTCATTTCATTTCCTTCTGTTTCTGTTGTCATACTGTTTCTGTATCTATAATGCGCGTATAGTTCTGATTTTAATATCTTATTTGTTCTGAGAACCTGTTTGCTTTGTTTTGTACTTTTGATGTATCTGCTGAACTGTAATTACTAGTTGTCTAATTAAAGTTTAGGAACTGTAATTGATTGTCAAAGCATTGATTCTTATATGGTTGTATAGTTAGTTATATTTGTTCTGTTAAGATAGGTAGGTGAGAATTATAGCTTAAAAATGAAATTATGTCGAATTTTTTGTTTTAATAGATTAATTTGAAATGTGTAAAATTTTCGGAAATATTGATTACTATATTAACTAGTATCAACTTTCGGTGTAGTTCTTAGGTTGTTAGAGTTTACGAAGTAGTTGGGAATTTAATATAAATTTATATGGGTATTCATAGACATTTTGTTGCCTCGGTTAAGTGTTTCAACTTTCGCATGCGTACAGCAAACTTAATGAACTTATTACGGTTGCATACGATATAATATTGACATATTCTAGTAATGGCATTGTAGTTGATTTGGATTTATTTCCCATTGTTCTGCCTGGTTACTAAGTTAAGTTTTGGATGTATCTAGATTGTGTTGTTCGGTGTTGCTACCAGTTTCATATTTTGAAGATTTGCGCATAGATATTGAATCGCACTACAGAAGTTAAACGGTAGAACCGAATGTTAAGAAAATGAAATGAAGCTATATTAAATGACGGGGATGTTCTTTAGGATGTGGCTATGTAACTCCTAGGGACCCTCTTTGTATCAATGCTGGCTAGAATGTGTTTTGGGTAATGCCCCAGGAGAGGTTTGATGCTGATGCACTCGGCGTGGTGACAGTTTGTCTTGTTTCTCTTTTTCTACTCTTTGGATGCTTTTGCATCGTGTACTGTGTTTACCTTCGCACTCGTGTTCGACGGCAGGGTTTTATTCGTCTTGGATATTTTAGTGGGCCTTGGATTATCCGAATCACATTCATCTTGTTTGCAATCTGGTGGTGTGTTGGGGAATTTATACGGTTGAACCTCTTGAGGAGTGAAGGTAGAATTCTGAATGTTAACTTGGAATGGCAGAGAAATGTTTGCAAAGGCTACATTGTTTCAAACCTAGGATTTGCAGAACCTTGCTTTTTACTCACACTTGTGTTCCTCCTTCGCGGATCATTACAGGGGACAGAGTCCGAGACTTTGAGCGAGAAATGGAATTGCAAAACTGCCGGCTATATTCTTCTGTATTGCTTTCCCATGTTCGTTCTTCAGCTGATGGTAATTATAATCGGACCAAAATTCAACAAGGGTGGGAGTTATTCGCATTGGTTGCCACGTTATTTCACAAACACGGTTGCACCATCTATGAGTAAGAACGACTCTGATGTTGTTCTGTGTACTTACCCTTTATTGAGTACCATATTTATTGGTATATTTGCTCTCGTCCTAACTACCTACTTGTTCTGGCTAGGAAGCCGGATCCTGTATTTGGTCATCAATAAAGGGTTACATAAGAGAGTCTACACATTGATTATATCCGTCACTAGTTTTGTTCCTCTAAGGGTCATCTTGCTTGGTTTATCAGTACTGTCGAAGCCTGAACATGTTTGGTTCGAAACCCTTTCATTTTTATCTTTTCTTTCCTTCTTATGCTGTTCTGGTTTCGGAGTTTGCATTCTGGTTTACCTTCCGATTGCTGATTCATTAGCTTTGAGGAACGTGCAAGACTTGGAGGCTAGAAGTGGTGATGATCAGCAGGATACTGTTTCACTTATTACTAACCAAAGCCCTCTAGAAGAAATTAGCTTAGGGAGAAACTCTGGTACTTCAGCTAAGCGTGGTTCCATCTCTTTCCGCACAATGGATAAAGATCATGAAACCTCGGGAACATTTGTGGAATTAAGCCTCTTCTCTCCTAGCCAGCATTCAAGCCCACCTGGCTCACCTCAACTTCTGGGATGGCCCATGCTCCCTGCTGCCCAACTGCAACAATAACACTAAAAATGATCAAGTAGCTGGGGTCCAAGTAAACTCACTTTTGTGATTGTAAAGGGTTAGTTTTATCAAGGATTGCATTTTTGTGTTGTGTTTTTATTTCAGATGTAATGATTGTCTGTTGCCCACCTTACCTTTTTCTTGGGTGGATCTCTTTAAATCTTTTCTCTTGTCATATTCCTATAGCCATGTACAATAGATTCGAATCAAGGCATACTTGCAAGAGCTATTCATTGTGTATTTTTCAGTTTTTCTGGCGATTACTTGATTATATCCGAGTAGATTAGATTACCCGCATTTCTGTTGAGCACACTTCTCTTCCAGACTGCTAATTGTTTGCTGCAGTACAAAAGTTGTCACGATTATGTTGTACAGAATTTAATAGTTTAAACTTTTTCTATTTATATATTTATCTTAAATTCTTGAAATATGGCGTTATGGGCTCTTTTGGCTAAAATCTTATTGTATTGTTTAAACATTTTTGTTTTCATAATTTAATGGCCCCTAAAAGATCAGGATTCAGGTGGATACAAGAGCTGTCTTTCTAAAATTAATCTGTTAAAGGTCACGACCCTCATATTACTGGGAATTATTTCTGTAAAGTCGTAAACCTGTAAATAGAATGACGAATTAGAAAAGTAGTCATCTAAACGAAGGCAATATGAGGGAGTTGATGATAGTGTGTTGCCGATTTAAACACACAAGCTAATAAACAATTGATACAGAGAAAAGGCAGTCACCTGAAAAACAGAGAGCAGTTAGTTACATAGTTACATTAGTTTTCTACATTTGCATACTCAAATGGTTAACGTTCTTTGAAGCTCCGGCAGGTGACAACGAAGCCAGTGATAAGATTTTCAAGAACAACTGTGCTCAGTGTGATTCCGTCAACAAAGGTCCATCGTGCAGGTGACTTTCAGGGTCACTTCCCCCCCCCCCCCCCCCCCCCCCCTCTTCCTCCTAATCCATTGTTATGTTTCATTCGATTTTTAGGCCACAAATTTTACATCTGCATAATGTCAATGCTATGAAACGTCAACTTTAACACTCAGACCATCAAAGTGTAACGGGAAGTACACACTCGCCATTAAACTAAATTTTAAAACTGTTCAGCCACCCAAGTACTCACTATGTATAGAATAACCAGAAATCCAAAAACACAAATATATGAATAGCCAAATGATAAATTAAACATTACTCAAACTCAACATCTAAACTTATAGAAAATCAGTTTTTTATATGAATTCACTCATAAAAACCTTCAGAAAAAAAAAATTATACCTAACACTCACAAGTTCCACTGCGCTAATCGCAGAGCACCTCCTTAAGAATAAAAATAAAAGAACCCCATCAAAATAACCCAAATGCAGTGATGACCAGGCAAATTAGTTTCTTCTTCCTTTCTTCTTTTCCTCTCTGCTTCTTTGTCTCTCACTGCAGACTTCACTATTTCATGCCTAGTACTCACCGATACAATGAATTACCCTGCACCTGGATGGGGAATAGAAAATCATTATATCTTCACGATATCTAGCAGAAACACACACATGAAACAGAACAAGAAAGCAGTACCATGAATTACCATGAAATTACCAGTGTAGCGAATATTATAGGTTAAAATGTAGACAAGAAATACGAAGTATTGTAGATACTTGTAGCATAATGTCATACTGATTACCTTGATTTCAGCCAACAATCCAAATTTCACCAGCCTGCATTTTAAACATATATGAGATTTAGCTCATGATCATAATTAATGTTACGTCTATGCATAAACTTATAAATGTAGCAAATGTTTCAGTAGGTTTATTATATACTCTGAACACAATATTTTTGACCAATAGGCATAATCTTTTCTACTCTGAACACATATGTAATTTCCAAAGTTTGAAACTTGCTGCCATGGAGTCCCTGTATAAATTTTGTAAATTGAAAACTGTAGTCTGTGCTATATTTTCCTGATACTGGGCACTTCATTTTGAGGACCAAAACATGCAAAATTTTAAAATATCGTCCTACACTTGTTTATGTATTCATGTTGACATTTCCACCGAGTCCGGGTAACATAGTTTATGAGATCGAATATTAAAAAGTCTGGTATAGCGACAGATAACTATACTTTCTAGTTAGAAGAATAACCTGGAATCAGAGAATCACTTTGTTTCCTCAAAGTATGATTTAACATCCATTTGCGAATCTTGTTTATATGTTTGTGCTTATTTGTTTCACCTACATTATGTTACTAAACTTGGTTAATATCTGACCTTTTACATGCTTTTGCAGTACTAATCACTTCTATCAAATAATTGCTGGTTTTATGTGTATGTTTCTCTCACTTGATATTTCAGGACCGAACCTGAATGCCTTTTCAGAAGGCAGTCTGGCACAACTGCTGGATTTTCCTACTCTGCTGTTAACAAAAGTATAGAGACCAGTGGGAGTTTCAGAAGGAAACCGAAAGGTAGGTAATCCTTATAATTTGAGAAGAAAAATCTTTGTGTGGTTACTTGCTTGGACCTAAAAAGGAAGGTTAGCTATGGCGAAATTTTTTAAGTTTTTGTTTTACAGTTTAATGTTCATGCTCAATCATTTGTGCTCAAACATCTACTTCATGTTGGTGTGAGTGTTGATTCTATATGCAATATATGGAATATTACATGTTTGAGTATGAGAACTGAATGTATTATCTGTATTGGTTGATTCGCCCCTCTAGTTCTAGGTTTGAAATATTAAAAAAAAACATCAACATATAAGAGTTTAGAGGAGAGCAATGAGGCTTGAACAAAGAAATGTAGTATTACACCTTGTGAGTTGTAACAATGGATTATAGTTGGATTTTTATGTAATATGCCGACTCCATTTTTCATTCTTGAGCAAATAATTTGTAATTTTATCAGGTTCCTTTTATTAGTGAAGTAGCTCCAGACATATGTAAAACGTGCTCTTCTTTGCACATATTAAGGGAATTACCCATCGGATAGTGCTGTTAAGACATCCAAGCTGTAGAGATAAAATTAGGATTACTCAATTAAACTATGAAAAATATCATTATTGGTCGTATTTAATATTGAGGCTCATTTGGAAAAGAGCAATTAGCTTTGTCTGTATGTAAGTTTGCTTCGCTTGACAACTTGACACTGGCGTTCATTGTGTGAAGTGACTTTAATGCTTTGTGATACTCTAACATCAACTGACACTTAAATTTTTTGTTGAAGAGTATGAATAGCTGAATAACAAAAATCCTAAAGAAACATTTGAGGCTGTTGCCCAGTCACCAAAGAGTAAACTTAAAAGCCTCAAATGTTTCTTTAGGATATATCATACTGACACTTAAATGTTTCTTAACATCAACTGACACTTAAATTTTTAGTATGAATAGTATGAATATAAGATTTGTTGGATGTCAATGTTAACATCAATTCACTCTCCATTCATGTGTAATCTTCATTTTAGACAAAGCAGAGGATAGTCTATTTCACTAGAAAAAATTAAAATATCAATATATGTAACTTACTTATTGAAGACAGTGTGCTGATGAAGTTTCTAATAGATCTCTGTTTATCTGTTAATTTCCAATAAACACTTGGTTTGTCATGGAGTGTAAGTCTTACATATGCGTGTTTAGCAAGCGAATCACATCAATGCATTGACTCAGATACCCTATAATCAAGAAACATCACAAATTAGCCTAAATCAGTCCTTTATCGTCAATATTTATCTAAAATATAAACCTCTAATTAATTTCATATAATGTAAATTTGACAAAAAGATTTTTAAGCCTCATGCATAACAGTTGGCAAAGGTTCCTAGTTACATAATAAAAAGCATATGAGAAGTTAAAAATCGTTTCTAGTTGAATAAGCAACAACAAATTTCAGATCAAACTGAAGGAGACTTGGGATCAGTTTATAGAAGTGGTCTTGATAAACTACTCCCTAGTGAACAAACTCGACCATGACTTTTTGTACTATTAGAAGATTCTGCAATGATTCTTTTTCATATAATAGTAACACATGATCTTTATAGAATATATATGAATCACACACACATATTCAAAGTGCATCCGTTGCATTCAAAATGTAAGTTCTAAATATTTACATCTGATTATACTATTTACAGGGAATTTATAAAGAAGATTGAAAAAGAAGTTACCATGTTAATCGGCATTGAATTCTTTCACAGAGAGGCGTAGATAATTTCCATACTGTGGTGCCAACTCATCTAACGAATCCCCGTCTATGTCTAGTTCAGAAAATGCATAAGGTTGGTCGCTGCTCCATTCCAAAGCGTTCCACCATTCACTCTCTCCTTTAATCTCTACTACCTCTTTACTGCACACTCCCACACAAGGAAGTCTTTTCAACTTTGGGCAATCATAAATTACTATGTTTTGTAGTTTCGGGCCAATGCTTAAGCCACTAGATATGCTCACCAACTCAGGCAAGTACAGAAGTGATAATTTTTTCAATCTGGGGAGAGATAAGTCTGCATCTATTAGAGTTTTGATTTCGGGGCAATCTTCAACTCTAATCTCTTCCAAGTTCACTAGATCTCCTAGTAGAACGTGGGGGAAAATGGTTTTCAAGTTTGGGCACATATTCACAACCAGTACCTTTAAAGACTGCAAACAGCTATAAACACCTGGCCCTCTCCAGATATCCTCTAATTTCTTCAGGTAATGGATGGCCAAGTACTGCAAAGAATGAAAATTGTCCCCCTTGCTAGCTACCCCATGATTAAAGTCACTTTCATCAAAAACCGTTTGCATCTCATTGCAATCCACCAACAAGCAGAATTTTAGCGCATTCAATTTCTCTAATTTGAAGACTGAGAGCTTTTGAATAGTCCAATGACGATCCATATACAAAGCTTTGGCATGTTTCAGAGCTTCAGAAAACGTAGTTGTGTCATCCTTTCCATCACTGTATTTCAAACATTTCTTTAACTTCAGGAACCCCTCCTCGAGGTCACATGGTAGACGCGGTAGGAAACGCTGAGCTTGAGGACCAACAGTGAAACTGAAGTTTGATAAATTTTGGTAAATAGACAAGTCATCTTTGTTCCACTTAAGTTCCAGGAGTTTTTGAAGAAGTACTGTGGTCGGCATGTATAACTTGAGAGTTTTCAGCTTTGTGAGGCTAGGCAGGTCTTCTATGATAGCTTCTACTGCAGAGTTGCACCATATATCCTGTGGATCAACACTGACGCTTAGCTTTTCCAACTGAGTGAGCTTCGATAATATTTTCCTCGGAATTATATCAACTATATTTCTGCTTTTTCTGTAGCTCACAGCATCATACAGGGAAACCTTCAAGTACCGTAACTTACTAAGCTCTCCGAGTTCCTCAGGCAAACAAATAAGATCAGTTCCTTCTGAATCCAAAACCTTGAGATTCCCAAGAGTGCCAATATCATTTGGTAGCTCTGTCAGAAGTTCACAATGTCGCAAAAGGAGTTCTTCCAGTTTGATCAATTTAGAAACAGAATGCGGCAAAGTTTTTATACTTGTGCTTGACATATCTAGGATTTTAAGGACCGGAAATTGCACAAAGAATGAAGTTGGAACATCAAATAGGCTTGAGCAACCAGAGAGAACCAGTTTTTGAAGGAATATCGGCTTACTTTTACCTTCTGGCAGCTTTGTCAAACTTTTACAATCTCTTAGATACATTAAAGAGAGACTCCTAGGAAAATCAATAGACTCAGAAATTTCAGCCAAATTTGTACAACCAGAGAGATAGAGATATTTAAGGGATCTCAGCTTACTTATACTTTTTGGAAGCTTTGTCAAAGTTCTACAATTTCTTAGATCTAGTGAACAAAGACTCTGAGGAAGATTAGTAGACTCAGGGATTTCAGCCAAATTTGTACAACCTGTAAGATCCAATATTTTGAGATTCTCAAGTGCAGTGATTTCATGTGGCAGCTCTATTAGAAATTCGCAATGTCGCAAAAGGAGTTCTTCCAGTTTGAGCAATTTGGAAACAGAAGGTGGCAAAGTTCTTACACCAGTGCTTGCCATATCTAGGACTTTAAGGGCTGACATTCCCCCAAAGAATGAAGTTGGAACCTCCGATAGACTTGTGCAACCACAGAGACTCAGCTTCCGAAGGGATTTCAGCTTACGTGTACTTTTTGGTAGCTTTTTTAAACTTCTACAATCTGTTAGGTCCAGTAACGAGAGACTTTGAGGAAAACCAACGGACTTTAGAATTTCAGCCAAATTTGTACAACCAGAGAGATATAGATATTTAAGGGATCTCAGCTTACTTATACTTTTTGGTAGCTTTGTCACACTTTTACAATCTCTTAGATCTAGTGAACAAAGACTCTGAGGGAAATGAACAGACTCGGGTATTTCAGCCAAATTTGTACAACCTGTAAGATCCAATTTTTTGAGATTCTCAAGTGCACTGATTTCATGTGGCAGCTCTATTAGAAATTCACAATGTCGCAAAAGGAGTTCTTCCAGTTTGAGCAATTTGGAAACAGAAGGTAGCAAAGTTCTTACACCAGTGCTTGACATATCTAGGACTTTAAGGGCTGACATTCCCTTACTAATAGACTCGGGAACTTCAAGCAAATTTGTACAGCCAGCAAGATTCAGATGTTCAAGAGATCTCAGCTCACTAATGCTTTCTGGCAGCTTTGTTAAACTTTTACAATTTGTTAATTTCAGTAGAGAGAGACTCTGTGGGAAACTAATAGAATCGGAAATCTCTGCCAAATTTGTGCAGCCAGAGAGATAGAGATATTTAAAAAATCTCAGCTTGGTTATGCTTTCAGGAAGCTTTGTCAAACTTTTACAATCTCTTAGATCCAGAAAAGAGAGATTCTTAGGAAAATCAATAGACTCAGGGATTTCAGCCAAATTTGTACAGCCAGAGAGATTCAGATACTCAAGGGATCCCAGCTTACTTATGCTTTCTGGTAGCTTCGTCAAACTTTTACAATTTGTTAGATCCAAGAAAGAGAGATTATGAGGAAATTTCAAAGACTTGGGTTTTTCAGCCAGAGTTATACAACCATAAAGATCCAATACCTTGAGATTCCCAAGTGCGTTAATTTCATGTGGCAGTTCCGTCAGAAGTTCACAGCATCGCATGAAGAGTTCTTCCAGTTTGATCAATTTGGAAACCGAAGGGGGCAAAGTTTTTATTCCTGTGTTTGACATATCTAGGACTTTAAGGGCTGGCATTCTCTCAAAAAATGACATAGGAATATATGTCAAATCAAGGTTGAATCGCATGAATAACTTTTCCAGATCTCGAAAGCTTAGATTATCTGGAATATCATGGAGTTTGGAATTCCTTATATGCATTACTTTGAGGTTTCCTGCTGCTGAAACTTTTGAATTCGGTATAACTATTTCCTTTAAGCCATGTGACTCTTTGATGTCAAACAGAGTACCATCTCGTTCAGGAAAGTCTAGTTGTAATTCCCTTCTACATTACAAAAATTAAGTTGTAAACATTAGGAGATAACACATAATCAGAAAGTTAGAACAGGTAAAAGCTGGAGACAAAACCAGATTTGCATATTGAGAGAAATAAATAACGATAGATTTCTTTGTTTACAGTTCACATATCTATAAAGTTATAGAAGTTGCAAAAACTGTTTCCTTTTCTTTAGTGGCGTTATTACTCCACAAAAGATTTGCCTGTATTTATTGAATGACTTTCTCATGAGATTTCGAAATTGGACAAATTATCATCAATAACATGGTAATGACAAAATGTGTTGAGATTAAGACATCTTCATGGTTTCTATAAACAAGATGGTCTAAATTACCTGCTTGGTAAAAGTACCGACTTATTCATTCCAGAAAGGCACCCTATCGTAGCGAGTGCAGCTTTCCAAGTTTCTACCTCCTTCAAGTTCTTCATGGCCGTATGTTCACGGAACGCGGTGCCAAATTTACCAGTTTGTTGGCGCACATCTTCTGGATCAACATCGTAAAATACCGGAAAGACCTTCTGTTTTGTTGTTCTCTTTTTTGATTTAAGGATTTCGACAAGCTCGTCCAGGCACCATGTGGAAGAAGCATAGTTTGTTGAGAGAACAACAATTATAATCTTCGACACAACAATTGCCGACGATACTAATGAGGACCTCTCTTCTCCACTTTCTAGCTCACTGTCATAGAAAAATGTTGGGATGCCATCCAAGTTTAAGGCTGTGCAGAGGGGATCAACAAATAGCTTGCGAGTATCTATACTTCTGAAACTCACGTAGACATCATGCACAGTTGAATAAGAAGTGATGTGAGGAGAACCATAAGTCTCTATACTAGAAACAGTAGCCATAGCAGATGATTAGGAGATAAGAAATAAGAAACTGTTGCGCAAAGAAGAGAAGAGAGATCTTCCAAGGAGATAATATGTGAACTTTTGGTGAAGGGGATGAGAAGAATAGTCAGCCGTCTCATGAATACGACAGAAATCTATACTCTTTATGGTTTAAAGGTACCAAAATACCAAAATATCAAATTTAATTATCATTACATGTTCGTTTTTTTACAACTACAATCTTTAGCTTCATCTCAGTTCGATTACTTACAAGTACATAATTATAAAGATTTATTTACTTTAATTTTTTAAATTTTATCTCTGATTCGATTCTCTCCACTACATTATTAAGTAGTGTATTAATATTAATATTTTAAGAGTAAATTGCATTTTGCACCCTTTATCTTTGGATGTTTTTTTGATTTGGTCTTAGTTTATGAACCATAGCACTTTGCTTCCCATATTTTAAGTTTCACATTCACTTTGCACTTTTTCCGTTAACAAATTTTAACACCGTTAAGTTTGATTTTTTTTAAAATTTGACAGGGGCATTTTCGATATTTAGAAAATTATATTTCAAAAAAAATGAAAAAAAATTCAGAAAATTAAATTTGTTATTTTTTTAATTTTTTTCAAAAATATTTAAAAAATGTTCAAAAAAATGAGAAAAAATCATTTTCATTTTTTTTAATTAAAAAATCGCTTTTAAAAAAATACATTCATTTTAAAAAAATTATAAATTTTGAAAATAAATTATAATTTTTCAAAACAGGAAAATAATTTAAAAAATAACAAATATAATTTTCTGATTTTTTTTTCATTTTCCTGAAAATAATTTTCTAAATATCGAAAATAATATTTTACATAATCAAAATTTTATGTAATTTAGCCAACCATTTTTTGCCAACATCGTTGGAGATGCTCTAAGCGAAATCATCTTTTAATGGTACATAAAATTTGGTTCCTACTATATTGATTTCACCCTAAAATTTTGGTTCGCACTGTATCTTGTGTTGGTCCCGGAGTATTGCAGAAGGGGGGGGTTGAATACAATACTGATAAAATCGAATCTTTAAATCAACAACGAAAATAAAGATTATAGATTATCAGTAGATGTATGCAAGCAATAAGTGAAACAAGATTTCTCACAAAATAAATGTTTTATTTATTTTGTGTGAAGTGTTGCTACAACCTGGAGAGAGTTTCTCTAGCTTCGATATCTCAAGAGATACAGATTGCTTCGTGTGCGTACATGAATAGAAAAGAATCTAAGATGTATCTAAGTAAACTAAGATACTCTGTTGTCCCTATCGCATGAGGTGTTGATCTGCTGTCGTTTTCAAGTGGCAGCTCATTACAGTTTGCACACCCATGTGACTTTCCCTAATTGCTATACAAACAGTATAAACCTTATAAGTAAAGCAACCTAGATTCTTTCTATTTCTAACTAATACAATTCTAGTAGATGTGGATATCACATGCTCCTCGAATTGACCAGCCTTGTCTTGTGAATCTCTTAAGCTTCTGTCGTAGTCTTGCAGGTCTGCTACAAACGATAGTGTGTTGCAGCAAATCTGTTTCTTGAACATGTAACCTGTCACAGGCTTTGACTGAGAAAATACCCAATTCAAATAATGCAAGGTGACAGTAACCTTAACCGCAGAGTCTGCTGTCAAGGGAATATTCAGAGGTTGACAGTACTAGCTCCCGCCAATGTTGCTGTCGGAGCTCCAGACTTGATGTCAAGTGTGAGAATGTTACTGTCTCTTGCTTCGGCCAATGTTGCTGTCAAATGTAGTTTTATCGTGACTTTGCAACATTTTCTTCTTGTAACATTACTGTCAGGGACATGACAGTAACTTTTATTCTTGCAGTCTTCAGGATGCATTCCTTGAGGCTTGAACAAACATATGAACTTCTCCCAAATCATACATTTATTACATGACAGCAATTATTCGAATACGAAGACATACTCTGGTTGTGACAGTATGTTCAACTTAGTAAAAACTAAGTATAGGGAAATATAGTTAAGTTGTCTCTATGCTATCACCCATAAATCCCAACACTAGTGTTCAATCTATGTCTGTGCTTTGCACATTTTGGTTGGTAGTTTGGTCACTTATTTGCTCAGTTATTTGATACACTCAATATTAACCATTGGATTTTAAGATAGATTTATGAGAATCGTTGGATATAAAAAAAAACTATTTTTGTACATTTATATTATTATATTATAAACTACTTCAATAAATAAAAGAAAGTGTTTGTTTTTTATTCATGTTCCACGAACATAATTTTACAAAAACACAGCCTCAATATAATAACTTAAATAATAATTTAAGTTAGTATATTGAGAGCATTTTATCAAACGTATTATTTAAGAAATAATATGAATAAATTATATTATTATATTATCAAACGATTTAACTAACTTGTTAAAATTATATTATCAAACGATTTAACTAACATTTTATTTATCTTTTTATACCTTTTCGGCGTAATTTGTTTTTAGAATTGAATCTTATAACTTCTTTTTATTTATCTGTTTTCAATATATAAGAAAAAGACTATCAATTAGATTACTATAAAAAATTTATAATCATATTTTATTATCTTTTATAATTTATATTATTACTAATTAATTAGAAAATATTAAAATTATAAATAATCAAATAAAAATATTAAGAAAAAAATATTTAAAATGTACACTTTTTTGGTACACTCAATAGCAACCGTTGAATTTTGAATTAGATTAGTGAAAATCGTTGATCTAATACTAGAATAATATTCTTTTTCTAATATTTAAAATATTCTCATTGGTTAAGTTCAAATCACACCAACAACATATCTTTATTAAACATATAGAGTATATTATTTTATAATCTAATTTTAAGAGTTTGAGGTTCTATTCCCGTCAATATCATATTATAATCAACAAATTTATTATTCTTTTAATAAAGTATTTTATACATTTATATAATCTTATAAGCTACTACAAAAAATTCTCGTCAATAACTGTTGTTGGAGGAATTTCATAACAACACGAAATCGAAGGGTTGCAGGAATAGTAGAGCGATTGTAGATGATTATGGCTGTTTTAGGGGATCAGGGATTATGAAAAAAGAGGGGGCTGGACTTGGCAGGTTTCTCGGTTTATCTCCTGTATCGGTCACCACATGCCAAGATGCCTACGTACCTATATGTTTATATAGGATCAAGCCCACGTAGTTCTGTGAAATTGATTTGTGTCTATCCCTTAGAGACTTTAGGGACAAACTTCGTTAATCTGGGTGATTACTGATTTTATCTGATTTAATCTTATCGTTGTGATATCTTCCTGATTTGAAGAATATCGTTTGGAGATATTTTCCGTAATTGATTGATTGAGATTGATTGTTTCCTCATTTCAGAGAGAGGATAAAACTTAGCGGTTAAGTAATAATTATTAATCTGAATTAATAATTAATAATATTAAAAATTTGGGAAATTATTAGATATGCCAAAAATATGGCAAAACAACTAGCCCCTAGTTCTTCAGTGTAGCTTGATGCAGTGGAGAACTAAGAATTCTTCAAGCTTCCAAATTTATTGAGTCGCTGAAAAAACTGAAAGTAGATGATTAGAAAACATTTAGAGCACCACTGTGCTCGTTAGGCGTATGCGGATGCAAGAGTGATAGCATGCGATGACCAATGTAAGATATATATTTGCCAAGGTTTTCAAATGTGCGAGCATAAATAATATTTTTGAAATCCTTTGCGATCCTTGTTGTCTAGTTAGGACCTTGGCGCTTGTATATATCCCGAACTGGCATACACGCTTTTCAAGTGTCTGATGCAACCATATAAGGATGTGTCTTCGTTTGTGACGAGACTGTTGATAAGAGATGTAGATGTAGATGTAGTTCTGGCGAACTAGTTTGCATAGGGATGCCTCCACCCATTCAATATAGAGAGATCTCATGGACCTTCAATAAAGATAGTTTGCATAGGGATGCCTCCACCCATTCGATATAGCGATATCTCATGGGCCTGCAATAATCCAGAGGGTGCTGCACTTTACTAAGCATGTTGCATTGCAAGATTTATAGCTTGTCCAGGCTACCCTACTTGACAATTTAGTTCGCAAGTTTGAAAATATTTTTGACATATATGTACTATCGCGACGATATATGAAAAATCTTTTGCAAATCCAAATGCAATAATAAATATGCTCTTTTAAGAATGTGGCGATATTTATTTTCTTCAAAAATAATGATCCTTTTTGTAGAAAATCTTTTACAAAATTATGCGTCTCGTATATGTATGTTTTTTTTAGCATAATGCAGCTCGTACGGGATTTTAAAACAAATCCGCAATTCATCAATATGTAAATATCCACAATTAATGAGCATAAGTATCCCGTACAATATTTTCTAAATCGCAATAATTTTACAAGCATAAAAATATATTATTCGCACGAATTTTCTGAACAATAAATATTTTTCTGTTAAAAAATATTTAAAAACATAATTATACATGCATGGCATAATAGTTAATTGCAAAAAATTAAAAGATAAATCGAAAACTTATCTTTTATTTTTTACGTGACTGCCTTTAATTTGTTTTCCTCGTCTCGCGTGTTCAGTGGCATTCGCCGTTCGATGGCTATTTTTGTTGTGCGCGTTGTTGCCGTCTCCAACTTTTTTTTTTTGCTAGGGGAGTACGTGGCCAGTTGCTATGGCCTCCGAGTGGTTTTTCTTGATCTTTTTATGTTATTATTGCAGGTCCTACTGAGTTGTATGCTAACGAACATGCTTGTTCTCATTTTTTCTTCCTGCGCCTGCATCTTGCGCCTCTTTTGTTAAAGACTTAAAGCCGCCTTCATAATTTTTTTTTATATTTCTTTTCCACGGCTGCCTTTTTTTTTTCCCCCACGGTTGCCTTGATTTTGCTTGCTGCCTGCCTGCCACCTCCATCTTGATGTTGTTCCAAGATAAAAACCCAAAAACTCGTTTGATATTCGTTTGTTCTCCTCAAACGAAAAATTAGCCGCTCCTTCTAGTGCCAAATGTTGTTGGAGTAATTTCGTAACAACACGAAATCGAAGGGTTGCTGGAATAGTAGAGCGATTGTAAATGAATATGGCTGTTTTAAGGGATCAGGGATTATGAAAAAAGAGGGGCCTGGACTTGGCAGGTTTCTTGGTTTGTCTCGTGTATCGTCACCACATGCCAAGATGCCTATGTACCTATATGTTTATATAGGATCAAGCCCACGTAAAACATATAGGATCAAGCCCACGTAGTTCTGTGAAATTGATTTGTGTCTATCCCTTAGAGACTTTAGGGATAAACTTCGTTAATCTGGGTGATTACTGTTTTTATCTGATTTAATCTTATCGTTGTGATATCTTCCTGATTTGAAGAAGATATTTTCCGTAATTGATTGATTGAGATTGATTGTTTCCTCATTTCAGAGAGAGGATAAAACTTAGCGGTTAAGTAATAATTATTAATCTGAATTAATAATTAATAATATTAAAAATTTGGGAAATTATTAGATATGCCAAAAATATGGCATAACAATAACATATTATAGTTAAAATTAAAACATTATCGTTTAAAATACTATAAAAAATATATTATGATATTTTGTTAATGTAAACAATTTTTTTCTACTAATTGATATATATATATATATATATATATATATATATATATATATATGAGTAATAAGATAAAAATTATTAAAAAAACATTTGTGCATCTCACGAGTTATAAATTATATAGTTAAAAATGACATAAAATCTGGAAAACATTTATAATATAAATTTTTTTTGTATAAAAATCGAAAAAAGGTCTACATGATTAGATAAATTTCACTCTTTCTACTAAATAAAAGTTAAAAAAAACTAATTTTATATATACATATGTATTTGAAAGTAATAATTAAAATACATAATTAGAATAATATTTATATTCATGAAATTTAGAAAATTCAAAATATATTTTAATAAAAACATATGTACAATTAAAATTTTAACAAAATTTAATTAAACAATTTACAAATAACCGTGCATCGCACGTACTAATATGTCCGTGTTTTGTCAAGGTTTCGATTCTCCCCTTACGTATCTCTTAGAACAAATACTAGAATACAAGCAAAAGTTTGGGCAAAAAAATATATATATTAAAGAACAACAACGTCAAGGAATTAATTGAATAATAGGAGAGTAATCGAAGGGTTAATTGGATAAAATAAAAATATCATATCTATCTATATTATTATTATACAATACTTGAAATATTAAAATTTTGATTAATCGGCACGTCGGTTAGTCCGTACGATACCTGTTGATATTGATTTTATTTATTTACCTTTACTTAAAAGTTAATGTTAATTTTACTTACTAGTTATCCTAACTTAATTATTTATAATTACTAATAATTAACAAATTTCCATTTTCAGATAAAACATTTTACATTTTTTATTTTCAATGACTAATCAAATTTTTTCCCCACGTAATATACATATTTTTTTATTTTGTTAATTAAAATTTTTCCTTTTGTAAAAATACTATGAGCAATTCTGTTTAATAAAATAAAATATTATAATTATAATTATTAAACTAATAATAAATATACTATTATATATTAGCCGAAACATTAAAAGTTTGGTTGGTCGATTGATCGATCGATTCGGTACCCGTTAATTTTACTTATTTAAGGTTACATGTTATTTTTATTTAATTTAGAAATGTTAAAGTTCTAAAATTGTTTCCAAAACTTTTTCCACGATTGCGATTTTAGTGATTGTGAAATTACGATTTGTGAATTTACGATTTTACTCCTATATTTTTAAAAATTATAAACTGCCATCTTTTAAAAATTATGTAAAAAATTGTGAAATTATGTTAGCATTCAAACACTACAATCAAGTAAATGATCAACTAATGATATCAAGCCTCTTCCAACAAATGATCCAACTAATTATGTAAAATTAATGCCTTTATGCAAAGGAGAGCGAGCAAAGTAATCAAGAATAGCATTACTAACTATATTCTTTAAGTTAAGTGATTTATTTTAATTAAATTTTATTACATCAAAAGTTGATAACATATTTTGAGACCTTAGTTATTATTTTTTTTGTGTGTTTAAGATTTTTTGTGAGTAAGAACATGTAACTAATAATAAAATTTAAGATAAAAGATTCCAAAGTTAATAATTATTGTTAAGATGTCAAAACTATTTAAAATATAACAGAAATTTTAAACAATAAATATAAGAAAAGCAAAAATATAATAAATAGATGTAATAAAGACTTTTCTCATAATTATGTGATAAATTGCATATGCATTCATTATCATTCTTCTAACATGTATAAAATGAATTTTAAATTTTTTTAAATTTGAAAATATAAATTTAATATTCAAATTAGTTTAACAAATAATTTTTTTACTAAATTATATGTAATACAGGCATAATGCTCGTTAAAGTAAAAGTGTGCATTCCTATCATTTATTCTTGGATATTTACCAAAAATACTAGGTTCAAAGTTTCTATTTGCAAAAATACCATCTCTTTTAATTAATTGTAATTTTACTAAACTAAGTTTCAAAATTGCAAAAATACTAAGCCCATTCCCCCTCCCTCCTTCCCAGCCCAGCCCACTGTCGACTTGTGTACTTTTATTTTTTTTATTTTTATTTTTTATTATTTTTTTTAAAACGGGGGCTATTTTGGTGGATTTTGGTTTGCAACTCAATGCAACCACATTCAACTAAATGCAACCAAATGCAACTTTTTTTTTAAAGGTGGGGTGATTTTGGTGGTTTTGGGTTGCAAGGCCCCGCCAGGTAGGGGTGTACACGGGTCGGTTTGGGCCGGTTAAAGCATTAAAATGATCCAACCCATTATAAATCGGTTTGGAAATTTTTAACCCGACCCATGAAAATTAAATTTATAACCCAACCCAATTTGTTATAAGTCGGTTTGGGTCGGTTTGGGTCGGTTTGAACGGGTTGTTTAACTAATGATTAATAATCGCTAGTTAAATAATCGCTAGTTTTTCCAAACAAAGCTATTAAAACCAAATTCATTCACAGTTACCATCATAGATTTATTGATTTTTTTAACTTTTCCAAATTTATATTCTACTTCAAGTATCTTGTTTTTCACCTGTACTAGTATTGCTGTTACTTGTAACAGCTGCATTATATGTAGACTGTAGTTAATGATGCCAACAGAAACTTCACTAAAGGGCCACAAAATTGGAAATCTGGCTACAACTTCTCTGTTGTCCGGGCATCGCCCAAATATTTCCCAGAATTACAGCAGTCCTCCTGGCTTCACTTTCACAGTCTTTTGGCAATGGAACTCACCCAACATTCCGCAGAATTACTGCACTCAGCCTGGCTACATGCACATATTTTTGTTACACGCACATATTAAACGGGTTGGGTTGGGTTTGGCGAAAAAAATCCAAACCCATACCCAACCCATTAACACCGGGTTAAATTATTTTTGACTCAACCTTGTTCCGGTTTGAAATTACTCGGTTTGAGTCGGGTGAAAATAGGGCCGGTTTGGGTCGGTTTGATCGGTTTGGCCGACCCATGTACACCCCTACCGCCAGGGGCAATATTCAACTGAATGCAACCACATTCAACTTCTTTTTTTTTAAAAAAAGGTAGGGTGATTTTGGTGGCTTTGGGTTGCAAGGCCCCGCCAGGGGCAACCACATTCAACTGAATGCAACCACATTCAACTTCTTTTTTTTTAAAAAAAAAGGTAGGGTGATTTTGGTGGCTTTGGGTTGCAATGCCCCGCCAGGGGCAATATTCAACTGAATGTAATCACATTCAACTTCTTTTTTTAAAAAAAAGGTAGGGTGATTTTGGTGACTTTGGGTTGCAAGGCCCCGCCAGGGGCAATATTCAACTGAATGCAACCACATTCAACTTCATTTTAAAAAAAAGGTAGGGTGATTTTGGTGGCTTTGGGTTGCAAGGCCCCGCCAGGGGCAATATTCAACTGAATGCAACTGAAATCAGAAATTTAGTTGAATGTCATTCAGTTGCTGATTTCAAGTTCCATTTGTCAGTTGTCATTTTCGACCTCATTTTTGGATTATAAATATATATATAGGGTCTTGTTCTAATAGAAACTAACTTAGAATAGAAAATAGAAACTAAACCTAAATTAAATATTTCAAGCTAATCTAATGACCAAATTAGGGGTACCCCAATACAAAAAAACGTTTAAAATTATTGGCTCTATTCAACAAAAAAATATAAAAAAATAAAAAAAGTTACTGTTCACGTGATGACGTGGCACGTGAACAGTAATTTTTTTATTATTTTTTTTAATATTTTTGTTGAATAGAGCCAAGAATTTTATAAGTTTTTTGTGAAGGTGCCCCTAGCGGGGCCATTAAAATAAATGAAATATAATTTATTTAGTGTAGGTTTCTAGTTTCTATTCTAAGATTGGTTTCTATTTGAACGATAGCATATATATATATATATATATATATATATATATATATATATATATATATATATATAGGGTCTTGTTCTAATAGAAACTAACTTATAATAGAAATTAGAAACTAAACCTAAATTAAATATTTCAAGCTAATCTAACGACCAAATTAGGGGTACCCCAATACAAAAAACTTATAAAATTATTGGCTCTATTCAACAATTTTTTTTTAAAAATTTAAAAAATTTAAAAAAAAGTTACTGTTCACGTGATGACGTGGCACGTGAACTGTAACTTTTTTTTTTAATTTTTTTAATATTTTTGTTGGATAGAGCCAAGAATTTTATAAGTTTTTTGTGAAGGTGCCCCTAGCGGGGCCATTAAAATAAATGAAATATAATTTATTTAGTGTAGGTTTCTAGTTTCTATTCTAATGTTGGTTTCTATTTGAACGCTAGCCTATATATATATAGTTAAAAAATGAGGTCGAAAATGACAACTGACAAATAGGGATGGCAATGGGTCGGGTCGGGTCGGGTTTGGTCAAAACCAAACCCGAACCCGGTTAAATCCATCAAACCCGAACCCGAACCCGAACCCGATTAAACCCAAAATTTTGAAACCAAACCCGACCCGGTTAAACCCGAACGGGTTTTCGGGTACCCGAAACCCGAAAAAATAAATAAAAATTAAATATTTTTTATATTAAAAATAATATGAAACATAAATATATAAAATATTTTAATTTTTATTACATATTAAATATTAAATATATATAATAATAGATAATATATATTAAATATTAAATATTATGTATAAAATAATAGAAATAATAATATATATTAATTCGGGTTTCGGGTCGGGTTCGGGTTTGGAACGGGTTTCGGGTTTTCGGGTCGATTCGGGTTTAAAAATCAAACCCAAACCCGAACCCAAACCCGAAAATTTCGGGTTCGGTTCGGGTTATTCGGGTCGAAACGGGTCGGGTATCCATCGGGTCGGTACAAATTGCCATCCCTACTGACAAATGGAATCTGAAATCAGAATTTAGTTGCATGTGGTTGCATTCAGTTGCAAATTTAGTTGAATATGCCCATGCGGGGCCATGGAACCTAAATCCACCAAAATATCACCCACCATATATATATTGGCTAGCGTTCAAATAGAAACCAACCTTAGAATAGAAACTAGAAACCTACACTAAATAAATTATATTTCATTTATTTTAATGGCCCCGCTAGGGGCACCTTCACAAAAAACTTATAAAATTCTTGGCTCTATTCAACAAAAATATAAAAAAAAAAATTAAAAAAAAAGTTACTGTTCACGTGCCACGTCATCACGTGAACAGTAACTTTTTTTTTAAATTTTTTTTATTGAATAGAGCCAATAATTTTAAACATTTTTTGTATTGGGGTACCCCTAATTTGGTCATTAGATTAGCTTGAAATATTTAATTTAGGTTTAGTTTCTAGTTTCTATTCTAAGTTAGTTTCTATTAGAACAAGACCCTATATATATATAGGCTTTTGCTCAAATACAAACCAATCCTTAAATACAAACTACAAACTAACACTAAATTAATTATATTTCATCTATTCTAAGTTTCCCGCCAAGGGTACCTTCACGAAAGATGCTTAAAATAATTGGCTCTATCCAACAAAAAAAAAAAAAAAATCAAAAAAAAAAAAAAATCCCTGCCGTGGAAATGCGAAGCATTTAAGACAGTAAACGGATGAGTTAGGTAGTCATGAGGGCCGAAGGTCCTCGACACACCCGTCAATCGTCTATTGCCTTTACCATTGATTGCCATTCCTTACAACTTTAGAATGATAAAGGCGCGAAGCGCCGTACAAGAAGGTGCGAAGCACCGTTAACCAGTGAAATCCACTGCCACGTCATCACGTGAACAGTGATTTTTTTTTTTTTTGTTGGATAGAGCCAATTATTTTAAGCATTTTTTGTATTGGGGTACCCCTAGTTTGATCATTAGATTAGCTTGAAATATTAGATTAGTGTTTAGTTTTTAGTTTGTAGTTAATTTTAGTTTGTAGTGGAGTAGGACCCTATATATATATATATGCTAGCATTCAAATAGAAAACAAACTTAGAATAACAACTAGAAACCTACACTAAATAAATTATATTTCATTTATTTTAATGGTCCCGTTAGGGGCACCTTCACAAAAAACTTATAAAATTCTTTGCTCTATTCAACAAAAATATAAAAAAAAAATTAAAAAATTAAAAAAAAGTTATTGTTCACGTGCCACGTCATCACGTGAACAGTAACTTTTTTTTTTAAATTTTTAAATTTTTTTTGTTGAATAGAGCCAATAATTTTAAATGTTTTTTGTATTGGGGTACCCCTAATTTGGTCATTAGATTAGCTTGAAATATTTAATTTAGGTTTAGTTTCTAGTTTCTATTATAACTTAGTTTCTATTAGAACAAGACCCTATATATATATATAGTTAAAAAATGAGGTCGAAAATGACAACTGACAAATGGAACCTGAAATCAGAAATTTAGTTGCATGTGGTTGCATTCAATTGCAAATTTAGTTGAATATGCCCCTGCGGGGCATGTAACCTAAATCCACCAAAATATCACCCACCTTATATATATATATATATATATATATATATATATATATATATATATAGGCCAAGGTTTTAGAGAGAACACCCTTAAAAAGAGAACGAGAGAACACATCATCTAACCATTGAATCTATTAAATCTAATGGCCCCGCCAGGGGCACCCAATACAAAAAAGTCTTATAATTCTAGTCTCTATCCATTCATAAAAAAAAAATAATAAAAAAAAAATTAAAAAAAACCCTATATATATATAGGCCTTTGCTCCATAAAGAACACTCTTATATAAAGAACAATAAAGAGCACTATAAAATCATTTATTCCAATAGATCCATTGGCCCCGCCAGGGGCACCCAATACAAAAAGTTTTTATTTTTTTAGGCTCTATCCATCCAGCAAAAAAAAAATTTGAAAATTTTACTGTTCATGATGACGTCACTGATGACGTCATCGATGAACAGTAAAATTTTCAAATTTTTTTTTTTTTTTTTTGTTGGATGGATAGAGCCTAAAAAAATAAGAACTTTTTGTATTGGGTGGCCCCGCCAGGGGCAATGGATCTATTAGATATGAGGTGTTCTTTGTTATTCTTTATTTAAAGTGTTCTTTATGGAGTCCAACCCTATATCTATACTTTTATATTAAAGCCGAAACCTTGAAAGTTTTGGTTTTCTCCTAAGTTTTGATTTTCACTCTAATTATTTAATTTTAAATTATTTATAATATAAAACAAATCAAATGAATTCCGTTAAACCAATACAGAGTAGTATTTTGTATTTACACCATTACTAATACAACTAAACATAAAACCTCCGTTGCCTTATAGAACTCTATTCTTCTAAACTTCATATGCGCAATCTTCATCAATTCAATACACAATTTTCTTCGGCTTTTCTCTTCTTTTTCAACACCATATATCAAACATAAATACTTTTCACGTAGCCGTTAGATCTAATAATAAAGAATATTCTTTATTTAAATCCCTCTTCCAAAGATCAAGGTTCAAATCCCATCAACAACAAATTTACATTAAGATTTTATATTATTAATTCTAATCAATACATATCATTTATTAAACTATTATTATTACTAATAAATTCGTAATAATTTTCTCTATTTTATTTAATTATATAATTTTAAAAGTATTTAAAAGTAACCCGTGCTTCGCACGGGCTATAAGCTAGTACTATTATATTAAAGCCGAAACATTGAAAGTTTTGGTTTTCTCTTAAGTTTTGGTTTTCACTCTAATTATTTAATTTTAAATTATTTATAATATAAAACAAATCAAATAAATTCCGTTATTGTCTTTAATCCTAAATACAGAGTAGTATTTTATATTTACACCATTACCTGTTAACAACAAATTTACATTAAATTTTATATTATTAGTTCTAATCAATACATATCATTTATTAAATAACTATTATTATTATTATTAATTTTATTAATTAATATTACAAAGTTAAATTCCATAATAAAATATTATACTCTATTTTATTTAATCACATAATTTTAAAAGTATTTAAAAGTAACCCGTGCTTTGCACGGGCCCTAAGCTAGTATATATATATATATATTTTCAAAATTTTTTTTTTTTTTTGCTGGATGGATAGAGCCTAAAAAAATAAGAACTTTTTGTATTGGGTGCCCCTGGCGGGGCCAATGGATCTATTGGAATAAATGATTTTATAGTGTTCTTTATTGTTCTTTATATAAGAATGTTCTTTATGGAGCAAAGGCCTATATATATATATAGTTTAAAAATGAGGTCGAAAATGACAACTGACAAATGGAACCTGAAATCAGAAATTTAGTTGCATGTGGTTGCATTCAGTTGCAAATTTAGTTGAATGTGGTTGCATTCAGTTGAATATGCCCCTACGGGGCCAGGAAACCCAAATCCACCAAAATAGCCCCCACCTTAAAAAAAAAAAAAAAAAGTCGACGGCACTTCGGGGGAGAGGAGGATTAGAGTTAGGGTTAGTATTTTTGCAATTTTGAAACTTAGTTAGTAAAATTGCAAAAAACTATTCTTAATAAAAATAAATGTGCAAAAATTTACTTTTTCCTATTTAATTATTAAAAGAGCCCCTTATTCTTTTATGCTAAACACAAAAGAAAATAAAATATCATTAAACTAATTTTCTCCTTGGCCAGTAGCAGACTAGCAATTATAGACTTTTGTAAGACCCTCAATAATAATTGTACTGATGGTTCCCGGGAAATTCATAACAGTGGACCAAACGAACTGTGACTCATTGACTTGCATTATCTTCTCCTCCACATGAAATGTTAACACTCTGAAAATCTTGGAAATTAGTCCAACACAAGATGCAAGATATAATTTTACAATAGAAGCGCTCCTGCATTACAAGGTACTGTGAATCTACTTTCGGGATTGTTGTACAGATTTTTTGTGGTTTTATATGTACATATATGCCCAGAAACTAAAAATAGATACTGATCGAACTTTGATTTGTTATCACTTCGTAATAATAGACTTTGGAAAACAAAGGCTATATATTTTGTTGGTCCTTGTTAGCCATGTTAGAATTACATAGTTGTGCCTGATCTTATTGCATGATAAAACAAATAGATTTTTTGACCCCCAATGATTATGATTTGGTGGGGTGGTTTAGGTGCTCAACTCATGATCCCAAGGTCATTGGTTTAACTCCTTCTCCGGTGTTCCGGGGTCATTATCTAAAATAGTTTGTCTACTCTCCCTAAACAGTCTTTCTATTCTCCCTTACAACGTTTTCAGCAATCTTGTTATCAACTTGTGCTTGTAAATTATGTGGCAGCATAAAAGATTGAAGTAACAACATTACTACTAAATATACTCTAACTGCTAACAGAGGGTCGAACGCGGAGCAGACTTATAAGATTTAAACAATTTGAGCCCCCATGAAGGATCAGTTGATGAAAGCTCAGATATGAAACATCTGTGTAGACTAAACAAAACCTCAAATGTGTATCTTTAGACTCTTGTCCAAAAGAGACATCTCTCATTACTTATAATCAATGCATATTCCTCCATTTCCAACAAACATAACTCTTTTATAATCTGAAGATCCTCACTTTATCGCAATTATTAAAAGAAACCTAAGATGTCAGTGATCAATGCTAAAATCTTTCCATTATACCTTAAAAGGATCAAATTTTAGAAGGTGATTTTTGGGAGAAAAAAGTATTACAAAGTTTTAATCCATACAGTCTATATAAAAGTGGAAGGTTATTAAATATTTGAAATCCCTAGCACTGTAGTCTATAGCCAAATAGATACCTCTTGTCATTTGTTGTTAAGAGGCAAATGGTTCTATTCTAGCCTCAGTAGGGGCATGGGTGTGTGAGTATTAAATTTCTGTAGCTGACCATAACCAAAGGAAAGAAGCTTGTTGTTGAGGCCAACTTTCTACTATTTCGTTTATGTATGTTTGTAATTAGGAAGATGAATTGGAATGTTTTCACCCCACAACTGCAGTTTTCATGGTAAATTTGGGCTTCCATGACAAATTACTCATTTAAAATCTTAACTCCAAACTTTCTAGCTTAGCTTTCACACACCATCTTACTCCTGTCCTCGGAATGCTCTATCTTTCTTAAAAAGGCTTTATTTTAACAATGATCATAGGTAGGCCTGAATGCAGTAAGATTTTTATGTTTCAGAAAAAGGTCACAGCTACCGACTTGGCATGCTTATGTCTTTAGACTTGTCATGCTCATCATTACACTTGGGGTGGAAGAGAGCTAAATGTTGTTTTTTCTATTTTTTAGAGCTGTTGATGGCCGATACGGTGCAAGCAGTGGCTGGTACAGTGCAAGCAGTAGCTGCTGTAGTAAATGCAGGAGCTGAAGTTGCTGGAATTATACCCACAGGGACATTTATCTCCCCAGAAAATGTGAAGGATATCTATAAAGAACTGAAGGAACAATTGGATTCTCTACGGGCAAAAAAGAAGGATTGTGATGATGAAGCAGAAGAAGTTCTGATGACAATGAAGACAAGTTATGATTATAATGACTGGAATCGGAGGGTTATAGAGACTGATTTTCAAGTGACGAACTCGTTGCTGTCTTATGCAACTGAGATTCAACAGATAGAAAAGTGGAAAGATGTACTATCACGGATGAACCTCGGTGCATTGATGAAGAATGATATCAAAAAGATAAAACAACTCAAGAAAGAGCTCCCTATGATACGGAATATTCTAGTAGCTAAACAAGCCGATCGTGTTGTAAAGATATCTGCTGCACCAGAAATTACTGGTTTTAGAACTTTGGAAAACCCAATGAACACTATTTTAAATCTTCTTAAACTCGGAAAGGATGTCAAAGGAATTCAAATGCATGGAATACTTGGTACTGGGAAGACAACTATAATGCAGAACTTGAACAACCACAGAGAAGTTGCTAATATGTTTCAGATAGTTATTTGGCTCAAGGCTTCGTCAGATAAGCTTGATGCTATTGGGAACAAGAAAAACTTTAGCATCGAAGAATTACAGAGGGATGTTTTGCAAAGACTGAATCTTGATGGCACTATTCAAGTTAACCAATACAAGCAAAAAATTTGGGAAAAACTGAAGGACAAAAAGTATTTGCTACTCCTTGATAATGTCAAAGAAGATCTAAATTTAGATGAAATTGGATTTCCTAACAATTGGGAAAGAGGTAGCAAAATCGTACTGACGACAAGGTTTAAAGTTGTTTGTCCATCAATAGTAGACCACTCCATAAGAATTGGATTACTAACCCCAAAGGAGGCCCGAAGAATGTTTTCTAGTATTTTAAAACCCAAAGATTTCAGTGACAATACATTCATCATGAAAATTATGCGTAAAGTAGTAGACTGGTGCCGTGGTCTTCCAGTTGCGATCAAGATTGTAGCAGGATACTTCAGATTAAGAGACACTGAGAGTTCCTGGAGAAATGGACTCAACACCTTAATTAGCTGGCCCGAGTATGGAGATGATAAGATCAAAGAAATGTGTAAATCTTTGAGTTTTTGTTGTGACTACTTGAAGGGCGACGAAAAGGATTGCTTTTATTATGGGGCACTATATCCAGAAGAAAGTGACATATATAAAGATCGTTTGTTGGACTGTTGGATGGCTGAAAATTTCCTGGGTAATAAGGGTAAACGTGGCCGTGCATATGGGCGATGCATGCTGGAGCGTTTCAATGATCTAAATTTGTTGGAAGAAGATGAGCGTAAAATATGTGTTCGGATGCACAAATTGATCCGACTCGTGGCGTTGCATAACTTGCAAAATGATGGGAAGCATAAATGTTTGATCTTATCCAACGAAGAATCTATGGACCAACAGTGTATGAATAAATGGAAAGGAAATCATTGGATCTCCTTGGTTGACAATAAGGATTTAAAGACCTTTTCAAACACTCCAGATTGTTCGGTGCTTTCCACTCTTTTCTTACAAGGGAATTCAAATTTGAAAGAGTTTCCTGCATTATTTTTCAAACAAATGGGGAGTCTTTGTGTTTTGGACTTGATGGACACTGGTATTGAATCTCTTCCAAATTCTTTGATGAATGCGATCAATCTAGAAGTGCTCTATCTAAATGGATGCACTAATTTGTTGGAACTTCCTATTGAAATAGGAAACCTTAAACTTCTTGAAGTCCTCGATATTAGTGGCAGCGGAGTTAAAAATGTACCACTGCAAATTCAGAGCTTAAAACGTTTAAAACGTTTCCTTGTATCCAGTGGTGCTTTTAGTGGAAATAATATCTTCAATGTGATTCCTGTTCTAACTGAATTGCAAGAGATGTTGATTGATACAAATTCAAACAAGGAATTTTACAACTGGGGGATTCTTGATGCTGTTATGGAAAGTGTTAAAACCCTGAAACATATGACAAGTCTTCAGTTCAGGTTTCTTAAAGATGAGATTGTTGATGTCATAAAAGTGGTAGATGGTGTCACAAGAATCTACGCTCATAAAGAAGACAATCTAAAATGTTTTGTTGATATAGATGAAGGTCTTATCACTAGATCTTTTCAAGTTTTCATTGGTTGCCCGATCTCCCAAGATGTTAAAATCCCGAAGTGTGAAAAATTTCAAAGGTATGTGAAATATTGCAATGGCAAAGACCGAAATCCAACGGTTCTCAAGTTACTTTCGAAAGCAGATTCACTGGTCATAGATCATCATTATGACCTCGAACATCTATCTGAATTTGTGGCATTGAACTCGTTTTCCATCAAAGGTTGTCTACTAGAGCACTGCAACAGAATCAAATATATTTTTGGCCACCTTTCAATGTTGTCAAAGTTGGAGCGACTGTATTTGAATGATTTGCTAGAACTTGAGAGCCTATGGGGTGGCTCCATCCATCTTAATAATTTACCAAAACTGAAAACTTTAAGGTTGAGCAGATGCCCGAAGTTAATCAAAATTATCACCCGAGATGCAGTCAAAGACATAATTCAAATTTCTCAAAATGCTGGACAAAAACCACTCGTGTTTCCAAACCTCAAGGAAGTAACACTTGTTGAAATGGCAAATTTGACAAGTATATGTGAAAACGAGTTACTGGATTGGCCAGCTTTGAAGACAGTAAGAATCAGTAAATGTCCCGCATTGCGTCATTTGCCTTTCGGTAAAGATAACGCCATAAAATTGACATCCATCACAGCTGAAGAAACTTGGTGGGAAGCTTTGCAATGGACAAACCATGAGGCTAAACAGCATTTCCAGAAGCATTGTATATTCGGTAAATTCTTTGTCAATTAAGTTTTCATGTCAGTTTTGCATCAGATTGTTGTAGTACAAGTCTATATTACCTTGTGACATCTACCAAACATTACTTTTAACCTTTCCTTCTGACCATGCCCAGTGACGATTTTGTTATCAGCTTCTAGGCTTTTCCTTTAAAAGTGCAATGCTCTTGAAGAATCTTGTTCGTTTTCTAATTATAAATGCGTGTTCCATGCCCACAAATTTAATGTCTTCTCACCAATTCCCTAGAACATTTTTTGACTCATCTAAAATCTAAGTTACTAAATATAGTTTTTTTAGTTTTACTAAATGCAACGATCAAATTGTATTGCGAACTTTTACAACATTAGACACATCTAATACCCTTTTTCATGTTACTAGCTGTGTAGCAGGGTAAACAAATTCTTCCGGAGTCTGGACTCGTGGACAGATGGTAATGACGCTCAATTTGGTCGTGCTAGTGGTCAAATGCAGTGTCTTGGCCTTCAGATTTGTTTTTTTGGTCACTCTTTAAAATTTATGTTCTGTAATTAGCATAATGTCATCCTTGAAATAAATAATTTTGTCCATTTCTATTATCTGGATCACTTTGGACCGTCTTTCAGCTATCATCAACGAATAGCCATTCCATTTTGTTGAAAGGTTTTATAGTTTGAAGATGTATACTAATACCTTATAACAATTTTTATGAACTTTCTGATTTATGTATAATCTTTCGATGAACAAAGTTACCTGTCTTTCGGTAAGTATGTCTACAGGATCAGAAGCTTTAAAGGTAGGAAGTCTATTTGTTAATGAAGTGTCCTTTACTTTCCACAACTGTTGATTCAATTGCCTCTAAAATCTTATTACTTGCCTCTTTTATGTAGGACCACCAGACAGTATCATAATATTTTAATAATCTGTTAAGGAAGCTAAAGTTTACTGATCACTTTCCTTTATCTATGTTTCCTTTATGTAGGCTCCAAGACTGGTATCACCATTATGCAAGTCACCTTAAGAGGGGTAAGATTATATGGTCAATTGGGCTGTTCAGATTAAAACAAGGACAAGGAAAAAAATGGGGATTATGGTGCAGAAGCTGGATCAAGGACCGCATCTGATGATAAAGTTTGAATATTAAAAATGGTAGAACTATTTTATTTCATAACATCCTTTTTGCTCTGTGATTTAGACCAGCTTTACACATTTATATCCTGAACATATAAATGTTTTTTGAAAATTTTGGTTCCAGGAATAGTTTAAATGA
The DNA here is from genome assembly GCA_037693485.1 of Kitagawia praeruptora. Classification (NCBI taxonomy): domain Eukaryota; kingdom Viridiplantae; phylum Streptophyta; class Magnoliopsida; order Apiales; family Apiaceae; genus Kitagawia; species Kitagawia praeruptora. Next base: position 156,133,968 of record CM075352.1, read on the forward strand.
TTTCACTGTACAGTACATAAAAAGAAATGCATAGTAGCAACTAGTAGAAAAGGGAATGAACATTATGCATCATGCATAAGATGTTGGATGAACAGGACCGCACAGTTTTTTGAAATCCAAATGAAGAAATTTCCGCTGAAGTTTTAAACAGAGGAGAGAGGTATTTGCCATTTGAAGACACTTGCAATCAGTTTAAATGTTGCAAACAAAAGACGACAATGGTTTTAGGAAAAAAAACAACTGTCTGAAGTACGTTACAAACAGAAAACTCAGTAGAGCAGACCAAAATGCGTAACGCGCACCAGCAGAGGATGCGAATATGCATAATACACACCAGCAGAGAGGACCAAAAGCAGCGTAATATCGTCACTGACGTCACAGGCTTGAAGCAGAACCCTGATTAAGAAACTGAGACAACTGAGAATTGAAAAACACAAATAAAGGTATGCTGCACAGAAACATTGGGAAACTAAAAACAATTAAATACCTAAAATAGATGTTGAAAATATGAGAGTATTTAACGCTTAACAATACGCTATGGTTAGCATTTCCCTTATTTAATTCATTATCTGTTGTCTATTTATTTTTCTGGTTCCGTACGATTGAGGGAAAATGTTGAATAATATTTGTTAAAAGTGTTGAATAATATTTGTTGTGACATAAGATCCTGTTGGAACCTTCATACACCATCTAATATTTCGTAGGATTCAAGACCTAGCACCTAGTGGAAGAGCCTAGAATGCTTAACTTTTCATATACCCGTAACATGATCTTTATAAAAGAAAAACAATATCAAATCTCTCAATAGGGTTCACTACAATGTTGATTAATAGAAATAATTTAGCAACCAGGGATATAGAGATTAGGGATTCAACTTACATATTTTCGGGTAGCTTTGCCAAACATTTGCAAACTATTATTTTCTGTGTAGAAAGAGTCTCTCATACTCCGGAATGTAAGCCAGATTTGTACAACCAGAGAGATTAAGATTTTGAAGGGATCTCAGCATACTTATACTGTGTGGTAGCCTTCTCAAACTTTGGCAGTCGGTTAGAACCAGTGTAGAAAGTCTTTCAAGAAATTCGATGGACTCAGGAATTTCAGCCAAATTTGTACAACCAGAGAGATTCAGATTTTGAAGGGACCTCAACATACATAAACTATGTGGTAGCTTTCTTAAACTTTTGCAATCTGTTAGTATCAGCGAAGTGAGTCCCTCAAGAAATTCAATAGACTCCGGAATTTCAGCCAAAGATGTACAACCAGAAAGATTCAGATTTTGAAGAGATCTCAACATAAATAAACAACTTGGTAGCTTTTTCAAACTTTTACACTCTGTTAGGGCGAGTGAAGAGAGTCCTTCAAGAAATTCAATGGACTCGGGAATTTCAGCCAAATTCGTACAACCAGATAGATGAAGATTCTGAAGGGATCCCAACATACATATACCTTGTGGTAGGGTTCTCAAACTTTTACAATCTGTTATAACCAGTGAAGAGAGTCCATTAAGCAGTTCAATGGACCCGAGAATTACAGCCAAATTTGTACAACCAGACAGACTCAGATATCGAAGGGATCTCAACATATACAAATCTTCTGGAAGCCTTGTCAAACTTTTACAATCGCTTAGAAACAGTGAAGAGAGTATCTGAAGAAATTCGATAGACTCGGGAATTGCAACCAAATTCGAACAACCAGAAAGATTTAGATTTTGAAGGGATCTCAACATACACAAACTTTCTGGTAGACTTGTCAAACTTTTGCAATCTGCTAGAACCAGTGAAGAGAGTCTCTGATTTAGATGTATAGACTCAGGAATTTCAGCCAAATTTGTACACCCAGAGAGATCCAATACCTTTAGATTCGTAAGTGCACCAATATCACTTGTTAGTTTCCTCATATTGTCACAGCATCGCAAACAGAGTTCTTCGAGTCTGATCAATTCGTACACCCAAGGTGGCAAAGCACTAACACTTGCGTTTGACATATCTAGGACCTTAAGGGCTGGCATTTTCTTAAAGAACGAAGAAGAAATGCAACTCAAATCCAGATTTGGTTGTAGGATTAACTTCTCAAGATCTGGGAAGCTTATATTATCTGGAATCTCGGGGATACTGGAATTGCTTATATGCATAACTCTGAGGTTCCTCACTGCTACAAATTTTGACTGCAGTAGTTTATCTTTTGAAGCCTTTTCTAACAGGCCGTGCAACTCTTTAATGTCAAACAGAGTACCGGTTTTTCCCAGAAAATTTAGCTGGGCTCCCGTTCTACATTACAGAATTTGAGTTGTGAAATTTAGGATATTACACATAACCGATAGGTCAATATAACTAAAAGTTGAGAACGAAACCACCACATTTGCACTTACAGAAATAAATATGAAGGACTTGTGTGTTAGACATCTCGAAAATCTATAGAGTTGCAAGATTAATTTCTTTGAACTAAATTTGTGTGTTCTTTGAACTAATCAGTGACCACACCCATGGAAGATTAATTTCTAGTTTTTGTTATATGAATATCTTGATGAAATATTAGAATTAAACAAAATTTTTTTGTGGGATGGCCTGATGGCTGGAGTTAGAAAATGCCGAGTTATCTAAATCCACCCTTATACATGTATTTGTGAAAAACAACTTAACAATGATGTAATCAAATAAGTGATGTCAAATATTTGCACAAAATTGTTGACAAGAATAATAATAATAACTAGCTCTTGTCATTTAAGAGTGTTACACAATAAAAAACAAATTATCATTTATGGAAAACAACTTCTAGCAAGTTGGAAAAACCTGCAAGAAAATAAATTATAATTGACATGGCAAACATGTGAACTACATCGATATCACTAGGGAACTCATTCCGGAAAAAAAGGGGGAGGGGGAACTGAAGCAATAGCACTGATTATCAGACAAAAGGTATAACAGGAACTTACTCCGCTTGGCTGGCAGTCTGTAATGTGTTTAGGGGAAAAGGTTGCTTGTTGTATGCTTCCTCCAAATTTTGTGTACCAGATTGCAAACTAACTGGGTTTCTTATGGCAAGCTTAACTTTTTTGACGATGTCCGCAATACACTTTAGCTCAAACTCGAACCTGAAAATATTTGTGCATACAAAACGTTGCCAAGGAGGAACATTATTTTACTTGGAGAAGTCGGGGAGGTTGTTGCTTCAAAGAGCCCAACTTCTAACAGCATAAAAACACATAAAAAATAACAGGATGACAGACAAAAGATATCAATAATGGAATAACAAAGATGTATAAGGTCTAAAGCACAAAACTTCCTTATGCAGGCCGTGTCAACCTTACATTAAAATCAACTAATCTAATCCGACATCTCTAGAAACTCTCATCTAAAGTCATGTTAATTCTTGTCAAGGTTTGAGATCTTCGTATCTAGCTTCAACTGCTCATTCAGGCCCTACTTGGTATGCATCTCCTCACCTCATCAACTGATATACAAACAGTTGCTGAGTCAAGGAGATGGCTGTTATGATGATCTACAAACCAGAACCCATTGAGGTTATTGATTTAATTTTAGACTCTTATTTGTCAAATACTAGTGAAACAGGTACGGAACTTGACATTGCGACCTCTGTACCTAACACAATATATTTTGTTAAAGCACACAATATATTTTGTTAAGTTACCGGTTCTCCTAAAACCTCCTCAAGGTGTTAGGAGTACGATCATATATTTTTCTTAACCTATTTTGGTAGCTTTTTAAAGTATATGGTAATTACCTGGTTTGTGAATCTCGCAAAACTTGTCCACGAAGAGTTCCAATTTCAGTTAGTGCAGCTATCCAACTTTGTGCCTTCTTCCTGTTGTTCCTCTTCTTCTTCACTTTTCGAAAAGCGGTGCCAAATTCACCTGTTTGCTGCTGCACGGATGCTGGATGGACATGGTAAAATATGGGAACTATCTGCTTCTTTGATCTGAGGATTTCAACAAGCTCATCCAGGCACCATCGCGAAGAAGCATAGTTTTCTGAGAGAACAACAACTATAATCTTGGACATCTCGATCATTGGTACTAAGGGCTTTTCTTCTCCTCCTCTTAGCTCACTGTCATAAAAAAGTGTTCGGATTCCATCCAAGTTCAAGGCCTTGCAGAGATGATCTGCAAATATATTGTCTGTGTCTATATTTCTGAAACTCAAGAAGACATCATGACTAGTTGAAAGGGAGTGAGAAAATACTTGCATCTGATTAGTAAAACTAGAGGTAGCCATGTCAGATGACCAGGAAGTGAGCAACTGCTGGTGTCTTTTATCAAAGTTCAGTAGGAGGAGGCTTAAGTGAATTAGCAAAATAAAGCACTTACAATTATGTGTGTTAGTTTAAAATAAAGTGACAAAGCAATTACTGATTAAATAATTAGATGCTTTCAGACTTTCAATTATTTGTGTTTTAATATTTCTATACTTTGTACCAAAGTTCCCACTAGTAGGTATGCTCAAAACTCAAAAGATCAGGACAGCAGCATTGATAAAAAATATCTTAAAGACTATTCATTCATGGGTCCTGGTCCCTGATAAACGATTGTCAGGGACCGGTTATTTAACAATCAGTTACACAGCTGTTAGATTGTTGATCCAACGGTTGAGATTAAAAAAAAAAAAAAATTTGCTGTCCACTATAATTTTCTGCGGATAGGCAGATCCGTGGAAAATTATAGCGGACAGTATGAATGAAGGATTTTGGTTCCTGACAATCATTTGTCAGGGAACTGTTAGATAACAATTGGTTTCTAAACGGGTTAAATGGCGTTTTGGTCACTCAACTGACCCTAAACTTTCAATTGGGTCACTCAACTGAAAAAGCTTTCAATCAGGTCACTAAACACATAAAAACTTTCAATCGAATCACTAAACACATTAAAACTTTCAATCGAATCACTAAACACATTAAAACTTTCAATCGAATCACTAAACACATTAAAATTTTCATCAAATTATATGTTTTTAAATATCGTTCTTGAGATCGAACGCATATTTGGAGGTGATTTCGATGTCAGAATTTGGAGTTCTAGTAGTCGAATCGAAGCTCTCAACATCATCTTTCATAATCTGCAATCAGTTTTTATGGATGGTAAAATTTCGAATTTATATGAATTTTCTTTCAATTCTGCAAAATTAGGGTTCTTCAGTTGAAAGTTTTAATGTGTTTAGTGACCTGATTGAAAGCTTTTTCAGTTGAGTGACCCAATTGAAAGTTTGTAGTCAGTTGAGTGACCAAAACGCCATTTAACCCGTTTCTAAACCGTTGGATCAAGAAACGGTTTAGAAACCAATTGTTATATAACAGCTCCCTGACAAATGATTGTCAGGGACCAAAACCCTTCATTCATTCAGTGCAACTCTTTAAATCTTTTTTCGTTCCCTCATATTTCAATAACCATGTACAATAGATTGAAAATGTTTAAAGAGATTTCATTTACCCGATTTTTTTTTCAATAACCATCTTCATGAAGAGCTAACTGAGCCCGGATCCTCTGTCCCCGTCCCCTTCCTCCATGTCATCTGTTCTTTTTAATATAAAAAGAGTGCCCTGATAGTGCCCATTTTAATAAATAATATTTTTAGACTAAATTGCAATTTGCAACCCTTTGGTTCGGACCAAAGTCAGTTTGATATTCATAGTTTACATAATTGTAGTTTGCATTCCTAAGAATGTTTGGGCGCTGCAAATTGCACCTCTTTCGTGTATTTTTACCAAATTACCCCTGATAATTTGGTAAATTCAGAATACTTAATTACATTTTGATCCCTAAAGTATGAAATGTTGCATACATGAACCCTTAAACAAAAAGTTTTGAATTTTCATAAAAAATTTCGAATTTTTTCGAATTTTTCCAAACGATGCACGGGAAAATTCGAAAAAAAATAGGAAAAATTCGAAAAAATTTAGGAAAAAATTTATGAAAATTTGAAACTTTTTGTTCAAGGGTTCATGTATGGAACATTTCATATTTTAGGGATCAAAATGTAATTAAGTATTCTGAATTTACCAAATTATCCCTAGATTTTCGGTAAAAATACACGAAAGGGGTGCAATTTGCAACGCCCAAAAATTCTTAGGGATGCAAACTGCAATTATGTAAACTATAAGTACCAAACTGACTTTGGTCCGAACCAAAGGGTTGCAAATTGCAATTTAGTCATATTTTTATATAAAATGGACCCGACCATAACACATTGGAGATATGGATGAAGGAGACAGAAGATCCAAACTAGGGTGCAAGTCACAAGGGCATGGGCATGCCAAGATGGGCATGCCAAGATGGGCATGCCATGACCACAATTAGCTAGGCATGCCTTTTCATTATTTGACATGCTTTTTTACTAATTTTTTATTATTTTTTTATATAAAATAAATTTTATAATAATAACATAATTTTAATATTACTAGTTATAATTTTGAAGTGGGCTAATAGACTTGATTTGTGATCTTTTATAGTCATTTAAGTAACAAGGTCCAAGACCAAGGCCCAATTAACAATTTGTACGGTTAGTAATAGTCTATTACCTGATCTTATTTTTGATTCTAAGAAATAAAAAACCCACTCATACTTGCTCTGTTCTAAGTCGGCATATATAATCGGCATATTATACACACAATCACAAACTGTCTTCAATCTATGTCTCAACCAGAATCAACTCCAAGTAAGTTGTATATCCTTACTGACTTTTAGTAAAAGTGTGATTATTGTTCAATGTTCATTTTATTCTAGGTTTATGTATTATAAACTAGGTATTGATAATTGTGTTGATGTCTTGTTAATTCATCGATTTTGTGGTAATATATTGATATAGGAACACAACTAAAACCCCGTCCTAATGGATTTGGTGAGCCTCTAAATACCCATGGAACTAGATGGAAAATTTTTTATCGCTCTCTAGATAAAAAGGGGGAAATCGATATGAGGCAAAATGTGGCTTTTGTTTGGTTACAGTTGAAGGAAGGCCTGACCGTCTTCATAATCATGTTTTGAGGTGTGGGCAATGGCCGATACTAGAGAAAACATTGTACATTCAAGAGGCTAGTAAAGATTTAGCAAAAAATGTCCAAATCAAGCGTCCAAGGGAAGAAGCTCCTCAACAACAAAGTATTCTCGGATGGGTTTCTAAGCCAATGTCTTCAGAAGCACAAAATATTATTGATGATTTTCTCCTGGAAGCAATCATATACGGAGGAATTCCATTCAGATTTGGGGATAATGTTTTTTTCAAGAAGTTTGTGAATTCTCTATGTTCTACATACAAGGTCCCTTCCGGTGAAACTTTGATAAGATGTATTTTTATATATATTTTATATAATTTTATTCCCACATTTAATTGCATTTTGCATTGATTTGGATATTTATTTAATTAATTTTGATGTTTTATTTCAGGAGACAAGAATCTCTAAGTTTGGAAGAATTTGAGCTTAAAGAGCTATTTTGGAGCTAAAAATGGAAGAAATTCGGATTTATTGTGCTACACCCACTTCCTACAGTATTTAATTCATATCCGGAGTTGTAGGAGTCAGATTTGGACGATCTTACAGTCCACGCGAAGCTTATGAAATTATCTTCAATTTGGAGGGATTAATTAAGCAAAAATTCGATTGGAGCAGCTCGAAATCTGAGGAATAAATGAATTTTCGAATTTTAGAAAAAGTGAAAAAGCAAAAAGTTGAAAATGAAAAAGTTGAAAATGGAAAAAGTTGAAAATGAAAAGTTGAAAAAAAAAGTTTTGAAGCCAGCAACTTTGAAATCAAGAAGAGCGGCGGCCAGCAGACATGCAGCGAATCACGGAGCAGTTTAAGAAATTAAGCAGCTTCATATTCCTATAAAATGAAGGAGAAAACAGTCTGCAAGGGGGATACACTACATAGACATAGACACCACTTTACATCTTTTCATTTACCACATTCTATCATTCATATTCGGCAAGTTTATTCAAGGAGCTAAGGGCTTGATTTTCTTTCTTCTCTTTTATGTACAATTTGGCTTGATTCTCCATTCTATTGTAAATTTGAGGTACTCCTAAATTTTATCTTGTTTATTAATATATGTTTTATATGTCTTGTTTAAATATTTTTGTCGTTCCCATTAATAGCATGTGTGAGTAGTTCATTTCTAGGGTATAAGGGGAAGCCTTGTTTACACCACAATAATGCTTTAATTTTATTAGTTGTTTAACGGATAAAAAATGATTCTAATCGATATGTTATAAAATTTAATTTGTGTTATCGGCCGGTATCATTAATTAATTATTTGCGAATAGGAATAATAGATCGAGAGATTTTATTCACTAGAGGCGTGCATACGATTAGCGGAATTGAATTTTAGTGCGAGAGCATAATTTGATTTCCGAGAGCATTAATGCTTGAAAAAGATTAATAAATGCTCTAATTATTTAAATCCGTTAAATTACTATATCCGTTTAATTTATTTCGGTGTAAACATGGTGAACCCGGTTGCCCTAGACTTTTAATTAATCGACTTAAAAACACATTTATTTGCGTTAGTTAGTTTTATAAAAATTCCTAATAATTGTTAAAATTATAAAATTCGTGACAATTAAATTATAATTGATAAAACCTGTCTCCCTGCGAACGAACACAAAAATATACCGCATCAAAATTGGCGCCGCTGCCGGGGAGGCGGTTAGTTTTTATAAATTTTAGTTTTATTGTCCGGGTTTTATAATTTTTAATTGTAGATTTAATTTTTATGTTTTATGTGTTAGTGTAAAAAATAAAAAACATAAAAATATTAGTTTAATAAAATTTTCAGTAATTAATTTCCTGTCTTATTTTCTGTTTAACTCGAAGCATCAGTAGAGTAGCCTCCCCTGTTTTTAAGCCTCTGTATTCGTTAAACTATCAAACCCAGCTCCTTTTCTCTTCGCCTAAAACCCCAAACCCCCCTGTGTCTTTCTTCTTGATTCGAAACAAAACCTCCCTGCCTCCGTACATCCACCGCAACCACCTCAACACCATCTCCTTCCCTTCTCCGTCCACCCACCTCGCATACACAAAAACCTCCGTCAGCGCTTCCAAACAAACCCAGCAGCGCTTCTTCTTGGTTTCATCCTGTTTCGATTTCAATAGCCCCAACCTCTCCTCTCCTTCTTTTTCTTCGCACATACACACAACCCCAGCCTCCTCCATTCCTCCGTTTCGTCCTTTCGCAAAAGCTACAATCCCCCTTTCCCCAGTTTGAGTCGTGTTTTCCTATTTTGTTGATTCACGCTGCGTTGCTGAGTTTATGCGAGTCACTGTTCGGTGTGTTCTATTTTATTGCTGTTGGAAGTAGCTAAGTTCGTCGTGTTCACTAGGTTTTGCTTTTTGGTTCGAATTGTCTAGATGCTGAATTTTGATTTCCGAGTACTGTGTATTTCCTTGACGTGTGTACTGAATTCCTGCTGAGTAATCTTGCGAGTCGAACTGGGTCGTTTTGCTTGTTTACCGAGTTGAGTTTGGAGTCCAGTTTCCGAATTCTATGTGTTCGGTTTTGAGTCGTTTGTAGTGTTTGTAGTTTTGGTTGGGTGTTAGCAGTTTTTAGTGATTGTAAATTTGTAATCGTGTTAGTTTGTATTGGTTCAATTTGTTAACGTTGCTGAGTTACCGAGTTAGTTACATTTTTCTTGTTTAGCAGCTAGTGTTTGTCGAGACTCGAGACTGGTTTTTATGCTTCTGGATTCTTGTTAAATTGAATCTCCAAGTTTAGAGACTGTGAAATTCTGGATAATGCAGTGAGCTATTGTTTGGGTTTAATTGTATGGTTCACTTTTGGGTAGTTAATCTTACGAACGAGTCATGCCAAAATTTTATTAAAAATTTTCTGAAAATAAAATCCAATTTAATTTAATTAATAAAAAAAAAATTACATATTTTGTTTAGTTTGTTAAAATTTTGTGTTAATTTTAATTCGTCTATTTTGCCATTGTCTCATTGGAACTTTAGTTCCAATTGAGACCGGTTTTACTGCTTTTCTTGTTTTTGTTGTTGATGCACAGGACTACAGAAGACGCATTTTTAACTCCTGATTCTACTAGGGATCTTGATTCCGGAGAACCTCTGCAACAATATATTGATAAACAGAGAAATAAAACGCAGCGAAAGATCCATTTCTCAGAGAATAAAATGGCCGACCCTCCTGTTAAATCTTTGAAGAACTATTCACAGCCCTCTCCGAGTGGGGTACCTACTGGCCTTGCTATGCCAGCAATTCAAGCAGCAAATTTCGAGATCAAGCCTGCTTTGCTCACTATGATCCAACAGAATCAATTTGCTGGGCTTACCTCTGAAGACCCTACAAATCATCTGCAACGGTTTCAACAGCTCTGTTCTACAATTAAACATCAGGGAGTCACTCCAGACCAGTTGAAAGTCATGTTGTTCGGTTTCTCCCTTCGTGATAAAGCTCAAAAATGGTTGAATGATATTAACTTGACCGAGTGGGATGAGATTGCTCAGGCTTTCTTAACTGAGTTCTTCCCTCCTAACAGAACCGACGATTTGATCGACAAGATGATGGGTTTTAAGCAAGATTATGGCGAATCTCTTCGGGATGCTTGGGACAGATTCAAGGATTATCAACGTGCATGCCCTCACCATAGTCTCGAGAAGTGGTTTCTGCTTAAACGCTTCTACAATGGTCTTGATCCTGAAACAAAAGGGATGGTTGATAACGCTGCAGGTGGCGTGTTTTTAGACAAAGGAGTTGATGATGCACATGCCTTTCTTTCCAATTTGGCTGCCAATCACTTCAATAACCCGAGAGCGGCCAAGAAAGGGGGTAAACTTGAAGTGGATGCATATTCTCTATTATCATCTCAACTCGCTGCATTGACTCAGGAGATCCACTCATTGAAGACAGCTCAGCCCTCTACTCCACCTGTGAGTATCAATGCATTGTCATCCATGGCTCCTAGGAATTATCCTATTTGTGAAGTCTGTGGCATCCAAGGCCACTATGGTAACGATTGCCAATACAATGCTCAAAATTCACAAAATTTTCAGATGGAGCAAGCAAATGTTTTCCAACAGAGACAACAGTACAATCCGTATTCCAACACTTACAATCCTGGTTGGAAAGATCATCCGAACTTCTCATATAGGAACAACAACGCTCAGAATTCAAATGTTCCTAATCAGCAGCAATATCAGCAGTCGTACCAGCCTCCTCCACAACAGCAGTATAGGCCTCCTCAAGGACCTATGAATCCCCCTGGATTCCAGAGGCCTCCTCAGAATTATGCTCCTCAGGCGAATCAAGCTGCACAGGCTGATAATCAAGATGACATGATGAAGATATTGTTACAAATGCAAAAGAATATGGAGGATACCAACAGAAAGATGAACCAGATGGAGATTCATAATAAGATGCTGGAAACTCAGATTGCTCAAATGGCTAGTTCTTCGTCTTCAAGGCACCAAGGCTCTTTACCAGCACAACCAACTCAGCCAAAGGAAAATGTGAATGCCATTACTCTTAGGAGTGGTCGTACATATGATGCTCCTCCAATGCCTACCGACGATGTTCCTACTGAGCAAGAAAAAGAGAATTCTGAGGAAGACAAGGTAGAGAAAGTCGTTGAAGACACAAACGAAGGTGAAACTGAGGAAAGCAAGGAAAAGGACAAAGAAAAGACTGCAGTTACCCCTCCACCATTTATGCCAAAGCTCCCATTCCCTAGCAGGATGAACAGAACTAAGGTGGACCAGCAGTTTGGTAAGTTCCTGACACTTGTCAAGAACCTTGAGGTAACAGTTCCTTTCACTGATTTAATTTCTCAAGTTCCAGCATATGCAAAGTTTCTTAAGGATATTCTCACTAAGAAAAGGTCCTTTGGTGAGGTAGAGACAGTAGCTTTTACTGAGGAATGTAGTGCTGTTTTACAGAATAAGTCTCCACCTAAACTTAAAGATCCTGGTAGTTTTTCGATCCCGTGTCATTTAGGTGCATTGTTCATTGATAGAGCTTTATGTGATTTAGGCGCTAGCGTCTCAGTCATGCCTCTCTCGGTTTTTCAAAAACTAAATATGGGAGAATTAAAATGTACACAGATGACTTTGCAAATGGCAGACCGTTCGATAAAATATCCCCTTGGAATTTTAGAGGATGTGCCTGTTAGGGTTGGAAAATTCTATATTCCTGTAGACTTTGTAGTTCTAGATATGGAAGAGGACAGCCAAATACCTATAATTTTAGGTAGACCATTTCTCTGTACTGCAGGTGCTGTTATTGATGTTAAAAGTGGGACTCTCACATTGAGCGTTGGTGATGATAAAATTACTTTTACTCTAACCTCTGCTCTTACATCCCCTTTGCTTGAGAATACTTGCTGCAGGATTGATGTTATAGATGAAATTGTCCAAGATGAGACGCCTCAGATTTTATTGAATGATGAATTGGAAGCAGTGCTCATGCTTGAAGCATACGAAGGAGAAGAACATGTTGAGTTTGATCTTCATCAAGCTATAAGAGGGCCATTGGTTAAATCTCAGTGTTATGTAATTGATATTGGGGAAGAACATGTGAAAGAAGTGGATGATAATGCTCGTGAGGAGAATGCTGAGATTGATGGGCAACTTTCTTCTATACGTAAATTTCGGAAGAAAAATCTGAATGAGATTGATATTGCACTTGGACCATTTGAGATGGTGTTGAAAGAACCACCATGAAACAGAGAGTAAAAAAGTCGAGCCAACGACGTTAAACAAAAGCGCTTCTTGGGAGGCAACCCATGGATCATACTTTTGCAAAAGGGAGTTCTTCTTTCCTTTTGTTTTATATATTGTTGATTTCTTTGGTTAGTTAATGAGTCATTGAGGACATTGACTCGCTTAAGTGTGGGGAGGTGTTCTCGGTGTTCTCAACGTAGTGTATATAAAAAAAATAAAAAAAAATATTTAAAAATCCAAAAAAATTAAAAAATTTGAAAAATGCCAAAAATAATTCTAGTCATGTGAAGATTACTTGTGAAAATGCACTCATGCATGCTTAGGAATCTTGTGTTTATGGATGCTTTTGATTAAGAAGTGATATGTGATGTTCTTGTGCACACACGTACGCTAGCAAGTAAAAACTAGTAAACTTATTGAATGTGCTAAATGATTAGAATGCCATGAATAGGTGCAAGGTAATATTGGTCTACATGCTTTGAGTACAAGTAGGTGCGTTAGAGAGACTGTTATTTGGGATTGATTATGCTTTGTCACACCAAGTGAGTTTTGAGCCTATATGCATATCTTTTGCATGATTTTTCGTTTGCTTGAGTGTCCACTTATCGTTTGCATTGCTAGCACTTGCTTGAGATCTTTCTTGAGATGCATGACATTAATTGATGATAACATGATAAAGGCAATAGGATAACCTCATATTTCCTATATATCCAAACCATTATACATGATCCATTAGTTAACCCTTTGAGCCTAATCTTGTTCTTTCGGTGACACACCATGTACCTGCCATATATCCTTTTTATTGTATTAGCCTTACATTAATTTTGAACCCAATTGTCAAAGGCTAGTATTGTGCTTAATGGAGTGATAAGGTGTGCATAAAAAGGGGGTTTTTATTAATGATCATAACTTTGGGGGAATATTTGGGGTTTGTTTCATAGCTTGTTAGTCGAAGTTTGAAATCATACTTATGGGATCATTTTTCTTGCTATTACTTAGCTCTCTTGAAAAAAAAAAGAGAAAAAAAGAAAAAATAATAATAAATAAATAAATACGAGAGCATACTTATTCTTTGTGATCCTACTTTGATTCGACTAGTCAAGTTGTTTATAAATAAAAGCTCAAGTGTGGGGAAGTATTTATAGGTTTTAATAATTATGGGAGTTGATTGAACTTCAATGTCAGGTACTAGCTTTTGACTTAACCTTCTTTGGCTTTCTTGACATACCTTATCCCTAGCCCCGTTACAACCTTAACAAAGACCTTTTGATTATCATCGATGATGTATGTTGCGTTAAAGGTTATATTGATACCAAGGACGAAGCATGTTTATGATATTGTTGGAGTTGAGTGATACACTTACCCTTTGTTTTGAGTGAATATTTTTGTGAGTGAACGGTGAGTTGTTGCTTTTGCATAGGATATCCCAGGTCGTGTCTTAAAGATGTGCTCTTGTGTGCTTAGCATGTTTACCAACTTATTCTTACATTTGACATGAATTTCTATGATCTTATGCATCTTCTTTGAGTACGCTATGTGGATACTTGCACTTTAGACACCAAGGCATTGCATTTTCATTCTGATTCTTAAGCCGATTTCGCATGAGAGGACGGGTGTGTGTGGTGTTGTGTTGATGTGTGGTCTTTTGCATGAGCTAGATGAATTTTGTGGGTATATTCACTATAAACCCTCACGAGACAGCACTCGTCCTACTAGGGCTGCCTAGGGGTTTAACGGCTTGTTGCATATGCTCAATGCAATCGTGTCATCTACGAAAGTGATATTAGTTAGAATTTAGTTTTTATTTCGCTTATTTGCCCGAGGACGTGCAAATGCTTAGTGTGGGGATATTTGATAAGATGTATTTTTATATATATTTTATATAATTTTATTCCCACATTTAATTGCATTTTGCATTGATTTGGGTATTTATTTAATTAATTTTGATGTTTTATTTCAGGAGACAAGAATCTCTAAGTTTGGAAGAATTTGAGCTTAAAGAGCTATTTTGGAGCTAAAAATGGAAGAAATTCGGATTTATTGTGCTACACCCACTTCCTACAGTATTTAATTCATATCCGGAGTTGTAGGAGTCAGATTTGGACGATCTTACAGTCCACGCGAAGCTTATGAAATTATCTTCAATTTGGAGGGATTAATTAAGCAAAAATTCGATTGGAGCAGCTCGAAATCTGAGGAATAAATGAATTTTCGAATTTTAGAAAAAGTGAAAAAGCAAAAAGTTGAAAATGAAAAAGTTGAAAATGGAAAAAGTTGAAAATGAAAAGTTGAAAAAAAAAGTTTTGAAGCCAGCAACTTTGAAATCAAGAAGAACGGCGGCCAGCAGACATGCAGCGAATCACGGACCAGTTTAAGAAATTAAGCAGCTTCATATTCCTATAAAATGAAGGAGAAAACAGTCTGCAAGGGGGGATACACTACATAGACATAGACACCACTTTACATCTTTTCATTTACCACATTCTATCATTCATATTCGGCAAGTTTATTCAAGGAGCTAAGTGCTTGATTTTCTTTCTTCTCTTTTATGTACAATTTGGCTTGATTCTCCATTCTATTGTAAATTTGAGGTACTCCTAAATTTTATCTTGTTTATTAATATATGTTTTATATGTCTTGTTTAAATATTTTTGTCGTTCCCATTAATAGCATGTGTGAGTAGTTCATTTCTAGGGTATAAGGGGAAGCCTTGTTTACACCACAATAATGCTTTAATTTTATTAGTTGTTTAACGGATATAAAATGATTCTAATCGATATGTTATAAAATTTAATTTGTGTTATCGGCCGGTATCATTAATTAATTATTTGCGAATAGGAATAATAGATCGAGAGATTTTATTCACTAGAGGCGTGCATACGATTAGCGGAATTGAATTTTAGTGCGAGAGCATAATTTGATTTCCGAGAGCATTAATGCTTGAAAAAGATTAATAAATGCTCTAATTATTTAAATCCGTTAAATTACTATATCCGTTTAATTACTATATCCTAGACTTTTAATTAATCGACTTAAAAACACATTTATTTGCGTTAGTTAGTTTTATAAAAATTCCTAATAATTGTTAAAATTATAAAATTCGTGACAATTAAATTATAATTGATAAAACCTGTCTCCCTGCGAACGAACACAAAAATATACCGCATCAAACTTTAAGAGGAAGAGTACTCACAAATATGTTCTCAAAACTTCTTGGTAAGAAACTAGATTACCTTCCTTCTTTTACGGATTATACTATTTGTTTTGATGGATGGACGGATGTGTCAGGAAATTCCATATATGCTTTTATGGTATTAAAAGAAGAACGTGAGGATGTGCTTGATATTATTGATTTGTCAGAGTTTAGGCATACTGCACTTGAATTAAAGAGTCAGTTGATATCTAATTTGCTTTTGAATGGTGCTCGAGTAGAGAATGCAATTGCTTGTGTGACAGATAGTCCATCAAACATGGTGAAGTTAAGAAATGATTTAAAGGCCTTACATCCTAATATTGTATCTATTCGTTGTTGCTTACATGGGTTCAATTTGCTTGCTAAAGATATTGCCGGATTTCCTGATATTGCTAGAGTTGTAAAGGTAAATCAAAAGCTAGTGAATTATTTTACATCTTCACACATTTGGCGAAAGGCATTGAAAAAATGGCAAGTGGAAAAGAAAATACCTCACTTTCTAAGTACTTTCTGTGAGACTCGTTGGTATTCTTTGGCTAAAGTTTGTCTAGGAGTTGCTACATATGAAGATGGCTTTCGTCATTGTTTGGAATTAAGCAAAAATGTGGAGTATCCATCAATAACAAATTCAGATGTCCGAGATGTTATTAAAAGTCGCCATCACTTTGCTGACAATGAAGTTCTAGTGGAAGCATTGAAGCCTGTTATGGATGTAATTGGGAAATTGGAGCAGAGGACAACAACTCTAGCTGATGTGCTTGGGAGTTTTATAAGTCTTTATCAGAATGCTAAAAACTCTCATTATGCCATCCGAGGTTTCCAACAACACGTACTTGGAGCAATAGGAAAAAGGGTCCAAGAATTTGAAGATCCTATCTATTTTGTTGCTTTGTTTTTGCATCCAGGTTGCAAGAAAATGGCTATGTCGCGGAAGATGACAGGTGATTTGATTATTAAGATGGCGATGGAAATTGCTAAAATTGGAACTTCTCAAAGCGTGAGGTACTACTTCTTATGAGAGAGCTTATTAATTATAAAAATGGAGATGCTCCTTTTGATGAATTAAACGAGACACATAATCATTCTCCTCGTGTATTTTGGAATACTTCACCCATGCTACGGAGATTTGCAACTAAGGTATTTTCAATTGTTCCGCATAGCGGTCCATGTGAACGCCTTTTCTCCACGCTTGGTTTAATTAAAACAAAACCTCGGAATCATTTAGAAGTGGGTAATTTAAATATGATTGCACAAATAAAATGTGAATTGGCGAGTCAAGTTCAGATTAAAAACAAGGCCAGCAAACATGATTCTAATATGTCAGAAGGATTATCAATGGGTGACTTTGATATTGAAGAAGAATGTGATGACGGTGGGGAGGATCTCCTTAATGAAGAAATTGTTGATGTCCATGCTGAAGACCTGAGTTCAACTACTAGAGTAATGGAAGAATTCTTTGATTTTGAAGCTTTTGAACTTCATAATTTACAAGCTAATTCTGGACTTGTGATGTTGTTCCGGAAGATGAAAATTGGAGTGTCGAAGCACTTTTTAGTGAAAATATTTGATAAGCTACAAATGTAATCTTTTATTATAACGATATTTTGATTTTATTATCAACTACTTGTGCTTTAATTTTTAGTTTTATATAAGTACGAATGGCATGCCATTTGGGCATGCCTTTTAGCAAAAATCATGCCCATAGGCATGCCTCTGGAAAGTCTTGTGATAGGTACCCTAATCCAAACCCCTTCATGAATTTATAAGGAAGGTTAAATTTTTAGTTCCGATGTTAATTAGCATTGCATTCTTACACCAAGATGCGTAGGGAATTTCAATATTGTGGTGCCAACTCATCCAGAAAATCTCCGTCTCCGTCACTCTCTCCTTTAATTTCTATTAGCTCTTTACTACACACTCCCACAGATGGAAGTCTTTTTAACTTTGGGCAATCGTAAATTGCTATGCTTTCTAGTTCCGGACCAATACTTAAGCCACTGTAGATGCTCACCAACTCAGGCAAGTAAAGAAGTGATAATTTTTTTTGATCTAGGGAGAGTTCCTTTAGATGGAAATTGAGTTGAGTCTTCAGCTATAAGGCTTGTGATTTTTGGGCAATCTTCAACTACTATCTCTCTTAAGTTATTTAGAACTCCTAGTAGCAATGGGGTGAAAACGGTAGTCAAATTTGGGCATATATGCGGCTTGGTTACATTTCTGGTACACTACTGAATTCAATTCAAATATGGTACATTTTGTTTAGACTTTTCACTTCTGGTATAGCTGAGGAAATCTAATAGAAAACTCCACTTCTAGTGGCATTTTCTGTTAAATTTCATTTCAACAGAAAACGCCACTAGAAATGGAGTTTTCTGTTAAAGTTATTTCTTTTCACTTTTTCTAGCACTTAGCATAATTTTGTAACCACAAAATGAACTTTGTAGTAGTCATTTTATATGGCTTAGAAAAAGTATTTGTAAATAGAATTTATTCATTTTTTTTGTTTCGTATTCAAGTATTGACATTTTACTTTGGTACAATACGAAAATCTCCAAAAATTATTATGTCTAACTAGCTTCTTTTTTGGGACGAACATGGCAACTCAACATCAAATTGTTGAAAAATCTTTCGAGTAGGCATGTTTAGGGGAATAAAAAATATACTTGTACATGTTTTTTTTTACGTTGTTTTTATTCCATATTCAAGTATTGACGTTGTACTTTGGTATAATACGAAAATATCCAAAAATTATTATGTGTAATTATCTTCTTTTTTAGTCCGAACATGGCAACTCAACATCAAATTGTTGAAAATTCTTTCGAGTAGGCATGTTTAGAAGAATAAAAAATATACTTGTACATGTTTTTTTAACGTTGTTTTTGTTCCACATTCAAGTATTGACGTTGTACTTTTGCGTAAACCAAAATTTAGGCAAAAGTAATTTGTGTAAATTAACACACTTCCAATGATAAAATTACAATAGTCTACTCCTCGTCGGACATGTCGAAGTTCGATTGATTTTCAGGACTTATACTCCATTGATGATATTGCCTAGCTTGTAGGATGTCTCCGTCCTCTGCACACATCCTCGCATCTTCTGTTAGGCTGTATCGTCGTACGCGTAAACGCATTCGATTCTCCTCCTCTCGTGCCCGAAATAGCGCGGCTTCCAGTTGTTTAGCGCGCTGTTTTACTACTCGTAGCCTATACTCTTGACATTGGTCAACACAAATGTTAAGAGCTCGTGCACGCCATTCCCACTCCCTCCGCATTGTTGCTACTGAAATAGTTGAGTAACGATGATTAGGGTTCAACGAGTAAGCAAATTCATCTTCGCACACCTAACTCCTATCCATAACTCTAAAAATATCACCAGGAGTATAAGTTTTTTTGTGTCGATGATAAATATTTTGGTAACATATTTATAGTGAAACAGACTATTGTTTTCCACTTGCATTATTATCCAGCACTTGCATTATTTCAGCTACCACCGACAAACCACAACAACAAATAATTTAAATTTGTATGCATTATTATCCAGCACTTGGATTATGTCCACAGGAACACATCTTCTACTCACATAGTGAATAATCTCGTGCATGTACAGTAATCTGCAACAAACACTGAAAAACACTGGAAAGATAAAATTGAGTGATCACATCTTGCCTTCACTGTGTTATAATTTTACCATTGCTTTTTCAAACTTCCTGTGAATGCACAACAAGAAAACAACAAGAATTTTTGCAGTCCTGAAAAGCCATTGTAAAAAGATCACTGAAATTTCTTGTCGAATTAAAAACAAGGATGCTAGTCTATAAAAAGCTGTGAGGTCCCGTCAACAGTAACATAATTACAACAATCTCTTGAATGTACAGTAACATATTTACAGCTGTTGATGTGTATTATTGATGAAGACATCTACAAATTCCTCTATAAATACGTTCTTCTTTGTCATTTATAATCACAACTTACTGCTTTCTTCTCACATAAATTTTTATCCAAAATTTTTTCTAAGGCACTTGCATCAAATGGATAGGAGGAAGGGGAAGGGGAAAATGCCACAAACATGTTTCTACAGCGACAGGGATAATAAGAAAGAAGAAGAGGCACAGAAGAGGAGGGCTGCAATTATACGGGATGGTGAGAATGACATATTCGTCAAAAAATGAAAATTTTTAAGAGTAGGAAGGAGAGAAAGGAAAAAGACTGGGTCAAAACTAAGGACGAGCTATGTAACTTCGACTTCTACATTCCTTAATTCACGACTGAGTTTTGTGATGGTCGTGATAAGCTAGATGCTGATTTAAAAGATAAGAAAATATCAAAGGATGAATGGTACCATCAGGTGGAACAGCTGGGTAATCGGATTGACAAAAAATACGAGGATTTGTTGGACGCTGAGGAGGCGGAAATGGCAAACTATGTTAAAGAATATGAAGCAAGCTAGGGAACGTCAATTTCCTCCAACAAATTGAGGAATGTAGCGACGAGAATTAGGCAGTTGGCCTAATTCAAATCTAAGAACTTCTTGTTGATTTTATCTATGCTTTTAAATTCCTATGTTTGCATTTTAATTTAAGTGTGCTTCATCTCCTGTGCTTTGTTTGTTTCATTTGAATAAAAATTTTATGTCGGAATTTGGAAATTTTTGTCATTTTCGGGCCTAAAAAACATGGTTACGCATTTAATACATTAATTTTTTTCAGCTTACACCAAAGTAGAACGTCAATACTTTAATACAGAATAAAAAAACCAAAGAAAAACATGTACAAATATGTTTTTTATGGCCCTCAACATGGCTTCACGAAGGAATTGTTAGGAATCGGATGTGGAATTACCATATCCGGACCAAAAAATAAGATAGTTAGACATAATATTTTTTGGATATTTTCATATTATACTGAAGTAAAATGTCAATACTTGAATACGGAACAGAAACAATGAAAAAAAAACATGTACAGATATATTTTTTATTCCCCTAAACATGGCTCCTCGGAGGAATTTTTAACAATTTGATGTTGAGTTGGCATGTTCGGACCAAAAAATAAGATGGTTAGACATAATAATTTTTCGAGATTTTCGTATTATACCAAACTAAAATATCAATCCTTTAATACGAAGCAAAAAAAATGAATAAATTTTATTCAAAAATATATTTTCTAAGCCATAGAAAATGAGTATTGCAAAGTACATTTTTTAGTTACAAATATGCCAAGTGCCGGGAAAAGTGGAAAGCAAACAATCTAATAGAAAACTCCACTTCTAGTGGCGTTTTCTGTTGAAATGAAATTCAACAGAAAACGCCAGTAGAAGTGGAGTTTTCTATTAGATTTTCTCAGCTATACCAGAAATGAAAACGCTGAACGAAATGTACCATAAACGAAAGCTGAATTGTCTACTATACTAGAAATGTAATCGAGCCCATATATGCAGAGCTAGTAGCTTTAAAGACTGCAAGCAACAACCAAGACCTGGACCTTTTCAGATTACCTCTAATTACTGATGTGTAAAATAACTGCAAGCGCACAGTGGTTAATTGTAGCAAATACAGGTCGATCCTCAAAGACTATGAATTTTCAAAACCCTAATAATTAACTCAGGCGAACTAGACAATAAGATTTGAGATGAGTTTTAATTAACCTAATTAGCAAAGATTATCAAATAATATGGAAAACCTAGGAATCCGAATCCGTTAATCAGTCACAATTAATATCAACTCGCCCTAAAATCAATCCTCTTTTCTTCATAAACAAGATATATCAATTAACGAGACAAGCATATACTATGAAACTTGTTATCTAACAATAACCTATCAAAACTTGAAAGAGCAAGCCTAGGCTATGAAAAATAAATCCGGTAACAATAATATATCAAAATCACTTTGTCAATTGAACAATTAAGCACCAAGAAAAATTATGACAATTAATTAATAGGAACGAGAAGAAATCAAGAGCACTTAAATTAACTTCATCTTCATCCTAGGACAAGAAAATTAGCTAGACATAATTATTGAACTAACTAAACAATTAAACATTACAAGCATGAATTAAAACTTGCAATTATGGTACGTAAATAAGACGAATGAATAAGTAAAATATGGTTGACCTTAACATAAAATCTAAGACAGAACAAACAAACCTCGGAAAAAACAAACTTTCAAAACAATTTAAGTACGTCCTGCACAATTAAGCTGCGAAGCAATTGAAACAAATAAGGCCCAAATAACTAACGAACGAAAGTGCTCAATTAATATCGAAAACAAAATAAAAAGTGTTTGAACATAGAGAATAATTAATCTACTCCTACTCCTAAATTATGGGGTCTAAATTCGTGTCTAAAGTTGGTGTCTAAAATTACAAGAGAGGATGCCATATATATAGGGAAAAATAATAGGTTTGGATCCCTTTAATTACAATCCGATCTTGAATATAATTTCTTCAATTTTCTTTTCTTCTTGGATAAGTATTCGATTTTTCCTCCAATTTCTTTGACTTCAAGAATATTCCACCTCCTTTCCCTTTATGCACCTTTTCCTGCTAAAAATCTGTTTTTATTTATTTTCCTACAAAACAAAATAAAACAATTTATTAATTAATAAAATTACGAAAACGGACATAAAATAGGTATTAAAAATATGATGAATTATGGACCTATCAAATGCCCCCATACCTATCTTTTGCTCGTCCTCGAGAAAAATATAAAATAAAATACTATCTAATATATAATACCACTTCCGTAGGTGATCACGGTTGCATTTGGCATATGCAACAAGCCCTTTAAACCCCTAGGCAGCCCTAGTGGACGAGTGAGGTCTCGTGAGGGCCTATAGTGAATGTACCCACAAAATCCATCTAGCTCATGTAAAAGATTGCTCAATGCAAAACCACACATACAAGTCATCTCATGTTACATCAACTTAAGAAATCAAAGTGAATTTGCAATGTCTTGGTGTGTAAGGTACAAATATTCACATAGTCTACTCAAAGAAATATGCATAGGTCCTCAAAAGTCCACGTCAAGTGTAAGAATAAGTTGGTAACCATGCTAAGCCCATAGTCTACTCAAAGAAATATGCATAGGTCCTCAAAAGTCCACGTCAAGTGTAAGAATAAGTTGGTAACCATGCTAAGCCCACAAGAGTACATCTTAGAGTCAAAACTTGGGATCTCATATGCAGAAACAAGCAATAACTCACCTTTCACTCACAAAAGAATATTCACTCAAGAACAAGGGTAAGTGTATCACTCAATTCCAACAAAATCATAAGCATGCTTGACATTTGGTATCAATCTAACTTTAACACAACATACATTAATGACGATAATCAAAAGGTCTTTTATTTGGGTTGTAATGGGGCTAGGGACAAGGTATGTCAAGTAAGGCCAAATAAGGTGAAGTGTCAAAAGCTAGTAGGAACCATTATAAATAATACACAACACCATACATCCTCCCCATACATGGATTTCTAATCTTTTCCAACAAAATGCTTGACTAGTCGAATGAAGAAGGATCACACAAACACAAAAACATAAGTATGCTCTCAGATAACTTTTTTTTCTTTTTCTTTTTTCTTTTTTTTTGATTTTTTTTTGATTTTTTTTTGAGAGCTAAGATAGATAATATATATATATACAACCACAATCCTTCTTCAAACATTTCTTGAACGACTAACAAGTAAGCAACAAAACCCAATATTTCCCCAAAAGTAATGAACAAAAGTTAACCCATCTCACACACCTTATTACTCCCTCAACTTCCTACTAGCCTTTGACAATTTGGATCAAGTATACGTAAGGCTGCACAAGAAAAAGGTCTAGGCAAGTAATGTGGTGTGTCACCGAAAAATAGGTTTAAGCTCAAAGGGGTAACTAATTGATCACATATAAAGGGTGTGGTAATTTGGATAATAATTGGTTATTCCTGAATGCCTTTATCATCTTATCATCAAATAATGTCATGCATTTTAAGAAAGATCTCAAACAAGTGCTAGAAATGCAAACAACATGTGGACACTCAAGCAAACGAATATAAAATGCAAAAGATATGCATATAGGCTCAAAATCTCACTTGGTGGTAAAACATAGTCAATCCCAAGCAAAAGTCTCTTTAATGCACCTACTTGTACTCAAAGCATGGAAACCAAATCTTCTTGCACATATTCATGTCCTTTTAATTACTTACAACATTCAATAACTCTACTAGTTTCAACTCGCTAGTGGATGTGTGTGCGCAAGAACTTAGCATATCACTTCTCAGTCAAAAGCATCAGAAACACAAGAGTACTATAGCATGTAAGGGTGCATCAAGCCAACTTTTAACAAGTAATCATTTCACAAGGCTAGAATTATTTTTGGATTTTTTGATTTTTTCAATTTTTTTGGATTTTTTTTAAAATAATGATACTACTAAATCCCTCCCCCATACCTAAATCATGCATTGTTCTCATTGTATGCAAATGAGAGAAAAAATGACAAAGTAAAAGGACGAGAATACCTGATAAAGGATGACGGAGATACACAATTACCTAAAACACACACACAGTTGCACACATACACACTCCCCCATACCTAAACTTGACTATATGGGAGTAGGGCTGTCAAAAAAATTCGATATCCGTTCGAAATATCTGTATTCGTATCCAGAAAAAAACGGATATTATCCGTATCCGATTTAAAGCGGATATTATCCGTATCCGGATCCGAATCTTTCAATATCCGACGGATATTATCCGTGTTCGTATCCGAAAATATCTGAATCCGAAATAAAGTACATATGATATACAAATATACAATTATGCATTTTATTCAGTTTTAAATATACTAGCATATAACCCCGTGCAATACATGATTCTTTTTTAATATTTACAATTACATAAGTTAAATTATCAAACAATATTTTAATTTATATTTATTAATTAACGCATTGTTGTTTCTATTTTTTAAAAAATATTTCTCGACGATCCAACCGTACGAATGTCAAGATATATCTAATTTAGTGATATTCCTAAATTTTCAAAAAATAAAAAATTAATTTGGTTGGAGATCTTAGTAGATCACTAATATTCTAACTTTTTCTAGTAACTAGTGCTTCGTCACGCATTATTGTTTCTATTTTTTAAAAAACATTTCTCGACGATCCAACCGTACAGATGTCAAAATATATCTAATTTAGTGATATTCCCAAATTTTCGAAAAATAAAAAATTAATTTGGTTGGAGATATTACTGGATCACTAATATTCTTACTTTTACTAGTAACTAGTGCTTTGTCACGCATTATTGTTTCTATTTTTTAAAAAACATTTTTCGACGATCCAACCGTACAGATGTCAAAATATATCTAATTTAGTGATATTCTCAAATTTTCGAAAAATAAAAAATTAATTTGGTTGAAAATATTAGTAGATGATTACTATTTTAACTAATATTATTCTAAAAAATTAAAATCATCAAATATTATTATCTACCGGCTGTAGCCGGTAAGTAGGGTTTTCTAGGCTTTGTCTTTGTCTTTGTTTTATTTCCCCTTAGTCTTTGTCTTCTTATTTCATCTGCTTCTCGCCTCCTCTCATCTCCTCCCTCTCTCTCTCTCTCTCTCTCACCATCTCTATACTCTTAGTTAATTCTTATTTATTGTTATCCTTACTTATGTTTTTTTGTAATTGATGAATTCATCAATTTCTTTTTTACACACATTAAAAGAACAGAACACACATCATGAGGAACAATGTTAGAGATCAACAGTCAACACAGCTAACAAACTCATCAGTACTGGAAATAAATCCTACTCGATCGTTTTGCAGATATTGTTCTGGAGATTTAGATACTGCCACTTCCACTTACTTCATATCTGGAATCACACAAGAATGCTTCTTCTTTTTTTTTTTTACCGATAATAGGCTCATGTATAATCAGTACTAGTTGCTAAGGTATTTTAGATTTTCTTTTTCTAATCATTGAGCAGCAAGATCCAAACAAGAGAATGGGTGGAGTTTGAAGACTTTAAGGTTGATCATGATGCCAAACATTGGGAAATCTAGAGCCCGAGTACAAGTTTACATTACAATAAATCATAGGTGTCTCCTTTTTTGAATGATTTCTTAATTCCCTGCTAGATATTTTTTTCGTGGTTGTTGGAAATGAATTCGGATCCGGATATTATCCGTATCTGAATAGTATCCGCCGGATTCGGATACGGATATTTTTTCCTGGATATTTTCGAATCCGGATACGGATTCGGATACGGTTTCGGACTCCCGGATTCGGATTCGGATATAGCTGTATCCGGATCCGAAATATCCGTGTGACAGGCCTATATGGGAGACACATCATGAAACAGATATACTAACCAATACCAGATCGAGGGAAAACTTCATTCGTAACACAATCAACGCACATTTGAGACACACCCACAAATACTTGATTATCTACCAGAGAAGTATGATCACACACCAAAATGAAACTCATACACCTAACATCATTCATAGACCAATTAGACGTTTCTTTATGTTGTTTAAGCAGATTAATTACTTGAAATTTTTGGTTATGAACTATGTCACTAGAGAAAACAACATGATGAGTTTCATTATCAACTATCAAAGACTGATCAAGAGTGGAAAAAGATGGATTAGGAACGAAAGTGGGTGGCTCACCTACAGAAGTCTTAACAACGGACTTAGGATCAAAAGAAATATCCTCAAGGTGGGTTTCATGCTTAGAACAAATGGCATTCAATTCATTTAACATCTCATCAGAAGTAAAACTTCTATAAAGCTCATGAAGTTCTTTATTGCTCTCATACTCTAACATGACATCTTTCTCAAGAAAAGACTCGATTGAACTATCCTCAAGAGTTGACCATGAAACAACCTCATCTATCAAATTAACTCCTACAGATTGAAATAACTCCCCGGCAGCGGCGCCAAAAACTTGATGTGTAAAATAACTGCAAGCGCATAGTTGTTAATTGTAGCAAATACAGGTCGATCCTCAGAGACTATGAATTTTCAAAACCCTAATAATTAACTCAGGCGAACTAGACAATAAGATTTGAGATGAGTTTTAATTAACCTAATTAGCAAAGATTATCAAATAATATGGAAAACCTAGGAATCCGAATCCGTTAATCAGTCACAATTAATATCAACTCGCCCTAAAATCAATCCTCTTTTCTTCACAAACAAGATATATCAATTAACGAGACAAGCATATACTATGAAACTTGTTATCTAACAATAACCTATCAAAACTTGAAAGAGCAAGCATAGGCTATGAAAAATAAATCCGGTAACAATAATATATCAAAATCACTTTGTCAATTGAACAGTTAAGCACTAAGAAAAATTATGAGAATTAATTAATAGGAATGAGAAGAAATCAAGAGCACTTAAATTAACTTCATCTTCATCCTAGGACAAGAAAATTAGTTAGACATAATTATTGAACTAACTAAACAATTAAACATTACAAGCATGAATTAAAACTTGCAATTATGGTACGTAAATAAGACGAATGAATAAGTAAAATATGGTTGACCTTAACATAAAATCTAAGACCGAACAAACAAACCTCGGACAAAACAAACTTTCAAAACAATTTAAGTACGTCCTGCACAATTAAGCTGCGAAGCAATTGAAACAAATAAGGCCCAAATAACTAACGAACGAAAGTGCTCAATTAATATCGAAAACAAAATAAAAAGTGTTTGAACATGGAGAATAATTAATCTACTCCTACTCCTAAATTATGGGGTCTAAATTCATGTCTAAAGTGGTGTCTAAAGTTGGTGTCTAAAATTACAAGAGAGGAGGCCATATATATAGGGAAAAATAATAGGTTTGGGTCCCTTTAATTACAATCTGATCTTGAATATAATTTCTTCAATTTCCTTTTCTTCTTGGATAAGTATTCGATTTTTCCTCCAATTTCTTTGACTTCAAGAATTTTCCACCTCATTTCCCTTTTTGCACCTTTTCCTGCTAGAAATCTGTTTTTATTTATTTTCCTACAAAACAAAATAAAACAATTTATTAATTAATAAAATTACGAAAACGGACATAAAATAGGTATTAAAAATATAATGAATTATGAACATATCAATTACTTTAGGCAGTGTTCTAAAAATCGGCCTAGGCGGCCGCCTAGGCGCTAGGCAGTGGTAAAACGCCCCGAGGCGGTCTTAGGCGGACAATTACACGTTTTTTTGAAAAATCGGTCAAAATCGGTATTAGGCGGCCAAGGCGGTCCGAGGCGGGCTGAGGCGGACTGAGGCGGGCAATAATAAAAATTGCTGAAAAAGTCAAAAATCGACAAAAAATGGCGAAAAAATGGTAAAAATCGTTGAAAAAGTCAAAAATTGACAAAAATATTTGGGAAATTGATATCTACTTGGTTAAGAACTTAAGATTGTTTTTATTCGGGCAATAAAAAATTGATATATGATATATTTTGTAATTATAATATTATATAAATATAAATATTAAAAATAATATTTAAATACAACCGATTAATGCTCCGATTAATCCGTACGATTAATCCCCGCCTACCCGATTAATCCCTAGGCGGTACCTCAACCGCCTAGCTCCGCCTAACGATTTCTGGAACACTGACTTTAGGTAATATATGGCCAAGTATTGTAAGGAATGAAAATTGTATCCTTCATTAGGTACCTTATCCAGCATGTAACGAGAAAGAGCTCCCTTATCCAATGACATGACATTAAAAAAAATTATTAAATGTGTTTTAATCTCGTAACATCTGTCTGCTCCACGATTTGCACCAGTTTTACACGATCCATTTTCTAAGAAAGTAGGCGTACAAATGTGTTTGAATTTTTTTGATCCAGAACTTACTGATAATTTCTCATTGTACATAAAAAGAAATGAATATTAGAAACAAGAAACAAAAGGCATGAATGTTGCATAATATATATGCACATGAGTGGATAAATATTATGGGGTCTAAAAAGCATATAAGTATCATTCGAACGATGAATAAAAAACCACAACAAATATCAGAATCCAAATGAAGAAGCTTTGTTCTTTCGGTCATGCTCAATCATGGAAACTGAAGTACTCACACAGTCACACACATGCCTCAACGAGGTTTGAAGTCTGAACCTCGACTTTTATTACCAACAAACAGGATATGGGTATCCACAAGCCTTGCAGACAACTAAAGTTAACAACTGTCTGAAGTAGATTGCAAACAGAAAGAGGGAAGCACAGCACAATCCAGTAGAGCAGAGCAACAGGCATAAAACACACCAGCAAAGCAGAACATACACCAGCACAGAGGACCAAAAGCAGCATAATAATAGCATTACAGGTCTGGAGCAGAACCCTGAAAAATGCTACGACTCACCCCAAGTACGCACCCTATATGTGAATGGGGGACATGATCCCAGCTCAACAAATACCCCTACATTAAAAACACAATTGTACAGAACAGCACATCAGTACCCATATGGCTTGTTTACTAACTCCTAAATCATTTAAATTCTGGATCCGATATAAACGAAATGCTTGAAAACTAAAAAGAAATAAATTTAGATTTAATCCATTGTTACAAGTATAAGTTGCAAATGACAATTTAATTCATGTCCTTTTCATTAACTGAACATTATTTCATGATTTCCAAACATAATCCTTGATTTCTAATTGCGTCTTACAAATAGATTTCCAATTCCAACTATATTTTGTCCACTGTGCAAAATTTTTTTAAAAAAATAATAACTACTACACTAGTTTATTCAAAGCTCTGCGGTGTCTTTTTTTTTTTTTGCATAATTTTACTTCATTCACATGTTTGTATATAGATAGAGAAGTGCACTGATTGCATTCTGAATTATGTTTAAAGAAATTAACAACTGATATACTATCTACATGAATTTATGAAGAGGATTAAACAGGAAGTTACCATGTTACTCTGCATTGTATTCCACAAAGAGGCGTAGAGAATTCACATACTGTGTTGCCAACTCTTCCAGAAAATCTCCCTCCATGTCAAGTTCAGAGAAAGCATTATGTAGATACTGAGGTCGGCCACCGATCCATTCCAAGGCATTCCACCATTCACCCTCTCCTTTAATTTTTATTCCCTCTTCGTTGCGCACTCCCAGAGAAGGAAGTGTTTTCAACTTTGGGCAATTGTAAATTATTACGTTTTCTAGTTCCGGACCAATGCTTATGCCACTAGATATGCTCTCCAACTTAGGCAAGTACAAAAGTGTCATTTTTTTCAATCTAGGAAGGTATTCTGTACCATTCAGTTGAGTTGAATCCTTAGCTATTAGGCTTGTGATTTTGGCGCAATCTTCAACTATTATCTCTTCCAAGTTTACTAGATCTCCTAGTAGTACTGGGGTGAAAATGGTGGTCAGGTTTGGGCACATGTGCAGAACCAGTACCTTTAAGGGCTGCAAGCACCAACCAACACTTGGCCCTTTCCATACATTCTCTAAATTCTTCAGGTAGTGAATGGCCAAGTACTGCAGCGAAAGAATATTGTCTCCATTGTTAGCTACCCCAAGATTAAAGTCACTTTCATCAAAAACTGTTGTCATCTCATTGCAATCCACCATCAAGCAGAACTTCAGCTCAGTTAAATCCTCAAATTTGAAGACGGACAGCTTCTGTATTGTCCAGTGACGATCTAGATACAAAGCATTGGCATGTTTCAGTGCTTCAGCAAACTTAGTTGTGTTGTCCCTGCCATTGATGTATTTCAGACATTTCTTCAATTTCAAGAACTCTTCTTCGAGTTCACATGGTAGACGAGATATGAAACGCTGAGCTTGAGGACCAATTATGAAACTGAAGTTCAATAACCTTCGGTATATAGGCAAGTCATGTTTTTTGCACACAAGTTTTAGGAGATTTTGGAGAATTTCAATCGTTGGCAGATACAACTTCAGAGTTTTCAGATTTCTTAAGTCGGGCAGGTCAATGAGAATAGCTGCAACTGCAGCATTGCACCATGTATCATGTGGATCAACCTTAATGCTGAGTACCTCTAATTGAGTAAGGCATAATAACATTTTCTTTGGAATTATCTCAACTATTTTCTTGTTTTTTCTGTAGCTCTCATCATCGCACAATGAAACCTTTAGACACTTCAATTTAATTAAATTGCCCAGTTTCTCTGGCAAAGAAACAAGATGAGTTCCTTCAAGATCCAATACCTTGAGATTTGTAAGTGCACCAATTTTACCTGGTAGCTCCATCAGAAGTTCACAACCTCGTAAAATAAGTACTTCCAGTTTAGTCAATTTGAAAACCCAGGACGGCAAAGTCTTTATACTTGTGTTAGACATATTTAGGACTTGAAGGGGCGCCAATCGCTCAAAAAGTGAAGTTGAAAGTAAAGTTGGAACCTCAAACAGATTTAGGCAACCAGAGAGATCCAATATTTGAAGAGATGTCAGCTTCCTTACACTCTTTGGTAGCTTTGTCAAACTTTTACAATCTGCTAGATCAAGTGAGGAGATACTCCCAAGCATTTCAATAGACTCGGGAATTTCAGCCAGTTTTGTACAACCAGAGAGATAGAGATATTTGAGGGATCTCAACTTACTAATACCTTCTGGTAGCTTTGTCAAACTTTTACAGTCTCTTAGATCCAGTAAAGAGAGACTCAGTGGAAAATTCAAAGAATCAGGAATTTCAGCCAAACTTGTACAACCAGAGAGATCCAATACCTTGAGATTTCCAAGTGCACTAACTTCATGTAGTTCCGTCAGAAGTTCACAACATCTCAAATGCAGTTCTTCCAGTTTGATCAATTTGGAAAAGGAACCTGGTAAAAATTTTATGCAGCTGTTTGACATATCAAGGACTTTGAGGGCTGGAACTCTCTCAAATAATGAAAAAGAATTATTACTCAAATCAAGGTCTGGTTGTATCCATAAACTTTCTAGATGCGGGAACCTTAGATAATCTGGTATCTCAGAGAGTTTGGAATTCCTCACGTGCATCACTTTAAGTTCGGAAACTGCTACAGATTTCGATTGCCGTAATCTGGATTCAAGTACCTTTTGTATTAGGCCAAGTAATTCTGTAATGTCAGTCAGAGTACCGTCTCTTCCATGAAAGTCCAATTGTACTTCCGGTCTGCATCACAAAAATCATTAGGACATAGGACATTAGACATGACCAATATGTTAGTACAGTGTACAGGTAAAAGTTGTGGACAAACTAAAGGTTTACACACTGACATGAATAATTAGTGACATACATCTGTAGAAGTTGCAAAATAAAGGCCTGTCCAGGAGGGATACTCTCCGAAAGATCTATATTAAAAAAACAAAGAATACTACTTTCATTCATAACCATTATCGGTTATAAAAATGACCCTATTTAATCTAAATATTTAAAAGGCATGTTTATATAATTACTCAATACTACTAATTTGTTATTGATTTTTTTATCTAATCTTTATATGATTTTTGGCAGTCAGATATTAGTAGATTTTATTTCGCAATTATTTTACTTGATGAATAAAGAGGGGTTTTTCCATGTTCTTGTTGAAGGCTTCAAAATGAATTTGCGGCAGGTGTTCGGAGGAAAGTAGCATGATTGTTAAAGGTACAAGGAAGTGATTTGATGATATCTTATTAGAAGGCTATGGCTTAATGGGAGGACAAACTTTCATCACTAGCTTAACTTGGCAGAAACACTTCGTGTTAACACATTTTTATGGTTCATATGTGACAATACTATAGTCTGCGGTCGATCTTCTTGAAGATAGAATTTTTCTATATAAAATGCTGGGTTTAACAAAGTCCAGAGCACACATGTATTTCTTAACTAAAAAGTTGAGTGGTGCACAGTGCACAGTTGCGCCTTATTATAAATCATTTGATGTAGTAGTATTTAGGGCTGCACAAAGGTCCAAAACCGGACCGGACCGGACCGACCCGGACCGGACCGGAGACCGGATTTTATTGAATTCATGGACCGGGGACCGGACCGGTCATAACCGGTCTTTGGGACCGGACCGGACCGGACCGAAAAAACCCGGACCGGACCGGAACCGGACCGGTTTGGACCGGTTAGTTAATATTCTATAAAAAAAATTTAATTTTTATAATTTAATTTTCATTCTTTGTTGATTTATAAATTACTTGGTAAGTTAATTTAAATTTTAAAATAAGTAAATGTCATATTATTCGTAAAGTAACATTAATTTGTAAACGTAATTATAAATTATATATAGTATGAAATATGAAATTTAATCATTTATATTATAGTGTTTATATATACTATTTCATAAATTTATTATTTATCAATTTGGATCACTAAAATATGTTATGTGTGAATATTTAATCATTAAACTATATAATTTAAAAGACAAAATAGTGTAAAATTAACTATATACATAAAATCCGGTCCGATCCGGTCCGGACCGGGTGTTTTCAGGGTTTGGACCGGACCGGACCGAAGACCGGATTTTTTTGATTTTACGGACCGGGGACCGGACCGGTTATATTCGGTCTGGTCCGGTCCTTGGACCGGTAGACCCGGTCCGGTCTAATTTACCGGTCCAGACCGGAAAATTGTGCAGCCCTAGTAGTAT
Organism: Kitagawia praeruptora; assembly: GCA_037693485.1. Lineage (NCBI taxonomy): Eukaryota > Viridiplantae > Streptophyta > Magnoliopsida > Apiales > Apiaceae > Kitagawia > Kitagawia praeruptora. Next base: position 156,167,414 of record CM075352.1, read on the forward strand.
TCGTGTAAGTATTGTCGTATCATAGAGTACATAATTAGAAACATCAATTATGTGTGCACATTTGCCCCTTACTATATAAATCATTTGATGTAGCAGCAGTCATGTAAGTATTGTCATACCATGCGTGGAGTACATAATTTGGAAGACTAATTGCTACTAATAAATAACATGTTCTAAAAAAGTATTCAAACTTAAAAAGAGAAAATTGGACAATAATAACAAGAAAAACGAGAACCAAAATGATGATGATGATGATGATGATACAAGGTACATGGTGTTATGTTCAAATCTTGATACTGGTCCTAAACATGTCTAATGGGCTGGATCAAGGGGTTTATCTCTCTTTATAGGCTAAAATATTGCTAATGGATCATCAAGACATGGATGCCCAACTCTGGGGACCTTCCCTTACTACATTGTACTTATTTAAAAACAATATTTGAAAGCAAGCGATTCAATCCCATCTAGGGGTCGCATCGCTATAATCATCATCGGAAGACTTCAGGCGAGGTCTCCGTATTTTATTGAAGCCATCGCATGCGATCCCAAACCAAGGGTCACCTCACTCTATATTTCACTTGCCACTGATAAAGGCGGCTGGCACTAGGTGGAGCATCATGCGATCCCATTCCTGGGTTCGCATTGGATAAAGAATCTTTTATTATATTATCTCATCACAAGATGAAGGCCCATGGCTAGGCATCGCATTGCATAAAGAATCTTTTATTATATTATCTCATCACAAGATGAAGGCCCATGGCTAGGCATCCAAGGATCGCATATGGGTGGATGGATGGATTGCTATGAATGGCACCTCAGGGTCGCATGCAAGGTTGTCGCATGCAAGGTCCTCTAAGGGCTCTCATTATGCCTCTCTACAAGGTCTATTTACTCTAACTCCATGACAACCTCTAGAGCTTGGGCCAAGGCTAATTACGGGCTTCTATATGATGATCCACTAACATCCTACGAACTCGGCCATCACGGACCAGACGTAGCTCTAATACTATGAGAAAGTATGGGGAGAAGAGAGAAAAGAAATATTTTATTATAATAAAAGAGTGCTTATATAGCCACCAACTAAACATTAATAAAGAAATTATCCTATCAAAGAAAACAATTACAATAATGAAACTATCCAATACGTTAACAATCTTTTAGTACCACTCTCTGTCTCTAAATATGTTTCCTGTTTCCTCTGGACATGTTTGCCAACGCACAATTTTAATCGTTAATATCTTCAATTTTGTACTCCCTCTATCCCAGCGAGTTCTTTACGTGGAGGACATGGGGCTCGACACGCATTTTAAGACTCCTATAAAGTATAGTTCCATAATTTATTTTTTAATTTATTTTCTTCTGAATAAAAATTTAATGTGCAAATTTTTATTCAAAAAAGGAAAATTTTAAAAATAAGTCATGGAACTATACTTAATATATATCTTAAAATGCGTGTCAGACAGTGCTCAAAACATGTAAAGAAATGGATGGGACGGAGAGAGTATTAGTATTAAATATAAAAACTTCACTGTATTAAAGTACTCATAAATACGAATTCAACAAGACCACTCATGACTATATTTGGTCTTATAGATTACTAGCTTATAACCCGTGCAATGCACGGATTTCTTGTATTATGTTATAAAATTTATTTAATATTACATTTTATTTTTTATATAATAAAATTTTTAATTATTTTTTAAATTTAATTTGATATAATTTAATATATTCATATTTACGAATTATACTAATATTTCCTTATTATAAATAACGTATACTATTTTTAATATATTTTATTAATAATTGAAAAGTATTTTGTGATATTTCCGGGTATATATTAGTAATTAAATTAAAAGGTAATGTGTTTTAATTAGAAAGTAAATATTAATGATTGAAAAATATGATACGATTGATCTTTTTAGGTGTTTAAAAAAGGTAACATCTTCAACTAAAAGTAAATGTGAAAAATGCAATCGACTAATTACCATTAATTATATTATGTTATTATTTATTTTAGGTGTTATATTTTTCTTAAAAATTATGGTGTGATATTTTCGGATATATATTAATGATTGTAAGATTTGTTTTAAATAAAAAAGGTAAAATGTTTTAATTCGAAAGGAAATATTAATGATCAAAAGATATGATACGATTGATGTTTTTAGGTGTTTATAAAAGGTAATAAAATTTAATACGAAAAAGTCAATCGGCTAATTACCATTAATTTTATTATGTTAATGTGAAAAATGTTGTTTTAAATTAAAAAGGTAACATGTTTTAATCCGAAAAGAAATTTTAATAATCGAAATATATGATACGATTGATGTTTTTAGATATTTATAAAAGGTAATATCATCAACTAAAAGTATATGGTAAAAGGGCAATCGACCACCATTAATTTTATTATGTTAATCGACTAATTACCATTAATTATATTATGTTATTATTTATTTTAGGTATTATATATTTTTTTGAGAATTATGGTGTGATATTTTCGGGTATATATTAATGATTGTAAGATTTATTTTATATTAGAAAGGTGACTTAGTTTAATTCGAAAGGAAATATTAATGATCGAAAGATATGATACGATTGATGTTTTTAGGTGTTAATAAAAGGTAATATCTTCAACTAAAAGTAATGTGAAAATAATATAACAATTATGTTTTATATAATAATTATTTTTAATAAATTTTAAATTTTAATTTGATATAATTTAATATACTCATATTTACAGATTATACTAATGTTTCCTTATTACTAATAAGGTATACGATTTTTACTATATTTTATTAATAATTGAAAAATATTTTGTGATATTTTCGGGTATATATAAGTAATTAAATTAAAAGGTAATGTGTTTTAATTAGAAATGAAATATTAATGATTGAAAGATATGATACGATTGATCTTTTTAGGTGTTTATAAAAGGTAATTTCTTCAACTAAAAGTAAATTTGAAAAATGCAATCGACTAATTTCCATTAATTATATTAAAAAACTGGTACAAAAACTTTTAATGTTTCGACTTTTATATAATAGTATAGATGCGTAAATTAATAGTCACTTATAATAAATAGTATAAAAAGTCAAAACAATAAACACAAATTGAGACGGAGGGAGTATCAAGGAAAGTAGATTTTGTACAACATAGTAGAAAACAAATTTTAAAACGTCAATCAATGAGAGTCATCTCTCTCTCTCTCTCTCGTATTTCCCATCCCCTTTCAAACCCTAACTACTCACGTTCATCTCTATCTTTTCTTTCTATGTATTTTGCACCTCACTTTATTCTGTAGATTTTCTTAATAGATATTTACTCATCTTTCTCTCTGGTGATTGGAGTAATAGCCTTCTTCTCGATGAATTTGAATTTGATTTGTTTGGGTTTCAATTGGACATTGGTGTTCTTAATGGTGATGAACTCTTTTCCCTATAGAACGATGACTTACTTCCTTACCACGGTTTCGATAACTCAGATCTGCAATTTGGAGATTACGATGTTAGTGTTAGAAACCGTTTCACCAAAAACCTTAAGGTGTTGGGGAAGACCCTCCTACCAAGGATCTTATACTCATATATATTTAACACTCTCCCTCACTCGCAAGCCCACTACGGGGTAAGAATATTGAGAATATTGGGGGCGGTGGGGTTCGAACTTGAGACCTCCATAAACACCAGAGTTCTGATACCATGTTAGAAACCGTTTCACCCAAAACCTTAAGGTGTTGGGAAAGGCCCTTCCAAGGATCTTATACTCATATATATTTAACAGTTAGAAAGGTCTTCTATTACCGAGCTCATGAGCATGTGTAAATCTATTGACTTCCATGGTTCCTCTAGCGACTCGGCTCCGCAAAGTGAAAAGGTATTTCCATCTTCATTGGGCATAGAGTCCAGGTTTCATCTTTTCCATCTTCATTGGGCATAGAGTCCAGGTTTCATCCCATCTTGTTCCTTCTTTGCCTAATCAGATCGACATGCATGAACTGTTTGGGGTATTATATCAAAATGCCCATCATTATCACCAAAAACTATCAAGTGTCTACCCGATCTCCACGGCGACTCGTTTAAGCTACTATAGTCACTATATATATCACTCCGTCTTGAAAAATTATTAACGAAAAAGTTAATGAATAAATAAATAGAAAACATAAAACCTGAAGTACATAGTTGTAGCCACGTAAACACGTAATCAAAAAATCCCTGAATCATTTACTAGGTTCCATCCCAGTTTCATAGAAAAAAAGGACAATATTTTAAGGGAGGTGATATGTGCACACCCTAGCCTTATAGGTGCACACCCAATATCTATAATTGGACTAAAATACCCTCACATCACTATTCTATGTTTAATCATCGATGCAATAATTTTTATAATGAATTTATATATTTCTCTAAAAATAAGTACACTTGATCCTGTATTTAAATTGAATATGTTAATAAATAATTTTTTTAAAAATTTAATTTTAAGAACTTCAATTATACATGTACTTATTTATTCATTTTACATGTATATTTTAATTTGATGATAACGGAAATTATTTTTAGCATAGATTATCATATATTTTACTTTACCATTTAAAACTTTTTAAATGTAGTTATTAAAATGTAATTTTTAAAAAAAATGTAATTTAAAGTTCTTGAAAAGATATGATACATGTTATTTCAAAGTGAAAAAAAAATTACTTCCCATAATAAATTACCTATTTTTTTTTCAAGTTTTCGACACGTATATAAAAACATATTTGTAGATATTATTTTCTCATTTTTTCATTTTGTATAAGAATAGGATGTTCAAACTTTTATATAGAACAAAAATCTCGAAAAACTATTATCTACAACTATGTTTTTTATATGCGTGAAAATGCGTGACAAAAAATTTAAAAAAATTAGGACGTTTATTATGGGACGGAGGACTAATACAATACATGCAATATTTTTTAGATTTCAAAATATAATTGTCATTAAAGTTATTTATAAACAAATATATTAAAATATAATTATTACATCACAACAGATTAATACAAAAAGTTCAAACGAAAAATCACAACAATGCAATCTTTTATTGAACTCTACAAATAATTGGCCAAAAAGAGTTGCTAAAAAATAGAAAAGAAAATTATGAGGATATTTTTGTCACATCATCAACATTGGGTGTGCAACTATAAGCATAGGGTGTGCACATATCAGCTCCCTATTTTAATCGTGCAATTTGATTACGATTACTAAAATCATAGTTAATCTTGAGCTTCACTTCATTTTTTTAATATTTTTTATAATCTTCGGCTTTAATTCTTTTCTCTAATCCATCGGCTAATTTGAATTCTGTTAACCTTTATGTTAATTTTTTTAAATAAGATTTAATAGAGTGATATATATAGTGATTGAAGTGGCTAAAACGAGTTCTCGTGGAGATCGGATAGTCACTTGATAGTTTTTTGCGAGAACAGTGGGTACGTTGATATAAAACCCGAACTGTTTGTGTATGTTGTGTTCTTGGTATTACCATGTTTTTTGGTTTTAAAAGTGAATGGGTTGCTGTGATAGATAAATCTCAGTTGGATAATTCATATGTCTTTCACTTTTAGTTCTTAAAAATGAAGAGGTTCTCTCCCGAGCTGTTTTAGGTGTAGTTACGTCTAGACCCCTTTGACCTTGTTTCTTTTATTGAATATTTCGAGAACTAGCAGTGGTTTGTGCTTTTACTGCTCAATCTCTATTGCGTGGTTAAACACTATTGTGCTCAGAATGTTTCATCTACTGATGTAATAAAATTACTCGACTTGCCCACTTTTTCCAAGTGGAAGGAGTTGCGAGAAAACCAAGATGATTCTTACACCAATAAGGTGTTTGTCTTGCGTTTGAAGTACCAAGTTTAGGAAGTGAGTGTTAATTTTAAGACAGGATGGAAAAAAGTGAACAAGTTTAGGAATTTGGAGTTTCAGGACTTTACTAAGAGAGGGGATTTCCTTTTAGAGGTCAACCTTGGGGAAGTCGATAAAGACATTTGGATGTCAACATGAGCCAGGAAGTTTGGGTATGTTGAGACAAGAGAGCTGGTTGAAACTGGAAAATAAATACAAAATGGAAGACGTCTATAACAATAATGGGAAAGAGGCGCAATGTAATGTACAAGAGCCGTCTGTGCGAGTAGAGGATGTTAATGCTAATATGGAGAACATTATGCAGGAAACTAGTGACCATGCTAGTCAGAACGAGAAAACAGATTGATGGCGCAATCCTGATGAGACTTTTGCTACAATTATGTGAATTAAGCTAGTTGAACATTTGTTAGATGTTTGATATGTAATTCTGAACTTGTTGCTTGCATATTTTGGTTTGTAAGCTTGAACTTTCTTCTTTTCTCAAGCCGGGTTTCTATTTTGAATCCCCATTTTATTATCTATAAACATTAAATGGTTAGAAAAAAATAATTTAACATAGTAAAAGCACCATAGGAAAAAATATTAGAAGTGACACCGCAAATAGGCAAGGGAAAAATATTGAAGTACCAAGCATCTAAATAATAAAAATAGTAAATATTCAAAAAAAAAAAAAAAAAAGTAAAGTTAAAGGTTTTTTTTTTTTAGCAAACTTACCTTTCAGTTTCAGCTAATAGGCTTGGGCTCAGATTTTGAAGGGACTCGGGCTTGCTTATATTTTCCGTTAAATCCTTAGAAGAGAGTCTCTCAAGCAATCCCATTGAGACCGGAGCAATATCAAACAAATCTTCGAAACCTCGGGAAATCCTTTTTACCATATTTTGCCATTTCAAACGATTAATATTGGTAGTCCTCAGTGCTAAGAACTGTCGACATATGAAAATACAAAAAATCAATCAGTTTTCAGCATATATATCTTTCAAGAGAAATCTAATAAAACACTTAAATGTAAGATTTACTACTTTTTCGTACCAAAGCCCGAACTTCTTTGAATGTTGTACTATTCTTGATGATTCTGCTAAGAGAAAATACTGTGCTGTATCCAGACTCCATATTTATTGAGTCGGACTCTAAATTTTTGTGATGCTCATGTTCAACCATATTCTCAATTTGGGACAGAAGCTCCTTGTTGATCCTGCTAATATTTGTGCATACAAAGTGTTGCAAAGGAGAATTGTTAATTACCTCACCATTTGTGGAGAAGACATCTGTACAAAGTATAAATTGTATATTCATCTTTTGTTGAAACCAAATTGTATATTCATCTATACTCAGTGTTCCAGAAATCGCTAGGCCGTCCAGGGCGGTTGGGGTACCGCCTAGCGCCTAATCGGGGTACCGCCTAGCGCCTAATTGGGCGGATTAATCGGAGCATTAATCGGATATTATAATAATATTTAATATATTAGTCTAATTTACAATTAAACATATCATTTTAAATAAATTAACAGGATTAATCGGATTTCAAAAATCGAATCGGTTGATTACCTTACAGAAGATTAATCGGGGATTAATCGGTTGAATCGGGGATTTTTAGAACAGTGTCTATACTATAATATTCTATATAATAAGTAAATAGTTTTATATGCAAATATGGAATATGTATTTTTGTAAAATTAGGATACATTTAAAAATTTCATAATATTTTATTATTTTATACTAAAATCATAGAGAATCACCTAAGATGTATCTTAGATTCTTTTTTCTCAATAAATAAATGGGTGTAAATAGGCATATATTTTGTACTCATATTTTTTAATTATTCCCTCATTTTTTTTATTTCATACATTAACAATCATTAAATCTTCAACTCAAAATGATCGTTAGATACAACTATACTAAAAGTTGTTATATACGGAGATCTAAGATTCGATTATCGCTAATAACATTTTAATTTATATTTAATACTAATAGTTGTTTTATACAAAGGTGTATGATTCGAATCATTTCAACAAAATATTAAAATTACTACTTATAATATTATAATATACTATAAATAAATTAGAGAAAACTGGGCGAGGACAACCTCAAGATCTCCCCTAAGGTTATAACAGATATGTACCTATAATGTAAGGGGTCCCGTAGGGGCATTTTTGTAAATATATTTTTTTTCAGAAATTTACGTAAATACCCTTAAATTTGTATTAAAATTATTTTAAACTCAGGTAGAACCCTAAAGTACATACCCGAGACACATGAAACCCAAATAAATTATAAAATATTAAAAATAACCGTACTTTGCACGGACTATAAGCTAGTAAATATAAATTGTGTAAGTAGAATTCCTCTAAATTAATAAACGGTAATTATTACCGTAAGTTCAAATCATTATTAAAATTTAATACCTATATATCTTAATATTTGATATTAGTTACAAAAGTAGTATTATAATGCTTATTTGTGTAAGGTTTTTCAATTTAATAATGTTATACCTCTGCATTAATATTATTTAATTATGTTTTTATTGTTTGTGTTATCCATATATATCTTCGTTGTATTTATGAAAGGTGATCATAAACTTAATTAGATAATGTTCATGTCCAGCTTAATTTTTGATGTAAAAATTAAATACGTAGATGTAATTTTAGTATATCAATGACTGCAAAAATTCTGTATATTTTGTGTATTAATTAGTTGCTAGTTTGTACAACATATTGTCATTAGGACGGACTATTTGACACGTGACACATAAACATGCAATTCGAAACGATACGAAAAATATGATTGTGAATTTTGATTTTCGTTACACGAAACAAGATTAGTTGCTAGTTATATATGTTCAAATTTTAAATCCATGCAATTAGCTAAATAAATTATTTTGATCCATGGAAGAAATAATTACCCGCTCTGTGAAAATGGCAAATGATATCCAGGAAGGTTTCCGATTTCAGCTAGTGCAGTTTTCCAAGTTTCTACCTTCTTGTTTTTCATGATCGTATGTTTTCTGAATGCTACGCCAAATTTTCCAGTTTGTTGACGTACATCCGCTCCATCAACATCGTAAAATATCGGAACCACTTGATGTTTTCCTCTTCTCTTTAATTTCAGAATTTCAACAAGCTCATCAAGGCACCATTGGGACGTAGCATAGTTTTCCGATAGAACAACAAGAATAATTTTCGACATCTCAATTGTTGGTAAAAATATTGAGGCAATAAACTCCAGTCCTTCCGACTCACTCTCATAACAAACGGTTTGCATTCCTTTCGAACTCAAGGCTGTGCGAAGTTGATCCACAAAAATACTGCCGGTATCTACACTTCTGTAACTGAAATACACATCATAGCGAGTTGGAAAAGACGAAGGGCTAGAAATGGAGAGAGATGACCCGTACATCTGGTTACCAGAAGTAGCCATTGCTGATAAATATTAATTAGTAACTGCTATAACCTTCGATTCGAGTAAAAACTGCAAGGCTGTGCCTGAGATATTTTCAAAGGTTTGGTATGTAAAGTTTCGAACAAAATGCCTTATAATGAAAACTTCTCTTTGAATCTTGAATATTTTAATATATAAGATGTGCTAGTCCTAGTTAAATAACTTGAAGGTTTCATTTTAAGACCAAGTTACTACCACAAAGTTAGATAAGTTTTTGAGTTTGAACTAAAAAATGTAATACATAAACCTGGTCTCTCCCTTTTTCTTTTTTTCCTATTAATTTACTTTTGAGTAAATATGTTAATGATAACTTATATTGTTTTTATAAAATTTTGTATTTTCATTATCACAAAAATCATATATGATTATGTATACAACCAATTTTATAGATTTTTTATATCAAATTTTGATAACAGTATCATGTGATGTACATTTATCTTTCTTTTACTTAAATAAATGTTTCTTACGTATAATGTTAACTGAAATATATATTTTATATCTTTACATAATAGTGTTTTCTTTTTTATACTTGATTTGAATTAGTTAGATATTTAATACATAAAACAAGGTATATAAATTTATAAGACATAAATAACGTATTATAAATAATTTATCTATCTATTTATTAATTTTTTTAAAAATAAAATAAAATCAGAGTTAAAACTTTTTAAAATTAGACAATAATCAATATCATATAACATGAATTGATAACATGTTTACTTGACATCTATGATAATTATCGAATTATACATTTATAAATAAAAGATAAGATTTTGAAAAATAATAGATAGCATAAAAAAATAAATTAAATAAATCAAGTAGTCAAGTTAAAAAGAACTTTTTTCAAAAGTAGGATCATAAATTATATATCAAATATTAGAATTACTTCATATTTAGATCGATTAAAATGTGAGATAATACACTCATAGAAACTTGGGTTGAATAATAAATATTCAAAAGTTGTGATAATTGTATAAAAATAGGATTATATTAAAATCCAAAGTCAATTTAATAAAGATCGATATTTTAGAACATAGGATTTTGCATAGCATTCAAGTAGACAAAATATTAGGATCTATCAATTATATTATACACTTCGAGTCTTTTCAAATTGTATGCCTAAAAAGATAAAAGTTTAGAATATGTAATGTTTTTCGCATATTGATTATAAATCACCTCAACTGCTTTCATCATTGCGTAGATTAATTTTTCGTTTCATGTGGTACTAAGAATTTCAAAATATAACTGATATAAGAATAAATATGTTATCCTTGTGCGATTGACACTTAAACTAGATTCTCGAGTTTATATTTGAAGAGAAAAGGATGAAATCAAGAAATTAATTCTTCACTAACATGCGTTTACTGGATTTTTTTAGTAGAAATAGACTAATTTCGATAAAATATTTAACAATTTCACTTTAGAATTTGAATTATGTGGATGGAAAGTTTTAAGGAAAGTTAAAAAGAAACACACCTATTTTTTGAACTTTATGTTCTCTTAAATTCAGTTCTTTATTTTCCTCGACGAAAATATTAAGACACAAATTTACTCCAAGTATAAATTATTATACACTTTCTACATGTAACATAACTTTGTAAACATTCTGCAAATTAGTCAAATTGTGTTATATCATCTTAATTATTCCATAAAATTTGGAAAAGTAGTGGTTTAATGTATTTATAAACTATGCCAAGTCCTTTGATTTTGTATGTGACAGATTTTGAATACTTTTGATTATAACTACAATCTTATTATGATATAATGACTCTAAATTTTTTAATACTTTAATTATGACTGCTATTCTTACTTATTTAATGATCGAAAGATTAATAAAATTGTGAAACAAATCTCAAAATCTAAGAATAATGTGGGTATAGCTATTGATCTTTTAAAGCAATATTCTGAGATTTAGGACAAGAATTGTATTAAGTTTAAACTTATTTTCGAATCAAATCAGGTAATTACTTCTACCTTTTTTCATACAAAACAAACTATGACGAAGCCTGCTTTCTGAAAGAAAGAAAAAACGTTGAGTTGAGTTTATTGCTAAGTTTTCATGAAATTAAAGAGACGATATTTTCCAAAAATCGTGGAAGCTATGTCGATTGTTGAAACCCTTCAATTTGTTAGATTTTTTAATTTAATAAATGTTAATTTTAAAAGGTGACTCCTTTTAGAATATTGAAAATCTGAATAATGTAGGTGAAGATCTTTCTGCGTTGACAATATTATCGGAGAAAATAAGTTAATTAAGAAGTTTACTCGAAGAGAAGGAAATAGAGTGACTTATATCTTAGCGAGATATTTAAAGAAATACATATTAGGGTATTTATACAATATGTCCCAAATTAGTAGTGTCTTTATCAATATGTCCTATTTTAAATCAATATTATAAATATGTCCCATAGTTAATATTTAACTCGTATATAAGTTATATACATATAATTATATATATATTTATACTTATTAAGACTATAACGCCCCTATCTTGCCCTTCCCCTTCCTGGCCCCGCAGGGGCAGCACAACCAAGCATAGTTAAAGAGTGAAGTGTAGTATTTTAAAGCTCATTTGATGTAGAATACGATTTTCATATCATTTTCCAAGCTCCTGTTGCTGTTGGTAGCCTTTATTTCCTGCAAGGTGGTATCGTTTATTTCCTTCTGTAATCAGCTAGGATTCCGTAATAGTGGGTAGTACTTTTGTGTCTTTGATAGTGGGTTTTACTTTTGTGTCGTGGCGCCAAGAAGTGTACTGCACATTGCTGCAGTTGTGCAAGTGTATTTTCAAAGCAGGCCTCACAACCTGCTCTTTATTATATATAAATCTATCGTTTACAAAAAAAACGTTAAGCGTAAACTAGTGCTTGATGAAAAGAAGTGTATATCTTGTGCTAATAATTTACTGGGAAGGTTACTAACATTCTTCTTTGCTGTCAACTGCTTCCACCTCTCCAGAACGCTGTTTCAGGACATCCAAATTAATGACAAAAATTAAAAATAAATAAGTAGAGGACAAAATTGTCTTTTAATAATGTATAGTTAGTGAGTTAATCATGGTTATAATTAAAAATGGGATATATTAATAAAAAAGGACATATTTATAATTACAATTAAGAATGGGACATATTCATAAATGGCTTATTCAAATGGGACATATTAGAAAAAAACCCTACATATTAAGGAGTGTACTGATTTTATTTGGAAAATATAATATGATGAGTATTATTCATATTGATGGTATGCCTTTTTATCATTGCTCTAAAAGAAATGATGTTATAGCCTCTACAATATATTTATATGCTACAAAACATCCTCTTTTTAGTCCTCACATGATTTATGCATAAATAAAATGATTCATAAATTAAAGTAGTGATATTATAATATGTATGAATAGAAAATGTGCAACTGTACTAAAACATGCACGAATTTGTATCGGTTGCTAGAAGATGACTTGTGCCTTGCACGAGTTATTCTGCGTAGTTACTAAAAAATTACAAAATGAATCATTTTTTTACAAAATTAATAGAAATAACTGTTGTGAAAATAGTTATTTGTATAAGATAATTAAGTGATAGTTGGATATCTTAGATGTTTTATTGATAATTGGGTATTTCAAATGAAAGTGGTATTTATTAAAATTTGTCAAAATTCTAAATATTAATTATTATTATTCATTTTATGGTAGTTGAGTATTCCATAAATTAAAATTAACCAAAATTATAAATTGATTATTATTATTATTATTATTATTTATTTTATATAAAAAAGTGGTTAAAATAGCCTTCACTTTCTCATCAACTTTTGGATTAATATGAAAAATGTTACGTTTAAGAAAACCAAGTATTTGCATTAGGTTTCCCTTGCCTGAATTCCTATCTTACAGATAAATTTCTCTCTCCCGGACAAAATCATAAATCTATTTATCGATCTGGGAGTTCTCATTAACTTTTTTGGTCGCTGATAACCCTTTCTGTTTTCACTTAACTTTTTTTATATGTTTAATGAATTTCTCAACTAGCTTAAAACATTTTCTTTATATATATGTAATGGTGTTCTCTTTATATATAGGGTTATTGACCTTTTGGCCCTTCAAGTTTAAACACTTATACCCATAAAGCCCAAACGTTTAAACTCGTTCCTTTTTGCCACGCCAACTTCACAAATGTACCTTTTTGCCACTTTACCGCGTCAGACTGTATATCGGCTTATATCGGCAGGGGTATAACAGTCATTTCACTAATAATTAAAAATTTCATTAATTTTCATTAATTTAAAATTTACATTAATATATATTTTACATAATTTATCATCAAAATTTACACTTCCTCTCCAACCCAATTCAATTCTCTCATCACCTTCATTCAATTCCGTCCAACCCAATTCAAACCCACCATTCTCCTTCCTCCTCTCTGTTTTTCCTAGCAATCACCATCACCTGCACCCCCATTCATCTCCCTCGCGAACCACGCCACGAACCACACCACGCCTCCATTCTCCCCTTTTCTTTCTCCGATTCCACTTCCGCCTGCAATTCCCATTTCCCACCATTTCACCTCTATATCCCCTCCCTTCTCGACACCACTCCTTCACCACATCACACCCACCAACAGCCCTCACCCCCAACCTCCTCCATCTCCTCGCATTTCAACAACCGACCCACTGCATCTTATCCGACCAACAAACCAACAGCCACCCAATACCACCACACCTGCTATCATCTCCCCTTTGTCCTCCTCTCCTTCCTCCCACATCACCGTTTCCGTCGTGCCTGCATACACCATCACCACCGTCCTCCATTTCAAGTCACCAACCACCTCAATCATCGCCAAACCGCCAACCGTTCAGCCTTCAATTCAACCCGCCTCCATCTGCACAACGCCACCGTCTTTAACCGTGGCCACCAATACAGTCACACTCTCCGCCTGCCACCATTTGACATCCACGCACACCACTTTCACTCCACCCACATTCACACCTCTCCCATTTCCACCATTCCATCCTTCAATTCAACAACCTTATTACTCCACCTTGCAACAACCTCCGTTCTCTCCTTCAATCCCACCGCGACACACACACTCCACCAACACATACACGCACACACATAGGCGCAGTACACAGCCACAACAACATACCCACACACAGTAGCACATACACACACCCTCCGCGCACACTCTGCTTGAGGGAGAGAGGGAGATAATTTGAGAGAGATTCGAGAGAAATTAGAGGAAGAGAGATTGAGAGTTCGAGAGAGAGAGAGATTCGAGAGAAATTAGAGGAAGAGAGATTGAGAGTTCGAGAGAGAGAGAGAGCTCACTAATGAAATTGGGGGTGAATATATGTTAATTAGGGATTTTAAGAGGATTTGGGGGAAAAGGTAGAATAATATATTTACTAATTAAATTCTGTTTTAAAATTAAATTATTAGTGAAATGACTGTTATACCCCTGCCGATATAAGCCGATATACAGTCTGACGCGGTAAAGTGGCAAAAAGGTACATTTGTGAAGTTGGCGTGGCAAAAAGGAACGAGTTTAAATGTTTGGGCTTTATGGGTATAAGTGTGTAAACTTGAAGGGCCAAAAGGTCAATAACCCTTATATATATATGAATTTTTTTGTATGATATGATTGACAATAATTATATATATGTTGTCCGTCATATTTTCATGGATTTTAGTTTGAAAATATAAAAAAGATGATATGTTTTAGCTAAAAAAACGTAATTGTTTAGTTATTAGTTATAATAATATTATATTTTATTTTACTTAAATAAAATTACCCGAATAACTTTTACTGGAAAAAATAAAAATTAGAAAAGATAACGTATTTTAATTGAAAAAGTAATTGGTTAATTATTAGTAATTATAATTATAATTATAATATTTATTTTATTTTGTTAAATTGAATTGCTCATAGTGTATTTAGAAAATGAATAATTTTAGTTATATAAATTATAATATATTTACGTGAGAAAGAAAATTGATTAGTTATTGAAAAATAGAAAATGTAAATATTAATAGATCTCACCACTTTATCCATTTTTGAACTAACTTTACTCTTTTCCTACTACATTTTTTTAATCTCCATGAAAGTCAAACAGTATCAAACAATTTGGGACGGAGGGAGTATAGAAAATAGAAATTTGAGGATAAAAAGAAAGGGAGGGAATATTTTGATATCTGAACCACGATTTCTTATTCCTATATTACTTATATATTCTTGCCTGAACTGTATTTATTATTTATTAAAATATTAGTCTACACGAGAATTGATCAGCCAACTGTTTATTATTTATTCAATTCTCCTCTGACAAAAAAAAAAAAAAATTTAGCAGCCAACTGTTTACTCGTATTTGTATATTCTACTATAGACGTGTATTGTTGCGAAGACGCGGGCTTCATGTTGATGGCATTTTCTTATTATTGTTAATTTATTGTATTCGAAATTTCCCGGTTGTTCTACCCACGAGGCCACGACCCAGGCATGAGGCACCTAGTTTTTTTTAAGACCGTTGAACTCGTCAAAAATTCGACCACATAACACATTACACATCTGGCTGTTGCTGTAATTATGGTGACAATTCAGAAAATGATGGATGAGTTGACCAGATTATCTTACTGATGTGGCCGTCCGCATGATGGAACTGAGTTCTAATATTGATTATGCCCGCCCAGGAAGTACTTTCCATTAACCGAAAAATTAATTAAATCTTTTATTATAATTAGCGTAAATGTCTATGCAAAGCACGGGCAGGACGCTGAACTAATTTCTCGTTCCAAATTATATATATTGAAATAATTTTATAATTAAAAATATGATAAATAATGAGATTTTGATTTATTGAATTTTTTTATAGTTATTTTGTAAAATTGCATACCAATTTTCTGAATCAAATATTTTATGATTTGATTAGATTTCATAAATTTTGGATAAATATTCATATGATAATAATCACATAAATACTTATAATTGCTAAATTATTAATATAATTTTCAATTGCGTGAAATGAACTTTATCAAATTGAACATCTGAGTATAATATAAATAATTATCTTAATAAAATTGTCCGTTTATATCAGAGGCGTATGTAAACTCGTTGATTTTGTTATAAAAAATTGATCGAATATGTAACACTATATTTATGTCACCTTTCAGCTCTGCACCAATACTTTTGGTTTAGGTGTGGTGATCAGACATAGAAGGGGTATTATAGTGCTCATGGTCTCGGGCACTATTCCAAGGATCACGACTAGGGTTAATGAGTTGTGGTCGATGCTCATTGGACTAAGATGTGCTTTTTATGAAAAAGAAAATAAAGTACAGCTGAAAACTAACTATGATGAGGGAGTTAAAGAATGGGAAGATTGGAGGTGGTGGCTAGATCCAAATCATGTTGGGGGTCATTTAACAATTGGAACAGAGGAAATCAGATCCCAATCTGTCTTTGGAAGTGGAGGTTACTAGAGAGAGCCATAATAGGCTAGCCCGTTTTTTAGCAATGGATGGAGCTCAGAACAGAGATAGATTAGTGGTGTTTAGAAGGCCTTTCGGTAGGGTGTGGGAACTTTGGCGTCCGGATATGGGTCTTGTGGCATCCCATAATCCGGGGGTACAGATCTGGGACCACTAACCACAAACAACATCATAAAACCCTGGATAAAACATGATATAATAATAGAAACCCCTTAACCAAGATCGCATACAGGTTATGGTATGAAACAGCTATCAAATTTCATTATTACAATCAACCTCAGAATAAAACTATTATACAATTTTTATGACTAAATAAAATCACTGCCTAACTAGATATCCCAACCTTGACAAATTCCTAAACCACTATCCGACGAAATCCATAATTCGAACGTCTCCTCTCGCTGCCGGAAGAGTAATATCGATTGGCCACAAGGCCCACTAATCATCTCTATTAACTGGAGAAAATAAACATTAAAGCAAGAGTGAGCCAACAATGCTCAGCAAGTGTAAATAGTGATGTCAATATCAACAACAGTTATACGTTCTGAAAAACAAGAAAAATTATCATATGCTTTAAAAAGAATCAACTAAGTCAATTATCTTATTACCACGAGGAGCTAACATTACACCACTGGAATAAGGTGCATCAACAATGAGAACTGATAAAAGTTCTGATAGGAAAATATAATCGAAATAAGCTTCAAGGGAATCAGGTATCGAAACAACTCAATCTCAATATATAGATTAGAATTGGATTTTTATTTATATTAAAAAAAATAATAAGGTTAGGCTGCTGATAAGTGACGCACTAACCCCGGACAAACGCACATAGCAATGTCCTTTAATGGATTCACGACACACATTGGCTTTATTAACTTCCGACCACGAATCTTGTCCGACCCCTTACGGTCCACATTTTAAAAACATTTCAATTCTATGTCAAACGCACTAGGTGTCAGGACAATCGACAACCTTTGCCAACCAAACAACTGAAAAACTCATGTTCCAGAACAGCAACTTATGATTAAGAGTAAATGAGGAAGTAACAATATCTTCTAGTATCGACAAGTTCGATACAACAGGGTGATAACTGAATAATCAAGAAATTAAATGGGGTGATACTAAATATCGACGAGTTCGATAATAAATGGGGTGGAGAATATAAAGAGCAATATTTTGAATAAGTATCGACAAGATAGATATGAATAATTGGGGACATATCGTCATTAACTTGATTAAAGAGAGAATCGACTTGGGCAGCAATAAAAGATATAAATCGCAACAAGATTATCAACAATTGAAATTCTAAGTTAGAGCAGGGAGATAGTCAAGCACTACGCATTTAGTAAAATTTTACAACACATTGTAAGGTTTGAATCAACATAAGAGAATAAAGTAGTTTAAACGATTATTTGTAAAATAATTTCAAGATAACTAATTGCAATTCATTTTAACGAAAACATTTGCGAAAAGGGGTCCATCGGTGAAAATATGTTAAAATCAGGAATTGTGCTAACGGGTTTTTATAAGGATTTAAAAACTTGGATTTTCTCTATTTAGAAAGTTTCTGGAACATTTTCGAAGGAAGTAAAAGAAATGGCCCTCCACTGAGGAATCCAATAACGTACCATATTTAAAATATTTTTGAAGAAAAGGATTATTTGTAAAATCATTTGAAAATCCGCACTTGGACTATAGGTGGAGAAAACAACTTTTGCGCGCTATTCGAAGAAATACATCTTTTTCTAAATATAACATGCCCGAATCATTTTATATGTAAAAAAATGGAAATTGCATCACTTGAACAATAAGTGAGGAGCAATAACACTTGCCTCGATTCTCGAAGTTCTTTATCTTAAACATTGATCCTTAAACTCAACTTCTCATTAGTCTCTACCCTTTACGTGTGGGCTTCTTACTCGGCCCTACCTCCATCTTTACTCGGCCCTACCTTGTTGAGTATTGAACACGGTAAAAGAATACAGAGGGGGGGTGAATGGATTCTTGAACTTTTCTTGGATTGAGTCTATGTAGCAGATAAGTGCCTGTGTGTGCAGAAATTAAGGTGCGGATAAATAAACAACACAAGACACAATATCACTTTAATCTAATGTATATTAGATAAAGGTTGCTACAATCTGTGAATACAAATGGTAGTATTCTCAGCTTCGTTTTTCTCAGAGAGATATAGCTCTTACAGTGTATGAAAAACTTGACTCACAAAAGTTACTAAGTTATGAAGTGAGGCTGTGTCCTTATAGAACATGGATACAGCCTGCTTACTACAAATAAGGTAGCTAAACAAATTACTTTCTAGTCTGTCTATCCTTTTTGAGTAAGAGTCCAAACGGTTACAGATTTGACTTTGCAAAGCCTGTTTAGATCCACTTCTTTAGCTCCTTGTCTCTTCTATATCTCTCCAAGCTTCCTTGTAGGCTTTCCAGAGCACGTTACAGATTGTGGTCCATAAAGTGCATTGGCTTGTTGCAGGTTTCTGACTTGTACAACCTCTTCAGTATTTTGTCTCCAAGAATGTATTCGAGAAGTGACTAAGTAAGTGATTCGAGAACTAGAATTGACTTGATCGATAACTCTGAGTTCTCGAATACTGTTATAGTGACATATCGAACCACTTCTCGAATAGCTCTTTTCCATCAGGATTCCTTGAGTTGTCGAATAGAGCATTTGACTTATCGAATCCTCGAGTTGTCGAATAGCTTTCTGAGCCTTTGAGATATCGAATGGAACTTTGACTTGTTGACTCTTTGAGAACTCGAATACCATCTTGACTTGTTGACTTCTTGAGTTCTCGAATAGAGTAGTAGACATATCGAATCCCTGAGATATCGAATGAGATATCGAACAGTGTATTCAGAGATATCGAATAGTGTCTTGAGATATCGAATCTCTGACTTCTCGAATGCTGGACTTCTCGAATAGACAAATATACTTCTCGAATTGGTACTTAGGCAAATTCTTCATTGCTTCAAATCCCAACTGTGATTATTTGATAGTCTTTAACTCCTTGCTTGAGGCATGAACCTTGGAACTTCTTTCAAGCATTATTCTAGACTCTATTTGTGCAGTTACACAACTAGGATTTGATGCCTATTACAAGTACAATACAAACAGAAACTCTACAACTAGAGGTTCCCTCAGTTAAGAGGTCATGTAAGTAATGCAAAGCATTACAAACAATTAGGCTTGTTATTAGATGTATACATGCATGCCTCTGTAACTAACAATCTCCCCCAAATTGTGAGTGAGACCCTTAGTCACAATTTCATGTCTGATAACAAGCCTAACATACATTAAAGATAAAACTTTAAAAGTACAGGTATGTGATTTGATTGAACACATACATGAAATTACAAGATAAATACTCTTACAGTATGATGAGGTACTAGCCATTTTCTTTTGATTGCATCTCCATTGCTTTGGCTTGTAGATCATCATATGCTTTCTGTTTCCTTTCTTTCTCCTTTCTTGCAATCTCATCTACTGCTCTCATGATTTCTGTCATAGCATCCAATTCTTCAATCATAATAGAGTTTTTGAAATCTTCAAGCACTGGCTTCAGAATGTTGGCAGGATAGTGACTGAGTAGGTCCATTCTTATATTGACATTGTCTCCATTTCTTCTCCTATACTTCACCACATAGGGATCAAACTGAACTCTACACAATCCCTTTGCCCTTAGCTTTTCTGCTTCAATCTCCAGTCTATCAATTTCTTTCTCCCTTTCTAACCATTTCTCATAGCAGCCCTTTCTTATCTTCTCAGCATATTCTTTCTTCATTTTCACAAAGTCAATCAATTCCAGCTTCCATACTTTCTCCACCTTGTCTTTAGAATCCAGCAATGCAATGATTCTTTCTATCTCATACAATTTACCCCAATGTTGACAACCCCCTTGTTTGAATTTCATTTCTTTCCCATCAGTGTACTTGATTACAAGGTGGTCATCCACAATTGCAGCATAGCATATCTTTTGAGCTCTTAGAAATAGCAGTTGCTCTTCATCAAAGTCTTCATCAAGTGGCTGGAGTTTCAATCCTGGAATGATTGTTAGGGCTCTAGATTTGGATAGCTTCACTCTCCTTGCAGCATGTTTAAATTTCATCCTCTTGACATGATTGCTTGGCAGAAATCTTTGACCTTGGTTGGTAGACCATAGTAGTATTCCATTAGCAGATTGCTTTCTGAAACATACACATGGTTTCTTGACTTGAATCTTCTTCTCTTCTTGAGATGGTAAGACAGTTGCAGAAGCCATAGATGTAGATTTTGCTAGGTCATTACTAACAGTATTCACCCTAGACTTAGAGTCTTGTGTTGTGGTGAGGTTACTGCTAGCAGTGCCTAAGGCTTGCTGTCTTCCACTCTTTCTCACATATGTTTTACCCTGGTCATCATCATCCTTTCCATCCTTGTCCCCCTTTTTCTTCTTATCTTCATCACCCTTATCTCTCCTGTGATGTCTTCTCCTCCCATCACTTTTGTCTTCAGAATCATCATCCTTATTTCTCCTAGGTTGAGCCATCTCTGGAATTTCACCAGTTGCAATATAGGTTCTGAGAATGTGCAGTGCCTCAGTTTCTTCAGCATTTCTGGCTCCAACCTTCTTCTGTAATTGATCAATGATAGCAATGATCAGTCTTTGATTTCTAGTGGTGAGATCATGGGGAATGACCAGTTGCTTGATATCTTCAATTCTGGTACCAGACTGATAGATGATTGTCCATGGCTTCTTGATCACTTCTGGTAGCCTTGTAGCTTGACCATTCCTCAAATCATCAAACAGACTCTTGCTGTTCTCATTCCTCTTCTCAATGAGCTCAAGTATGGCATCTATCTCTGAATGCTTTAGGTCTTGTAGAGTCTGGTATGTTAGATGCCATATCTTTAGTTTGGAAACCATCACTATCTCCTTGACCCATATATTGTTGACTTTCTTGGGAATGACAGTGATGTAGTCAATCTGTTTCTTCACCTCCCTCAGATAAAACTGAGTGTCACCAACCTGTTCCCTTATGGCTTTCAGAAACTCCAAGAAGGCTTTATCATGATAGACTTTGGAGTTAGCAACTTCTTGTAGCTTGGCCTCAGTAACAACTTTGACTTCTACGGGCTTGGCACTCTCAGATATAGAGATTGGAGGTTTGTCAGATGGCATACTCCCTGCAACCACTGTGGTAGTTATGGATTGCTTTTGTCCTCCAGGAGTAGTGATGTGCACAGTTGGTAAAGTGACAACTGGCAAGATAGATGGAGGCTCATCCACTTTGGCTTTTCCTTTACCAGGCACATTTGCTAGAGACTTTGAAGCCCTTTGTTGACCACCCTCTTTGATTATTATGCCTTTCTCTCCCTTTGACTCCCCCTTTGAATTTGAGTTCCTTGCCTTCTTCTCCCCCTTGGGCTTGTTGTCAGGCACAGAGGCTGTAGAAATGTCCTTTGGGATTGAAGATTCATCAGGTAGAGGGAGACCCATATGCTTCATCATTGCAGCTAACATGGATTGTTGATGCAGAAGGACATCAGCTGTGGTGGATGCTTGAGTGTCCAACTGATCATTTAGCAATGCAACCTTTTCTGTGAGATGAGCATTGGTCTTGGTGAGAGTAGCTACCTCCTGTTCAAGAGTGTTCACCTTAGTGAATAACTCATTGGCCTTGAAACCAGATAAAGATTGATCCTGCAGCCTCTTCACTTCATATTTAGATAATTCATGCACAAGGACATCAGTCACTAGCCTGTCTCCATAAAGATTCTTGAACATTATCCTCAGCATGGCATTGGCATCTGTAGTCTGGTCAGATAGATTCTGAAATTGGTGCCCCAGACCTGTGACAGTATCCTTTAGCAGAGCCAGGCCATTGTCCATCTGAGTGCAGGTAGAGTTGCAGTGTTTGATGTCCTTGAATACAATGTCCAATTGAGGAAATTTAGCATCAAAGGCCCTCTTGACTTCTGCTACTGAAGTGGCTGTCTTATCACACACCTTGTTGACTTCAGTTTTGACTCCCTTGCCAAGATAGTGTGCAGCCTTGAGGAAACCCTTGTAGGAGTCATTCACAGCTTCATACACTTCACCAGGTGACAGGGATTTTGCATTGGATCCCAGTGAAGTGATGTATTCCTCCCTGAGATACTGAAGTGCTTCATCGAGAGTAATATCATATTTTCCTTGTAACCAGGCATCTATGTTGCCATCTCTCTCAGCATCATCAATGATCTTTGACTTCTGCACTTCCATATCATCCCTATGGCATAACAGAATAGCCTCATAGTCTGGATTAGGCATGTCTGCAGTGAGAAGGTTCTGAGCAATCTTTATGAACTCAGGAATCTGATCCACAATTAAGCTTTGAAGTGCTTCAACCGTCAATTGTTGTGGAACAGACCCTGATCCTGAAGCACTGTCATGTTGCACAGGCTTCAGCCATTTTGACATGAAGTCAGAGCTAGAGCTAGGCAGGCTAGACTCCTCAGTTACAGATGCAACTTCTGCAACCGGATGGATTGACTCTACTACTGGTGTCACCACAGAAGTGGGATGAGTTACACCAGCAGTTGACACAGGCACAGAGTCTCTAGTAACAACTAGTGGAACCTCTGTGTTTGTGATGGTGTCATTAGGAGATGCCTCAGCATGCATTCCCTCACCATCTAAATGGGGGTTCTGAGTGGTGAACAAAGTGTCATGCACTAAGTCACTTGAAATTATTGGCTCATCAAGAGAAAAGAATTCTTGATGATCAATACCTTGCATCTCAGTTGCCTGAGTTGCAGGTTCCAAAGAAATTTTAGAGTTAGATTCTGGAAGAGAAGTGTGTTTAAGAGTAGATTTTGGCAACTCCCCCTGAGAGATAGAAGGAGTTTCAAATGTGATGTGCTCTCCACTCAGTGTTGTGCCAGCCTTATCACTCCCATGTGCTAACTCTATAAAAGAAGGTGCATTGGGGAGGATGCTTGATTCTATAGGTGCACCCTGTTGAGAGGATACACCTAGTGAGCTGTGTGCCCCTGATTTTACAACTTCAGCCATTTGTGTGACTGAAGAGGTGGTCTTAGTTTTCTTCTTCTTTGTCCTGTGTAAGGGTAACTCAGATTCCTCACTTCCTAGACCTAATTCAACAGCTAATGCTGCTTCAGACAAGATATTTAAAGGTGCAGACATTACTTCCTTTCTCTTCTTTTTACTAACATCACCCTTTTGAGAGGATGATGCAGTTGGCTCAGTATGTGGTAGAGTGTTTGGTTGAGAGGGTTGGTTAGCAGGCCCTGGGTTAGCATTTTGTTCTACCTGCTTGGGCTGTGCTAACTTAGATTTTGCATCAAATGTTGGCATGTTGTGGGGATAAGTCCTAAACAAACTCTCCATATGAGGAGTTATGTTCAGTCTTACATCCACATCATTCCTAGTTTCCAAATTACCAAAAATGAGTTTGGTCATGGACTTAGGATAGCCTATTTTATTTTTATCAATCCCAGGCAATTCAATCAATGAAGCATTTTTATAATTAAGTACAGATTGAATAAAGCGAGGGAAGAAAATATCAGTACCTCTCTTGGTTGTGTTCTTACCAAGTCTCCCATATAATTCTTGAAGTATGATTTGGCCAACATCAATCTTCTTTCCATAGGCCAAAGCATATCCAATTTGCTGCACAGGTGCACTGATTTGATCAAAGCTTGATTTCCTGGCAGTGAAGACCTGGAGAAGAGTTGCAAACACATAGCTCCACTCCTTTCTCAGATTCTTTCTGTTTAGCTTTCCAAGGTTAATCCCATCTGAGTAGTTTATGAACTCAAAGAATTCCTCCAACTCTGCATTAGTGGCCATTCTGTCAAATGACTCCTGTTGTAGTCCTAGTGCTTGGTTCATGTCTGCAGTAGTGATAGTGATTTCCTTATCTTGAACCTTGTAGTAGATGACATATGAAGTGATTGCGTTTTCCAGGGCTACAACCTCCACAATAGCAGTACTCCAGAATTGTTCCAGAATATCTAGATATAGAGTTGGGTTGGCAGAGAGTGCATCCTTGATATATAACTCAGCCATCCATTTCACAAAGCACTTGAAATTTGCATTGGGTGCTTCAACATCACTAGTGAGAGCGATGAAGTTGGTGTTGAACTTTACTGTTGCCATTTGTGTAGAAGAGAGAGAAGAAATTGAAGGTTGAAGAAGAAATTTGGCTTTTCGTAGCTAGGGTTTCAGGGGTTTAGAGAGTGTAGATGCTTGAGAAATCGAATGAAATGAATCGAATAGATGTGAGATTGTATAAGTATGAAGTACTTGAATTGTCGATTAGCAGAATGTTTTGTATCGACAAGTCAGGCATTAGAGAAGTAGAAAACAACTATTCGAGAAGTCAAGAATGGCTTAATCGATAACTCAAGCAGATAGAAACTCACAGCTGGCAGTTATCTAACTTAGAAATAATTCTAAATTAAATAAAATGTGTTTTTATGAGTGAATTAAACTTTTAGACAAAAGTCCAAAATCGGTTAAAATTCAGCGAGAATTCAGCCTTTTCAAATGATTCGAGAACTCAAATATAGTGTTCGAGAACTCAATCATTCGAGAACTCAGTTACTATATTCGAGAAGTCAAGAATTCCTCTATTCGATATCTCAGAAAGACTCTATTCGAGAACTCAAGAGTGCTCTAATGAGACTTATTAGAGATGTCGAATAGTGAATCATTCGAGAAGTCTGACTTATCGAACTATACCCATCACTCATAAAAATTTGATTTTCACTATCTTTTAAAAATTTACCAGACATATTCATTGAAAAATATCCTAGCAAATTAAATAGTGATTTTCTCAAAATTTCATAGAAATTTTAAGTTAGTAAAAATATGATTTTCAACATATGCAACAGATTTGAAATATTTATAAATCATATTTCAGCGAACACTTACTTCAAAAATATTGAGAATTTAGATAAAGTAAGTGTTTACTGCTGCAACAATCTAGATGATGTAATCACTTAGCCAGAATCTGAAGAATTCAGCATTCCAATCTCACTTACCAACCTTGTGAAGGTGGCTTCATCTAATGGCTTAGTGAATATATCAGCTAGTTGTTTATCTGTAGAGACATAATGCAACTCAATGGTTCCATTAGTTGCATGTTCTCTTATGAAATGATATCTGATGTCAATGTGCTTTGTTCTAGAATGATTGACAGGATTGGCAACTATAGAGATTGCACTTGTGTTGTCACACATGATTGGAATTCTTTCCAACACAAGTCCATAATCTCTAAGTTGATTTCTAATCCAAAGCACTTGAGCACAGCAACTTCCAGCAGCTATGTATTCAGCCTCAGCTGTAGAAGTTGACACAGATTGTTGCTTCTTGCTATACCAAGAAACTAACCTTTGTCCGAGAAACTGGCAGCTTCCTGAGGTGCTTTTCCTATCCACTCTGCATCCAGCATAATCAGCATCAGAATAACCAACCAGATTGAACCCTGTGTCCTTAGGATACCATAATCCCAAGTTAGAAGTGCCCTTCAGATATCTAAAGATCCTTTTTATTGCAATCAAATGTGATTCCTTTGGATTTGATTGAAACCTTGCACACAAACATGTAGCAAACATGATGTCTGGCCTACTTGCAGTGAGGTAGAGTAGAGAACCAACCATGCCTCTGTAGACTGAGATATCTACTCTCTTGCCTTTAGCATCTTCATCCAATTTAGTGGCAGTGGCCATGGGTGTCTTGGCAGGTGAACAATCTTCCAAGTCAAACTTCTTCAATAAATCCTTGATGTACTTGGTTTGACTGATAAAGATACCATCCTTCCTTTGACTGACTTGCAACCCTAGAAAGAATGTCAACTCTCCCATCATACTCATCTCATATCTGCTCTGCATGAGTTTAGAGAATTTCTCACACAGTTTCTCATTTGTAGAACCAAAAATGATATCATCCACATAGATTTGAACTAGGATCATATCATCACCATGCTTCTTGTAAAACAGTGTCTTGTCCAATGTGCCTCGAGTGAATTGATTTTCAAGAAGGAATTGTGATAAAGTATCATACCATGCTCTTGGAGCTTGCTTAAGTCCATACAGTGCTTTAAGCAATCTGTAGACAAATTCTGGGAAATGTGGATCCTCAAAGCCAGGTGGTTGTTGCACATAAACCTCTTCTTCCAACTCTCCATTTAGAAATGCACTCTTGACATCCATTTGATAAACTTTAAAGTTTGAATGAGCAGCAAATGCCAAGAATATTCTAATGGCTTCCAATCTAGCAACAGGGGCAAATGTCTCATCATAATCAATGCCTTCCTGTTGAGAGTATCCTTTTGCAACCAGCCTTGCTTTGTTTCTTATTATTACACCATCTTCATCCATCTTATTCTTCAGAACCCATTTCGTTCCAACAATGGTTCTATTCTTTGGTGCAGGCACAAGTTCCTATACTTTGTTCCTTTCAAATTGATTCAGCTCCTCTTGCATGGCAATAATCCAATCTGGATCCAACAATGCATCATCAAGTTTCTTAGGCTCAACTTGTGATAGAAAACATCCATAGAGGCACTCATTTTGAGTTGCTCTCCTAGTCCTTACTCCTGCATTAGGATCTCCAATGATTTGCTCTGCAGTGTGTGATCTATCCCATTTCCTTGAGTGTTCAGCCTGATTTCTCATTCTTGATGTTGCTTCGCCATCCTCATCATGGTCATCCTCATTTCCTCCCCTGTGAAGTTGCCATTACTAACAGGTGTGTCTTGGATGCTTGTTTCTCCACTATTGATTGGCACAAATTCTTTTCTTGTATCATTATTCACTTGAGTTTGTTGAACTTGAGTTTCAACTCCAGTTTCAGTCTCTTCATCAGAATCATCTAGATTATCAAACTTCAATGGATCTTTGTCTTCATCATTGGCTTCTTCTAGTCCAGGTAGTTTGCTGTCATCAAATGTTACATCTGTGCTTTCCATAACCTTCTTTTGACTGATGACATAAACCTTGTATGCAATTCTTTCCATAGAATAGCCAAGAAAAATTCCTTCAAATGCTTTTGCATCAAATTTTCCAACATATTCAGAATTGTCCTTAAGTACAAAGCATTTGCTTCCAAAAGTATGAATATACTTTAGTGTAGGCTTCTTTCCAGTCATCAAGTTGTAAGGTGTCTTTCCAGTGTTTTTGTTGATGAGGGTTCTGTTCTGAATATAGCATGCAGTGCTCACAGCCTTAGCCCAAAAACATGTAGGCATTTTTGCATCAAGTAACATTGTTCTAGCAGCCTCAATTAGAGTTCTATTCTTTCTCTCAACAACTCCATTTTGTTGTGGAGTCCTTGGAGCTGAGAATTGCTGAGAAATGCCATTCTCTTTGCAGAATGCTTCAAGTGTGGCATTTCTGAACTCTGTTCCATTATCACTCCTCAGTGCAATCACACTTGCATCGTTTGCCTTTGCTTCCTTGTCAACTTTCTTTATATGCTCAATTATTACTTGTGGAGCCTCATCTTTTGATGCCAGAAATTCCACCCATGTATACCTTGAAAAATCATCAACCATTACCAGGGCATACTTCTTTCTTCCAAGTGACATTATGTTGACAGGCCCAAATAAATCCATATGGATAAGTTGTAGTGGCTTGGTTACAGATGTCACTGTCTTTGGCTTGTGGCTTGATCTCTTCATTTTTCCTTTTTGACAAGCCTCACACACTCTTTCTTGGCAGAATTCAAGTGTGGGCATGCCTCTCACTAACTCTCTTTTGGCTAGAGAATTAATGGCCTTAAAGTTCAGGTGTGATAGTTTCTTGTGCCACAGCCAACAATCTTCATTTGATGCTTTTGAGTAAAAGCAACAAATTTTGTCCTTGTTTGCAGAGTCCATATTGGCTACAAACAGGCTTCCCTTCCTTACTCCAGATAGAGCAAAATCACCAGTCTTCTTGTGGGTGATCAAACATTCATCTTTGTCAAAATTCACTTTGAATCCTCTATCAGTAAACTGACCAACACTTAACAGATTATGCTTGAGCCCCTTGACTAGTGCTACATCTTCAATGATGACATTTCCAACTGTCAGCTTGCCATATCCCAATGTGTTACCCATGCTGTCATCTCCAAAAGCAACCATTGGGCCAGCCTTTTCCTCATACTGTGATAGCAGGGCCATATCACCAGTCATATGATTTGAGCATCCACTGTCCAAAATCCACATGACCTTCTTTTCACTTTCTTTGCCCTGCAAACACAAAGGTATTACTTTTCCTTTGGTACCCAAACAAGTTTGGGTCCATGTGACTTAGAGACAGTTTTATCATAAACAACATGCTTGTCAACTTTCTTAGTGTTAGTCTTCTTGTCACTGTTGGAAGTCTTAAAACCTGAGGTTTCAGACTTAGGTGACAAAGGTACCTTCCTAGCTTTAGGAGGACTTGAAGACTTTGACCTTGTGTAGTGTGTGTGAGAATTGTGACTGATACAACCATCAATGAACTGCCTTCTTAAATTAAAACAACTAGTCATAACATTCATATTGCATGGCATACAGTCAAATTTATCACAGAAAGGTGCATCTCTATGACTTAGAGGCACAGAACAATCATAGAAAGGTTTAGACACACTACCAACAGGTTTCTTGCATGCATGAGTTAGATGATTGGTACTGAAACAGTTCTGACAAGTTTTCCTGGGGGCATTAGGCATATAAGCATAGTTGTTATCCTTGTTAATCCCTAACTTGCCATTTCTGTTCTGTTTCTTTTTAGTCACTTCCTATTCTGATCCACTCTTCCCAGCTGATACAAACTTAACAAACTTCTTAGGTCTTGGCCTATCAACTACTGGCTTCTTGGTCTTTGACTTGACACTCTCACCCTTAGAGGATGCTCGCTGTTCAATAGATTGTGCCTCATCCTCATCATTCAACATTTGCTTGATGAGTAAGGCATCCTCATCAATTTCAAATGTTGATTCCTTAAAAATTGGATTTTCAGTTTTTCTCAAAATGTGAGGCACTTTCTCATGAACAGCTGTGTCCTCTTCAATGACATCATAGCCTTTCCTTTGTTTGAGAGAGTCATAGTCAAGTCCAATAGCTGCTTTGGGTTTAGCTTCAATTTTCTCACAGTAGGATTGCACTAAACCAGATGATTTCTTGAAAGTTTTAAGTTTGAATTCATTCTCAGCTAATTCATCCCTAAGAGCTTTCTCTACTTGACTAGCACATAGAACCTTGTTCTTCAAATATTCAACTTCTTTCTTAAGGTTTTCTACTTGCATACCAGTTAGCTCAAGTTCCTCATTCTTTTTGGTTAATATTTCATTTCTAGTAGACAATTTAGCAATCTCCTCATTAGCAGCAGTCATACTAGTATGAATATTAAACATTTCAACAGATAATTGTTCAATCATGCATTTGTATTCAGAAACAGACATGTCTATAGTAGTGAGAGATGGTACCTGAGAATCAGATGAAGATGAGTCATCCTTGGAGTTGGCCATCAAGGCATAATTGCAGAATTCTTGTTCCTCTTCATCACTCTCAGAATCATCCCAACACTTCCCTTCAGCTATGTAGGCCTTACCATGTGTCTGCTTTTTCAGAAGGGCCTCATATTTAGCTTCTAGCTCAAGATAATCCCTATCCTTCTTTTTAGGCTTCTTGCATTCACTGGCAAAATGCCCTAGGTCATTGCATCTATAACACCTTACAGATGACCTATCCACATAACCGGTTTTGAACTTATTTCTGTTTGGTTTCACAGGTGCCTTGTTCTTGTTGGCTGAATGGTTTTGAGTTTTGGGTTTGAAGGGTTGATTTCTTTTAAATCTGATGTTTGGAAATTTTCTGGCCATGAAGGCATATGAGGTGTTTTCCATCCCATCAAGTTCTTCCAGAGTGTAAAACTCTTCTTCTTCTTCCTCCTTTTCCTCAACAGGTTCACTCACCCCAGCTTCAGTTTCTTCATCATCTGCCACCTCCTCTATCCTTAGTTGGCTTGTAGATGCTTCTAGGTCCAGAATGGATTTGTTGACAATCAAGGCACATGATGTGTTTATCATCCTACCTTGGTTGGCTTGGATAGCCCTTTTCTGAAGCAACTCAAGTTCATGAGTCTTTAGGACTCCATAGAGTACATCATAGGTGACTTTGTTCAAATCTCTCTCTCTTAGAGAAATGACTCTTTGCTCCAGATGATTTGGTGAAGACAACAGAAATTTCATATTTAACTCCTTGGTGCTGTAAACCTTTCCATTCATCTGCAACTCAGTAACCAGCTTGTGAAATCTTTCAAACATCTCAGTGATGCTTTCCTTGGGCTGTGCCATGAAAGCTTCATACTGTGTGACCAGTATCTGTTTCCTGTTTTCTTTAACCTCATCAGTCCCTTCACACAACACCTCAATGTGATCCCACATCTCTTTAGCAGACGTGCATGATGCAATGTTCGCAAACATTGACATGTCCATGGAATCAATGATAAGCAACATGAGGTGGCTGTCAAGAGCAACCTTCTCCCTTTCTGACTCTGTCCACTTTGACGGATCCTTGGCCTCATAAGCTCTTGGGATAGTTATGGTTCCAACAGTCTTCTCTGGTATCTCTTGTTGTGGAACAAAAGGACCATTCTTGAGAATCTCAGGATACAAGGGATGAGAGGCTTTGATGAACAACATCATCTTTATCTTCCAGAGGTTGAAGTTTTCTTTATCAAACTTAGGGACCTTCACCGTTCCTGTAGTCTTTGGTGTATTCGAACTCATGATCGTTTCTCTGTTTTTGAATAAACAGCCCGCTCTGATACCACTTGTTGAGTATTGAACACGGTAAAAGAATACAGAGGGGGGGGTGAATGGATTCTTGAACTTTTCTTGGATTGAGTCTATGTAGCAGATAAGTGCCTGTGTGTGCAGAAATTAAGGTGCGGATAAATAAACAACACAAGACACAATATCACTTTAATCTAATGTATATTAGATAAAGGTTGCTACAATCTGTGAATACAAATGGTAGTATTCTCAGCTTCGTTTTTCTCAGAGAGATATAGCTCTTACAGTGTATGAAAAACTTGACTCACAAAAGTTACTAAGTTATGAAGTGAGGCTGTGTCCTTATAGAACATGGATACAGCCTGCTTACTACAAATAAGGTAGCTAAACAAATTACTTTCTAGTCTGTCTATCCTTTTTGAGTAAGAGTCCAAACGGTTACAGATTTGACTTTGCAAAGCCTGTTTAGATCCACTTCTTTAGCTCCTTGTCTCTTCTATATCTCTCCAAGCTTCCTTGTAGGCTTTCCAGAGCACGTTACAGATTGTGGTCCATAAAGTGCATTGGCTTGTTGCAGGTTTCTGACTTGTACAACCTCTTCAGTATTTTGTCTCCAAGAATGTATTCGAGAAGTGACTAAGTAAGTGATTCGAGAACTAGAATTGACTTGATCGATAACTCTGAGTTCTCGAATACTGTTATAGTGACATATCGAACCACTTCTCGAATAGCTCTTTTCCATCAGGATTCCTTGAGTTGTCGAATAGAGCATTTGACTTATCGAATCCTCGAGTTGTCGAATAGCTTTCTGAGCCTTTGAGATATCGAATGGAACTTTGACTTGTTGACTCTTTGAGAACTCGAATACCATCTTGACTTGTTGACTTCTTGAGTTCTCGAATAGAGTAGTAGACATATCGAATCCCTGAGATATCGAACAGTGTATTCAGAGATATCGAATAGTGTCTTGAGATATCGAATCTCTGACTTCTCGAATGCTGGACTTCTCGAATAGACAAATATACTTCTCGAATTGGTACTTAGGCAAATTCTTCATTGCTTCAAATCCCAACTGTGATTATTTGATAGTCTTTAACTCCTTGCTTGAGGCATGAACCTTGGAACTTCTTTCAAGCATTATTCTAGACTCTATTTGTACAGTTACACAACTAGGATTTGATGCCTATTACAAGTACAATACAAACAGAAACTCTACAACTAGAGGTTCCCTCAGTTAAGAGGTCATGTAAGTAATGCAAAGCATTACAAACAATTAGGCTTGTTATTAGATGTATACAGGCATGCCTCTGTAACTAACATACCTCCATCTTTACTTCTTAATTTACTAATCTTCACATCAATACCCTCGTCGACTTCGCTAAGTATCCTTATGTTCGACTTTCCGCTTACCCGTACACTGCTCTTGGCCAGGTCTCCTACTCGTACCTTTACAAGGTCAAGTACCAATTCAGTATCAAACCAAGCAAAACCTTGCTTTATTCTACCCATACGCGTCCTATAACGCTTATACATACATCACATATAGACATATCCAAATTGTATTCATAAAATAGTTCTAGTATAATCAACCAAGTCAAATAACCACTTAACACAGATGGGCACTTAATACTTAAGTATTATCCAGTGGCAAACACTTCAAAACAATACCACATCTCAATTCTTCGCATCAACCATTTCCTCGAGACCATCAACTATTACATATCTACCTAGACCCTTAGAAATCATAACATACTTTTAGATCACTGAAATCAAATAAGTTAAATAGATTTACAGTGGAATTTTAGAAAATTTCGGCATGAAGTATTCGTAAATAGGACTATCCACCTGTTTTTCAATTCAACAATTTACCTTATAAACCATACGAAAATAAAGCTACCTCAACTTGCAGCAATATAAAAGTAAACAAGTAAGAAAAGTACCCGCCCAGACATGTGGCACATAAACAGTTAAGGAAAGTACCCGCCCAGACATGCGGCACATAAACAGTTAAGGAAAGTATCCGCCCAAACATGCGGCACATAAACAGTTAAGGAAAGTAAACTAACAATTTATCCTTTGCTATATATATCACATTTAAAAACTATGCAGCCAGTAAATGTATTCTAATTATAAGAGAACTTTCAAAGTAATCTATAAGTTATCAACATCATTTATCTCTGACAACTTCGACATCTACCAATATTTATAATTGGACTTACCACTTAACTCATGTATATGACCAATAATCATTTAACCACATATGCTTCATTACCAAGTACTTGACTACTACTAAACGACAATCACTTATTCCCATATGGACCAACACCAAGTAATTGACAATTATACATTCAACAAATACTAAGACTTGATTTATACCATTTAGCACAAACATTTATAGCTAGTAAAACCGTCAAATACTACGACTCGATTTATACCATCTAGTACATTAGCATTTACAACTAGTAAAACCATATAACTCCACATACTATCCGACAAATAATAATTAATAATTAATAACTCACAATTAGACCTAGAAAATCGAATAACCGGATCGGTTTCGGATTGGATCAATTTCGGATCGGATCAATTTTAGGTTTTGATATATTTTGATACAATACGGATCGGATCTAATTCGGTTCGGGTATAGTATCGGTTTTACAAAATTTTAATCGGTTTCGGTTCGGCTCAAATCTAGTTTCGGATCGGGTTGATTTCAGATTAAAATCGGATAAATTTCAGATTAAGATCAGATTAAATTCGATTCGGATCTTTTAGTATTGGATATTGTCGGATCGAAAAAATTTTGGTTTCAATTATGTTGTATCAATTTTGAATTATCATTGAAACTAAATAAATGTCATTAGGAAGTTTGTAAAAGTATAGTTATAATGCGAAAATAAATACTCAATTGAGTAATATAAAATTTGATTGTTTTTTGAGTATTTAATATTTTATATTACTAGCTTATAACCCGTGCAAAGCACAGCTCTTTTTCAAATATTTATTATATTATTAAAAATTATTTATTTGTTATTAGTTTACATATCAAATTGTTGTTAAGAAATTGATATATACATAAAATTTTATACGTTCAATTTATTATGTGTTTTATCTCGAATTCTTAAAACTTGATTTAGATTATTTTACAGCCTACGTGAGATTAACAAAATAATCTTTAATTTAATGATGATTTAACAATTTTCACCAATTAAAACTACCAAGAAACAAAAGAGAGATGAAATTAACAATTTTTTATATTGAAAATTCAATTGTATTTAGGAAATCTATTTATATTTTGTTTTGATTATCAAAATAACCTTTTTATTATTGAAGATAGTTGTACTAACAATCAAATACAATGTTAACAATAAGTGTCTAAAACTTTTGTACTACCTCCGTCCCACAAAGTAAGACACTTTGACTTTTTCACGCATTTCAATGTGCTTGGACCGGGTACTTATAAAAATATAGATTCTATATTTTTACACAAAACAAAAAAATTGAAAAAATATTAATTATAGGTATCCCGTCCAAGCACATTGAAATGCGTGCAAAAAGAAGAGTGTCAAACAAAATGGGACGGAGAGAGTAGTTGGTAGCCTGGTCCTCAATACGATAAAATAAATAAGAATTGTTAGATCTTAAAATAAATAGAGAAAATACGTTGCATCTAGCATAAAAAATATTTAATATTTTAACATATAAACTAAAAAGTGTATTTATATTAAATACAAAAAAGTGTTTGTCAATGATTTAAATCATATATAATTAGGTTTTTTCTATTGAATAGGATTATTAATGTAGGTATTCTACACTAAATAGGATTAATGTAAAAATTCATAATTATATTTTCTCTTGAGATTCTGAGTGTTTTCATTTGGAAATTAATTGTTAAATCATCACTAAATTAAAGATAGTTTTATGAGTTTCGCGTGGACTGTAAAATCATCCAAATCTGATTTATTTATCTCGAGATAGAGCCTAAATAGTAAATATGAACCTTTTTTAATATTAATAAATAAATAAATAAAATTCAGTTCTAATACAATCTTTTATATCCTTTTCAGATTATAACTTATTTTTAAAATTCAATTCTAATACAACTTTTTTAATTATATCCTTTTTAGATTATAATTTTCTTTTTAATATGATATAATCTTGGTATTATTACTTATTTTTAAAATTCAATTCTAATACAACTTTTTTAATTATATCCTTTTTAGATTATAATTTTCTTTTTAATATGTTATAATCTTGATTGTCTATTTTTAAAAATATTATATTCGACGGTTGAGATTATTTTAACGGTACAGTGACCAAACTAAAGTGACCAAACGAAAATTATGGATAAGATCCCTCTTATGCTTATTATATATAAGGATATAATTATATTAAATAGTACCATCCGTGATATAATTGAAAAAAGACATATTTTAATTTAAAAAAATAGAAAAGGTAACGTGAAAATTAAAAAGGTGACATATTTGGGTGAAAATGGTAACTGATTAGTTTATAGTAATTATAATTTAATTGTTAATAAAATTGCTCGTAGTGTTTTTATAAAATGAGAAATACATTTTAGCTGAAAAGGTAATCGGTTAATTATTAGCATTATAATATTATTATTTTATTTTTATTAAATAGAATCGTCCGTGGTATAATTGGAAAATGAGAGGTTTTAGAGTTAATTGATTAGTTAATAGTAATTATAATATACTTTTTAGTTAGATAAAATATAGAAAATATTATATTTTACCTAAAAAGAAAATTACTTAGTATTGAAAAATAGAAAAGGTAATATATTTAATCTGAAAAAGGAAATTGATTAGTAAAGGAGAAATTTTATTTAGATAAAATATAAAAGATATAAATTGATGATATGGGGTAAAAATGAGCCCTAAAAACACATTTAATGTGGCATTAATTAGAC
This sequence comes from Kitagawia praeruptora, assembly GCA_037693485.1. NCBI lineage: Eukaryota > Viridiplantae > Streptophyta > Magnoliopsida > Apiales > Apiaceae > Kitagawia > Kitagawia praeruptora. Next base: position 156,203,907 of record CM075352.1, read on the forward strand.
CTAGTATGGTCCAAACGCGGGGCCCACCAGATGGCCCAAAACCCTAATTAAATATTAATTTCGTAATTAATATTAAGGGTTAATTAACAGATGGGAAGTACAAGTCAAATAAGGATATTATCTCTCCAAAGAGTAGCCTCCAAGGCACATAGTCATACAAGGAAACAGACTCCTACAAGGAAGGAGTCTAGAACCTTCCTCAAGACTGACTTGCCCACCAAGTCACCTAACCCTACCATAATTCTGAGGCTTCTCAGCCTATATAAAGGGTCAGACCCCTCACCTCAGAACTACGTTTTTGGCTTGATCTTTGATATTCATCAAAGTACGTAGGCATCTGGTGAAGGCAGATTTAGCCACGAGCACGAGAGCAGCCATTAAAGCACGAAGCTCACGCACCCTAGCATTAAATACAAGTAAACCCTAACCGCAATTCGATAACCTAATTTTTATTCCACAACATTTGGCGCCGTCTGTGGGAAAACAACATCAACCATGGTTTAAACACGAAGAACAATACCAGTTGCAACTGAGACCGTGCCACTCAGCTCTGCTCCACCCCTCACCGAACAGCCTCCCCCAGCATCAGGGGCGATCATCCAACAGGCTCCCCCAGCATCAACTGTCATCACCCAATCCCAAGTTTCTCAACAACCAGGGGCGATCCCCCATGTTGAGAGTACGTTACCTCTGATCAATCAGGCAGGACAAGGAACCAACCCTCTCCAGATGGTGGTCTCCCCTCTCTTTGATCCGAACAATCCATCACCAGGGGTATAGATCCACACTACGGTCTGTCTAACTACCCTCCGGTTACTCAAGGTGCAGGACCAAGTGGTCGTGCTCTGCAGATCCGAGAGCGAGAGTATGACGACTACTCTAGCCCTTACACTGACGATTCATCAACGGAGGACGAACCTCCAAGGAGGGGACGTGTTAGTAGAGAACCTCGGGCGAGGACCCAAGGAATCCATGATGGACCTCCACCAACGTATGAGGAGAGGTTAAGGCTCATAAAGCCGAGATCCAAAAGTTGAAACAAGACTTGGAGAAGGAACAACATAGGTACAATTGCCGTCCTACGTTAAAAATAGGAAAGATTCCCTTTGTCAATTTAGAGAACCCTTCAAAGATGCATAGAAGGACTGGGGTCCCAAGGACAGAGATCCTTATGGCTAAGTCCAATAATTTGATTCAACCATGAGGTTAGGAGGTTAACGCTAGCACCGCTGTGCCACCAACCACTGAACAAGGGTTGATACCCCAAGGAGAAGGTTCGCAAATCCCTCCTATTTAACCCCAAGAGACGAATCTTCAGGGGACATGAACTCAAACTCGAGGGTCACTGCCTTCAGTGGTGAACCCTCAGGAACAATGAGCGAACTCCCTTCATATGGTGATTGCCCCTCTAGGCGGTCGCCCGCTATCCCATGGAGCCCAGCTCTCAACTACTGCGCTCCCCTTGAATACTAATCCTATGTTTGGACTACCTAACTACCCCCACTTCATGCTCATGAGCCATACGACCCCCCTTATGTGGGAGCCTCTCGGCACAACCAAAGGTTTAGAGATTACTCCGGACCTTACTCTTATTCTTCTTCTGAAGAAAGAAATCGAGATAAAGCCCTGAGGAGGCATCGAGCAAGCCGAGAACACCATAGGCGTTCTCAAAGAATCCACGATGGACCCTCAACCACTGCCCTGGAAAAAATCCAAACCTTTGAGGCTGAGATTCAAAGGCTGAAAGAAGACATCGCAAGAGAGTAGCAGAGGCAAGGACGCCCATAGACAAGGGAGAGTATCCCTGTGGTGAATTTGGATGAAACCCAGATAAGGGATAGGAGGATAGAGGTCCCTTTAACTGAAGCACCAAGGATGGATGCCCCTAGGCCAAGGACTGCAGACTTGGTGTTACCCGGAAAATCTAACAATCATATACCCCTGTTTACTGAGGAGGTGATGAGAACTTACATTTCAAGAAAGTTTAAGATGCCTACCATTAAGGCTTATGATGGAACGGGTGATCCCGCTAATCACGTGAGAACTTCTTCAAATGCACTTCTTCTGCAACCAGTAAGTGACGCTCTTAAGCGTAGGGCGTTTCCCCAAACCTTAGCCGGGGCTCAGCGTTGGTACAGCCGTCTTCCCCTAAACTCTATCTGCTCTTTTGAGGAGCTAAACGACGCTTTCGTCAGCCGATTCATTAGTGGGAGAGCTCATGAGAAGAGCTCTGCTTCTCTTATGAACGTAGTGCAAGGGAAGAGTGGAAACTTGAGGGATTACATCAAGAGATTCGCCAAGGAGATATTGGGTATCTCTGATCTAGAGAACAGGATAGCCATGGTGGCCTTACAGCATAGAACGACCTACGAAGTCGTTAGCCAAGCATCCCCCAGAGGACATGGCTGAGCTCCAACGAAGGGTTGATAAGTATATTAAAGTTGAGGATAGCATGAAAAAAGAAGGCACAGTAGGTGGAGGATGAGGTAACAATGATTCCAAGAAGCGAAAGCAAGACCAGGACTATGATGATCAGGAGTATGATGCTAGGGACAAGTATCCCCGAACTAGCGAGGACTCCGACTCTGCCCCTAAGAAGAATCAAGGGTCAAGGTTCACTGAATATGCAAGGTTGAATACTCCTAGGAGTCAAATCTTGTTGGATATTGAGAATGATGAGGATTTCCGATGGCCGAAGCCACTCAGGGGTGATCCCGCAAAGAGAAACCAGAATCAATATTGCAGATTCCACAGAGATGTGGGGCATGACACTGACGATTGCAAGAAACTCAAAGATGAGATCGAGTTTTTGATCCGTAGAGGGAAACTGATCCACTTCACCAAGGGTGAAGAACGTGGTAGTCAGAGAAGAGAATATATAACAGAAGGGATGAGGATCAAGACCGCAACCCACAACCCTGAGGGTTAGTAATCAACATGATCTCAGGAGGCCCGACTGCGGCCAGGACAACTAGGAACTCTCAAAAGGCTTATGCCCGAGAGGTGATGCACATCGTGGGAGAGGCCCCGAAGCATGCAAAAACTGAGGTAGCGGTTAGTTTTGATGACTCAGACTTGGAAGGGGTGAAGTTCCCCCATGACGACCCGTTGGTCATAACTCCTGTATTTAGAAACTCAGAGGTGAAGCGAGTCTTGATAGACAATGAAGCTTCCGTTGACATTCTGTTTCATGATGCGTTTGTGAAGATGGGATACACTGATTCTCCGTTGACCCCCAATAGCATGCCTATATATGGATTTAATGGAGTAGAATCCAAAGTTGAAGGGAATATTCAGTTGCCTGTAACTATTGGACAGAAGCCCAATGAGGCCACTCAGATGTTGAACTTCCTAGTAATCAAGGCGGTTTCAAAGTACAATGTTATCCTCGAAAGGACTGGACTTCATGCATTCAAGGCTGTTGCCTCAACTTATCATATGAAGATCAAGTTCCCAACCAGGAATGGTGTAGGAAAACATAAAGGTGATCAAAAGATGGCACAAATCTGTTATGCAGCCTCGTTAAGGCCTGATGGAGTCGGGCGGCAGGTCCTTCCGATTGAAGACAGGGATGTCCGCAGAGATGGAGAACTAGGAAAGGAGTTCGAAGGAGGGTCACGGCCTTCTCAGCCCCGTGGATCCAAATGATTGGCTCCCAAGACTTCAGGAGGGAGGATACTCGCTCATGAAGCGCATATACGAAATTGAAAAAAACATGGAGATACAATATGTTAGGCAACCCCTAAGGGCTAGAATCCCATACTTTATTAACGCGAATGATACCCCTAGGAGGAGAAGGCTCGATTCACAAAGGGCTGAGCCCGATGGCTCGATGCCTTTAGGAGATCGTGACGATCCAATCTTGTCCTTCACTAAATAGACAATGAATGTTCATATCTCAAGGAAATCACCCACCATCGAGGTGTGTGATGGGGCAGGAGATCTTACTAATCATGTGAGGATATTTTCCAATGCACTACTAATTCTAACCTGTGATAGATGCAATCAAGTATAGGGCGTTCCCTCAAACCCTGGGGGGCATGACACAATGATGGTATATTCGGTTGCCCGCGAACTCAATCAGCTCCTTTAAAGAACTAAGAAGGGCATTTACGCCCCGTTCATTGATGGAAAGTTCATGAGAAACGTTTTACATCCCTATGGATATGGAACAAGGAAAGAATGAATCCTTGAGGGATTACGTGAATTACCAAGGAAACCTTGAAGGTCTCGAGCCTGGATGACAGATTAGCTATCAAGGTATAGGAAAGTGTAAGGGAAGCCTCAACCCATGCTGGAGGCAATAGAGGTAATAATAAGAAGCAAAGGTAGTCACGAGTAGGATGTTAAGGATATGTGTTCTTTAATAAGTAAAGACTCTGACTCTACCTAGAAGAAGAGAAATCAAGGACCGAGGTTCACCAGCTATGCACGTTTGAATATTCCTAACACCCAAGTCCTGATGGACATTGAGAAACACAAGGATCTCTGATGGTCGAAACCACTAGGGGCTGATCCCGAGAACAAAACCAAGAACTAATGTTGTCAGTTCCATAAGGATTGATCCCAATGTTTTCATGATTGTAGATAACTAAAACACAAGATCAAGTTTCTGATCTGAAGAACATTACAGGAGAAGCTCTCATAAAGCTTACGCTTGAGAAGCTATGTACATTATAGGAGAAGCTCTATAACGAGCAAAAACCGAAATGGCATTTGCCTTTGATGATTCTGAAGGGGTCAAGTGCCTCCAAGATGATCCGTTGGGCTTAACACCTGTGATAGGTAACTCATAAGTAAAAGGATTCTCAATTGACCCCCTTCAACATGCCCATCTATGGGTCCAGTGGAGTTGAGTCGGGAGTTGGAGAAAACTATTCTGTTGTCCATGAAAATAGGACGAGAGCCTAGGGAGGCAATTCAGATGTTGAACTCTTTTGATGGTTAAAGAAAATACCTCTTACAATGTTATCCTTAGGAGGACATGAAATTTCCTTTAAGGTGGTTGCCTCAAGGTAAGACACCTATCAAATTTCCTACAAGGAACGGAGTTGATGAAGAAAAGGGAGAACAAACAATAACCATGATTTTCTATCCAGCCACTTAGAGACCTGATGGAGTCGGGGGGCAGGTCCTCCCGATTGAAGACATGAATGTCCAAGAAGATGAGAAAGAAAGAGGAAAGCTCACCGAGGACTTTGTCCCCATTCCCTTAATTCATGAAGGACCCGAAAAGTTACCATTAAAAAGCCCAAGCACTCGCTGACTTCGTGGTTGAATACACCATTAACAACCAAGAAGTCGGGGGCAGGAGATAGTACCTCGAGAAGGAAGTAAGTTTCAGAACAAGAATGACGAGCCTATATCTGACCAGAGCTCTATTTTGATGGAGCATCAAAAACAATATCAAGAGGTGTAGGCCTAGTCTTGCAAAGCCCCGAAGGGTCTAGAGTTAGGTTACAGCACAACCAAATAAGCGTTTAAAGTCCATAAAGGATCTTGGATGTAAGATAAGATGAACAAGTAAGCCACATGTGGCCACTTAAGCCATGAAAGAACTAACGACAAACCTTGAATCTCAATCGAGGATCAGGGAATCCAAGGGCTTGATCAAGGCAAAGGAGTCCAAGAAAACCAAGGATTAGGGAATCCAAGGGCATCTCTGAGCTAGCATTGAGTGTCGTCTTCATAAAGGAGGAAAGTAAGGTTCAGAAACCTATCTACTATGTAAGCAAGGTGTTACATGGAGCTGAGTTGAATTACTCAGCTAACGAAAAATTTGTTTTGTTATTAGAAGCAGCATCAAGGAAGCTACGATCATACTTCCATGCACAAAAAATTGAAGTCCTGATGGACCAACCATTAAGGAACATAATCCACTACCAGGAAACCAGTGGTATGCACATCAAGTAGGAAATCGAACTAGGAGAATTCGATGTTAAGTACAAGCCTCAGGATGGCCATCAAATCCCAGGCTCTAAATGACTTCGTGGTTGAATATACCATTGACAACCACGAAGTCGGGGGGCAGGAGGTAATAGACCAGGAAGGTCAGCAAGGTGAGAAACCCCTGGAAGAGAAGAAGGAGTATTGGATGCTCTATTTTGATGGGACATCAAAAACAAAAAGCTCTATTTTCATGGGACATCAAAAACAAAAACTAGTGGTGTATGTTTAGTTCTGCAAAGCCCCGATGGGTTAACACTTGAGTATGCCTTGAAGTTGGACTTTCAAACAACCTACAGTGAGGCAGAGTATGAAGTTCTGATAGCCGGCCTTGGATTGACAAGAGCCCTGAGGGTCAAGAACCTGAAAGCCTATGGAGACTCAAAGCTGGTAGTCTCACAAGTAAATGGAGAGTTTAAGGCTAGAAAAGAATATGGCCAAATATTCAAGGATACTTCCAGGTCCTGAAGACCACACCATCGATTCGAAATTGGTAGCACCAGTTGATGTAAGCTGAAGGATACACCCTAAAGCTCATCTTGAGACTGGTTGGCCCCCTGATAATGCCTTGAAGGTACAGAAACTGTTAATGAGAGTGTTGAGATAAGAAGCCCTTTACAATTCCATACTTGAGGTCTTGAACTTCAAATCTCAAAATTCAAGACTTGATGGCCAACAAGGTTATCTGCCTCCAAACGAACCTGACAAGAGGAATCAGGCAACTTAAAACCTAGTCAAGGTTCTACAAGCATAAGAAGAAGGTTGGAAACCTAGAAGTAAGATAGAGAGTTGACAACCAGCCAAGACACACCAGACTTAAAGTTGAGTGCTTAGTGGCAAGTGAACTTCTTGAGCGATCAACCGAGAAACAAGACCTCAACTATATGAAGCAAGGGGGGCAAGAACTAAGGGAAAGATAAGGTGCTCAAATATGATGGAAGAAATGGCATACCCTATGACTATGCTATGCCCTGGAAGACATGCAACAAATGTGGTGCAAAAGGTCATCTGGAAAAACATTGTGTGGTTCAAGTAAATCATAAAGTGAAAACAGCTTACCAGAATGGACCAGTCAGGCGACAAACAGCTTACCAGAATGGACCAGTCAGGAGACAAACAGCATACCAGAATGCAAATAGCAGAAGACAAACAGCTTACCAACAGAATGATCAGTCCCCAAAAGTGGTCCAAATGTGGATCAAGAAATCTGATTTAAATGCTTTATATATTCTTGCTACTAACCAACCTGGACCCAAACCTATATGGGTACCAAAACATTGAGTTATTTTTGTTTGTTTTGTAGATGTGCCTTGCTGCTAAGGTCAAGTCAAAGCAATGGATCTTGGACAGTGGATGCACAAGACATATGTGTGGAGACAAATCTCAATTTATGAATCTCAAAATGAAAAAGGGTGGAAGAGTGACAATTGGGAATAGCAAAACTCTTCAAATCCTTGGTACCGGTTCTATTGGTAATAGTAATATTTCAATCGATAAAGTTCAATATGTCAAAGGTCTTTCTTATAATTTGCTTAGTGTCACTCAATTATTTGATGATGGACATCATGTTGAATTGGGCATTGATAAAGCTATTATTACCATTGGTACTAACAAAATCCCCCTAGTTGCTAGAAGGGAAGGAAATATATATGTATTAGACTTTGATATGCAGGAAACAGCGTGCTGTTTGGCTGCAGTAGATAATGACCCATATATTTGGCGTAGAAGATTGGGACATGCACACATGGATTTGCTCAGAAAGTTATCAAGCAAGAAACTAGTAAGAGGGCTGCCCAAGCTAAAGTATGTCAAAACAGAAGTCTGTTCAGCTTGCCAATTAGGCAAACAGCTTCGAAGTACTCACAAATCAAAGAAAATGGTATCTACTTCTAAACCCTTAGAGCTTCTGCATTTGGACTTATTTGGTCCAGAAGCTTACAAGAGTATTGGAGGTAAACAATATGGTTTTATGATTGTAGATGATTATTCTAGATTTACATGGGTATTATTTCTTCGTACTAAAGATTGTGCTTTTGATGAGTTTAAGAAGCTAATCAAATTACTTGAGAACAAGTTGAATACAAAGCTTGTAGGTATAAGGAGTGATAGAGAAGGTGAATTTCTCCACAAAGACTTCATTGCTTATTGTGAAAATAGAGGAATTACATATGAATTTTCTGCACCAAGGACTCCACAATAAAATGGAGTGGTAGAAAGAAAGAACAGGTCACTACAAGAAACAGCAAGGACTTTATTGCAAGAAAGCAAGCTGCCTAGAAGTTTTTGGGCAGAAGCAGTGAATACAGCATGCTATGTGTTGAACAGAGTCATAATCAGGCCTATTCTGAACAAAACTCCGTATGAACTGTTAAGGAAAAAGAAGCCAAACATTAGTTACTTCAAAATCTTTGGCTCAAAGTGCTTTGTGCTCAAGACAATTGATAATGATGGTAAATTCGATGCTAAATCTTATGAAGCTATTTTTCTTGGCTATTCTTTAACTAGTAGAGCATATAGAGTTTATAACTTAAATAAACATATAGTTGAAGAATCTATTGATGTTACTTTTCAAGAGCCTAACAATGATCTGCCAAGAGACGAGGAAGAATTTGCAGGTGAAGCTGATAATATACAATCTCAAGTTACTGGAAATCAGCAAGCCAACAATATTGCTGAAACTGGAAGTCAGCAAGCCAAAAACATTACTGAGAATGGAAAACAGCAAGCTGGAACTGCAAATCAGCAAGCTGAAGTGGTCAGATTTACTTCACAGGAAGAAATTGCTCAACATTCTCTACCAAAGGCTACAAGGACAATAAAGAATCATCCTCCAGAACTTGTTATTGGAAATATCTCAGATGGAATCACAACAAGGAGAGGAAAAGCAAACTTTTGTGCTTATGCTGCCTTTTTAGCTCAAGAAGAACCCAAAAATATTAAGGAAGCATTAGAAGATGAAAATTGGATCATCGCAATGCAAGAGGAACTCAACCAATTCTAGAGATGTGATGTTTGGGAACTTGTAAAGCCACCAGAAGATGCTTCTATCATAGGAACCAAATGGGTGTTCAAGAACAAAGTGGATGAATTTGGAACCGTTACTCGAAATAAGGCAAGGCTCGTGGCTCAAGGCTATAATCAACAAGAAGGAATTGATTTTGAAGAAACATATGCACCTGTTGCTCGTTTAGAATCAATCAGAATGCTTCTTGCCTATGCATGCTACAAGAAATTCAAGTTATATCAAATGGATGTAAAAAGCGCATTTCTAAATGGCGTGCTGGATGAGGAAGTCTATGTCAAACAGCCTCCTGGATTCGAACATGAGAAGTTCCATGACTATGTTTACAAGCTCAAGAAGGCATTATATGGTTTAAGGCAGGCCCCTAGAGCGTGGTATGAGAGGCTTAGTAAGTTTCTTCTCAAAAATGGATTCATTCGAGGTAATATCGATCCCACATTATTTACAAAGCAAAATGGTAAAGATATTCTTGTTGTACAAATACATATGGATGATATTGTATTCGGTGCTACTAATGAATCTATGTGTGAGTGGTTTTCTAAGTGTATGTACAATGAATTTGACATGAGCATGATGGGGGAACTCAATTATTTCTTGGATCTCCAAATCAAGCAAACCATTGATGGTATTTATGTGCATCAATCAAAGTATACAAAGAATCTGCTCAAAAGATTTGGTTATGAAGATGTCAAAGCAAAAACAACTCCTATGACTCAAAATAGCAAGCTGTTTGCAGATGAGAATGGTAAGGATGTGGATGTCAAAAGGTATAGAGGTATGATTGGAAGTTTATTATATTTAACTGCCTCAAGACCTGATATCATGTATAGTGTATGTCTTTGTGCAAGGTTTCAATCCAACCCTAAAGAGCCACAATTAAATGCGGTTAAAAAAATATTTAGATATTTAAGTGGTACTATCAATCTTGGTTTGTTCTATCCTATCACAAATACTTTTGATCTTGTTGGGTATAGTGATGCAGATTATGCAGGGTCTCAAACTGATAGAAAGAGTACAAGTGGTGTTTGTGCATTCCTTGGACAAAGCTTGGTTTCTTGGCAATGCAAAAAAGCAAGCTTCTGTTGCTTTATCCACGGCTGAAGGAGAATATCTAGCAGCTGGTAGCTGTTGTTCTCAGATTTTATGGATGATTTAAACAATAAAGGACTTTGATATCAAGTGTGACAAGATTCCAATATATTGTGACAACACAAGCGCCATCAATATTTCGAAGAATCCGGTGAATCACTCAAGAACAAAACATATTGATGTTCGACACCATTTCTTGAGAGATAATGTTGCTAAAGAAAAGATTGAGTTGGAATTTTTCTCAACATAATTTCAACGAGCGGATATCTTTACAAAGCCATTAGCTGAAGAAATGTTCTCATTCTTACGAAGGGAGCTTGGCATGTGTACTGTGTAGTCAGCAAGCTGACAAGCACAGAATGGGTAATGTTGGCTTACCATTTGTATCTGAACTGTTTATATGCCATTACCATGATTTGATTTTTTAATTTTATTTCTCTATGCTTATTCCAGACCTGGACTAATATTCTTTTTGTTGAATTTTTGATGGATTAAGGGGGAGAAATTTAGGAGAACTTATTTGCTTGGTCAAGATATTCGATTTGGATATGATTATTATGCTTGTTTATCTTGAATCTGTTTTATATCAAAATGTACTAATATGCAGGGATTTAGGGGGAGCTTTCTTATTTTCCTAAATAGTGTGTAATCATCAAAAAGGGGGAGATTGATACTCCTATGGTTTTGATGATCACAATCAGCAAGCTATTTGCTTATAGTTTGATATAAAACATCATGTTATTGCTGTATTGTACTAACATGGTTTTGCAGGGTATATTAGCCTACTGGTTGTTTAAACAAGATATACAAACAGCAAGCAATTTGGTGTTACAACAGAGACAGTCTGGCAAGCCATTTCCAACAGACAGACACAAACAGCAAGCCATTTCAAACTGCCAGAAATCCTGAAGATAAAGATCAAGATTTACTCTCATGGATTTATTTCAGGAAATATATTGTGAGGATTCTTTATTATATAATACGTACACAATATATTCTAGAGCTCAAATCTTTTTAAATATCTTTCTTTAAAAACATTTTATAAAACTTATGGGAGTTTCCTTAATTAAAAGATTTTCTTTCTTGAAAATCTCCTATACGCGTTTTATATCTATACAAATCAGAAGGGTTATGCTTTCATCGATTTCTTTCTTCCAAACCCTCTGTCTAACGTTCACAAGAACGTTTGTAAAATCTCTAACCAATTGAACGTTGGAAATTGATCCTAAATCGTTCGAATAATTGGTGATTGATTTTCTGAACGTTGGTGTGAAGCTTTATAAACTTGTTCTTGTGTTCATTCGTTCAGTGAGAACATTCAGAGAAAACTTTCAAGCACACAAGATTACAAACAACTCTGTTTTTCATTGCTATATCGTTTGATTCTCTCGAGCTCTTAATATATTATATACGTGCTATATCTTAAAGAGTTCATAGTTTGAGTATTCATTATTGATTGTATTGTTCGATTTGTAAAGGTTTAGTTGTTGGACAAATTGGCTAGGGAACTAGGGTTTGGTGATCGTTGCTAGAGAAGTATACTTGGGAAGTATAGCTTAGAGAGCAAGTTCAGAAATAGGAGTTCAGCACGCCATTTGTCAACAGCTGGGATATTGAGGGAGATATATTATTGTTCTTGTAATTGGTTTATTTCGTTGATCAATAATATATTCTCTTACCAAGTTGGTAAGGGACCAGGACGTAGACCATAGGGGTTAGGGGTCGAACCTGGCTAAAAGTCTCTGTGTTCTTTATTTTTCTGCACCTTACTGTTTCTGCACTTTTCTTTACTTATTGCCTTTACATTCAGCATACTGTTTACAATCAGCTTACCATTTGTCTTTGCATAAAACGAAATCAGTAAGCTGTTTCTGGTAATTTTTAAAATTGCACTTAGTTGAATATAGTTAGCCATTTACACCTATTCACCCCCCTCTAGGTGTGCATTATCATTATCTAGCAAAACCATTTTCTTTTGAACATAAACAGTTTATCAAAATAAGGATAAAAGAATTCTTGCTCCCTTTAATCCATATCCATACTCATATTCATATACATCTCCCTTTAATTTCCAAAAATCAGGAAAACAAATCCTTAACAATATAGTAATAATAGATCACATATATATTACATGAAATCATTTTTCTTTGAAGATAAATAATTTTTCAAAGTAAAGATAGAAGAAATCTTGCCTCAATCTCGATGTCCTGAAGGTATGATCCTGAGTTCGTCTCCCGCTTCTATAGAAACGAAAGGATCACCGTTAGAACATATATCCCACTTAATCACCTAATCTCTATACAATAACACCCTTGACACATAATACATGTTTGACATAGCTTTTACGTACCAAAAGTTCCAAGAACTTAACCCTTTTTTAAACTCGATCAAAATTTATTGTATTCCACCATTTCCCCTAATAACCACACTCGACTGTAAACATTCCTATAAATTATAGATTTCTAATTTTAATGAAAGGTCAACTGTAACTAGTTCTCTGACCAACCTACTACAATATTACAAAATTTCATAACGTTTAAAAATGTATAGGTATGGTAATTATAGCCTCAAAGTTAACACAATTACGGTTTCTCGGTTTTCGAACGTCTTTCACTAAAACTGACTTTTCTCCTAAACCGTACATCAGATTTTAACGTACTTTATATCCACATGATCTATGAACCAAGTTCTATACACTCATGGTCAGTTGGTGTCGTAGACAGTAACCTACCGTACGAATATGGCATCCAAAACAGGGCATCTTTTTGGTTTAACAAAAATCGGACAATATAACGGCTATATTTTCATACTTTCCATTTTATAACTCCTCCAAATCCAACATCCAACACATATAACCAACCCTACACCATGTGATCATCATACCAACCATGGTTACAAGCTTTCACAATACTTCCATATTCAATCAATCACTTATAAACATTCATATGATCATGATTTCATGCTTAATATACACTTAACCACAAAACTAACTATATGTCATCATAAACTCAAGATAATACTAAGGGTTCATGAACTCCATACATTCCTTGATGCTTTAACACTCTTAACAAAGGCTTGTAGTCCTTGATAAGCCTTGATATAACCTTATAACACCTTAAACTAACAAGAAACATCAAGAACATACTTAGAGATTTTTGGAGTTCTAAAACCCAGCTGAAAGAACATGAAACACGAGGCCCTTACCTTGATTTTATGGACAAACCTTGTGAAATAAGAGTTGTATATTATCTCATGGGATTTCCAAAAAGCTAGAGAACGCAAAATTTGGCTGAGAAACGAAGGAGATATGCCTGTTTTACTGACCTGATGCTGTTTTGGCCGAAAATTGTTAAGATGGGGAAAATAATGATCTTTTGTGTTGGTTGTTGTTGTCTAGCTTAATCTTGAGAGTTCTAGAGTTTTATAGAAACTTGGTGAAGTTTATAGATAATTCCCCCATGTGATGTTACCAATTTATCCTTAATCAAGAGTTAGTGGAAAATGATGTCACTTGGTAAATCTTTTAATCTATTTCTTGATTTTCCTAAGTAATTGTTAATGACTTTGGTTAATCCTAATGTAGTATGTATCCTTGATGTATTACTAACATTAATTGTTCGGTTTCCATCCTTGTTTAATCATAATTCATTTCGAATATATTTCCTTATCCAAGTGGTTTCGAAATCTTTTAACAGTCCAAATTCCCTTGACATTTCCTTGACTTGCTCTCTCCTTGGTTTAACCTAATTTCACTATTTCCTCAAAATATAAACCCTTTAATATTTCCAGACTCCTTCATATCACATTCCATAGAATCTCAATTGAAATCGAAAATCCTTAAAATTCATACTCAGGAATTTCTGAAATTCGCCATCGTTTCAAGTCACTTATTTTCATTGTACGACACTAATATGGTTTCCGATAATTCATTTTCCATTTCAAATCTAGGGTACTTACATACCATTTCCCTAAATCCTCAAAATTACTATTCATTTAGACACTGTAGCATTCCAAAAGTTAGGGTTATTACACTCGTATGGTTATGCTTAATTGATAGATGCGTCGCGAACATCTAATTTGTTAATCTCTTGTGAAGCGAGAGTGGATCTTGAGATTTAGAACTTGCCATGCTAGCATAGGATAGGTTGATGTTTTAACATCATGATTTGTAGCGTAAATAGAGATATTATGCTGCCCTATGTGATCTTAATAGACAACTTGTTCTTCAACCGTTATGTTTTCAAATCTTATAGAGATATAGGGTCTAAGCATAATTGGTGTCTATTCATCTTCTATCTCTTTTGTGGATGCATGTTTATTTTGGTATTCGTATACTGAGAAGTAGCGTGTACTTGTTTCGTGTTGTCCGATCAGATATCATAATCATTGCATATAGTGATTAGAGGCGTCAGATCTAAGCGAAGTATTTAATGAAGTTAGGATCCCATGGTTTATCTTGCATAAGTAATTCAATTTTAATTATCATTAGTTAAGTAATTCTTAGTTTATTAAATTATTTTTTTAGTTAAATTAGATAATCAAAACCCAAAATTGTTAATTGTCTTAGCAGTGCATAATAACCATACATTGTTGCATAGGTACAAACTGAATTAAAACCATAACCAGATCTCTGTGGGAACGAACTCGACTTATTCATATATTACTTGTAACCACGTACGCTTGCGTGCTTTAGTGCAAACAGTATACATCGGTGGAATTTTTGGCAACAAAAAATGAGGCTCCACAAGTAATCATTGAGCACATAAAGAAAGTTGACAAGGAAGCAAAGGCCAACAATGCAAGTGTGATTGCATTGAGAAGTGATAATGGAACAGAGTTCAGAAATGCCATGCTTGAACCATTCTGCAAAGAGAATGGTATTTCTCAGCAATTCTCAGCTCCAAGGACTCCACAACAAAATGAAGTTGTTGAGAGAAAGAATAGAACTCTAATTGAGGATGCTAGAACAATGTTGCTTGATGCAAAGATGCCTACATGTTTTTGGGCTGAGGCTGTGAGCACTGCATGCTATATCCAGAACAGATTTCTTATCAACAAAAACACAGGAAAGACACCTTACAATTTGATGACTGGAAAGAAGCCTACTCTAAAGTATGTTCATACTTTTGGAAGCAAATGCTTTGTATTGAAGGATAATTCAGAATATGTTGGAAAGTTTGATGCAAAGGCATTTGAAGGAATTTTTCTTGGCTACTCTATGGAAAGAATTGCATACAAAGTTTATGTCATCAGTCAAAAGAAAATTATGTAAAGCACAGATGTGACATTTGATGACAGAAAACTACCTGGATTAGAAGAAGCCAATGATCAAGATAAAGATACATTAAAGTTTGATAATCTAGATGATTCTGATGAAGAGATTGAAACTGGAGTTGAAACTTTAGTTCAACAAACTCAAGTGAATGATGATGCAAGAGAAGAATTTGTGCCAATCAACAGTGGAGAAACAAGCATCCAAGACACACCTATGAATAGTGGCAACTTCACAGTGGGAGGAAATGAGAATGATCATGACTTGGATGATGAAGCAACATCAAGGTTGAGAAATCAGACTGAGCATTCAAGGAAATGGGATAGATCACACACTGTAGAGCAAATTATTGGAGATCCAAATGCAGGAGTAAGGACTAGGAGAGCAACTCAAAATGAGTGTCTCTATGGTTGTTTTCTATCTCAGATTGAGCCTAAGAAACTTGATGATGCACTATTGGATCCAGATTGGATTATTGCCATGCAAGAGGAGCTGAATTAATTTGAAAGAAACAAAGTATGGGAACTTGTGCCTGCACCAAAGAACAGAACCATTGTTGGAACAAAATGGGTTCTGAAGAATAAAATGGATGAAGATGGTGTAATAGTAAGAAACAAATCAAGGTTGGTTGTAAAAGGATACTCTCAACAGGAAGGCATTGATTATGATGAGACATTTGCCCCTGTTGCTAGATTGGAAGCCATCAGAATATTCTTGGCATTTGCTGCTCATTCAAACTTTAAAGTTTATCAAATGGATGTAAAGAGTGAATTTCTGAATGGAGAGTTGGAAGCAGAAGTTTATGTGCAACAACCACCTGGCTTTGAGGATCCACATTTCCCAGAATTTGTCTACAGATTCCTAAGGCATTGTATGGACTTAAGCAGGCTCCAAAGGCATGGTATGATACTCTATCTCAATTTCTTCTTGAAAATCAATTCACTAGAGGCACATTGGACAAGACACTATTTTACAAGAAACATGGTAATGATATTATCCTAGTTCAGATCTATGTGGATGATATCATATTTGGCTCTACAAATGAGAAGCTGTGTGAGAAATTCTCTAAGCTCATGTAGAGCAGATATGAGATGAGTATGATGGGAGAGTTAACATTCTTTCTTGGATTGCAAGTTAGTCAAAGGAAGGATGGCATTTTTATCAATCAAACCAAGTACATCAAAGATTTATTGAAGAAGTTTGAGTTAGAAGATTGCTCACCTGCAAAGACACCCATGGCCACTGCCACTAAATTGGATGAAGATGCTAAAGGCAAGAAAGTAGATATCTCAGTCTACAGAGGCATGGTTGGTTCTCTACTCTATCTCACTGCAAGTAGGCCAGACATCATGTTTGCTACATGCTTGTGTGCAAGATTTCAATCACATCCAAAAGAGTCACATTTGATTGCTATAAAAAGGATCTTTAGATATCTGAAGGGCACTCCAAACTTGGGTTTATAGTACCCTAAGGACACATGGTTCAATCTGGTTGGTTATTCTGATGCTGATTATGCTGGATGCAGAGTGGATAGGAAAAACACCTCAGGTAGCTGCCAGTTTCTTGGACAAAGGTTAGTCTCTTGGTATAGCAAGAAACAACAATTTGTGTCAACTTCTACAACTGAGGCTGAATACATAGCTGCTGGAAGTTGCTGTGCTCAAGTACATTGGATTAGAAATCAACTTAAAGATTATGGACTTATGTTGGAAAGAATTCCAATCATGTGTGACAACACAAGTGCAATCTCTATAGTTGCCAATCCTGTCAATCATTCTAGGACAAAGCACATTGACATCATATATCATTTTGTTAGAGAACATGCAACTAATGGAACCATTGAGTTGTATTATGTCTCTATAGATAAACAACTAGCTGACATATTCACTAAGCCATTAGATGAAGCCACCTTCACAAGGTTGGTTAGTGAGATTGGAATGCTGAATTCTTCAGATTCTGGCTAAATGAATATATCACCTAGATTGTTGCAGCAGTAAACACTTACTTTATCTAAATTCTCAATATTTTTGGAGTAAGTGTTGGCTGAAATATGATTTTTAAATATTTCAAATCTGTTGCATATGTTGAAAAATCATATTTTATCAACTTGAAATTTCTATGAAAATTTGAGAAAATCACTATTTAATTTGTTAGAATATTCTTTACAGAATATGTCTGATGAATTTTAAAAGATAGTGAAAATTGAATTTTTATGAGTGAAAAGAACATTTCGATAAGTCAGACTTCTCGAATGATTCATTTCTTGTTTATGCTCGACTTCTCTAACAAGTCTATTAAGGACACTCTTGAGTTCTCGAATAGAGTCTTTGGAGAAATCGAACAGAGAAATGCTTGAGTCCTCGAATAGAGTATTTTAGTTCTAATGACTGAGTTCTCGAATACTATGTTTGAGTTCTCGAATCATTTGAAAAGGCTGAATTCTCGCTGAATCTTAACCGCTTTTGGATTTTTAATTATTCAGAATTTTTGAAATCACTCATAAAAACATATTTTACTTAATTTAGAATTTATTCTAAGTTAGATAACTGCTAGCTGTGAGTTTCAACCTGCTTGAGATATCGATTAAGCCTTTCATGACCTATCGAATAGTTGTTTTCCACTTCTCGAATGCTTGACTTGTCGATACAAAACATAAATCTAATCGACAATTCAAGTACTTTATACTTACACAATTCTACATCTATTCGATTCATTTCATTCGATTTCTCAAGCATCTAAACTTCCAAGACCTCTGAAAACCCTAACTGCAAAAGCTTAATTTCTTCTTCAACCTTCATTCTCTTCCTCTCTCTATACAAATGGCAAACACTCAACTCACCATACCCACTCAAACCAATTTCATCGCAATAACTAACGATGTGGAAGCACCAAATGTAAACTTCAAGTGCTTTGTTCGATGGATGTCCGAATCATATATCAAGGATTCACTCTCAGCCAACCCAACCTTGTATTTGGACCTACTAGTACAGTTTTGGAGGACTGTGGAAGTCATCGCTCTTGAGAATGCTATAACCTCATATGTAGTCTACTGCCAAATTCAAGGAAAGGATATCACTATCTCTACATCAGACATGAATAAAGCACTGTATTTACAACAAGAGGCGTATGACACACTGGCCACAAATGCAGAGTTAGAAGAATTCTTTGAATTTATCAACTACTCAGATGTAATCAATCTTGGAAAGTTGAATAGGAAGTTCTTGAGAAAAGAGTGGAGTTATGTCTTTGCTACTCTTCTTCAAGTTTTCACAAGGAAGTCTAGCTTTGACCAAATCAGTGCACCTGCGAAGCAAATTTGCTATGCCTTGGCTTATGGGAGAAAGATAGATGTTGGACAGATCATTCTACAGGAACTATATGGGAGACTTGGTAAGAACACAACCAAGAAAGGTACTGAAATTTTCTTTCCTCGTTTTATTCAATCTACACTCAATTTTGTAGATAATAAATTGAATGAATTGCCTGGAATAGATAAGACTAGAATAGGCTACCCTAGATCCATGACCAAACTCATTTTTGGTAACTTGGAGACTAGGAATGATGTGGATGTAAGACTCAAAATAACTCCCCATATGGAGAGTCTATTTAGGACTTACCCCCACAACATACCAATATTTGATTCAAAATCACAGTTAGCACAGCCCAAGCAAGTGGAACACAATGCTAACCCAGGGCTTGCTAACCAACCCTCTCAGCCAAACACTCTACCAAACATTGAGCCAACTGCATCATCCTCTCAAAAGGGTGATGTTAGTAAAAAGAAGAGGAAGAAGATAGCTTCTACACCTTTAACCATCTTGTCTGAAGCAGCATTGGCTGTTGAATTAGGTATAGAAAGTGAGGAACCAGAGTCACCCTTAAAAAGACCAAAGAAGGAGAAATCTAAAACCACCTCTTCAGTCACATAAATGGCTGAGGATGTAAAATCAGGGGCAAACAACTCACTAGATGTACCCTCCCAACAGGGTGCATCTATAGAATCAAGGATCCTCCCCAATGCACCTTCTTGTAATGAGTCAGCACATGGGAGTGATAAGGCTGGCACAACACAGAGTGGAGAGCACATCACACTTGAAACTCCCTCTATTTCTCAGGGGGAGTTGCCAAAATCCAATCTACAAGACACACTTCTTTCAAAATCTCACACTCAAATTTCTTTGGAGCCTGCAACTCAATCAATTAAGGAGCAAGGCATTGATCATCAAGAATTCTTTTCTCTTGGTGAGCCAATGGACTCAAGTGACTTAGTGCATGACACTTTGCTCACTGTTAACACAAAATCACGCAAGCGTACGTGGTCAAAAGCAATATATGAGTAAGTCAAGTTCATTCCCACAGAGATCTGGTTATTGTTTTAATTCAGTAGATGTACCTATGCAACAATGTATGATTAATATTCACTGCTAAGACAAATAACAATTTTGGGTTTAATAAACTAAATTAACTAAGAAGTAAATTAACAAGCTAACAATTAACTAACTAACAAGAATTGGAATCGAATTACTTCTGCAAGATAAACCATGGGATCCTAACTTCATTAAATACTTTACTTAGATCTGACGCCTTTAATCACTATATGCAATGATTATGATATCTGATCAAACAACACGAAACAAGTATACGCTACTTCTCAGTATACGTATACCAAACTAAACATACATCCACAAAAGAGATAGAAGATGAATAGACACCAATTATGCTTAGACCCTATATGTCTAAAGAATTTGAGAACATAACGGTTGAAGAACAAGTTATCCATAATGATCACATAGGGCAATATAAGTATTCTCATCTCATACTATGCTAGCATGGCAAGTTCTAAATCTCAAGATCCATTTTCACTTCACAAGAGATTAACAAATTAGATATTAGCTACGCATCTAACAATTAAGCACAACCATACGAGGATATCAAATATACATCACACATAGATCTTTAAAGCATCAAGATACTAGAGATCCATAAATAAATCCGTTAGAATCCCATGACAACGATTAGTTCGTAATTGAACCTCTCGTCATCATGGGATCTGATGAAACCATGATAAAAACAAAGTATGAAAATATACAAATAAACCTAAGTAATTGATATGTAATGGTGATACAAATTACAATGGTAGGATGTGTTTATATAGGCATTAAATGTCTTGCCCAGCAAGAAATTCCCCAAAATAGAGTTAAAAAAGAATTTCTGCAGACTACGTTTCCTAAACTGATTCTGTTTTTAAGGAAAATTCGTAGCTGACTTCTCTTCAATATTTCTGGGCCGTTCCAGTTGTGTTTGGACATCTGGACCACTTTAGAATGATATAGAATCTCGTTAGCTTCGCGTGGACAGTAAGATTTTCGTCCAAAACGGACTTGTAGAACTCAAGATATGGCCAAAATAGTAAAAACTGTAATTTTTCAGCACCGCGCCTGTGTAACCTGCGCCCATCAGTCTGTTTGTCGCGCTGCCTGCGCCAACCACGCGCAACCTGCATGTGGAAGAATTGTCCAAGGTTGTATAAAATCTCCCAAGCTTCGCGTGAGCTATAAGATCACTGAAAATGGACTTCTAGAACTCCAGATATGGCCAAAACAGTGAAGACTGTGCAACCTATCGAGAAAATCCGAATTTTACACAAATTTGTTCCTTTCTCCTCCGTTTCTTTTGCATTATCTAACATCTTCAATACCATGACACATGTAACTCCTTGGTAGCATAACACAAGTGTCCAATCTTCATTCCAATGCTTAATTCCACTCTAATATCGATTAGAAACACCAACACTAACCGATAGCTACAACCCTGCACAACTACACAAAACACATCAAAAATACAACAAACTTGAGTTCAAAATAATCAATTTAAGCAGATATGGAACGCTCCAAGTGGATATAAAATCCACTTATCACACCCCCAAACTTAAACCGATGCTTGTCCTCAAGCATAAACAACTAACTAACTAGTACCACTTCCGTAGGTGATCACGGTTGCATTTGGCATATGCAACAAGCCCTTTAAACCCCTAAGCAGCCCTAGTGGACGAGTAAGGTCTCGTGAGGGCCTATAGCGAATGTACCCACAAAATCTATTTAACTAATAATGCAATGCATGAATGCAACTATATGAAAATGCAATTAATCTATTACTAATATCATACCATACCTTCAAATCCTCTCATGCCATATCAACTTAAGAATCAAAGTAAATACGCAATGTCTTGGTGTCGAAAATGCAAGTATTCACATAGTCTACTCAATGAACATGCATAAGTTCTCAAAAGCCCATGTCAAATGTAAGAATAAGTTAGTAAACATGCTAAGCCTACAAGAGTACATCTTTGAGAAAAAACTCGGGATCTCATACGCAAAAATAAGCAAACACTCACAATCCACTCACAAAAGGATATTCTCGCAAGAACAAGGGTAAGTGTATCACTCAATTCCAACAAAATCATAAGCATGCTTGACATTTGGTATGAATCTAACTCTTAACACAACATACATCAATGACGATAATCAAAAGGTTTTTATTTGGGTTGTAATGGGGCTAGGGACAAGGTATGTCAAATAAGCCGAATCAGGTGAAGTGTCAAAAGCTAGTAAGTACCATAATAAATCATACACAACACCCTAATTTCCCCCCACATATAATTTTACTATTTTTCTTCCAACAAAACACTCGACTAGTCGACTTAAGTAGGATCACCACAAACACAAATATGCACTCATAATATATATATATATATATATATATATATATATATATATATATATATATATATATATATATTATTTTTCTTCTTTCTTTTTTTTTTTTCTTTTTTTTTCTTTTCTTTTTTTTCTTTTTTTTTTCGAGAGATAAATATAACACAAACAATAATATAAACAATAACAATGATCCAACAATTTTATTACACATGCCGACTATCAAGTAAACAACCAAACCCAATTTTCAATATTTCCCCAAAAGTAAGACCAACAATAAACCCCTCCTTGCACACCTTATTACTCCCTTAAGCACTCTACTAGCCTTTGACAATGTGGGTTCAAATTAATGTAAGGCCAATACAAGAAAAAGGTCTAGGCAAGTAATGTGGTATGTCACCGAAAAAATAGGATTAAGCTCAACGGGTTAACTAATTGATCATGTAAATATGGTGGGTAATATGGGAAAATATGCGGTTATTCCTAAATGCCTTTATCATTTTAATCGTCAAATAATGTCATGTGTTTCAAGAAAGACCTCAAACAATTGCTAGCAATGCAAACAATCCGTGGACACTCAAGCAAATGAAAAAAATTGCAACAAATATACAATAAGGCTCAAAAGCTCACTTGGTGGAAAAACATACTCAATACCAAGCAAAAATCTCTCTAATGCACCAACTTGTATTCAAAGCATGCAAACTAAATCATCTTGCACATATTCATGTCCTTCTAATCACTTACAACATTCAATAAGTCTACTAGCTTCAACTTACTAGTGTATGTGTGTGCACAAGAACAAAGCATATCACTTCTCAATCAAAAGCGTCAACAACACAAAATTCCTATCAAGCATGGGTGCAAATGCAAACTATTATGAACTCACATGATATACGAACATAAAAACAGAATGTCCTATATGAAACAAACGTAGATAACACGAACATAAATGCATAATTTACTACTACTAATATACAAAGCATGATATCTATATGAATACAATGACTCACACTCACAAATAACTACCTATACACTACTTATCCCCCAAATCACCCCCAAACTTGAAAGATTAAATGTCCGCATTGAATGGAAGTAAATACGAGGGATAACAAACATATCTAATCATCGAAACTTTAAAATTCTTACACCGTATCTTTATATGGCCATTTAATTATCTTTTCCGGAGCTACAGCCTTGATGACAAGTTTTAGCCTTCTTTGCTCTTCAAAGGTATCAGCCACAATGTTCACTCCACTACCTGAAAAGTTAACAACAATAATAATAAGCAAAGTAGATGAATGACCCAAATATGCATACCTCCTTTGATCTAGTAGTTTAAGCTCAAGTTTGGAAGCTTCTTCAACATGATGATTTTCTACCAAAGACTGATCAAGAATGGAGATAGATGGACTAGGAACAGAGGTGGGTAGTTCACCAACAGAAGTCTTAACAACAAACTTAGGATCAAAAGAACAATCCTCAAGCTGACTTCCATGCTTAGCACAAATAGCAGTTAATTCCTCCAACATCTCGTCAGAAGTGAAATTCCTATACAACTCATGAAGATCTTCATTACCCTCAATCAAAACATTTTCCTCAAGAAAAGACTCAATTGCACTATCCTTAAGATTTGACCATGAAACCACCTCATCAACCAGCACCTTAGAATCCCAGAGATCAGCCAAGCCTAATTCCTCACCTTCAGTATCAGACTTTCCTTGTGAAGCATTGTCTAAGGGGTCCGACTTGCCAAAACACTCTTCCCCCTCTACCGGAAATTCCAAGAATCTCTTTGGATATGGAGGAGGCGGGTAGATCTGATTGCTATTTGTAGATTGCTCCGGAGAAACTTTTTCAACAGGATTCGTACTCTTTTCCACTTCACCATCCAACTGCTCAGCTACCAAATCAGATTTCTCAATTTCTGGCCCTGCAGATTTCTCAACCTGCTGAATATGAACTTCTTCGTTTTCCGTAGCTGCTGATTTCTGATCGTTTGTAGCCTTTCCAGATCTCAAGGTAACTGCTTTCACCTGTTCTTCGACTTCCCTCTTGCTTGGATTAGCCTCCGTGTCGCTAGGAAGAGTCCCTTGTGGCCTACTCAACAAGTCATTAGTAATCTGCCCCAATCTGAATTTCCAAGGTCTTAAAGGAGACAGCATTGCTTTTAATCATCAACCTCAATTCTTCTAATTCAGATTTGTCATAATTAGAATTCCCAGAACCAGCATATGATTGTTGTTGCTGAAAACCCGGAGGTTGTGATTGCCACGGGGCATACTGCTGCTGAAAATTCTGGTGATTGTAAGGTTGTGCTCCATAATGTTGACCTGGATACTGTTGATAAAGCTGTTATGGTTGTAGCATGCCTCCTGGATTGTTGCTCCAGTATGCCGATTCATAAGAGATAGCACACTGATTACCCTCATGTGCGCCCGCACATAGCTCACAAACACTAGCCACATGCTGAACTCCATAGTAAGTTAGAAAATCCATCTTCAAATTCAATGCCTTCAACTGAGCTGCTATTGCTATAGCTGCACACATACCTGAAACACCAACGAACTACACAAGATAGGTTAGAAAAACAATCCGAGTCAGTGAACTCTAACGACCACTGATGACAAGCACATAAACTAAAAATAAAACACCGATGATCCCCGGCAGCGGCGCCAAAAACTTGTTAACACAAAATCACGCAAGCGTACGTGGTCACAAGCAATATATGAATAAGTCAAGTTCGTTCCCACAGAGATATGGTTATGGTTTTAATTCAGTAGATGTACCTATGCAACAATGTATGATTATTATTCACTGCTAAGACAAATAACAATTTTGGGTTTAATAAACTAAATTAACTAAGAAGTAAATTAACAAGCTAAGAATTAACTAACTAACGAGAATTGGAATCGAATTAATTCTGCAAGATAAACCATGGGATCCTAACTTCATTTAATACTTTACTTAGATCTGACGCCTTTAATCACTATAAGCAATGATTATGATATCCGATCAGACAACATGAAACAAGTATACGCTACTTCTCAGTATACGTATACCAAACTAAACATACATTCACAAAAGAGATAGAAGATGAATAGACACCAATTATGCTTAGACCCTATATGTCTATAGAATTTGAAAACATAACGGTTGAAGAACAAGTTATCCATAATGATCACATAGGGCAATATAAGTATTCTCATCTCATACTACGAATCATGTTGATAAACAATCATGAACCTATACTAGCATGGCAAGTTCTAAATCTCAAGATCCACTTTCACTTCACAAGAGATTAACAAATTAGATGTTAGCTACGCATCTTACAATTAAGCACAACCATACGAGAATATCAAATATACATCACACACAGATCTTTAAAGCATCAAGATACTAGAGCTCCATAAATAAATCCGTTAGAATCCCATGACAACGATTAGTTCGTAATTGAACCTCTCGTCATCATGGGATCTGATGAAACCATGATAAAAACAAAGTATGAAAAGATACAAATAAACCTAAGTAATTGATATGTAATGGTGATACAAATTACAATGGTAGGATGTGTTTATATAGGCTCTAAAAGTCTTTCCCAGCAAGAAATTCCACAAAAAAGAGTTAAAATAGAATTTATGCAGACTACGTTTCCTAAATTGATTCTGTTTTTAAGGAAAATTCGTAGCTAACTTGTCTTCAATATTTCTCAGCCGTTTCAGTTGTGTTTGGACATCTGAACTACTTTAGAATGATAGAGAATCTCTTTAGCTTCGCGTGGACAGTAAGATCGTCCAAAATGGACTTGTAGAACTCAAGATATGGCCAAAATAGTAAAAACTGTAATTTTTCAGCACCGCGCGCGTGCAACCTGCGCCCATCAGTCTGTTTGTCGCGCTGCCTGCACCTATCACGCGCAACCTGCACGTGGAAGACCTGTCTAAGGTTGTATAAATCTCCCAAGCTTCGCGTGAGTTGTAAGATCACTGAAAACGGACTTCTAGAACTCCAGATATGGCCAAAACAGTGAAGACTGCGCAACCTATCCACAAAATCCGAATTTTACACAAATTTGTTCCTTTCTCCTCCGTTTCTTTTGCATTAGCTAACATCTTCAATACCATGACACATGTAACTCCTTGGTAGCATAACACAAGTGTCCAATCTTCATTCCAATGCTTAATTCCACTCTAATATCGATTAGAAACACCAACACTAACCGATAGCTACAACCCTGCACAACTACACAAAACACATAAAAAATACAACAAACTTGAGTTCAAGATAATCAATTTAAGCCGATATGAAATGCTCTAAGTGGATATAAAATCCACGTATCACTCACCACCTAGGAACCACATTTAGATGGTGAGGGAATGCATGCTGGGGCATATCCTGATGACACCATCACAAACATAGAGGATTCAATAGTTTTCACTAGAGACTCTGTGCCTGTGTCAACTACTATTGTAACTCATCCCACTCATGTGGAGACAACAGTAGTAGAGTCAATCCATTCAGTTGTAGAAGTTGCATCTGTAACTGAGGAGTCTAGCTTGCCTAGCTCTAGCTCTGACTTTATGTCACAATGGCTGAAGCCTGTGCAACATGACAGTGCTTTAGGATCAGGATCTGTTCCACCACAATTGATGGTTGAAGCACTTCAAAGCTTAGTTGTTGATTAGATTCCTGAGTTTGTAAAGATAGCTGAGAACCTGGTCACCTTAAACATGCCAAATCCAGACTATATATGAAGCAATTTTGCTCTGCCATAGAGATGATGTAGAGATGCAAAAGACAAAGATAATTGATGATGCTGAGAGAGATGGCAACGTAGATGCCTGGTTGCAAGGAAAATATGATATTACTCTTGATGAAGCTCTTCAATATCTAAGAGAGGAATACATCACTTCACTGGGCTCCATTGCCAAATCTCTGACTCCTGGTGAAGTGTATGAGGCTATGAATGATTCTCACAAAGGATTTCTCAAGGCTACATACTATCTTGGGAAGGGAGTCAAAACTGAAGTCAATAAGGTGTGTGATAAAACAACCACTTCAGTGGAAGAAATCAAGAGGGCCTTTGATGCAAAATTCCCTCAGTTAGACAATGTTTTCAAGGATATCAAACACTGCAACACCACCTGCACTAAGATGGATAATGGTCTAGCTCTCCTGAAAGATACAGTCACAAGTCTGGGGCATAAATTTCAAACTCTATCTGATTAGACAACTGATGCAAATGCCATGCTCAGGACCCTCTTTGCAAATCAATATGGAGACAAGCTGGTCACTGAGGTCCCTGTGCATGAGATGACCAAGTATGAAGTAAAGAGACTGAAAGATAAATCCCTCTCTGGTTTTAAGGCCAATGAGCTATTCACTAAAGTGGATACTCTTAAAAAGAAGTTAATTTCTCTCAAACAATCCAATGCTCATCTTACAGACATTGTAACCACTCTGACTGAGCAGTTGAACACTCAAGCCACCACCATAGCTGATGTTCTTCTACATCAACAATTAATGCTGTCTGCAATGATGAAGCACATGGGTCTCCCTCTACCTGAAGAATCTTCAACCCCAAAGGTCACTCCTACAGCCTCTGTGCCTGATAACAAGCCTAAGGGGGAGAAGAGGATATTAAGGAATTCAAATCCAAAGGGGGAGAAACCTCAAGCAAAAGGCATCAAGATAAATGAGGGTGGTCATCAAAGAACTTCAAAATCTACAACCCATGTTCCAGGAAAAGGGAAATCCAAGGTTGATGAACCTCCATCTTCTCTGCCAGTGGTTACTCTACCAACTGTGCACATCACTACTCCCAGTGGCCAGAAACAATCTATCATAACCACAGTGGTTGCAGGGAGCATGCCATCTGATAAATCTTCATCCTCCAAATCTGAAAGTGCCAAGCCTGTAGAAGTAAAGGTGGTTACTGAGGCCAAGCTACAAGAAGTTGCCAATTTAAATGTCTATCATGATGAAGCATTCTTGGAGTTTCTGAAAGTCTCAAGGGAACAAGCCAGTGACACTCAATTTTATCTGAGGAGCTTGAAGGATCAGATTGACTATCTCACCGTGATACTCAGGAAGATAGATGGATTATGGATCAAGGAGATAAGGATGGTGTCCAAGTCCAAGATATGGCATCTAACCTACAAGACTCTACAAGCCCTAAAACACTCAGAGATAGATGCACTAATTGAGCTTATTGAGAAGAGAAATGAGAACAATAAAAGTCTGTATGATGACTTGAGGAATGGCCAACCTTCAAGGCTGCCAGAAGTGATTCAGAAGCCATGGATAATCATCTATCAGTCTGGCACCAAAATTGAAGACATTAAACAATTGGTCATTCCCAATGATCTCACTCCTCAAAATCACAGACTTGTTATTGCTATCATTTATCTACTACAGAAGAAAGTTGGAGTCAGAAATGCTGAAGAAATAGAAGCACTGCACATTCTCAGATCTTTCATTGTAACTGGTGCAATTCCAGAAATGGCCCAACCTAGGAGGAATAAGGATGGTGAAGATGAAGACAAAAGTGATGGGAGGAGAAGACATCACAGGAGTGATAAGGGTGATAAAGATGAGAAGAAGAAAAAGGACAGCAAAGACAAGAAAGATGGTGATGACCAAGGTAAAATCTATGAGAGGAAAAGTGGAAAACATCAAGCCTTAGGAATTGCTAGCAGTAAACTCACCACAACACAAGACTCTAAGTCTAGGGTGAATGCTGTTAGTAATGACCTACCAAAATCTTATTCAATGGCTTCTGCAACTATTTTGCCACCTCAAGAAGAGAAGAAGATTCAAATCAAGAAACCAGGTGTATGTTTCCAAAAGCAAACTGCTAATGGAGTACTACAATGGTCTACAAGCAAAGGTCACAAGTTTCTGCCAAGTCACCAAGTGAAAAAGCTCAAATTCAAACAAGCTGCAAGAAGAGTGAAGCTACCCAAGTCTAGAGCCCTAACTATCTATCCAGGACTGAAACTCCAACCACTTGATAAAGACTTTGATGAAGACCAATTGCAATATCTAAGAGCTCCAAGAATCTACTATGCTGTCATTGTGAATGACTGTCTTGAGATCAAATATACTGATGGAAGGGAGAAGAAATTCAAACAGGGACAGTGTCAAAATTGGGGCAAATTATATGAAATAGAAAGAATCATTGCATTATTGGATTCTGAAGACAAAGTGGAGAGAATATGGAAGCTGGAGTTGATTGACTTTGTGAAGATGAAGAGAGACTATGCTGAGAAGATAAGGAAGGGGTGCTTTGAGAAATGGCTAGAAAGGGAGAAGGAAATTGATAGACTGGAAGTTGAAGCAGAAAAGCTAAGGGCAAAAGGATTGTGTAGAGTTCAATTCAATCCCTATGTGGTGAAGTATAGGAGAAGAAATGGAGATAATGTCAATATAAGAATGAACCTACTCAGTCACTATCCTGCCAACATTCTGAAACCAGTACTTGAAGATTTCAAGAACTCAATTCTGCTTGAAGAACTGGATGCTATGGCAGAGATCATAAAGGCCATGTATGAGAATGCAAGAAATGAGAAATAAAGAAAACAGAAGGCATATGATGATCTACAAGCCAAGGCAATGGAGATGGAATGAAAAGACAAAGGCTAGTATCTCATCATAGTCTATAAGATCACTCATTGTAGCTCTATCCATGTTGTTAATCAATTTTCATACATGTACTGTCAAGTTTTATCTTTATGTATGTTAGGCTTGTTATCAGACATGAAATTGTGACTAAGGGTCGTACTCACAATTTGGGGGAGATTGTTAGTCACAGAGGCATGCCTGTATACATCTAATAACAAGCCTAATCGTTTGTAATGCTTTGCATTACTTACATGACCTCTTAACTGAGGGAACCTCTAGTTGTAGAGTTTCTATTTGTTTTGTACTTGTAATAGGCATCAAATTCTAGTTGTGTAATTCTAGTTTCTATTTGTTTTGTACTGTTCGATATCTCTGAATGAACTATTCGATATCTCA
Organism: Kitagawia praeruptora; assembly: GCA_037693485.1. Classification (NCBI taxonomy): domain Eukaryota; kingdom Viridiplantae; phylum Streptophyta; class Magnoliopsida; order Apiales; family Apiaceae; genus Kitagawia; species Kitagawia praeruptora. The sequence continues at coordinate 156,233,965 of CM075352.1, forward strand.
TTCGATATCTCTATTCGAGAACTCAATAAGTCAACAAGTCAAAGTGGTATTCGAGTTCTCAAAGAGTCAACAAGTCAAAGTTCCATTCGATATCTCAAGGACTCAGAAAGCTATTCGACATCTCAGGGATTCGACAAGTCAAGTGTTCTATTCGACAACTCAAGGAACCTTGGAAAAAAGTGTTATTCGAGAAGTGATTCGATATGTCAATCATACAGTATTCAAGAACTCAGAGTTATCTAATCCTAGTTCTCAAATCAATCACTTTGCCACTTCTCAAATACATTCTTGGAGACAAAATACTGGAAAAATTGTACAAGTCAGAAACCTGCAACAAGCCAATGCACTTTATGGACCACATTCTGTAACGTGCTCTGTAGGGATGGGCATCGGGGCACTTCGGGGCCGGGGAGTGCTATCCCCGCCCCCATCCCCGAATTCAAACCTGATCCCCGTCCCTGGCCCGATCCCCGTCGGGGATTATTTTTTATTCCTCGTCCCCGGCCAAAACGGGTAACGGGGATCCCCGCGGGGAATCGGGGAATTTCATTTTAAAAAATAAAATATTTTAAATAATTTTAAACAATAACTAGTAAGTTTGAAATATTTTTTTCTTGTGATATATAGTGAAATTAGTAACTATAGCTAGATTAGATGTTAAGTTAAAAAATAAACAATTATAAATAACATGAAAGTGAAGTTATTTAACTACAAGAAAGATAAATATATTAGATTAAAATATTAGTTTGTTTGCAATATAAATTATTGAAATTTGTATATATTAATATATATATATAATTATATATATTATAATGTGGTGAAATCGAGTCGGGGATTGAGAATCGGGTTGGGTGGAGAAAATCGGGGCGGGGGTCGGGGATCGGGCCGGGGAGACATAGAATCCCGGCCCCGGCCCGCTCCACGGTTTTTTTTGAAAATTATCCCCGCTCCCCGACCCGTACCCGAAAAAATCCCCGATTCCCCGCCCCGTTCGGTGCGGAGATCGGACCTGGATCGGGCGGGCCGGGGTGAATGCCCATCCCTAGTGCTCCGGAAAGCCTACAAGGAAGCTTGGAGAGATGTAGAAGATACAAAGAGCTAAAGAAATGGATCTGAACGAGCTTTGCAAAGTCAAATCTGTAACCATTTGGATGTTTACTCAAAAAGGATAGACATACAAGAAAGTAATTTATCCTGTAACCTTATTTGTAGTAAGTGAGTTGTATTCATGTTCTATAAGAATACAATCTCACTTCTTTAGTTGTAGAGAAGTTTTTCATACACATTGTAAGAGCACATCTCTCTGAGAAAGACGAAGCTGAGAATACTAACTTTTGTATTCATAGATTGTAGCAAATCAGATTAAAGTGATATCGTGTCTTGTGTTGTTCTTTATCCGCACCTACACATTTGCACACACAAACACATATCTTGCTACACAGATTCAAGAACGAGAAAAAGTTCAAGAATCCATTCACCCCCTCTGTATTCTTTTACTGTATTCAATACTCAACATAATACATATCTATATAAATTATAATGCCAGGAGAGATCGGAAAGCCAAGCGTTCAATATAGTTTTCTTGAATTTTCGTATTTTTGAATTTTTTATTAAAATTGTTTTCTTGTATTAAATAGCTCTTAATGACATATTAATTAACATTAATTTTACCTAAAAATATTTATTAATTTTGTTTATTTATTTATTAATTTAGAAAACTTTATTTCAACATTATAAATATTATTTCAATATTAAATATTAATTAAATTTATAATTAAATTTATCTTTTAGGTAAAATGACGACTTAAAATTGTTTACGTATGATTCAATGAACATTGTTGTTTGTGTGACTAAAAGGAGTGAAGCAGGGAAGCTATAAACTATATTCTTTATATTCTCATGATCTCATGTCCGTGTTTTCTTTCTATTTTGATTTTTTGTCCAAAATATTTTGTTTTTACATTCTTAAAAAAATATCTATAATTGCACCACTTTATGAAAAATGAGTAAGTGTAGTAGAGCATCTTCAATGTTATATACCCCTTAGATAAAATGTTGAGGTGTAATTTTATTTATATAAAGGTTTTGATTATATATAGCAACATCTAATTTTTTCAAGTTTATTTGTTTCAAGTTGTTTCATAATTTATTATCTTATCTAAAATCTATATATCTATATATATTATATATATGAATAAATCTTCACATACATACTTAAACACTGCCAATACACTACCTACATTTTAGGAGCAGTTGATCAACAAATACATTATTATCTTCATTATTTTATTTCAACATTACTCTCCCATCCTGATTTTATTTTTTCTTGTACTTTGTTTCTTTCATATATTGTTACTTTCAAATTTTGTTTATCAAACTTATTTTTTATCGTATGATAATATAATTAAATACTGTACATTAAATTCATCTTGTTAAAAATAAATTGAAATTTGTAATAAAATGTATATTTAAATTAATATTAGGATGAATCCTATTTAATTGTTATAATTTATATTTCAATCACTTAAAACTTTTTACTATTGTTTTTTTATCAATTCATTGATAAAAATATAATTAGAGAATAATTACATTGTCAAAAAATATTTTTTTGTAAAAACAAAAAATAGATAACATAATATAAAAAGTAAAATATGCATTATCTTGTAATAATAAAATTTATTTTCACATTACATTCAAAATATGTATATATAAATTTATAATTTTGTAATAATTAGTTATTTATGTTAAATTTATTTTTATTAATATGTGTACATATATATATATATATATAGAAAGGAAATATTGTATGTTGATAGATAATGCAGGAAATGAGGTTAGTTAGGGTCCTATATTGGTGGTCGTGTGTTTTTAATGTTTAAGGATGTATGCTAAGATTTACTCTATATATATATATATATATATTATAATAGCAGAAGACCTGATAGGCCTACACTCAAAAGCTTCAAAATACTTTTCTTGATTTTCACATTTTTGATTTTTTTTAAAAACAATTTTCTTGCATTTAATTAATCATTAATTATACCTATTAAATATATATTAAATACACTTTATTTCATATTTAATATAAAAGTTTAACAAATTTATTAGGACATTGTTATTATTATTTTGTTATAAAATATTAATGATTTATATAAAAGTATAATGATTTTAAGGTAAAATAATAAAATAAAATATTTTTATCGTGTCATTTCTAATCCTTATTCAAAATCATTGCAATTTTTTTGACAACATTTAACAGACGATTTTAACTTTTCGATAAATCCGTAATCAACGATCGTGAGAATCATGATAAGATACATAAGTATAAATATTTTTCTTTTTTACATGAACAAATTGCACACGGGGTGTGATCAACTTGATTAAATTGAATCAAGTCGACCCTTTTTTTTCGTCGATTAAATCAATAAAAAAAGTACCCATTCGTTGTTTGATTATTTTGTGTTGGAAAAATTAATATTCTAACTAAACACATTCTTAACTATTACTAATCAATTAATCATGCATGTATGTTATGAGACGGGAGACGATGTTTAAGAACGTTAATTAGTTATATTTAATATTTACAAATTTTTATTATAGGAATTATGTTGACATTGGAGTTTGGTACGGAAAAAAGTAAGAAGTCTTTAAGGAGTTGATCTTTGTTATTTTAAACAAATTCTCACTTTCTTAGCATTGAGTAAGGGTGTTATAAAACGGGCATCGGCTTTAAAAACAATTATATATACAAATTTATTATAAAATTTAATAAAAGAGTATTATAATATGTGAGTATCACTTTGAACGTGTGTCATGAATTTAATTTTAATATTATGAACATAAAAGTTCTTATAAAATGCTCAGAAAATTTAATTAAATGTAGAGATAAGGGTGTCGAATTACTCCAAAAAACATAAAGCATGACGTACAATCTGCATTTGAATTCTAACTTTTTCGTCATAAAACCAAGTATGTCGACAAGTGAGTTCAATCACACCTCTCATCACATTTACATTCTACCTCTTTTCATCATACAATCAAATTTACTAATAAATTAAGCAATCATGTCTTTCATAATGTCATCGACAATAAAAGAGATTCACAAATGTTATTTTTACTTATTCAATGTCAAACTATGCAAATGTCTATCAATATTGGATTTCAAAAGCATTTTTTATGTAACAAAATTGGTGTCGTCAATATTTTCGAAATTATTATTATTAACATTCAGGAGTTTAACCAACATGTTTTTTTTCAGCTAATTCTTTTCTCTTCAATTTTTAAACATTCGAATTTAATTACATTTCACACAATTTTTAATTTATCATATCAATTTTCAAATAATAAAATTTAACAAATAATAATATTATATGTACAAGTTTTAAAACTATTTTCGTGCCGCGCGTAGCGCGGCTTTGTTACCTAGTACAAATAACATGTACATAACTTAACTATTATTTAATTAGCAAAAAAAATTTAACTTAACTACCCCCCTCCCCCCCTCCCCCGCATTTCCGCAGCCCCCCCCCATCCCAGCTCACACCCCCACTCAATTTGAAGGTTTGAAGGAGTTTTTGATGATTTTGAGCCTGCAAGGTTATATATCGATGTTTGTTTATGCTTATGTATTAATTTCATAATTTTTTGGTTACATTTTATTTTTCTGGATATTTTTTTTTTCGAATTTGATCGGCTTCGGATCATCATCGGATCAAGTATTTCGGATTATTATTAGTTGGATATTCGGTTCAAATAATTTTTGGATCGAATGAGATCGAGTTTCGGACAATAATCGGATTTGACTATATCGGATCGGATTTCGGTTTAGATCGGATTATTTCGGATTCAGTTAAATTTCGGTTAATCTAATTCGGATATAAAATCGGATCTCGGTTCCATGAATTTCGGATCGGTTTTTCGGATCAAGACCCAATTTTCCAGGTCTACTCACAATCATATAACTCCCGACATTCATCAAAATCCCCAAATTTTAACTTTCGAAATTATAACTCTAATTATTACACAACAATAATAATTAGCAACTAACAAGCACCAAAGCATATAATCGGATTAACAATTAATCCCACAAATACAATTAACAACTCTAAACTTTCCGAATTAAACTACGAAGATTAAAACAATAATATCGCAATTAAATCTAATTTAATTACAACAATATTATCATAATTTAATATAAAATGAGAATTAATTAATTACATCGGAAAATAAAATAAAATAAACGAAAAGGGAATACCTTTTCGATTCACTTTTCCCCAAAATCCTTCTTCCCCTTTCTCCTAATCTCTCTCTCTCTCTCTCTCTCTTTCTCTCTCTCTCTTCCCGCTGCCATTCCTTCCCACAACCACCATAACTGCCTTGACTTCATGCTTGCTTACCTCCACTGCTACGACCCACCACCACTGCCACGATGGTGGTCCTCCGGCGCCGCCAACGCGGTTGTACCGCCGTCGCTGCTCCGACCATCCCCCCCTGCTTGCATAGTCACGGACTCTAATCCTCTCCCTCGATTTCCTGTTTTCTCCACCCCTTGCACACTCTTATACACGCTCATATATGTATATATATATATATATATATATATATATATATATATATATATATATATATATAGAGCTAATTGAATGATTCAATCTTTCCCCCACTCCCAATTCTTAAGAACCATAATTTTTCCCTTTCCCCCAATTCTATTTCTCTCTCCCCGATGTCTATGTGTATGCTCTCTTATTTTCTTATTGGGCTTGGCCCAATACTAATATATCACAACTACAATTCACATTACACCATATATGGTCTTTACCAACACCTAAAACCAGTGTTGGCATGTAAAATGTAGCCTTAGATGACTTAATTTTGATTTAAGCCAACATCGTATTTTGATGTTGTAATACATGTCAATGTGTGTTGCCTTAAATGTTTTTGATTAACAAAGCCAACACTTATGAAGGTGTTACCATAAACACTAACAAAAGTGTTAAAAATAAACCGGGGAAAAAATGAAATATTTTGGGGGGAAACAAAAATTTTGGGGGAAATTGGTCGGGTAAATAATTTGGGAAAAAACTCTCTAATCTCTTTCATACACTCTCGCTCTCTCATACAATCTCTTACCTCTGTCATACACTCTCGCCCTCTTTCTCTCCCTCTCAAACAAGTAAAACTCTCTCTCACTCTCTCTCTCTCTCTCGTTCTCTCTCACTCTCCCTCGTTAACATCTCTAATCTCGTTCTCCTTCTCTCTCATCTTGTTTATAAGTATCTATATCTCTAATTAAACTGGTACCTTTTGTCAATTCGACACATTTCAACTCAATACCTGTTCGATTTGTTCTCGTAATGATGTTTTATACATCATATATGAAAAGCCCCTTGGATTGGTTACAAATTTTCGAAACCCTAATTCTCAATTTCATTTTAATTCACGAGTTTTAATGAACAAACTGATGAAATTAGTTATGAATTCAGGTATATGGTGACTCAAGGAGATCATTTCTGGTGGTTTTGTGCTTGACTTGATGATGACTCGCTCCTGACTCATTGAGTCCAGTGACTCGGCCAGAAATTCTTCATCTCGTAAGCTTGTTCTAATTGTTTATTGCTCTATGTGATTGGTTTTATGGAATTTGCTGTGTTTCAGTCTTTGAATGCTATGAATTGGATTTGAGTAGAATGTGATTAATGGTCACTTTAAGATGATTGGGTTAGTATTTTTAGTATTATGCTTGGACTGTTATTTTTTGTGATTAATGGTTACTTTTGTTATTTGCACTATTATAAGTTGATGACAATTAGTATTACTTCTTCTGCTTATGAGTTAGAAAATTAACATTAGGTACCAAGTAACAATATTTAAGGTAACTAAAATAGACCAAAAGACTGTCTGTACTTTCCTATAGTTCCACTGGACCATCCGATTTGTTTGTCTGATAAATATACATGTATATATGATGCTCACTCAGGCTATCTCAGACTGCTATTTGGCAGAAAACTCTTGTTGCTATCCTTTTTTTTAATATATATTTTTTAAATTTCACAGATGTATTATACGTTTTAATTGTCTCACACCTGATACAGGTTTGAAGAAGACTGAACTTATGTTCTTGGAGAGCCATGTTGTTTACTCTGTAAGCAAGGAAAAGACTGTTGCGCGCTTCTATATAGTGAAGTGTGCAATAAAATTCCCCAGAGAAACCCTACAAGGTAGCTTCATGCATTGGACAATATTGGACTATTCAAGAGCCTATCTGTCTCGAGAAACAACTCCCAACAAGGTATGTGCATTATTTTTGTTAGTTGCAAGTAGTAGTAGACTTTTGGCGTAGTAGTTACATCTAAAGTTGGACTAGTGTTTTTACTTTTAGCACTGACAGTCATTTTGAACTTCAAATTCTTAATTACTGGATTACATATATTATAATGAATATTTCATAGCTTTGTAAAACAGTTTTGGTAATATTATAATGAAGCTTATTTTGGTCATACTATAGGTTGCGGATCAATTCATAGATTCCATCCGCAAGTCATATGATCCTGCATTTCAAATGTCATTCTTTATTAGTTTTGATGTTGAAGATATTCTACGACAAGCTAATTAGTCGACCCTTCGATATGAAAGAGGTATCTGTATTCAATTTAATCATTTGATTATGCAATTATTTTTTACTTTTTATTATGTTTTATATACTTGAGTAAACAATGTTTAACAAACATGATAATTTATGTAGATGATCAACTCATTTAGTGATATTACCTTTAACCATGTTTGTTTACTTGGTTAATATTTTCTTTCTCCTAATACTACCTTTCCTGGTTCTCTTGATGTTTTAGAAATTGAGGGCTTAAAAAGAAAGCTTTCCATTACTGCTACTTCACCTGGTATACAACCTGATTGGCAGGTACTTTATTTGTCTTAAACCTAACTGTGAACATAAGTATTTAAATAAAATTGTAACGGACAAATCTTAAAACAGGCTAGAGCTTGTACTGAAATTGAATTAGCATGATACAGGCATAAATAAGGAGAAATCTTTAGAGCTCATACAGTGCTAGGACTTTAGGAGGAATTTGAATTAGTAGGTGTGCAGGTCCTAAATTTTGTCAAATAATGTGCTTGCTTGTCAAATAAATACAAGCCCTCTTTCTCAATATTCCAGTATCCAAGACTGCGATGGATATTAATATCCCATGTCAATATATAAAGGCTATGGTCATATGGTAAACAAGTCAAAGGTAAAACATTTCTTCAAGCAGTGATGCGTGCTGGTAAATAGAAACTTATAATGATTCTAATCCCTCACAGCTTGAAGACTTGACTGACACTTTGTTTTTTGAGTACTAACATTGCAGGTCTCTTGATTTGATCATTGCTCATGCTTAAGATGTTACAGCCTCATAGCCATACTCTCAGCCTCATAGCCTCCCTTGTTCATACGTTAAAATCTTTTTTTTACTACAATGAAATGATGTCTTTCATATCTTCTATAGAAGAGATGCAAATTGTTAGTTTTGACAATATATGTCTGAACTGTTGCACTTTTTTTTGTAAGGTTCTTGAGGGAAGAGCTTTACGATTGCAGCAACCATGGGTTGGTATAGTGAACCGCTCACAAGCTGATATAAATAAGAATACTGACATGACATCTACAAGGAGAGAACGAGAGTACTTTGCTACAAGTCCTGACTACGGACACTTGGCCAGTAAAATGGGTTCAGAATATCTGGCTAAAGTGCTAAACTTCTATCAATGGTTATTTATTTTACAAGTAAAATGGGACAGTCTTTATATCCGTTGTGCAGTTGCTAATGTTCTAGTTGCTAGGTATACTTTAGATTTATATTGTATTGTATGAATAAACGAGGAAGATTTGACTTATAAGTAGTGATCTTGCTACTTCATGTTTTTTGTAAGTTATTGATATTTGGAATTTACTTCAATTTTAACGAAGAAATTTTAGTTACTAGTTTTTATTAGAATTTGGATTGGCATTGTCAATTTTATTGTATTGTATTCATATAACAAAAAAAATGGTGTTGCTAAAATATGAAAAGCATTTAATAAATATATGTTGCCAAAGAAATAATGATGTTGCTAAATACTGAACAAAGTGTGGCTAAAAAACAAAGTGTTTGATGAACCAATGTTGCAATAGGAAAAAATCGATGTTGCAATAGGTCTATTACAACATCCCCTTTAGTGTTGTTATACACTCGAAAGTGTTGGCATAGATGACTAATGCAACATCTATAGCGATGTGGCCGTAGGGTGGCAAAAGTGTTGGCTTATCCACCTAAGGCCACACGAGCAGATCCAACACCAATGAAATTGGAAAAAGTGTAGCCTTAGACCAATTCTTGGCTTATGGCAACACTTTTCAGGTTTTTTTACACTTTTTTCAGGTGTTGCTAAAGAGCATATATGGTGTAGTGTCATTCCGGGCCCAAATATAACACTACTTATTCACTTATAAAATTACTAAACAACTCTTATAAATCAAAATTAAATAGAACACTCAGAAAATTAAACTTTTCATTTTTAAAATAAGGAATATAAAATTACTAGCACACACATATTTTTAAAATATTTTTAGGATAAAAAATGAATTAAATATGGATTTTTCAAGCTTTGATCCGTTAACTACAATAAAACTCTTAAAATCATTTTAAAATACCAAAACCTCCGAATAAATTCACCCAACCATTTTAAAAACTAATAATATTATAAAGATAATATCACAAAAGATTTCATGATTTTTAATAACTTCGATAATTTTATAAAATTAATAGAGGATAAAAAATGCATGATTTAAATATATTTAAATCCTTAAAAATACAATTAAAAAATACACCAACCTTCACAGCTTACACAAATCATCACGTAAACACAAAAACACAACTTCACATATATTCCACCTTTCCAACAATATCCACATAATAAAATTCATAATTTAAATAAACAAATATTTATAAAATACAAAATTTTTCTAGGGCGTTATAGGTCTTGGACCGGTTGAGGATCGTTTTATGCTGCTGGAGGAGGAAGAAGCAATGCAGGCTGAGGAAGAGGATCTTGAAAGCATGGCGGATTGTGTCACGTAGGCGTGCGGAAGCGTGAAATTTTTCACAAACTTATCGCCTAGTGATGCGCCAACTCCCCAATCTAGAGCCTGGCCAGCAATGCGCAACTAACCTTTGTGCCTACAAAGAAGGTTAGTGATAACCACAAGGTAAACGAAGACAGGGTTACGGGAATCCCTAACCTTTTTATTACTTCAACAAAAAGGACTAACAATCTAGGCCTGCTGCCAACACGTCGGCACAGCCACCCACTAACTGCTAGAATACAAGAAAGCCTTACTACAAAGCTAGCTCTCTCTGTATATGCTCTCATTCTCTCTACAACTGTCTAACTTCGTATCTGCTTGAATGAATGAGAATGAAGAAGCTCCTCCTTATTTAGGTAGCTTTACGGGCTTTGGGCTAGGCTAAGCACAACCCTACTTTCCATCTTCGCCTGAGATCTTTAAGATATCCTCAATCTTCTTGATTACCTTTCCTCCAATAGAAGATCCACCATGATCGTATCTTTGATTCTGATAGACTTTCCCTTCCAGCAGAAGATTGCAATCCCTAATTGATTCTTCGAGAATGATCTCCAAAGATATGGTCTTATCCCAAATCTGATAAGCCCATTTACACCCTACACCTTGGCCCAAGTCTCTCATTTGCATCCTGCTTCAAGCCTTGTCCAACTATTGAATTCTGGCCTAGGTTTGCCTCATTGTATTTGAACTAGAAGACTCTTCTCCCATGTCGCATGTGTGTTATGGAGGCCCAATGCTTTGGGCTGGCCGGGCCCGTGCTTTGCCTCTCTTCCCCTTGTGCCATGCTGAATGACTCTCCTAAGCTCAAGCGTGCCTCTGCTCAAGCACACATTCTCTGTGCCTGGTTGAATGCTTCATGCCTTAGACAAGCCCAATCCGTGTAAGTGCCTCAAATGCCCACTTCATCTCAATGCCGTAGTTTTTATGTCAAGTCCCATACTTGACTTCGCCTAGTGTTCATGCCCAAGACAGAATCGCGAACCTCTAGCAGACCTTCGCCTCTACACCCAACACTAGGGCATGAAAATCTCTTAAGGGTCTAACAGATTGGCAGGTGGCCACATCAGCTATGTACTTGCTGGTTTTATAATATTATTATCGGTTTACCAAAAAAAATGTTTATGAATTCTAAAATCAATTTTTTTTTTGATTTTAAGGCTATATTGATCTAAATATATGTTATAACTCAACCATTATATATTATATTATATATTATGTTGATCATATATTATATAAAAATTCATATGTACTATACTTTATAATCGAGTTATAATCTAATTGACCATTTTAAATAATTGTTGTACTTTTGTAATATTTATGATTCAAAATTTTATATCTTTTTTTATTTAATTTGAATGTTAATTATGTTATTTTTTATATATTACATAAATCATATTTTTAGAGTTTTCATCTTTTTAATATAATTTCAATTATTTATCGTATATATTTAAATATTTATGTTTTAGACCAATCATATATTATATCGTTGAAAGTCTAAATAGTTGGTCGACCACATATTTAATATGACTCACATAGTTAAAATTTTATATATGTAATAATTATGTGATTCAATTATTAATTATGCATGATTTGATAACTAAAATTTACATATTTCTTAAAACCATATCTTATTTTTTATTTAAATAATTTAATATCTACATGTAAACGTATGTAAATAAATCATTTTCTTTTTGGAATCGGTAACATTAAGCATGCTCAGTCGATTAAAATATTTTTTATAATTTTATCTATTCAATATTTTTAGAAATAAGAAAAGAAAAAAGAGAAGATAGGTGGTTTATCTTATAGAATTTTTAAACAAAACTCAAGATCAATTGTAGCACAATTGGCAAAGGCATGAGTTTGAGACTTAAAGGTTAGTGGTTCGAATCCCAACACAAGCATAACTTTACTATATTTTTCCTTAAAAGACTTGGAGGTACATGCATGCGAAGAAGATTATATTCCTTGACATTGTATACAGCATGCATGTCTCCTAGGCGAGGGTGCGTGGCTCACACCAAGACTAATATTGGCAAATGAGAGAAAGAAGAATAGTGAAAAATTATTATTATGGTTTAATAACTTTTTGGTCCTTCAAGTTTGGACCGTTATACCCATAAACCCTTAAAATTTAAAAGCATTCATTAAGCCTTACTATTATTGATTTTCATTGGCCAAATAGAGAAATAAGGAAATGATTGTTTAGTTCATCATTTTTCATTTTTCATACCTGGGGGTATCCGGCTATTTGCCAAATAGACAATTTTTCGTAGCATGGTTCAAACCACACCTCCATAGCGAGGCTGCCAAGGTTGGAAAAATACAAATCAAGGGAAAAATCAAGGCTTAATGACCTTTTGGCCCTTCAAGTTTGCACAGTTATACCCTTAAAATCCTAAAGTTTCAAAGCGTTCCTTTTCGCCCCTCCAACTTCAGAAATGTACTTTTAGCCACGATACCGCGTCAAATCGCATATCGGGTTAAATTGGTAGGGGTATAATAGTCATTTCGCTAAATTTAAAGTTTACATTAATTCATCATTAATTTAAAATTTACATTAATCATTAATCTAATATTTACATTAAAATTTACATTAAGCTACCTCATTCCTCTGCACCAACAACCATCTCCTTCCTCTTTTTTCCTTCAATTTTCGATTTGCCCCTTTTCATTTCTTGCCCTCCTTTCTTCTTCAACAATCATCTCACCACCTCCACAAATCTTCATCTACATCCAACTCAACCACCTCCACTCTGTAAGCACATCCGCATTTTCCCACACAGGCCACAACTCCGGTGCCATCTCCTTCACATCTACCATCGACCACCAACGTTCTCATTTCTCCTTTACCTCCTTAAGGCACCTCCCTCACTATCGCAGCCGCCCAACATCCCGCCGCTTCATTCACCCATCTCTTTCTCCCCTTCGACGCGTAGCATTCTTCACCCTTCCTCTTCAAATCCACTAACAACTCATCTTCTTCTTCACCACCGCAACCCGCGCCACCATCATTCCCTTCCACCTTCGTCAACCACCGTTCTTCAGCTCCATCTCCGCCCCAAATCGCACTCGACCATCCGATGTTCTCCTTCTACAACCGCCACCCACCTAGCGACACCTCCTATACAGTTGTACCACATCCTGCAGCTGCCTCTGCTTCTCCATTCACCCACATCCTCCTGCAACCACCCATCTCATCTCTTCAGTCGTAACAACACCGACCCCCCGCAACATACCCTCAAATCGCAGTGGTAGCGCAACCATCAATTCCACTCTCCCTCTCACCTCGCTAACCAGCCGCGCCGCCTATCACCACCTTCGCCTCTCCCATCTCCTTTTTCTTTCTGCCGTTCATACCAATGCAACACTTTCATCCCATCCTCAAACGCATCTGGTGTATGTATAGAATTGGTGACGAAGGGGTGGAATTTATGGATTTAAATTGGATTGATGATATGATTGTGATGATTGTAAATCTACATTGGAAATTAAAAATTAGGGTTTTGATGATTAGTGAAAGAAATAGGGGGGATGTTAATTTTAAACATAATAATAATAAATGAATGTTTAGATAGAATAATAGATGATTTGATTTCTCTTTTACGCATACAATTGTCAAATCTAATTTTTGGGATTATGAAATGTCTATTATATCCCTCTGATCTGTACCGTTTTTGAGCCGATATGCCATTTGACGCGGTAAAATGGCAAAAAGGTACATTTCTAAAGTTGAAGGTGCGAAAATGAACGTTTTGAAACTTTATGGCTTTATGGTATAACTCTGCAAACTTGAAAGGCCAAAAGGTCATTAAGCCAAAAATCAATAGCAAAAAAATAAAAAATTATGCCACGTCAAGGTTGGATGACCAACTTAAAGGTACAGAGGTCAAGCACGCCAAGAAAACACTCTTTTGGGGCGTAGTTCCTAGCCAACCGACACCAATGTTCGATGACCAACTTACCTGTATAAAGGTCAACGATGCCAAGAAGACACGTTTCCTTGACATTGCTCCTAGGTATCTCCATGGTCGAGTGACCCATGCTAAGAGCACACTTGCTCAAGCAAGGAGTTTTCCCAGAAAATGAAAAAGAATAAAAAAATTCTAAAATATTATAAAAATAGATAAAAATTATTAAATTATTTTAAGAATGAGAAATAATTGAATGCATTGCGCACAATTGAAAAATAAATTCCGAAAGTTCAGAAAAATGAGAAATAATTTTTTAAATTATTTCAACGTATGAAGCGCAAATAAATTTTTTTAATTAATTAATCAAAGTAAGGAGAAATTTATGTGAGTACAAGAAATATTATAAAAAAATTAGGAAAAATATAGAAAATGTGAGGAAAAATATGAAAATATTTACTTAGAGAATAAATGCATTGCCAAGGTAAAAATACTATTACCTACTATTGTTTAGAAGAAATTAATTACAAATTAACTCTGTTTAAAAGGTCAACAAACTGAAGCTGCTAAGGATCAACTTCAATGATAAAAATTTTTGGGAAGTTATTATTTAGCCTCGAACAAAGCAAATCATCATAAATGCGTAGGTCGTTCCATACTTTACAATGAAGAGATACCCGTGAGAAGGACCGAGAAACATTATTTGTTCATAATATCTCAAAATAAGGATTAAGAATATAAAGTTAAGTCCCGGGTAAGGAAATCTATACTAAACTACAATAAGCAAACATGGGTAGGTATAATTGTTAGTAGTTTGGTTTAATAGTTGAACCGTTAAAAGAATAGTGACCGTTAGATATTTAGTAAATAGATGATAACCGTTAGATCTAATAATAAAGATTATTTTATATTTAAATCCCTCTTCTAAAGATACTGTTATTTCCCAATTATACACCACGAGATTGTAGAAGGGGTGGTTGAATACAATCTCGACTAAATTCTTTCGAATTGATGAGGTCTTTAACAGTTTGTTATAAGAACAGAAAGTAAACAAGATACCTAAGACATATACAACACAAGATATAAAAATTTCAGGTGGGTTTGTTCGGTCCACCTGAGGATTGTATTTGAAGAAAATACTCTGTGTAGAAGTACACAACTGCGAGTTACAATATCTTAATGTTTACAAGAAAACCTAATGCAATATGCGTTATGCTCTATGTTTTCTTCTCTACTAAAACTATGATGTTCATACAGCTTATTTAAACTATATGAAGACAAGTAAAGTATGTAAAATGTAAAGATACATTTTTGGTATAACTGTCACACACACATTTTCGAAGTGATGACCATTTCTGGAAATGTCTTGAAGATCTTCTTTTCTTGATTTGGACAATTCCAGCATGCTTCAAGTCAGTGTATGTTTCTTTCTTCATAAGTTACTAAGTTCTTTAATTGACTTAGCTTCCAAGTCCACGTGATGCTTTATGCAAATGATCTTTTCTGATTTGAATCTTTATCCCTTGCTTTAGCAAAACGGTAATCTTTTAGAAAGTCAATAGGCTTTTCTACTTATTGAGTTGTGCTTGAACTTCCCAGATAAATCAGCTGGTCCTTATGCATTCATCAAGATATCCTTTGAATTCTTCAGTAGTAATGTAATCATATTGGAGGTTGTTTCCACTCTTATTATTGCCCTTGAAGTCAGATAAATAGTGATTGATTTCACCTTTCATTTGGAAGAGTTTGAGCCTTCAAATATCTAAAATTTGACTCCCTACTCGTAACATCCTTTGTGTAATTGATCACTGTCTATAAGCCACGGGTTGCAAAGTAATTCTGGGTATGTTCTTCATTCGATATGTTCCATTAGAGAACTCTGGCATCACTAAGGATCCAGGCTGAGTTCTCGAACTGATAGATCTTGAATTCTCGAATGTTGACTTCTCGAATAGTCCCTTTTTATCGAGTTCTCGAATGACTTCTCGAACAGCCTATTTTGTAGACTTCTCGATAGCCTATATTGTAGACTTCTCGAATAACCCTTTTTGTAGAGTTCTCGAATAGTGTCATTATAATGACTTGACTTCTCAAACTCTTTCTTATCTTGACTTCTCGAATTTGTTGCATGAGTTGTTCATTGCAATTCTCTTTCGATTATGATACTTGATTACAGCATCTCACGGCTTGTTACAGAGATACTCTCTAACTGTTTGCAGAGTTCCATTCTCAAGATATAGCTTTAGTTGATCTGCATTTCAGTTAGCTTCCTGATTTATTTATCACCTTCGAATCCTTGATTCGTTTCTTACCTTGTGGTATTTGTTATCATCATTTATAGACATGTTTATAGTTGACAACCGTTAGATCCAATAATAATGAATATTTTATATTTAAATCCATCTTCTAAAGATACATGGTTCGAATCCCGTCAACAACAAATATACATTAAGATTTTATATTATTAGTTCTAAAAAATACATGTAATTTATTAAAAAACTATTATTATTACTAATAATTTTATTAATTAATATTACGAAGTTAATTATATTCATAATAAATTATTATACTCTACTTTGTTTAATCAAAGAATTTTAAAAATATTTAAAAGTTACCCGTACTTTGCACGGACTATAATCTAGTTATATCCTTATATATAATAAGCGTAAGAGGGATCTTATCCATAATTTTGGTTTGGTCACTGTACTGCCAAAATAATCTCAACCGTTGAATATAATATTTGTAAAAATAGACGATCAAGATTATATCATATTAAAAACAAAATTATAATCTAAAAAGGATATAATTAAAAAAGTTGTATTAGAATTAAATTTTAAAAATAAGTTATAATCTGAAAACGATATAAAAGATTGTATTAGGAATATAATTAAAAAGGTTGTATTAGAATTAAATTTTAAAAAGAAGTTATAATCTGAAAAGGATATAAAAAATTGTATTAGAACTGAATTTTATTTATTTATTAATATTAAAAAAAAGTTCATATTTACTATTTAGGTTTTATCTCGAGATATAAAAATCAGATTTGGATGATTTTACAGTCCATGCGAAACTCATAAAATTATCTTTAATTTAGTGATATTTAACAATTATTATCCAAATGAAAATACTCAGAATCTCAAGAAAAAATATAATTACGATCTTTTACATTAATCCTATTTAGTGTAGAATACCTATATTAATAATTCTATTGATCAATATAAAAAACCTAATTATATATGATTTAAATCATTGACAATCTATTTTTCGTATTTCAATATAAATACACTTTTTAGTTTACATGTTGAAATAATAAGTATTTTTTATGGTAGATCCAACGTTTTTTATCTATTTATTTTAATATCTAACAGTTCTTATTCATTTTATAATTCTAATGCAGGAACTTGGTGGAATCAGTACAGCAATGGAACGACAGAAAGCTGAAAACTGTTATACAAGAGCTAATGGTTGTTGTAAAAGATATGTTACGCAACACAAAGGTTGCTGTTCGTTCATTTATGATGTTACGCCCTCGGTTTATTCACTCCAGTGGAGGTTCTATCTCAAATGCCACATCGTCATCTCAGTATACAGGAGCAATGACTTCAAGTGCAAGTAGTCAACCAACAGGGACACCAATGGTGCCTGTTTATGATTTTTATAGTGGACTCCCCAAGAAACCATCTCCATTTTTGCAGCAAACTGTTGCCACATTTAAGAAGTATATTGGAGAGTCTCACCAGTGGATTAAAGAGTTAGAACGTACAGTTGCTACATTTAGATTCTGAAAAGAACTCTCAGAACACTAGCTCTTCATTATTGCAATCACTTCCCAAAGTCACGTCAAATGTCCATGACTTTTTTGTACATGTAGCGGCGAAGGTAAATCGTACTAAAATTTCTCTGTTTCTGACTCGAGTTTAAAAAATGTAGTAAAAAACAAAGGTACCTAACTACCTATACCCGTAAAAATGAAATAGAATCAGTTGTATTCATAGAATTTGTGTAGCATGTCTTTACTTTCTATACACTGTATGAAGATAAAAATGTTGTATTGTGCCACTATATGATGCAGACACTTAGCACGAACTACATTACTTTAGTTACTAAACATTGGCTTATAGTTGTCTTGCATTGCAGGCAAATGAAGATATTATGATATTTTAAAGCAAGAGTGAGCTGGAGCAATCCTGTCCCTGAGATGATGTATGTATGGATACTTCTGACCATGTGGAAAGGTCTAATCCACTACTTCTGACCATGTATGGATACTGCTGGTTCATGTATACTACAAAGATAAATCCTTCATAGGAGCGTACGATTGTTTCTGGAGATGCAAGGACTTTGCCCGGCCGAGAAGAAATCTAAAGAATCAGGAGATGATCAGCTAATTAAGCAAGAGGAACACGAAGTTGGAGATGTCTAAGCTTTTGATGAATGTATAAACTAGAATTATATATTATTATATCATTGTTTGATTTTGCATTTAGTCTTTAGATATTGAATGTTTGGTATGATGATGTTGTCCGAATGGTTTTGGTACTGCTTTTGGGCAGGTGATAATGATGTACCAAGGTACTCTTTTGGATATTTGATGTGTATGAAATATGATGGTGGATTTATATATGAACAAAAAGGTCATGTCCATTTTTTTTAAAGAAAAACATTGTTATTGCCTCATAATGTGTTGCCATTGATTGTTAATTCCTTACTAAAAGCATTGCTATTGCCTCATAATGTGTTGCCATTTATTGGTAATTCCTTACTAAAAGCATTGCTATTAAACAGAAATGTGTTGTCATTGCCACCTTAAACGTTGCAATTAATATCCAAAACAGGGTTGCAATAGCCTATTGCAATGAATTTAAATTGTTGCTATAGACTTGAAAACGTTGCTATAACAAACTTTTACAATGAAATTAAAGCATTGCTATATGGTACTATATTCGTTACTATAGGGACCTATTGCAACCCAAGCAAAGTTCAAGCCCAATTTTTGAAAAAGCATTGCCATAGCATCTATGGCAAGGGTATTAGGCCCTTTAGCAACAATTTTAAGGAGTTGCTATAGCCAATCTATGGTGTAGTGTGAGGACCAGACTACCAACTACCAAAGTTTTGGACAAAATCCCTCCTACACTTATTATTAAAACTGTATTTGGTTGATAGTACAACTATCTTCAAATAATAAGAAGGTTATTTTGATAATCAAAACAAAATATAAGTAGATTTCTTAATACTACACCATAAAAGGCCTACGGCCGTACGCCCGAAATATGTTGTCATAGGCCAAAAAACCCCAAAGGCAACATTTTGCTGGTGTTCTATTTTTACCTTTGCCTTTGGGGTAAAAGGCAACATTCTACTTCTCTATGGCAACATCAACTTTTATGTTGGCGTAGACTAGCTATGACAACAATATTATCAGTTTTTTAGCAACATGATACAAATAGAATAGAATTTTCAATATAAAAAATCGTCAATTTGATCTCTCTTTTGTTTCTTGGTAGTTTTAATTGGAGAAAATTGTTAAATCATCACTAAATTAAAGATTATTTTGTTAATTTCACGTAGGCTGTGAAATCATCCAAATCAAGTTTTAAGAATTCAAGATAAAATACATATTAAATTGAACGTGTAAAATCTTATATCAATTTCATAACAACAATTTAATATGTAAACTAATAACAAATAAATAAAAATAATAATATCATAAATATTAGGAAAAGAGCCGTGCGTTGTACGGGTTATAAGCTAGTATATGTAATAACCGAAACATCACTACACCATAGATTGCATATAGCAACCACTCAAAAGTGTTGCTTTAAGGCCTAAAACCATTGCAATAGAGTCTATTGCAACGATTTTGTCAAAATCTACCGTTAACTTTGGTCTGGTTACTATATGTCCCTATAGCAACGATTTTAGTACCATATGGCAACGCATAAAATCATTGCAAAAAGCGTATATGGCAATGCTTTTGTGTCTACAACAACATTAATGAATCATTGCAATAGCCTATTGCAATGCTATTTTTTAATAATTTTTTTTGTTAAGCATTGTAATATGTGGGTAATGGCAACAAACTAAACCAAAATTGGCAACAATTTTCATCCAATAGCAATGCTTTTAATAAGAGAAATAACAATAAATGGCAACATTTTTATAGGCAATAGCAATGATTTTCTAAAGACAGTCGGCCATAACTTGTTTGTTTCAATTACAAATCCACCTTTAATTTGGTACATACAAAAACCAATCCAAATTAAGACTTGGTACATCATTACTATCAATCCAAAAATAATACGAAGACTATTCCGACAACATCGTCGTAAAAACCATTCAATGTCGAAAGTTTAAATGCAAAATAAAATGACAAACTCTAGTTTATACATACATTCACCAAATCAAAGTAAAAAACATTTGTGCTAAGAAGTCAAGCGGCTACATCACCATCAGCTACTTGTCCAAGAACTACAAAATCAAATTCCTTCAAAATCTTGTTTGATTCCTCTGCACTCTCACCTTTGTTTAATGCATCAGTTCCACTGCAAAATCTAATTACATTCATTTCTATTAGAAGCAAAGCAATAAATAAAAATATTGTAAAACAGGATTTAACCAAATCAAAGTAATGCAACAACACTATCTGTACAAAAGAATGCAACTCTTGTAAATTGTACTCGTAGCAATAATAAAAAAGGATGAGGGAATTAGTTGCATCATTCTTAAAGCATACAACTAAGAAATTCCTTATCAAATATCATGTTCACTAATATTTACTTAAAAAATCATGTTATCTTCTTGAAATGAGCGGATGCACATCTACATCTACATACACTTCTAATAAGATTTCTAATTCACAGAGCATCTATAGGTTCCTGTGATTTGTCTTAATATTTAATTTGTACATAATCATCATCAAATAAATCATGTGTATATCTAGGACAAATATATATATATGTATATATATATATATATATATATATATATATACCTATTGCCAAGAAGAGCTTGGAGGTGGATGATCATCTTCTCCTCCTGCTCAGTGAAGCTACCGCGCTTGATCCCGGGCCTGAGATAATTAATCCACCTGAGTCTACAACTCTTGCTGCATCTAAGCATACCTGCACAATCAAACACCATAGAGATGATAAGTCTGATTGATCAATAAGAGAGTTGCTAGTGGGTGTGAGGGTAGATAGGATATTAAATACACTAGTTAATGACTAAATAATCCGGAGCAATGTACGCTGGAGTGCCAACAGTTGATTTTGGTCTTGAATGTAGCAGGGATGACTGCAGAATAAAATAAAAGTTTTAAAATGGAGACTTACAAATAGAGACTTACAAATGACTTCCAGAATACAACTTAATGCAAAAAAATTAAAATTTTAGTCATACCTTTGAGTACCCAAAATCACATATTTTCAGACGAGGTGCAGGGCTCCCATCCAAGAGAGTATTCTCCAACTTTAAGTCCCTATGGCATATTTGCCAGCAAAAATGATAGCTAATCAATAAAGTAAACTTAGTGGCATATAAAGAGTATTGTTATCCAACATAAACAAAATTGTTTAACTTCTAATAATCATATCTATAAGTCTATTTATAAACTTGAATTTTTTATCAACAAATCAATATAAGACATCACACAGGCATAGCGCACAAACATACAGAGTTTTTAAAAAAATCCCTTACCATGGTATGACAGTAGCTGACCCCGATATTAATTGCTGAAAGAAGTATCTAGCCTGCAAATTTTAAAAGATATACATAGACCAAACAAAAATGCTAAATTACAACCAAAATTAACTACCTTTAACACTGAGATGATAATACATAATGTAAGATAATAACCAACCTCATCCTCGCTAAATCTCCCTGCATTGCAGATGCGCTCAAAAAGTTCTCCGCCAGCTGCATACTCCATGACAATAGCAAGGTGGGTGGGGGTGAGTAGCAGCTGTAAATTCACAAACCAACTTACATAAGACCATCAAAATGAACTTTATTCAATTTCTAGCCATACACAAATTTCTATCAAGACCAAACAAAATAATGACAATTGTAGCTAAAATATCATTTAGCACAAAGTAGCCATTCTCTCGTGGAGCTAAATAGAAGGTTTGACTAAATCTTCTTTTCACATTGTCAGCCCGGATTACAGAACCATTACTATAACAATTACCCCTTCTTGAGAAGAATCTTGAGCATCTACTATTTCAATTTCCGTCTTAGATTTTTTACAATCCATTGCCTGAATTTTCTCATCGATATCCTGATCCAAAGAAACCAACAGCATCATTTACATATAAACTAACAAATCTAGATCAATTAGAAAGTGATTATAAAAATAATGCACCTACTTTCAAGATTGTCACCAATGTCATAGTCCCATTCGTATCAGGTCGGCCTAAAAGACTTGATTCATTGTACATTAACCGCATACATTAAACAAAAAAATTATCTATCCATTGAATTTAAATATTTACCAATTGAGGTCTCAAATCTTCAAAGTCTAGGTATCAAGATATGTCAAACACGTAACCACATTAAATTACCAAGCCTTGTGATTAACTTTATCCTTTCAGCACAACAAAAATGCTCACTAGTCGAGATTAAACATCAAATAAGAGAAACATGTAAAAAGTAAAAAGATTAAACACCAAATTAGAATACAAAATCTAAACAAAAGTAAAAAATTAAACACCATTTTAGCATTAACAGATCTTATAAACAAGAATTTAAACAAAAGCCTTACAGACAAATGCCCAGATTGAAACAAAATATACATAAAATTTATACACACCCAAATAATTTGGGGTTATAAACAAAGATACAATCCCAAATACACCCAATAAATTTGGGGTTATAAACAAATATACAATCCAAAATAGCTTCGATTTAGGTTTGGAAAGAAAATTACCTGAACTTGGAGCTTCATCGTTCCCGGCGATTTGTTTTTCTTTGAATTTTTCTCTCGACTTCGCCTTTTCTTGAATTAGCATAACTTTGATTTGGTTTTAATTTGTGTATTTTTTAGATTATGTTCTCTCCAGTAAATTTTTTATTAATTTTTTATTTTTCCGGTGAAATAATTCAAAGAGCCCGCTTATTTTTTTTGGAAGCCCGCCAATGGTTTTGGGCCCAAAATCGATACACAACAGCAAGCATTTTTTAAAACCATTGCAGTAGCATCTAAATTTTACATTTTTCTAATTCATTTGTAACGTTTTTGCAAAACCATTACAATACATTGCAATTTGTATGAGCTTGTCTAAAAACATCCACCAATAGCAACGGTTATCGATCAATATTATAAAATCTGGTTGCGATATCCAATCTATGGTGTAGTGCATTAAAAGTTTTGGTACATGTTTTTTGGTACTTCGTGAATTTACTTATTTGCCCTCCATTTAAAAAGAAAAATATATACGATATCTATACTATTAAAATACCTAAAATATATAATAACATAACATAATTAATGGTAATTAGTGGATTGCCTTTTTCACATTTAACTTTAGTTGAAGATATTACCTTTTATAAACAACTAAACATTAATCGTATTATATCTTCCAATCATTAATATTTCTTTTCGAATTAAAACACGTTACATTTTTTATTTAAAACCATTCTTACAATCATTAATATCACACCACATTTTTCAATATTATATCTTTATACTCCCTTCGTCCCTCTTTAGTTGGCATATTTACAAAAAACACAAATATTAAGAAAACTTTTATTGTGTAATTTGTTTCCTTGTTTACCCTTAATCTTAACATTAAATGATGAGTTATGAGTGTGTATATTAAATATAAAGTCAAACATTGGTATTAGGAATAAGGGGTATATAAGGAAAAATTGGTAAATAAAATGTATTGGAACAAGAAATGTGCCAACTAAAAAGGGACGGAGGGAGTATATAATAAGCGTAATAGGATCTTATCCATAATTTTGGTCACTCATGTACCACCAAAATAATCTCAACCGTCGGATCTAATATTTTAAAAATAGTCAATTAAGATTATATCATATTAAAAAGAATTCTTGGAAGCAAATACAAAAAAATGTTTATTCAACAGATATTGGAGGTCATGCTAGTGATAATTCTGGCAATCTAATCTTCATCTTCTCCGGACCTATAGTGGCTTCTTCACCCACTAAAACGGAATATGAAGCATTGGTCTTTATGTTACAAAAATTATCCAACAGTGTAAGGCGAAGCAGTGACATGGTGATCAACATAGATTGTCAAGAGATTGTCAAGAGCTTGTTACAGCTATAGAAGATATGAAGTTTATGCAGAAAAAAAGATGGCTACTAGATGAAAGAATTCTTAAAATATCTTCTGAGGTAAGTGTTGAGGTGGCAAAGATAAGTCGTTATTTAAATAATGAAGCAGATTCTTTGGCAGTTAAAGGAGCTAACAGAAGTGACATGTTATACACATGGTGTTAGTAAGAATATATTGAGAATTACAGGCTTAAATAGTGTCTTTTTGGGAACTTGCTTTCACTACAAGAAAAATGACCATTTATGACGGAAATTTAACATTGAAATTGTCGCAATTGATACCAATTACGACAGAAAAAAATCGTCGTTTTTGCTCGAGTCTTAAGTTCGGATTTTCGTCACAAGTAAAAATTTCGTCACAAGTTCAAATTTTCGTCATAAGTTCAAATTTCCGTCATAAGTTCCGATGCGGGGCCAAATTTTTTACAATAAAATAATATATGAACTTCCGACGGAAATAACTGTCGTAAATTATAAACTTATGACAGAAATATCGTCGAAAATTAAAAAATGGGACCCACCTAGAATATAATAATAACAATACTTTCGACCGTACTATCCGTCGTATGTTAATAATTTATGACAATTTTTTCTGTCATAAGTTGAAATGCCCAGAAGCAGCAATTCCGTCATAAGTTGAAATGCCCAGAAGCAGCAATATTCAGCTACTTTTTCAGGTTTCCAGCATTTTAGGCTTCCAAATTAAATCCTATCACACATTCCAATCTACATACAATAATTTTGCAATCGAACACCAAAATCAAATATAAAATTTTACAACAATCATACACGCAATTAAACGGATCTAAATATAAAAATAACATTATTCACATAAATATTGTCATAGATCCATATTCAACAACACAAGAGTTTAAACCATTCTACAATCCTACATCAAGGTATATCATCTTACAAATTTCTATTCTCCTTGTTCTCCACATCACCTTCCTTCTTCTCCATATCTTCATCTTCTTCATCGTCTTACAAATTTAGTCTTTTTCCTGGAGTTCACCCAGAGCCCATATTTAATTTCAAATGAGATAATTCCTGCAATTTCATTAAAGATTCATATTATAGACGCAATAAACTACTCAACAACAAAAGATAGCATACGAATTGATAAAAAGCAAGTTAATTTCAAACTTGAAAGCGCAGACCTGAATTGATAGATCCAGAATGGCATGCACTCAGAGGATGCCCAGTGTACAAACTCTGTTACTTGTTGATTAATCATTCAATAATAAAATAATTAAGTTGTGACAAAATTTATTTTCATCGTAAATTTGGCACGAAATTTACGACAGATTTGATACTTCGTCGTAAGTTAGGCGTGAAAATTCCTTCCGTCACAAGTTGGCCGTCATAATTGCCCAAATTTCTTGTATTGTTTGGTGATCTTAGATTATCAAACGGCACATTATAGCATTGTTGGATTCCTAGCTGATGTATCGGGGTTAGGTTGTATTTCCTTTTGTATTACTTGTGTTGCATTTTATAATGGCCAGAATTAATATTAATATTACTAGCTTATAACCCGTGCGAAGCACGGGTTTCTTTTGATAGGTTATAAAATTTATTTAACATTATAATTATGAACTTTGAATTTTTAGTAAATTAATTTAATCATGTAATATATCTTATTATTAGATCTAACTATTCTTATTTATTACTAAAAATAATGATTTGAATATATGGTGAGATATTTTTGAGTGTATATTATTTAATTTTGTTAAAAAGAACCGTCCGTTATATAATTGGAAAAAGAGAGATTTTAGTTTGAAAAAATAGAAAAAGATAACGTGAAAATTAAAAGGTGACATACTTTAGGGTGAAAATGGTAATTGATTAGTTTATAGTAATTATAATTTAATTGTTATTTTACTAAATAAAAGTGCAGGTAATATTTTTAGAAAATGAAAAATTAATGTTACCGTGATATTTCTAAAAAAAGGAATTTAATTAGAAAAAATAAAAAAGATGATACGTTTTTAGCTAAAAAGGTAATCGGTTAATTAATAGCATTATAACATTATGATTTTATTTTTATTAAATAGAATCGCCCGTGATATAATTTGAAAAAGAGAGGTTTTAGTTAGAGAAAATAAAAAAGGTAACTTGTTTTGGCTGAAAAAGGTAACCCGTTATATAATTGGAGAAAAAATATTTTAGTTAGAGAAAAGAGAAAAGAAATTTTTTTTTATTAATTAACAGTATTTATAATTTTTTTTAATTAGATAAAATATAAAAGATATTATATTTTACCTGAAAAAGGAAACTGCTTAGTTATTAGAAAAAAAGGTAACACGTTTAACCTTAAAAGTAGGTTGATTTGTAAAGTAAAAATTTTAGTTAAATAAAATATAAAAGAAGATTTTTAAAAGGTAACTCGTGATATAATTGGAAAAAGAGATATTTTAGTTAGAGAAAAGAGAAAATATAATTTGAATTAAAAAATTAATTAATTAGTTAATAGTAATTATAATATGCTTTTTATTAGATAAAATATAAAAAATATTATATTTTAACTGAAAAAGGAAACTGCTTAGTTATTAAAAAGAAAAGAAAAGGTAACATGCTTAACCTGAAAAAGGAAATTGATTAGTAAAGCAAAAATTTTAAAGGTAACATGTTTAACCTGAAAAAGGAAATTGATTAGTAAAACAAAAATTTTAGTTAGATAAAATATAAAAAAAGATTTTATCTGTAATTAAGTAAGGGTAATTAGGTAAATTCAATAGGTACCACCTGAAAAAGGAAACTGCTTAGTTATTAAAAAAAATGTAACACGTTTAACCTGAAAAAGTAGGTTGATTTGTAATGTAGAAATTTTAGTTAAATAAAATATAAAAGAAGATTTTTAAAAGGTAACTCGTGATATAATTGGAAAAAGAGATATTTTAGTTAGAGAAAAGAGAAAAGATAATTTGAATGAAAAAATTAATTAATTAGTTAATAGTAATTATAATAGGCTTTTTAGTTAGATAAAATATAAAAGATATTATATTTTATCTGAAAAAGGAAACTGTTTAGTTATTAAAAAGAAAAGAAAAGGTAACATGTTTAACCTGAAAAAGGAAATTGATTAGTAAAACAAAAATTTTAAAGGTAACATGTTTAACCTGAAAAAAGAAATTGATTAGTAAAACAAAAATTTTGGTTAGATAAAATATAAAAAAAGATTTTATCCGTAATTAAGTAAGGGTAATTAGGTAAATTCAACAGGTACCAACCAACCGACCAACCAAACTTTTAATGTTTCGGAATTTATGTAATAGTATAGATTTGGTTTTGCCTGTAAAAAAAAAGAAGAAAATTATAATCTAATAAATTAGAAAAGGTTGCATAAGAAATGAATTTTAAAAATAAAATTATAATCTAGGAATGATATAATTAAAAATGATTGTATTAGAATTTAATTAAAAAAAGAAAATTAAGATCTGAAAATGATATAATCAAAAAATGTTGCATTATAACTGAATTTTATTTATTTTTTTATTAGTATTAAAAAATTCATATTTACTATTTGTGCTCTATATTGAGATTTATAAATCAAATTTGGATGATAGTACACTACACACGAAGGTCATAAAATTATTTTTAATTTAGTGATGATTTAATAATTATCATTCAAATGGAAACAATTAAAATCTCAAAAGAAAATATAATTACAAATTTTAACATTAATCCTATTCAATGTAGAAGTCCTACATTGATAATGCTATTCAATGTAGAAAACATAACTATATATGATTTAAATCATTGATGTACACCTTTTCTATTTCAATATAAATACACTTTTCAGTTTAAAAAATATTTTAAAAATGAAATATTATTTTATTTTAGATCCAACAGTTTTTATTTATTTATTTTAAGATCTAACGGTTCTTATTTATTTTGTCGTACTAAGGACTAGAATACAAATTATCAAAATTTTGGAAAAAAATCCCTTTTGCACCTATTATTAAAATTGTATATGGTTGTTAGTTGAATTATCTTCAAATAATAATAAGGTTACTTTGGTAATCAAAATGAATTATAATTAAAATTCATAAATCAAATGAAATTTTCAACGTAAAATCAAATTTGAAAAATTCAAGATATAATACAAATATTAAATCGAACGTGTAAAATTTTACATGCATCATTTTTTTAACAACAATATGATATGTAGATTAATAACATATTATATCCTTATATATAATAAGTGTAAGAGGGATCTTATCCATAATTTTGGTTTGGTCACTGTACCGCCAAAATAATCTCAACCGTCGAATATAATATTTTTAAAAATAGACGATCAAGATTATATCATATTAAAACGAAAATTATAATCTAAAAAGAATATAATTAAAAAGATTGTATTATAATTGAATTTTAAACAGATTTTTTATAATCTGAAAAGGATATAAGATTGTATTAGAACTGAATTTTATTTATTTATTTATTAATATTAAATAAGGTTTATATTTACTATTTAGGCTCTATCTCGAGATATAGAAATCAGATTTGGATGATTTTACAATCCACGCGAAACTCATAAATTTATCTTTAATTTAGTGATGATTTAACAATTATTATCCAAATTAAAACATTCGGAATCTCAAGAGAAAATATATTTACGAATTTTACATTAATCCTATTTATTGTAGAATACCTACATTAATAATCATATTCAATATAGAAAACCTAATTATATATAATTTAAATCATTGACAAGCACTTTTAGTATTTCAATATAAATATACTTTTTAGTTTACATGTTAAAATATTAAATATTTTTTATGCTAGATCCAACGTTTTTAATCTAGTTATTTTACGATCTAACAGCTCTTATTTATTTTATTTTAGTTAGGACCAGACTACCAACTACCAAAATTTTGGACAAAATCCCTCCTACATTTATTATTAAAACTGTATTTGGTTGTTAGTACAATTACTATCATCAAATAATAAGAAGGTTATTTTGATAATCAAAACAAAATATAAGTAGATTTCCTAAATAGAATAGAATTTTCAATATAAAAAATCGTCAATTTCTTCTCTTTTTTGTTTCTTGGTAGCTTTAATTGGAGAAAATTGTTAAATCGTCACTAAATTAAAGATAATTTTGTTAATTTCACGTAGGCTGTAAAATCATCCAAATCAAGTTTTAAGAATTCAAGATAAAACACATAATAAATTGAACGTGTAAAATCTTAAATATATATTTATATATATATATATCAATTTAATAATAATAATTTGATATGTAAACTTAAAACAAATAAATAATATAATAAATATTAGAAAAGGAGCCGTGCGTTGTACGGGTTATAAGCTAGTAAATTTCAAAAAAGATTATACTCTCTCGGTCCCTCTCATTTGTTTACAAATGAGTTGAGCACAGATGTTAAGAAAAAGTGTAAAGTAGTGTACAAAAGTAAGAAAAGTGAGTAAAGTGATAGGACCGATTAATATTTTATGTAATAAAGTGATTTTAGTGGAGGAAAATAGTGGGTATAGTTACTTTTTATATTATAAAACTTTAATATTTTGGATAAGTTTTGGAATGTAAAGAATTTATAGGGGCATCTCAAAAAGGAAACCGTAAATAAATTATGAGAGGATAGAGAAGTATAATCTCAAAAAAGGAACCGTTGCACAATTTATAAAGTAGTATGAATAAAGACTTTGAGTCTCGTTAAAGATGATTATAACTTCTACTAAAATTTATGAAGTTTTCTCATAAATTTGGAGCCAAATGATATGTGCCAAAAATAATTCTAAAAACATAATTAATGTATTATTAATTAGACCTAATATATTTAATAACGAAGTCCGATTAATAAGGTTAAAATTTCTAATTATATAATAAATTCATTATTAATATTTAAGCTGATTAAACATGCAACTCAATAAATGTGTCCAAGTCAACTTTTATGAAAATTGGCCTTTCAAGACATAAAATACAATTGGGATCTGTTTTCTAAAAAAAAAAAAAAAGGGTCTAGAACTTCACGTCACATGACTTGTATACCTATTAGAATTTTTAGATTCTCAACATTTACATAAGGGATCTCACCCCGAAAACTATTGTATTGACTTAAAGATACATTGACATGTTGGGAGGACGATTTGATAATGAAATACGAAAGCAATTATTAAAGTTTAAAACTCATAAATTTAACATGAAATATTATTTAATTTTTTTTCCACAACATATTTACAGAATTATATATTTAATATATTCTTAAAAACATAAAAAAGATTAACTAAATTACTATGTAAAAAAGAATAGATCTTACAAGTCAATGGATGTAAATTTCCCATAAAATTTTGAGCTGGGAAAAGGACGGAGTTGACCTTGTTACTCCTACACCTACATACCTAATACACAAAGTCACAAACCACGATCTCAATTCTCAGCGGCGCTGCTTCTTCTTTCTTCAATTCTTCGATCCCTAATTATAAACCCTAATCCTAACTGTTCGTATAAGATTGTTGGCGATTCTTTAATCTCTTTTGGAAATGGAGTCCATGACTATTATCTTTCCTGTTTTTTGGAGTCCTTATATCTCTTTTTGCATATAAAATGCTTCTAGATTGAGTTTTAATTTGTTGAGGTTGGAGTTCCTGTAATGCTGGTTTAGACTATGATGATGTCGTTTTATTGTACCATGAATTGTAATTCATTGGCGGCCATGGTGTGATGGCGTGTTTTTGTGCCTTATTGAGGTAATATATTATCATGAATGATATGTTTATGCCTGGAAAGGGTAGTCTGGATTATGGTACCTAGTTGGAGGTATGGATATTACAATACAATAAAAAAGAAGGATGTTTTGATCAAAGATTTGTGTTGGCGGATTACAAAAGGTATGATATCAAAGGAAAATAAGTTTTTCAAAAATTGAAAATTTGGTATGATTTGATTTGGGTGAACTATAAGTTTAACGGAGTATTGGAAACTTAGTTGGGTATAGAAGATTAATCTATGTAATATTTGGTATAAGTTTTGAATTTCTTAAAACCATAAAGGTTGATATAAGCAATTAATAAAACCAATCTTATGGAGGTAGAATTATTTTATATGATTGAGGGAGGTATAGTCTGTTTTGAGAGTGGAGATAGGGTCTAATAGGTTTATTTCGGGTGGTAATTGGGATTTTAGCTGAGTCTATCTGTAAAGTATAGTTGATTCCTAAAGAAGATCATCATATTGATTAGAAATGGAGGAGCTGAAAGATGATATTTAAAAGGATATCTATTACAAATGGTGTATGAGAGATAAGTAATTAAAAAGGAAATGAAATATGGTACTCAGAATGGGTTTTAAAAACTAAATTAGGGGTTAGGGGATAGAGTGATAAATGGTAGGAAGTTGCTTTTCAAAATCCCTGTAAATGTGGAAGAATCAATGATATCTTCTTTGGGGGCTGATTTCTTTTGAGTTTGGATTTGATTATGGATCAGAATTCCAAAATACGAGGAGTAATTTTAGTAATTTATAAATCTTGTAGGTTTTTAAGCATATGTAATCAGAATGCTTTCAATGAATCCATGATATCTTCTTTGGGGGCTGATTACTTTTTGATTTTGGATTTGATTATGGATCAGAATCCCAGTTTATGAGGAGTAATTTTAGTAATTTATAGATTTTGCAGGTTTTAAGCTTATGTAATCAGAATACATTAAATGAATTGATATGGTAAAATAAAGATTGATTTTGAAGGGAGTGTTTTTAATTTTAGCCAATATCATTGCCCTTTAATGTAGGTTTTCTGTTGGGTTGCTTTGGGGAAGTATTTATGGTATTTGAGGGTTTGAGGATATAAATACATCCTATAGGTAACATAAGTAATATCGCTGTATCATATTTTTTCTCTATATCAAAATACATATATTGATGGATTCTCTTGATAATGTTCCATCCCAAGCTATGCAACTTAATGCTCAAGAACTAGAAGTCATATCTGACCCATCTTTAGTTTTTGATACGAGTGTAGCTGAGTCCCTTAATGTCATATATGGTAGATTGCTCACGGGTAAGGTAATAAACAAAGTTGGCTTGAAGAATTTATTTGATTCGCTGTGGCAAAACAAACTAAGTGTGGTGATTGAAGATTATGCGGACGGTATTATTAAACTCACATTTGAATCGGAAGGGGGAAAGAATAGAATTCTGAAAGGACAACCCTGGCACTTTGCTGGAAGCTATCTCATTTTTGTTGAAGCAGAGGCAACTATGCAAATCACTCCGGATTTGTTTAAACAAATTCCTTTCTGGGTCCAAGTTCATGGGCTTCCCCCGGGTCATCTGTTAAAACCACATGGAGAAAAGCTGGGTAAGTTGTTTGCTAATTCTATTGGTGAGTTTATGGAGTACGATCAGGAAGAGAGAAGTAGCTTCATGCGATTTCAGGTTCGGATTGATTCCTCTAGACCCCTTGTTAGAGGAAAATTTCTGAATTTAAACAAAAATAAGGGGAACATATGGGTAAGATTTCGGTATGAAAGGCTTGCCAAGTATTGTTATTATTGTGGTCTATTAGACCATATACAGAAGGGTTGTGTTTTACTAGCTGAAGAAATTGAGAGTGGTCGTAAACCAACTCTACAGTATGATGATTCCATTAAAACAACTGGGTTGGTTCATGGGTTATCAACTAATGCAATTAGTACTTCAGCTGGCAGAAATGTGATTACAAAATCTGTTGGTAAACTGGGTCGGAATGTAGATCAAAATGTATCTGATGA
This sequence comes from Kitagawia praeruptora, assembly GCA_037693485.1. Classification (NCBI taxonomy): domain Eukaryota; kingdom Viridiplantae; phylum Streptophyta; class Magnoliopsida; order Apiales; family Apiaceae; genus Kitagawia; species Kitagawia praeruptora. The sequence goes on from CM075352.1 coordinate 156,267,028, forward strand.
TTCTCTAAATGATCGAAATACTAAGAGAGTGAGAACGGAAAATTTAAGTAAGACAATTTCAATATGTCTTTAGCTATTTTGAATTTTCTAATATGTTGCGTTAAATAGGTTGGTTAAAGTCATCTTTGGATGTTTTATTTTACCTAGGTCAAGGAAAAAGTATCATGACGTTAAAAGGAGATGCTGAAGAAAAAATGGAAGGCGGTCTAACAATGAAACAGAAGGAGGAGGGGAACAATATGAATCTCTCAAATGTGGCAAAATGTTACTCCAAAGGAGGGAAAGGAAGCACTAATCACATAGTACAAAATGGGGGCCAAGGGGAAGCAGCCAGAAAATAAAAGACAAAGGCAATCTCGTGAAAAAAGGATTTAATGTGAAGAAAGCAGATGGATAAAGTTATTTCTATTCTGTGCTATTTAGCTAAAATAAAAAAGGTTGGGATTGATTTAAGAGTTTGTATGAATAATCCGTTGTATTATAAGACTTGGCTGTTGTGCTAAGTGATTTAAGACGAGTTTCTTTATGAATAAAATATTTTCTGTTATGTATGGATGTTCTGTAGTATATTAAAGTAATTTATTGAATTTGCTTAATTAAAAAATATGAAGTTTGTGGGAGGAATTGAATAAAATGGGATTAGGATTAGAATTCAAAAATGCATAATTAAGAAGAAAACTATATATGTTTAAAGACAGAGGAGAAATAGGTTGAAGGAGGAAGTTTTTGTATCAAGGGGATATAACCATAGTAGGAAGCATATGTACATTATATAGAGATAATAGGAGAATTTTAATATATTATTAGATTGAAGTAAATTTCGAATTAAAGTGAATATGGAGGTCAGTAGAGCAGATTATAGTTAAAACAAGAGAGTATGAGGATGGGAAGAGATTTATAATTATAAATTAAATAAAAGATAATATTATTGGAAAAGGAAAATCTAAGTTAGAAAGGGTCAACTGAGTCTAATATACTGAGGGGTAAGGAGAAATATTATTAACAGTATATAGGTTAATGTAGGTAAAAGAAGTATAAGAACAAAATAAGAGCATAGATTGATTGAACCAATTCAGGGAATGATTAGGGATTTATTAATTGTGATTATTATAGTTTCTGGAATTAAGGGAATGAGGTTATGACAAGAATTAATTAACGGGTTATGTTTTGGGAAAGTAAGGATTTGATTAAGGATATAATTGAGAGTTAGGTTGAGTTGTGAGAGGGTCAAAGATAATATATCAAGATATTAGTAAAATTGCTGTAGGTATTTGGTTACTACAATGAAAAGTAGTGACAATTTGTCCCATAAGCTGGATTAGTTAAGCTATAGTAATATGGCAATTGTGAGTTGGAACGCAAGAGGATTAAATGGAAATGAAGCTATACGACAGGTTAAGTTACTTGTTAAGCAACATAAGCCAGAAGTTCTTTTCTTAATGGAGACAAAATTATCGGGAGGGAAAGTTGAGGCTGTTGGAAAGAAATTAGGATATAATCAGGGGTTTGAAGTGGCAAGAGTTGGACTCGCGGGGGGAATTATGCTATTATGGAAAGATAATGTGACTATTACTTATCTAACATCATCATCGAATCATATTAGCTGCTTAATAAGTTTGGAGGATAAAGAAGTAGTTTGGCATTTCTGTGGATTCTATGGTGATCCAGTAGTAGCTAATAGACACTTTACCTGGGATCTTCTTCAAAAGTTGGGTACTATCTTTAATGGACCATGGCTTATTATGGGAGACTTTAATGAGATACTGAGTCAGGTTGATAAAGAAGAAGGAAGAGCTAGAAGTGATGCACAAATGCAAGCTTTTCGAGATTCTCTTGATGTATGTAGGCTACAACCGTTGGAGTTTAGAGGAGAGCGCTACACATGGATTAAAAATAGTAAAGATGAATGTATTAAAGAAAGACTAGATTGGGCTATGGCGAATGAAGCTTGGATAAACTTGTACTCAAACAATTCGTTGACACATTTAGATTTCTTTAACTCTGATCATAGAGCTCTAAAGTTATATCTCCAAGATCCTTTAAGTTTAAATGTGTCAATTAACAGGAAACGACCTAGATTTAGGTTTGAAAATATGTGGGTTATGGAACCAGACTGTAAGAAGATTATAACTGCAAGTTGGAAGTCGACAGATCAATCAGCGCTTATGGCAACGATCAGCAATATTAAACAATGTTCCACTAATCTTTCAGATTGGAATCAAATCAAATTTGGTTCTATGGCAAGGGATATAAAAGAGACGCATAAGCAAATTATTCATCTTCGCAATATCCAGGAGCAGGAGGGAATGGCAGATAAGTTAAAAGAGATGGAGAAAAAGCTTAATGATCTATTACTCCATGAGGAGGTCTTTTGGAGACAACGATCCAGAATTCAGTGGCTAAAGGAAGGAGATCAAAATACTAAATTTTTTCATTCAAGGGCTAAAACAAGGCACAAGACAAATATGATTAAAGGTACATAGTTGATAGGTGGCTAAGAGACTATTAGTAAAAAAGGGTAATAAATTGATATTTTACAATTATACTCAGCTGGAAGGATAAGATGTTTCATATGACAAAGATAGGAATTTTATTTAAGGAAGGTTAGAATGAGGAAAACCTAGCTTGGTTGGATTTTATTAGTGACTTTATTTATATATTTGGTTAAAAAGGTTATAAGTAGGAAAGTAGAAACCAATTATATTGAAAGATAAAACCAACTTATATCTAGAGGAATTGAGGATTTAGTACAATAGATGGAAAAATTAGTTAAGATGATACATAAGGTAACTATTCTTAAATTCCTGGTTGGAAATTTATGGGATGGAACTTAGTAAAATTTATTAAATGGTATAAAAGAAAAATGAATATTATGGAGAGTTAATTGATCAAAATATGTATATCAGAAGTATAAAAATAAGAAAGTAGTTTTGGATTAAGTTAAGTCAAGTACTCAGGTTAGGGTGAGGAATTTATTGGAAAACAATTCAAATTTATATGGAGAAAACATTGGATTTCATCTACTTTCCTGATTGTTCAATCATAGGGGTTTTGGTTGGAGTTAGGTTACTGATTGTGGGAAACTGGTTTTGATAGTTGTGTAGGGCAGATTGGTACCATTTTGGGGATAGAGGAGGCTCTCAAAATAGGAAGTGTTTATACATAATGAACCTGAGTTACGAATCTATACTTTTAAAGGGAAAGTCCTGAGATACAAAGCTAGTATGGAGGTAGTATAGAAATTATTTGTGTCTAACTGAAAAATATAGGTCAATGCTAAAATGTAAAAAGAGCTGCTGTATAATAAATAGGGTGCTGTTGTTTTAAGTGGGTACAATGATGTGTTAAAATTTAATGATGAGTCTGGTTTTAATGTTTGTTTTGATACAGGATTATTGAATGAACGGAATGAGTGGTGTCAGAATGAGATTGAGTTGAGCGAAATAATACAAAGGTATTATAAAGATCTCTTTCAAACAATATCACCAATAGAGGAAAGGATTGATATGTTATTATCAGCAGTTCAACCTATAGTGACGACAGAGATGAACAATGAGTTGACGAAGGCTTTCTCATTAGGGGAAATAAAAAAAGCCATGTTCTCTATATCAGCTGATAAAAGTCCAGGAGTAGATGGAATGAATGCAACTTTCTACCAAAAACACTGGGATATTGTTGGACCAATCGTTTCTAAAGCAATTATGGATTGCCTAAATGAGAAGGAAGATTTGGTCAAAATTAATTCTACACTTGTTACTCTTATCCCTAAGGTGAAAGAACCTACGTCGGTGAGTGAGTTTCGTCCAATAAGTCTGTGTAATGTTTTCTGCAAAGCTATATCAAAGGTGTTAATCAATAGGCTAAAGCCTATACTGCCATTGATTATTAGTGGCACACAGAGCGCTTTTGTTCCAGGCCGACTTATAACAGATAATGCCCTAATAGCATATGAATGTTTACATCATTTGAGGTCAAGGAAAGGAGGGAAAAGATGCTATGTTACAATGAAATTAGATATGAGCAAAGCATATGATAGAGTTGAGTGGATTTTCATAGAGAAGATGTTGTTAAGGATGGGTTTTACAAGTCAGTGGGTGGGTAAGATTATGAATTGTGTTACTTCAGTGAGATATGCTTTCCAAATAAATGGTCAGACCTATGGTGAAGTCACTCCAACAAGAGGGTTGAGACAAGGAGATCCTCTTTCGCCATATCTCTTCCTTATATGTGCCGAGGGTTTTTCAGCATTACTAAGGCAAGCCGAGAGTAGAAGGGATTTGCTGGGTTTAAAAGTAGCTAGAAGTGCTCCATCAATAAGCCATTTATTTTTTGCTGATGATAGTTTGATTATCTTCCAAGCATCACAAAGATCGCTACAATCTATTCAAAGCATTTTTTCACTCTATTCGGAGTGTTCAGGGCAGGTACAAATATCTGGTAGTTTTTACAAAAGTTGTTATCAATTTAGGATAACTAAATGCTCTAAAATGTTGCATTTAAGTTTAAATGATACAATTGGTTGGAAATTTGTTAGTAGATTAGCTATGTTTTAGCCTAATTATAGTATATATGTAGGTATGGAGGGAGTATATTTTAGTGGGTGTTGGATACCTATTAAATGGTTATGTAGTCTAGTATTGTTGAGAGTGGTTTTAGTATGTATATTCGTGTAGTTTTATGTTAAAGCTTCAAGTGAGTGGAGAAGGCTTAGTGTGGTATGATACTTTAAAAATTTAGAACAAGATTAATATTTGTATAGTGGTGTAAAGGGATTACTAAGTTTGGTTATAGTTTTTAACACTAAAATAATGAAATAACGGTATTAGTTAGGTGCTAAATGTGACATTAGGATGACTGTATGTTATGTTGTTAATTGTATGTTTTTTCACTGTCGAATATTTGTTGGTTTAACAAACACATACGAGGTATTGATTATAAATAATGGTTTGTACAGATGATCAACTATAATAAATCATTGTTATTATTCTCCCCAAATACTCCGGAAGAGACACGCCTTCTATTCGCTGGTTCACTTGATATGCAAATGACTGAAGAGATTGAAACTTATCTGGGTTTACCAATGATTGGGGGAAGAAATAAAACAGCGATGTTTAGTTCAATCAAGGATAAGATCTGGATGAGGCTAAATTCCTGGAGGGAAACGCTTTTTTCTCAAGCTGGGAAGGAAATTCTACTAAAAGCGGTGGTCCAAGCTATGCCAACCTATTTTATGCTATGTTTCAAAATACCTGAGGGGCAATGTTTGGAGATTGAGAGATTAATGGCTCGATATTGGTGGGGTTCTTTTCAATCAAAAAGAAAGATACATTGGAAGGATTGGAAGAGTATCTGCGTACCAAAAAGTGAAGGGGGGTTAGGTTTTCGTAAATTTGTACTATATAATCAAGCTTTGCTCGCCAAACAAGCTTGGAGATTATTAATAGATCCCAATTCACTTATTGCCCAAGTGTTAAAAGCTAGATATTTTTCAAACACTAATCTTCTGGAGGCGAGAGAAGGAAATAATCCCTCATTGAGTTGGAGAAGTATCTGCTGGGGGAAAACGTTACTTTTAAAAGGAATTAGAAGGCGAATAGGAGATGGGAAAGACACAAAGGCGTTCAGTGATCCTTGGATACCGAGGCCACCCTCTTTCAACCCAATCTCACGAGGGCCAGAAGATAGAAGAGTTGCTGAATACATTCAAGAACAGGGTAAATGGAACGGAGATTTAGTTAAACAACATTTCTTAATCCCTGACTCTCAACTAATTCAAACAATCCCGCTAAGTATGTTTAATCATTCTGATTCTTGGCTTTGGCACTACACAAAAAATGGTAGTTATTCAGTTAGGAGTGGATATAAGCTAGCTGCGGAAATGAATGCATCGGGTCCATCATCATCTTCAGATGTACTTTCTGTATGGTGGAAAGAGTTCTGGAAATTAAAAATTCCACATAAAATTCTACTATTCGGATGGAGAGGGTTCCATGAAATTTTGCCTACAGGTGTTGGTTTATGCTCAAGAAAGATTGTAGCAAATAGTAATTGTCCCTTATGTGGGTTTGGTAAGGATTCAAATGCACATGCGGTGTTTTGGTGTTTGTTTGCTCAAGAGTTGTGGGTTTTGGCTGATTTTCCTTTTTTGATAGGGCAAAAAGAAGACATTTCCTTTAAAGGAGTGTTGTTCTATGCAACGGAACTATTAGAAAAAGAAGATTTTGTTAGGTTGTTAATTGGGGCTTGGAGTCTATGGCATGAAAGAAATAGGAGAGTGCATGGGCAACAACCTAGACATGTTCATCAAATAAAGGATTGGGTCTTATCTTATATAGAGGAATTGAAGATGGCACAAAGTTCTGGTGGTGTGAAGAGTCTGGGAGAGAATTGCCAACAGATGAATAATTCGGAAATAGAGGTTAATAATTTATCTCTGTTTGTGGACGCAGCAATATCTACTTCTAATAGAATGGTTGGAATAGGAGCTGTAATTTTCAGTCCAAATAGGAAGATCCAGGCGACTCTTGCAAAACCTCTAGAAGGTTTATTATCTGTTTTTCACGCAGAAGCTTTAGCACTCATTGTAGGGCTACGTTGGGTTCAAACTATCGGAATTCAAACTCTGAAAATTTCAACTGATTCATTAAGTTTGGTTAATGCTTTAACTGGTGCAGAACAGTATCATAATGAGTTGGGTATTTTGTTGAGTGATATTAAAGCCTTAATGAGGAACTTTAGCAATGCTTCTATTTCGCATGTTAATCGTAAATGCAATATTGTGGCTCATAATTTGGCTAAGCAGGCACTTCAACTGGAAGAAGAAAAATCTTGGATGAGTGGATCTTATCAGGATGATACCAACATATAGTATGGGATAGACATGGAAGGATTTATAAGTCTTAAAGTTCGATTACAGAAAGGTGTTTAGTGGAGTTTTCTTGGAGTGGTAAAGGGGCTTATAACCATGATTCCATGTGGTTATATAGGTGGTTTTTACGTTTTAAATAAGGTGTCCTTCTAGGTGGTGTATAGTACTGGGCGTAAGACTTTAACACAGGTTCTATTTTCTATTTTGTTTTGAAAATAATGCTAAATGCTTAACTATTATTTTTGGTAGTATCTGCAGAGGACATTTCTGTATGAAGAGAGCTTTATAAGTAAAGTTTAATTCAGGATTTTGGTTGTTTTTTATTATTGCCTAACGTTTCTTGGTATAGAAACTGAGGAATCAAATCAGGGTCCATCCGTTGATAACACACTCCTTGCTCCCAGGCTCTCCCGAGAGAATGTAGATGGGTGTGATTCGCTGTCTTGTATAATGTTTTTCGAAGCCTTTCAATATTGCATTGTCATTTGTTGTAGTGCGTTTGATTCCATGTGGTTATATAGGTGGTTTTTACGTTTTAAATAAGGTGTCCTTCTAGGTGGTGTACAGTACTGGGCGTAAGACTTTAACACAGGTTCTATTTTCTATTTTGTTTTGAAAATAATGCTAAATGCTTAACTATTATTTTTGGTAGTATCTGCAGAGGACATTTCTGTATGAAGAGAGCTTTATAAGTAAGGTTTAATTCAGGATGTTGGTTGTTTTTTTCTTCTGTGATCTTATTGTTTTTCCCTCGGCGAGTTTTCTCCGTGATATGTACAGAGGTTCTTGGAGAAAAGCATTGAAAGCTTGGCAGGACAGTCAACTTCGAAGGTGAGGTTAATAGTTTAAATAGTCTGTTTTGAGTTGGAAGACATGTATATCATAGTGAGCGAGTGATGAACTGTGTTTAAATAATGAGTCTTTAAATACACCCTTTCATTGGAACCCAGCCACTTTGCTTGCATTTTACTGAAAGTATATACGGATTTTTACTCCTGTTTCGACAATCCCAAACTGCATGTTTTTGCTTCCTTGTCACAAGTCAACATTACAGATTACAATTTTTACCTTATCTTACATATCTTCGGTGTATGCAGGGGAGGGGTTGGAAATATTAAACCCATGAGTTTTGGACATGGAGAATAAGGGAAGTAGCCTGTTTCCACTAGACTATCAACAATCCTCCGGGCTAAATATAGTGTTTGATAATTAAACTGTACTAATGACACCTATCATTATCACAATGTTTGTATTCATAATTTCATCATACAACACAAACAAATAAAATCCAAAACATAAAAGTACATAACCTTTGATATTCTATCATGAGCATGAATGCAGACCAAACAAATAATCTAGTGTTTAGTTTCATGCCAATTGCAAATCATTAGCGAGAGGCATATTTCCTGTATCTTCTGTTGCATCGTTGTCTTCCAATCGAAATACTGAATTTTTTCCCTCTGGAATCTGGAATATATTTTTCCATTCTCGTCTTAAATTAGCGTAGCTGTTATGCACATCTTGTTTATATTATTAGGGCTCCTGATGCATGTCTTCTGTATGTAATGTGTAGACAATGACCTGCATTTTATGGGTGTAGCCTAGTACTGTTCTTCATTTGCTGCTCAATTTTCTGGATTAGTATTGACATAGTACGAAAGGAAACAAAATGAAAATCAGCTTGATTGAATGACTAACTTCAGAACATCTTCATTTGAATTTTCTTGTAATACATTATATTATTTTCCTAGTTACTACTAATCTGTCAACTAAAAGCCTTTGATTATTGTACATATAAGACCTCAAATATTATGGAATCATCTATGACCTAACCGTTGTCTAATTAATTTTTTATAGGGTAAGGTCAATTACAAGAAATTTAAATACTCTTGAACATAGTTGGCTCCATTTTGGACGAGAGACATCCACTAGGCTAAGCCTTGCAGATGAATGTCTAATAATTTTATCCTTAAGATCTCTGTTAATATCTTACCAGTCTCAAATATCTGCTACATACTAAACATTATGAATATACCGCTAAAGAAATTCAGCTCCTGTACACCTGAATTTGTTTCGAAAATGCAGGTAGATAACATGATGTCATTTCCTGTGATTACCAACAGCATTAAAGATATCTATCAGAAGATACTAATCGGGATGGTGGGACTTTTTCTTTGCGTGTGATAGTGAATATGGTACACATGCATAGAATCTAGATAGCCAAACACAACATTGTCGCTTTTAGTTCTGGAATGGAATAGGTTGTGTGAAGGAAAATTAATGGTAAAAAAGAAGAACATAGGGTCGGGAAATATATCCGGTTTGAAGGAGATGATGCAATTCCGTATGGTAGGAACCATGTTCTGTTCTAAACAATAGAAGTGGAATGATGCAAGGAATGAATGGTATGCAATTTACATTTTGCTTCACTCTTATTTCGTTTCGTTCACTCCAATGGAATGAAACATTAGAATAGCAGCGAAGGCCGTAGAACAACTTGATAGGCTCTGACTTTTAAGTTGCCATAATTTCTTGGTTTGTACAAGTTTGTACAAATTAAATATTATGTTTTTAAGTAGTTTAAATGATAGCCTTAACCGGGTTTATAGTTAAAGTGTCTAACCAAAGGATTATCCTTTGGTTGGTTTATATAAATGTTTCGGTAGCTTAGATAGATAGTATCTTTTTATAATAGAAACGGTGTAATTTAGGGCTTTTAAGTTTTTATCGGGTTGATCTGTTTTTTTGACAAATTATTATACATCTAACCAAAATGGTATAACTTGGTTAGATGTGTAAATTTTTGCTTATTTATTGCAGGTTCTATTTTATTAATTTGTCTTTGTTGTTTCAAAAAAGGGTGTTAAAATAATTTTGCTGTATGTGGTTTTGTAAACTTTCAGGTTTTGAAATGGGAAGTAAAGAAGATGACGGATGGAGGCTGAGTTATGGTTATGAATCTTTTAGGAGAATGCAGCAGTTCTTTCATTTGAGTGAATATGGATGTATTTGCTGGAGGGCGGGGCACTCTTTTTTCCCCACTTGAGTTTTTTTCCCATTGGGTTTTGCTCTTGCGGGGTTTTTAACGAGGCCTGCTTTTGTATGGAGTCTTCTGTTCGGATATAGGGGTGATATTGTCTAAACTTCCGGAGGAATCTCTTTCTCATGGTTGTCGCAATTTAGGTTACGACCCATGGATTGGTTAAGCATACCTTTCGGTTAGATGATTAGCTTTTATAGATGAAAGAATGTCTCTCTTGTCCCTACCGGATTTTGTATCTTTTATCATTAAATGAAAGTTTTTCATTTTCAAAAAAAAAAAAAAAAAAAGACATAAAATACAAGTGGGATCTGTTTTCTAAAAAAAAAAGGTCTAGAACTTCACGTCACATGACTTGTATATATACTCCGTACCTATTAGAATTTTTAGATTCTCAACATTTACATAAGGGATCTCACCCCGAAAACTATTGTATTGACTTAAAGATACATTGACATGTTGGGAGGACGATTTGATAATGAAATACGAAAGCAATTATTAAAGTTTAAAACTCAAAAATTTAACATGAAATATTATTTAATTTTTTTTCCACAACATATTTACAGAATTATATATTTAATATATTCTTAAAAACATAAAAAAGATTAACTAAATTACTACTCCCTCTATCTCTAAAAACATTTCTCATTTACTAAATCGGGACTATCAAAATACTTTTCCCCTTTCTATTTTAAGCCATAAACAATAATATTCAATACCCACTACTCCACCCACTACTCCTTAAAAATAATATTCAATACCTACTACTCCACCCACTAATCATTACAAACAATATTTAACACCTATTATTTCACCCACTACTCCAAAAAAACAATATTCAATACCTACTATTCCACCTACTACTCCTTAACAATAATATTCAATACCCACTACTCCACCCACTAATCCAAAAAAACAATATTCAATACCCACTACTTCTTAAAAACAATATTCAATACCCACTACTTCTTACAAATAATATTCAATACCCACTTTTTCTTAAAACCCGTGTTTTTAGTCAAACGGGCAATGTTTTGCGAGACGGAGGGAGTATGTGAAAAAGAATACTCCCTCCGTCTCATAATAAGTTGCTCGTTTGAAATGTCGGGACTGTTCATAACATGAGACAAATTACTATTTTATGTCTAATCTTTAAGATCAAATATAGTCATGAGTGATCTTATTGGATTCGTACTTATGAGTACTTTAATATAGTGAAGTTTTTATATTTAATACTAATGCGAAATTCAAGATATTAACGATCAAAAGTGTGCGTTGGCAAACGTGTCCAGTCAAAACAGGTAACTTATTTAGAGACGGTGGAAGTAGATCTTACAAGTCAATGGATGTAAATTTCCCATAAAATTTTGAGCTGGAAAAGGACGGAGTTGACCTTGTTACTCCTATACTTACATTCGTCAGAGGCCAGCTGCAGGTTGTATACTTGAATGTCAACTATCATCATTTTGACAAAGTCAAAATTGTTAAAGTAATGAATTCATTTCGGAAATAATATATTCACAACTCCCCTTCAAAAGCAATAAATTCTATCGCAATTATTGCAAAAAAAATTTATAATTATTTGATTAAAATAGATAATAATTAATATACCCATGACAAGGAAAACAACTAGTGATGGTTGTTTCAATTTACTAAATAAATTATAATATACCCCCTTCATCCCATTTTACATGTCCCTTTTGTAAAAAACACACATATAAAGAACGAATTTTCTAGTATGTGCCCAAGGGCACATGCTAAGAATCCGTACTAGATTAGTTGTCAAATTTTGATTGATGAGGATATCATTAATAATGATGGATCCCCCTACATTCACATAAATATCCATCAATTAAAATTTGACAACTCATTAAACACGAATTCTTAGCATGTGCCCTTGGGCACACACTAGACAAACCCTAAAGAGAAAGGTTAGTTGGATAAAATTTTCCAACTAATACCCTTAATTAATACCTTGAAAAATGAGAATAGGGTTAAGTTTGAAAAAGTCAAAAAAAAATTTATGTAGGGATAGTTTTGGAAAACTACCTCAAATTTGTATTGAAAGAAGGAAAGGAATATGTAATTTGGGACAAATTTATTTTTGAAAAGGGACATGTATTTTGGGACGGTGAGAGTCTATGATAAAATGTATTGAACGGTTCATATTCCTTTAGAGCTTTGTTATTTAGAAAATTACTTCGTTCTATTTTATATGTCCCTTTTACTTTCTATTGATTAAATTGACGAATTTTTGACTAGATATAAATTTCAGTCAAATTTTTATCAATTTGATCAATCAAAATCGGAACATATATTTTGAGACTATTTTTCATATCTACTGCTGTAGGGTTAGGTTTATGTAACGAAACTTAGGGAAAAATATTTTTTTTTATGTATCTCAACTTTACATTAAATTATCAATAAAAATAATAATAAATGTTATTATTGGTGGTCCTTAAGGAAAAATTTTGTATGATGATCTTTACAAACTCCATGTCCTAATAATTATTATTACAGATAATAATTATTATTATTATTTGGTAATTACATGTAAAAAGTGAACTGGCTGCTATATCTAAGTTAGTAATATTAATATTATTATTGATTGTGAATCCCTTTATATTACTCCCTCAGTCCCAACGATTTCTTAACGTTTCAAAATGGGGTGTTTGACACGCATTTTTAGGTATATTTTAAGGATAGTTCCATAACTTATTTTTGAAATTTTTCTTTTTTGTATAAAAATACAACAATTCTATTTTTATACAAAAAAAGAAAATTTTAAAAATAAGTTACGGAACTATCTTTAAAATGTACCTTAAAATGCGTGCCAGAGAAAAAAAGTGTTAAGAATTGGTTGGGACGGAGGGAGTATGAACTTTTAAGAATATTTAATAATGTCCTTTTGGGATTTTCAGGTACATTTTCGGGTACAATGTTTTCTGGAAAATACAACTTATTTTAAAATATATAATGATCGAGTTTGCCAAATGAAATTGATTACAGTTCAAACTATAAGTAAATGTGATGGGTTTCATTTGTTTTTATCTCTGAAGTTTGCATATTTCACTTTCTTGTAGAAGTGGAGAAGAAAGTAGTTGCTCTTCAACCTTAAAACTTGTCCCATATAAGTTGGATTAAAGAACATATGTGGCAGCAGGTGACGCTCAAGACTGATTGTCTAGGAGTGGTATCCGTAGCTCCGTATCTATGATCTCAACCTTTGGTCCTGTCATACAGGACTGTAAACACTTGCTTCATGAACTGAAGAACGTATTTGTTTTCTTTGTTAAGCGATCCGCTAATATAGTGGCAGATAGTTTCGCTAGAGCCTCTAGATTGTATCCTGGTCGTTGTGTCAGTATGGAGTCTAATTCCAACTGAGTTACTACCTATTTTGATTGCTGAAGTTAAAGTTTAATGAAAGAGATTTTCCTTAAAAAAAAATAACTTGCCAAACCGGTGGGTATGAGTTCAAATAAACTGAAAGCTGCTATTCAAGATTTGAAATGCCTAACACACATATAATCTACTCCCTTCCCCGATTTTATAATTTATATGATCCTTTCATTATATAATTATACCATTAGGGTTTAGAACTTTATTTTGAAGAAATGGGTAAAGGCAAATGGGATTAAATAAATTGACCAGAACAAAGTCGCACAAATATGTAATTTCACATCCAGAACTTTTGTATACTAAAACAATAGTACAAAAATGGACATTTAGCCCCTGTAATCGTAAATTTCATTTTCTAATTTAAAAGTTCTTTTTTTTTTTTTTGAAACGCTAATTTAAAAGTTCTTAAAATATTGGTTAGTGATAAACCATTTTTTATCACATTCTTTTTTTTTTTTTTAATAGAAATCTATTCTCTTTTTTTTTTAATATAAATTTAAAGCAAATTTCATTAACTTCGAAGGAACTCAGCTGAGACAAATCCCCAACCGACTATATGCAACCAGGTTGAAAAATAAAAGGATATTTACCAAGAATACTAGATTTAAAGTTTCTTTTTGCAAAAATACCACCTTCCTTAATAAATTGCAATTTTACCAAAACAAAGTTTCAAATTGCAAAAATACTAGGCCCCTCCTCCCTCAATTTTCTCTCTCCTCCCCCTCTGATCAACACAGACGCCGCCGACTTTGTACTTTTTTTTCTTTTTTTTTTTTAAGATGGGGGCTATTTGGGTGGATTTTTGTTTGCAACCACATTCAATCAAATTCAACTAAATGCAACCAAATGCAACTTTTTTTAAAAAATGTGGGGTGATTTTGGTGGATTTGGGTTGCAAGGCCCCGCCAGGGGCAATATTCAACTAAATGATTTTGGGTTCCAAGGCCCCGCCAGGGGCAATATTCAACCAAATCAACTATTTTCAACTATTTTCAACTAGTTGCAACTATTTTCAACTACTTTCAACTAGTTACAACTAGTTGCAACTACATATTATTGGTTTGAGTGATTTTGGGTTCCAAGGCCCCGCCAGGGGCAATATTCAATCAAATCAACTATTTTCAACTATTTTCAACTAGTTGCAACTATTTTCAACTATTTTCAACTGTTTTCAACTAGTTGCAACTACATATTATTGGTTTGGGTGATTTTGGTGGATTTGGGTTGCAAGGCCCCGCAGGGGCATATTCAACTGAATGCAACTGAAATCAGAAATTAAGTTGCTGATTTCAAGTTCCATTTTTCATTTGTCATTTTCGATCTCATTTTTGGACTATATATATATATATATATATATATAACCCAAAAATGAGGTCGAAAATGACAACTGACAAATGGAACCTGAAATCAGAAATTTAGTTGCATTCAGTTGCAATTAGTTGCAAATTTAGTTGAATATGCCCCTGCGGGGCCAGGAAACCAAAATCCACCAAAATATCACCCATCTTAAAATATATATATATATATATATATATATATATATATATATATATATATATATATATATATATTAGAGTTAAAAAATGTGGTCGAAAATGACAACTGACAAATGGAACTTGAAATCAGAAATTTAGTTGCATTCATTTGCAAATTTAGTTGAATATGCCCCTGTGGGGCCAGGAAACCTAAATCCACCAAAATATCACCCATCTTAAATATATATATATATATATAATAGAGTTCAAAAATGAGGTCGAAAATGACAACTGACAAATGGAACTTGAAATCAGAAATTTAGTTGCATTCAGTTGCAATTAGTTGCAAATTTAATTGAATATGCCCCTGCGGGGCCAGAAAACCTAAATCCACCAAAATATCACCCATCTTAAATATATATATATATAGGGTTGGACTCCATAGCAAACACTTTATATAACAAACAATAAAGAACACCTCATATCTAATAGATCCATTGCCCCTGGCGGGGCCACCCAATACAAAAAGTTCTTATTTTTTTACCCTCTATCCATCCATCATCTCAAAAAAAAAATTAAAAATTAATGTTCATGACGATGACGTCATCAGTGACGTCATCATGAACAGTAAAATTTTTATTTATTTATTTATTTATTTATTTTTTGCTGGCTTGATAGAGGGTAAAAAAATAACAACTTTTTGTATTGGGTGCCCCTGGCGGGGCCAAAGGATCTAATAGATCTAAGGTGTTCTTTGTTGTTTGTTATATAAGAGTGTTCTGTATGGAGCAAAGGCCTATATATATATATAATAGAGTTCAAAAATGAGGTCGAAAATGACAACTGACAAATGGAACTTGAAATCAGAAATTTACTTGCATTCAGTTGTAATTAGTTGCAAATTTAGTTGAATATGCCCCTGCGGGTCCAGGAAACCCAAATCCACCAAAATAGCCCCCACCTTAAAAAAAAAAAAAAAAAAGAGTACATTCGGCGCCTGTTCACAGAAAGAAGGGGGTAGGGGAGGGTTAGGGTTAGGGTTAGTATTTTTGCAATTTAGAAACTTAGTTAGTAAAATTGCAAATTGGTATTCTTAACAAAAATAAATGTGCAAAAATTTACTTTTTCCTATTTATTTATGAAAAGAGCCCAAAATAAAAAAATGAGTTAAACAATTAGCCGTTTTTTGTCCGGATCATTTAACGTACTGAATACAAATATTCTTGAAGTTAACATGAATTCGATGGTCTCCCGATCAATGCAGCCTACACCAATTTTTGATGTCATCCGGAACACTAGCATCACAATTAACCTTTACACAATTAAATCTATATGTAGTCTAGTTCTCAAATATTTCAATTGCACTAACTGAGATCGAAGGTACAGATGCCCACATAGTATGAACAATCTTCTGTTGTAAGAGGTGAGATCTTTCAATTTCCACCACCGTTCCATTCCAAACCACTTCGATGCGAGCATTCCAGATCCCCAAAACATCATATTAATCATGCTCAACGAAGCAACTAACACAAAACAACTTAAAACATACTAAACTATCACAAGGAGATATGGCAAACAACCCTATAAAACACACCTCACCTTGGGTGAATATCATTCAAAGAAAAACAAGATCAAATTAAGAAAGAGGGCCTCTGCCTCCATCGCCAGAGGGGGAACACTACAAGAAACTTCGGCTAAATTTGATTGCACAAATTCAACTGGTCTAAATTCGACCGTATCCAGTCGAATTTAGGGTCAACTCCAATTAATTAATGGTCAAACATAAATTCGACTACATCCAGTCGATTTTAAGGGCAGTCGAATTTAGAGGTTCGGTCGAATTTATTTCCTGCCTAAATTCATGACTAAATTCTAAGGCAGTCGAATTTATAAACTCGGGCAAAGGCAGTCGAATTTATAAATTCGACCGGTGGTAGTAAATTTACTGCCACATGAGCGATCTGCGTGAAACTAAGTTTAAGTGGGAAAATTCCCGCCTAAATTTTGCCAAAATATTTAAAATTAAATTCGACCGGAAACAGTCATATTTATAAATTTTACTGTAATCAGTCATTCTAATTAGAAAATTGATTTCCAAAATTATTTAAAAATTATAAAATTAATCCTTAAATTATAAAAACATTACCACAATATCCTCATAAGATGAACTACAGGTTAAAATTTAGTTTACCCACTTACGACAATTTTTTTAACAAATGTAAATAAAGTGTTGATTTTATATTTGTTAAGAAGTTTGGAAAATTTTAATAAATACTTACCAATTTTAAAAAATTATGACTTTTTATAGTATGTTTTGATAACATATCATATTCAATAAAAATGATGAGAGACCGTAATAGTGTGAGTTAAAAAAAACCTTGCCAATACGATGTTTTGTTATTGAAAGATTGAAATGTAGGGTTTAAGGTTTGTGTTTAGAAGTTACTCATTTCATATCAAGGGTTAGTAATTTGGATTTGTTTAAATTAAAATTTGAACCATCCAACCGTATGGATGTTAAGATTATTATATTTTAAAAGTTTGTACAAAAAATCAATAAATAAAAAATAGCGCATGTTAAATATTATAATGGTCAAAAAAATATGTTCACTTATTTTCGACCTACTCCAGTCGAATTTATAAATTCGAGGTCAAATCCTAGTTTGTCGAATATATAAACTCGACCGAAGACAGTCGAATTTATAAATTTGACTGCAACCAGTCGAATTTACAGCCAGGTCAACAATCCGCGTGAAACTTATCCAACGATCCAGATTGAACATACTAACATAATAATCCAACAATCTGTATTCATCACATCAAATCCCACACATTTATATATAATTACATTCTTCATTCCGTTTCACCTTCCTCCCCTTTCTCTCCCTCATCTATATACACATATATACATACATATACACAAACAAATACAAATATATATATACCCAATCTCTATATTTCTTTCAAACATATATTTTTTTCATATATACATACTAACACTTAGAAAATCAACTAGTGGAATGTCAACTTCGGTGACAAAAACAACTCTGGCTACTCCTATAACTCCAGTGACCATACAAATTCCGGCAACCAAAGAAATTTCGACAATTTAAGCAAATCTGGCAAATAAAACAATTTGGATGTTTCCATGCAATTAAATTAGGAACCTTGAGTTTGAGTTTGAGTTGAATTTGTAATAAAGATATCTTTTAAAAAAATATTATAATATTTGATATGAAACTGTTGTTATTCTTGAATTAGTTTTATATATGAATTATATTATATTTGTGTTGATTAGTTAATTTATTGAAACCTATCAGCAAAGGCCGCAAATACTTTCAAAATAATGCAGTTGAGAGCAGCAGAAAGCTGCTGAATAAAATTGACTGTTCTCGTTCGAATTTATAAATTCGACTGAGTCCGATCGAATTTAAGGTACCTTAGGTGCCAAATTCAAAATTTACAAATTTTTAAATTTTTTCAAAATTGCGGTCGAATTTAGGCTAGTCGAATTTATTAAATTCGACTGCTTTTTGCTAAATTCCACCAAGCTAGAATCGACTGCCATTTTGCAGTCGAATTTAGCTAAATTTGACTGGATCCAGTCGAATTTAGTTAAATTTGACCGCAAATTGGCAGTTGAATTTAATTTTTATTTCCAGTTATGTAATTATAAGATTAACTAAACTAAAATAAAATAATAATACACAGTTGACAGCATTTAAATTTTATTTTTTTGTAGAATTAATATAATGAATGTTATATTAAAAATGTAACAACCCGAAATTTTATGAATTATCATTTTTATTATTATTTAAATACTTTATTGGTTGTTCTATAAAGGAGGATTAAGATTGTGAATTTTATGATGAAGTGCATCATTGAATAGTGATTTTGTGGATGTATAGTGATTTTTGAGGATTAAGAAATTTTTCATGCCACCTATGTACGAGACATGGCATGGATATTTCGAAGTCATATTAGTAATCTACGAGGTAAATAACTGTATGTAAACGCGATCAGAATTCAGAAATTCCAAACTTTATTTTTATGGTAAATTGGATCGAGCAGTGAAGAGCATATCAATGTGAACAAGACAAGAGATTTATTATATCAAGGATTTTTTTTATTAAATATGATTTGAGGATTTAGAACGAAAACCTTCGAGTTAGAAAAACGAGCGTTCTAGAAATCGCTAGAACTTTAAATCGAGATTAAGCGATAAAGCGAACGCGAAACAAATTATAGATTAAATACGTAACGAGATGAGAAACCATGCATGTGCATCTAGGGTTTTTATTAAGTGAATTGGTGGAAAAAGAAAACAAGGAAAAAAAAGTGATGAGGTGTGTGAACAAGAGCAAGCCACAAAGGCTACATGTCATCACATTTTGCACACCACACAAGTTTAACAAGAAGCTTGTTAGTCACAGAGGCATGCCTGTTTACATCTAATAACAAGCCTAATTGTTTGTAATGCTTTGCATTACTTACATGACCTCTTAACTGAGGAAACCTCTAGTTGTAGAGTTTCTATTTGTTTTGTACTTGTAATAGGCATCAAATCCTAGTTGTGTAACTGTACTTATATAATCAAGAATAATGCTTGAAAGAAGTTCCAAGGTTCATGCCTCAAGCAAGAAGATAAAGACTGTCAAATAATCATAGTTGGTATTTGAAGAAATGGAGAATTTGCCTAAGTACCAATTCGAGAAGTACATTTGTCTATTCGAGAAGTCTAGCATTCGAGAAGTCAGAGATTCGATATCTGAGAAGACACTGTTCGATATCTCTGAATGAATTGTTCGATATCTCATTCGATATCTCAGAGATTCGACATGTCTAAATACTCTATTCGAGAACTCAAGAAGTCAACAAGTCAAAGTGGTATTCGAGTTCTCAAAGAGTCAACAAGTCAAAGTTCCATTCGATATCTCAAGGACTCAGAGAGCTATTCGATATCTCAAGGATTCGACAAGTCAAGTGGTCTATTCGATAACTCAAGGAATCCTAGAGAAAAGTATTATTTGAGAAGTGATTCGATATGTCAATCATATAGTATTCGAGAACTCAGAGTTATCTAATCCTAGTTCTCGAATCAATCACTTAGCCACTTCTCAAATACATTCTTGGAGACAAAATACTGAAGAAATTGTACAAGTCTGAAACCTGCAACAAGCCAATGCACTTTATGGACCACAATCTGTAACGTGCTCTGGAAAGCCTACAAGGAAGCTTGGAGAGATATAGAAGAGACAAAGGGCTAAAGAAGTGGATCTGAACAAGCTTTGCAAATTCAAATCTGTAACCGTTTGGACACTTACTCAAAAAGGATAGCAGACTAGAAAGTAATTTGTTTAGCTACCTTATTTGTAGTAAGTAGGTTGTATCCATGTTCTATAAGGATACAACCTCACTTCCTTAGTTATCACTTTTTGAGGAGTCAAGTTTTGCATACACATTGTTAGACATATCTCTCTGAGAAAAACGAAGCTGAGAATACTATCATTTGTATTCACAGATTGTAGCAACCTTTATCTAATAATATATTAGATTAAAGTGATATTGTGTCTTGTGTTATCTTTTATCCGCACCTAAACTTTGCACACACAAACACTTATCTGCTACACAGATTCAAGAACGAAGAAAAGTTCAAGAATCCATTCACCCCCCCCCCCTCTGTATTCTTTTACCGTATTCAATACTCAACAAGTGGTATCAGAGCGGGCTGTTTATTCAAAAACAGAAAAATGTTCATGAGTTCGAATATACCAAAGACTACAGGAACGGTGAAAGTCCCTAAGTTTGACAAAGAAAATTACAACCTCTGGAAGATAAAGATGATGTTGTTCATCAAAGCCTCTCATCCTTTGTATCCTGAGATTCTCAAGAATGGCCCCTTTGTTCCACAACAAGAGATACCTGAGAAGACTGTTGGAACCATAACTGTTCCAAGATCTTATGTGGCCAAGGAACCATCTAAATGGACATAATCAGAAATTAAAGGAGATGGTTGCTCTTGACAGTCACCTCATGTTGCTAATTATTGATTCCATGGACATGTCAATGTTTGCAAACATTGCATCATGCACATCTGCCAAAGAAATGTGGGATCACATTGAGGTGTTATTTGAAGGAACAGATGAGGTCAAGGAAAACAGGAAACAGATACTGGTCACACAGTATGAAGCTTTCATGGCACAGCCCAAGGAAAGCATCACTGAGATGTTTGAGAGATTTCACAAGCTAGTTACTGAGTTGCAAGATGAATGGCAAGTTTTACAACACAAAGGAGTTGAACATGAAGTTTCTGCTATCTTCACCAAATCATCTAGAGCAAAGGGTCATTTCTCTAAAGGAAAGATATTTGAACAAAGTTACATATGATGTGCTCTATGGGGTTTTAAAAACTCATGAGCTTGAGTTGCTTTAGAAAAGCCAAAAACTTGTTACGACCCACTCAACACGCAAGTGCACGTGATCTCAAGTAATACAGATAGCAAATAAGGTTCGTTCCTACAGGGACTCGTTGTATTGTCTAGCTAATTCACTCACCAATGTATGATTGTTATCCGATGCTAAAACAAATAATAAAGTGGATTGTTGTTATCACTAAAATTTATCTAAGAAATTATAACTAATTATCAACTGCTTAACTGAGATTTATGTCGAATTACTTATGTAAATAAAACATGGGAGTTTAGTTTCTTTAAACAATCCATCTATAGTCTCCAAATCCCTAGCCTTGTTCATGTGATTTATTAACACCTGATCGAACACACAAAACTGATATAAGCCAACTTCCGTTAAACAAATATCATCCTAAACAATATCCACAATAAAGATAGAAATCATTTAGTCTCCCAATTATGCCAAGTCTTCATATGTCTATAAAGAATAAAACATAATGGTTGAGGTGCAAGCATTCAATTGATCACATAGTCGTCATAAAACGATTAGAGTTACGACGCTAATTACGAATGATAATATCACGCATAAACCTACGCTAACATGGCAAGTTCTAAACTCTTATTTCCACTTTCGCTTCAACAAGAATTAACACACAATTACAGGAGTTAGCTACTCTCCTATAACGAATTAAAATCAACCATGATAGGATATCACATCAATCACACTATAGGCATCGAGAAAATTCAACATATAAAATTCATGAATAAATCCACTAAACCCCCATGACAACGAATTAGTTCATGATCGAACTAATCATCATCATGGGTTCCAATGAAAACATGATTCTAAAATAAACAAGTAAATATAGAAGAAAGAAGAAGGTTTAGAATTAAATCCCCAAAATAGAAGAGTACAAATGTTCCAAGAATAATCCTTGCTTGTCACTAGCTTGGAGAACTTCCTTGAACTTATGCTTGAAAACTAGATGGAAAATTGTTGATAGTTGCTAAGAAAACTAAGAACAACCATCGATATGTTTTTTAGGTCTAGATATTACATAAATAGATGCCCTAAAATAGGCCCAAAATGTTTTGACCCGGAACAATACACAAAAATCTGCCAAAAGATGACCCAACAGGCGCCATAGCGCATGCACAGGCGCAAGAGCGCTCCGCACAGCGCCACAGCGCCTCGACACAAGCCAAACCGCGCAGCTGCGCTCCAAAACCGCGCCATAGCGCTCAGCATTCCCTGGAAACCAGCCCCGCGCGCGCAATGGCGCTCTTCCTCGAGCCATGGCGCCTTACTCCTACGCGCAATGGCGCCCAATTCAAGCGCAACGGCGCCCTACACCTCCTGGAATCCCACCTTTGTCAACCTCCTGTGCGCTATAGTGCCTAACCAAGCGCCAGGGCGCCTCCTTGGTCCTGGAATTGCTTCAAAAATTCTACAACTTGTTGCCATGCTCTTATTTCTTTGTGCAAGCTCCAGATTAAATTCACACCACCAAAATCACCATTTTAGCACCAAATGCCTTCCATGATAAAACCTACACAATTCACATAAAAACGTATCAAATGACAACGAAACTTGAGAACATGCAAACGGTTAAAGTCCAAACGGAAGGTAATTTAGTGGATATAAAATCCACTTATCAAACCCCCAAACTTAAACCGTTGCTTGTCCTCAAGCAATGCAAACTCAGTCTAAAAATGATGAATGAATGCAACTAATAACTACATGCCATGATAATGCGAAAAATGTCCTAATGCAATGATCCCACACAAATTATCCGAAACCAACTCAACAAGCAAACGTCTCAACAACTGCAACAACTCCAAACAGAGCTCGACTAAGGCCCCGTATACTAACAATACATGCTCGGAAACGTGGTGTGTGCATTTCTCACTAGATATACTCTCGAAACTAGATCAAAGGCATAACCAATTCTTCGCCAAAACAATCACATGTTTATAAACAGAATAGACTTTAGACACTCCATAACCTAGGAACACCTCCACCCTCATCCAAGGTAGACAGAAACTCATGCTTTATTACTATACTACGACACTACATATACAATACGCATGCTTATTTAACCGTGCAATGAGTGAGACCCCAAAAGGCTTATACAATAATACCCATGTAGCGAGTGTTAGGTCAGCAGGATCCCAGACTATAAAGCCTTAGGTCACTAGGACTAAGTCCCCTCAGACTTAATTACTCGAGTATTAAAGAGCTCACTCTGGTTAATTTTGCATTTAAATTATTTATATGACTCTTTTCTTTTTTTCTTCTTCTTTTATATTTTTTTTTTTTTTATTATGTTTTTTTTTTTTTTTAGATCTGGAATGAGCCTTTCTCATTTCCAACCCTAGACTACTCATATAAATATGAGCTGGCTACTAGCCATTTGACGCCTAGCCTTTATTGACACATATTAACAACTAGCATGAAAATTCCTGGTTTCCCCCAAACTTAGACTTTAATGTTCCTACGCTATAAAGGGAATAACGAAAATTCTAGATATAAATAAATGATTAAATCTCAACAACCAAACAAGGTATGACTCGATCTAGCTCAAAAGCAAACAGTGAGACCGTGAAAAGATTGTGTTCCCGACACATGCAAGTCAATTTCATAAGTACTTAAATCAACCCTCTATTCATTGTCATCACACCCAAATTAACGTCGACCTATCGAGCCAGAACAGACACTCATATGGAATCATATAAAATGCATGAAATGCATGAACAACATGATAATAAATCCTAATTAAAACTATATGACATGGCATCCTAAATGCAAACTAAATGGCATGGCAAAACTAAATGCAAAAATACTAACATGAATATGCATGAATATGCAACTATATGCAATGCAACTACTCTTGATACCCTAAAATCATGAATATGCATGAATATGCAACTATATGCAATGCAACTACTCTTGATACCCTAAAATCACCCCCAAACTTAAAAATTTCAATGCCCTCATTGAAGGTAAAATTAAAGGGTACAAGAGATACTCCCCTAGTAACCGGCATCGTCACCCTCCTCGGGTGGTGTATCTGGTGGTGGATAGACGTGGTGCGCTCCAAAGATAGGCCATGTAACCTGGAAACCCTGCTGCTGGTACACTCCATCCAATGACTGAGTCAAGTCTGTAGCAAATCTGTGTAACATGGCATTCGTAGTATCCTGACGCCTCAACATGCGTCTGAACTGAGCATCACTAAAAACCACAGTACCCTGACTCGTCTGTGCCTGAGAAGGTCCCGCTCGATCTAGGTGTGGCTGCGGAGGTACCTGCTCAACCGGTGGTGGAGCACCACCCTCCTCAAAGATCTCAACATAACCCAGACCCCTCGGGTGAGGAACACCACCCGACCATTCCGCCATCTTATTAATAGCCGCGTGCTTGATAGAACCCCTCGGCCTGAGCAACGTCTCATCACTATGCCAACGAACACCCACATGAACACACAACTCAGCTATAATGACTGCATGTGGGATCCCACCTGTCGTACCACCCTTCAAGAACTTCAAGATATTTTGATAGACTAATTCTCCCAAATCAATATACTTCCCGTTCAAAATACCCCACAGAATGATGGCACGCTCAACACTAACATCAGTAACATGAGTAGTAGGCATTACACGAGCACAAATAAACAAGAACCAAGCTCGAGCATACCTCGTCAAAGCAGCTGCCGGAAATGTACTCGGCTTGGTAGAACCTGCCTTATACCTCCAAACCGTACCCGGGATACACATCCCTGCTATAATAGCATCTAAGTCAACATCATCCCTAGTTTTCTGCCCCCAATCCTCAACATTCCTAGGCTTCGGTGATTGAGACAAAACACGCCGGATATACCCAGGCTTATAAGCAACTGCCTGCCCCCTAACCATAGTGATTCCATTCTTGTCATCCTTGGCATTGGCATAGAATTCCCTAACAATGCTCAAGGGAACTGCCACCGGCTTAGCACAAAACATCACCCAACCCAACTCCCTAACCATAGCGCTCAATTCACCATCCTCACCCGAAGGCTCAAAACCCCTCTCCTGAACAACAGCTCTTGACAATAGATTTTCGAACTCATCTTGAGCCGCCTTAGAAACAAATTTATCAACATCATAATTCGGCGCCACCTCCTCCTCCGAACTACTACTACTCGGCACACGGACTCTTTTAGGAGCCATACCACTCTTAGAACAACCCAATGTCAACAAACACCCCAAAAATCCACAATATATTCGATAAACAATTCCCACAATATCTCCACACACAATATCCCAATTCCAATAATTCAATTCACTAAATAATTAAATTAAGAGAGAGTATTACCACTTGAATTGAAGATGAGAACCTTGAAAGCACTCCCCCAAACTTGAATTAGAGAAATCTTGAAGCTTGTATGGAGTTTGAATGATTTGGAATAAAGAGGGGATTTGTGTGTATAGGTAATTATGTAGAGATAATTAATGGGATAGGATTTGAGATGGGTTTGGAAGATGTAGAATTTGATTTTGGAAAATGGATGAGGTATAGATTTTGGGTAGAGAGAGTTTTAGGTTTAGGAGAAGAAAAGATATGGGTGTATGTATGTAATGTTCGGCTGGTCTTTTGTTAACAGAAGCTTTTCTATTTTTTTTTTTTTTTTTTTTTTTTTTTTATACACGGGGAACGCGCCTTTGCGCCTCAAGGAAGCGCCATAGCGCTTAATACCTCCTGGAATGGCCTTGGCTGAGCGCGCTCTTGCGCCTTAGAGTAGCGCAGCTGCGCGGTTTGACTCCTGGAAATAAAGTAGCATCAGGCGCTGTTGCGCTCTAGAGGCGCTGCTGCGCTTGGAAACCCCTGCTCTATATATATTTTTTTTTTTTTTTTTTTTTTTTTCAAATAACTCCAAACGCGTGGGTTGCCTCCCACGAAGCGCTCTTTTTACGTCATTAGCTTGACGTAGCTCCATTTCCTTAATTTGCACAAATTAGAACCGCAGTCTCAATTTCGCGATTCAACTTCTCTCCAAAATATGGTTTCAACCGCTGACCATTGACCTTGAACGACTGTTCCGGTAACTTGTCAAAAATCTCCACTGCCCCATTTTGAAAAACTGTTTTGACTGTAAATGGGCCTGACCAACGTGACTTCAACTTCCCTGGAAATAACCGAAGCCGAGAGTTATACAACAAAACCAATTGTCCGGGTACAAACGTCTTAAGAACCAACCGACGATCATGCCACCTTTTTACTTTCTCTTTGTAGAGTTTGTTGTTCTCATAAGCTTGCAAACGGAACTCGTCCATTTCATTCAACTGAACCATACGCCTCTCACCTGCTGCTGTAAGATCAAAATTCAGCTTCTTCAATGCCCAATATGCCTTGTGTTCTAACTCAGCTGGAAGATGGCAAGCTTTCCCATACACTAGTTGAAATGGTGACATTCCCAACGGTGTTTTATAGGCTGTCCGATAAGCCCACACTGCTTCATCCAGCTTCAATGCCCAGTCCTTCCTAGAAGGACTAACTACCTTCTCAAGAATCCGTTTAATTTCGCGATTAGAGACCTCGGCTTGCCCATTGGTTTGAGGATGATAAGCTGTAGCAACTCGATGATTGATGTTATAGCGTGCCATCAGAGATGTAAACTTCCGATTGCAAAAATGCGTACCCTCATCACTGATTATAACTCGTGGAGTGCCAAATCGAGTAAATATGTTCTTGTGGAGAAAATTAAGCACCACCTTAGCATCATTCGTTGGAAGTGCTTTTACCTCCACCCACTTAGACACATAATCCACGGCCAGAAGAATATATTGATTACCACATGACGGAATGAACGGTCCCATGAAGTCGATTCCCCACACGTCAAAGATCTCTACCTCCAACATGACATTCAGAGGCATCTCGTCCCTACGAGAAATATTACCAACTCGCTGACATCGATCGCACCTCAACACAAACTGATGAGCATCCTTGAATAGAGTTGGCCAATAGAACCCTGCTTGAAGAATACGTGTGGCTGTCTTCTCTCCCGCATAATGACCCCCATAAGCTGTATCATGAAAATCACTTAGAATAGCCTCGGTCTCACCGTAAGGAACACAACGCCTAATAATCTGATCAGCTCCTTGCTTGAACAAAAACGGCTCATCCCAAATATATTGCTTGACATCGTGCAAAAATTTCTTCCTTTGAGCATGAGAGAGCTCAGGTGGAATGATGTTGCTTACTAGATAATTCACGAAGTCTGCAAACCATGGGTCATCATCTTGCACTTTGAATAATTGCTCATCAGGGAAGAACTCATTAATGACCGTGTTGTCTTTAGGTGACTTGCCATGATCTTCCAATCTAGAGAGATGGTCAGCTACCTGATTCTCCGTCCCCTTTCTATCCTTGATTTCCACATCGAATTCTTGTAACAGAAGAACCCAACGAATCAATCTTGGCTTAGAGTCCTTCTTCGCAAGGAGATAGCGAATGGCAGCATGATCCGTATAAACTGTCACCTTTGTACCGAGCAGATAAGAGCGAAACTTTTCAAACCCGTAGACAATAGCAAGTAGTTCCTTCTCAGTGGTCGTGTAGTTCAACTGAGCATCAGTTAGTGTTTTACTTGCATAGTAAATAACGTGGAACACTTTTTCTTTCCTTTGGCCTAGAACGGCCCCAAGTGCATAGTCGCTGGCATCACACATCAAAGCAAATGGTTGACTCCAATCAGGAGCTGTAATAACTGGAGCAGAAATTAGTTTCTTCTTCAAGATCTCGAACGCATGTGAACAAGCCTCATCAAACTTGAATGGCACATCTTTTTCCAAAAGATTGCATAACGGCTTAGAAATTTTTGAGAAATCCTTTATGAAGCGCCTGTAGAATCCCGCATGACCAAGAAAGCTGCGAATACCCTTAACTGAGACAGGAGCAGGAAGGTTCTCAATAGTCTCCACCTTTGCTTTGTCAACTTCCAAACCTTTACACGACACCTTGTGTCCCAGAATGACACCTTCTTGCACCATGAAATGGCACTTTTCCCAATTTAGAATAAGATTCGTCTCCACACAACGTTTTAGAACCAAACTCAAGTTTTCCAAGCACTCATCAAAAGAATCCCCAAAGACTGAGAAGTCGTCCATGAATACCTCCACATTAATTCCAATCATGTCAGAGAAGATGGCCATCATGCACCTTTGAAATGTAGCTGGTGCTCCACACAACCCGAAAGAAACACGTCTGAATGCGAATGTGCCAAATGGACAAGTGAATGTAGTCTTCTCCTGATCCTCGGGTGCTATACAAATCTGATTGTACCCAGAATACCCATCAAGCAAGCAATAGTACTGATGTCCAGCCAATCTGTCGAGCATCTGATCAATGAATGGAAGTGGGAAATGATCTTTCCGAGTGGCCTTGTTCAATTTCCGATAATCCATGCAAATCCTCCAACCCGTAACTGTTCGCGTAGGAATGAGCTCGTTCTTCTCATTAGTCACCACTGTCATGCCCCCCTTCTTAGGCACACACTGTACCGGACTCACCCAAGAGCTATCAGAAATTGGGTAGATAATGCCCGCGTCAAGCCATTTGAGAATTTCCTTTTTCACAACTTCTTTCATGACAGGATTCAGTCTCCTTTGATTATCAACTGTAGGGTTAGCTCCCTCTATCAAAGGAATTTTGTGCATGCAGTACGACGGACTGATACCCTTGATGTCTGCTATAGTCCACCCAATGGCTGATTTGGATTCCCTTAAGATTCGCAATAGTTTTTCCTCTTCTATTCCTGAAAGCTGAGCAGATATAATAACAGGTAAAGTAGAAGAATCACCAAGATAGGCATACCTTAAATGTTCAGGCAATGGCTTAAGTTCCAATGTAGGTGCTTCCTCGATGGATGGCTTAAGTCTAACATGAGACTTTTTCAATTCTGACAACCCCAATGATTCAAAAGAACTTTGAAACTTCTTCCATGGTGATGCATTAAGATATTGCAATTGTTCTTCATCCTCTTCGGTCTCAACCTCCAAGTCATTAGAAAGAACTCTTTCCAACACATCAGCTTTTATCAAGTGTTGAGTTGCCGGGTTAACCACCTTGTCGACCATATCAATTTTGAAACACTCTTCATCGTCAGTTGGAAACTTCATTGCATTGAAAACATTAAAAGTGACATCTTGATCGTGCACCCTCATAGTGAGTTCCCCCTTTTGGACATCGATAAGAGTTCGGCCTGTCGCCAAGAATGGTCGTCCCAAGATGATAGGGATCTTCTTGTCTTCCTCGAAGTCAAGAATAACAAAGTCGGCTGGAAAGATAAGCTTGTCGACCTTCACCAAAACATCCTCAACTATCCCTCGCGGATAAGTAACAGAACGGTCAGCAAGTTGTAAAGTCATGGTAGTGGGCTTTGGCTCTGGAAGACCAAGTTGCATGAAAACTGATAAGGGCATGAGATTAATACTTGCACCCAAATCACACAAACATTTGCTGAATGAGATGTCTCCAATAGTGCATGGAATGGTGAAGCTTCCAGGATCCTTCAACTTAGGAGGCAACTTTTGTTGCAAGATGGCACTACATTCCTCCGTCAAGGCAACGGTCTCTAACTCCTCAAGTTTCAATTTCTTCGAGAGAATACCCTTCATGAACTTCGCATAGCTCGGCATTTGCTCAAGAGCCTCCGCAAATGGTATGTTAATCTGTAGCTTCTTGAATACATCCAAGAACTTAGCGAATTGCTTGTCTAACTTTTGCCTTTGAATTCGTTTTGGGAATGGAGGAGGTGGAAACACCTTATCTTCTACTTCTTTTTGAGAATTAACAC
Source organism: Kitagawia praeruptora (assembly GCA_037693485.1). Taxonomy (NCBI): domain Eukaryota; kingdom Viridiplantae; phylum Streptophyta; class Magnoliopsida; order Apiales; family Apiaceae; genus Kitagawia; species Kitagawia praeruptora. The sequence goes on from CM075352.1 coordinate 156,297,057, forward strand.
TCTTGTGAATGATAGGAGTTGAAGGAGTAGCATTAGGAAGCGAATCAGAACCAGATTCGACCTCAACTGAAGATTCAAGTTTTTCCTCCGTTGCTTTCTCTACGATCTGACCTTGTAGACTTCTTCCTGATCGTAATGTTATTGCCTGAACCTGTTCCTTTTGATCTTTCTTGCCTGGATTCACCTCTGTGTCACTCGGAAGCGTTCCTGGTTGACGGTTCAACAAAGCATTGGCTAGCTGGCCAATTTGATTCTCTAAAGTTTTCAATGACACCGCCTGACTCTTATACATCATTCGAAGCTCTTCCAATTCCGACTTCTCAGACTGATTCAATGAAGTTCCTTGAGATGGTTGAAACCCCGGTGGATTGAATGGTTGCCTTGGAGCATAAGGTGGTGGTTGATAGTTCTGATTACTTGGCCTTGCATTGAACTGCTGATTATGTGGTTGCTGAGCACCTCCCTGATTGTTACTCCAACTGAAGTTAGGATGATTCCGATTGTTGGGATGATAAAATTGTGGCACTGGTTGCTGAGATCTTTGAAAATTACCAACAAATTGTGCGGATTCAGCTGAGATAGCACACATATTTGTGTCATGTGCCCCTGCACACAATTCACACACCATAGCAACCTGGTTAGTACCAAGATTAGAAAGGGAATCTACCTTCATTGTCAATGCTTTGAGTTGGGCAGCAATAGCAGTAGCTGCATCCAAGTCAAGAACTCCAGCCACTTTAGCAGGTGGCAAGCGTTGAGTAGGATTCTGAAACTCATTGGCCGACATCATTTCAATCAGATTATAAGCATCCTCATAGCTTTTTGCCCATAGCGCACCTCCAGAAGCTGCATCTAACATAGGCCGGGACTGAGCTCCCAACCCGTTATAGAAATTGCTGATTATCATCCAATCCGGCATTCCATGATGAGGACAACGTGCCAATATCTCCTTGTACCTCTCCCAAGCTTCTCCCAAAGATTCCTGGGAATGCTGAGCAAACTGAGAAATGGCATTCCTGTAAGCTGCTGTCTTCGCCATGGAGAAATACTTGGTCAAGAACTTTTGAGCACAGTCTGCCCATGTTGTAATAGAGCCTGATGGCATAGAATGTAACCAACTCTTGGCTTTATCCTTAAGAGAGAAGGGAAATAGCCTCAATCTGATTGCGTCATCTGTAACTCCGTTGAATTTGAAGGTGTCACAGATCTCAAGAAAGTCCCTAATATGAGCATTGGGATCTTCAGCAGGACTACCCCCAAACTGGACTGTGTTCTGAATCATCTGAATGATGTTTGGCCTTAGCTCGAAATTGTTAGACCCTATAGCTGGGCGAACAATACTAGTGTGGATGTCCTCCACTTTCGGCTGAGAGAATTCACTCAAAGCCTTCGCTGCTTGTTCTTGATTTGCCATAACTTCCTTTGCTTCAAGATTGTCTTCTAACCCGAAATCAAGTCTTCTCCTAGCTAGTTCTTCTGTACGTGCTAGTTCGTCTCTACGTGCACGAGCTCGTGTACGCATAAACTCTCAACAAGTACCTGAAATTCACCAACAAGAAATTTTATGAAAACGTCCTAGTCACCGAAATTCAATGACCACTGATGGCAAATATTGAAACTAAACAAAATAAAACCGCGTCCCCGGCAGCGGCGCCAAAAACTTGTTACGACCCACTCAACACGCAAGTGCACGTGATCTCAAGTAATACAGATAGCAAATAAGGTTCGTTCCTACAGGGACTCGTTGTATTGTCTAGCTAATTCACTCACCAATGTATGATTGTTATCCGATGCTAAAACAAATAATAAAGTGGATTGTTGTTATCACTAAAATTTATCTAAGAAATTATAACTAATTATCAACTGCTTAACTGAGATTTATGTCGAATTACTTATGTAAATAAAACATGGGAGTTTAGTTTCTTTAAACAATCCATCTATAGTCTCCAAATCCCTAGCCTTGTTCATGTGATTTATTAACACCTGATCGAACACACAAAACTGATATAAGCCAACTTCCGTTAAACAAATATCATCCTAAACAATATCCACAATAAAGATAGAAATCATTTAGTCTCCCAATTATGCCAAGTCTTCATATGTCTATAAAGAATAAAACATAATGGTTGAGGTGCAAGCATTCAATTGATCACATAGTCGTCATAAAACGATTAGAGTTACGACGCTAATTACGAATGATAATATCACGCATAAACCTACGCTAACATGGCAAGTTCTAAACTCTTATTTCCACTTTCGCTTCAACAAGAATTAACACACAATTACAGGAGTTAGCTACTCTCCTATAACGAATTAAAATCAACCATGATAGGATATCACATCAATCACACTATAGGCATCGAGAAAATTCAACATATAAAATTCATGAATAAATCCACTAAACCCCCATGACAACGAATTAGTTCATGATCGAACTAATCATCATCATGGGTTCCAATGAAAACATGATTCTAAAATAAACAAGTAAATATAGAAGAAAGAAGAAGGTTTAGAATTAAATCCCCAAAATAGAAGAGTACAAATGTTCCAAGAATAATCCTTGCTTGTCACTAGCTTGGAGAACTTCCTTGAACTTATGCTTGAAAACTAGATGGAAAATTGTTGATAGTTGCTAAGAAAACTAAGAACAACCATCGATATGTTTTTTAGGTCTAGATATTACATAAATAGATGCCCTAAAATAGGCCCAAAATGTTTTGACCCGGAACAATACACAAAAATCTGCCAAAAGATGACCCAACAGGCGCCATAGCGCATGCACAGGCGCAAGAGCGCTCCGCACAGCGCCACAGCGCCTCGACACAAGCCAAACCGCGCAGCTGCGCTCCAAAACCGCGCCATAGCGCTCAGCATTCCCTGGAAACCAGCCCCGCGCGCGCAATGGCGCTCTTCCTCGAGCCATGGCGCCTTACTCCTACGCGCAATGGCGCCCAATTCAAGCGCAACGGCGCCCTACACCTCCTGGAATCCCACCTTTGTCAACCTCCTGTGCGCTATAGTGCCTAACCAAGCGCCAGGGCGCCTCCTTGGTCCTGGAATTGCTTCAAAAATTCTACAACTTGTTGCCATGCTCTTATTTCTTTGTGCAAGCTCCAGATTAAATTCACACCACCAAAATCACCATTTTAGCACCAAATGCCTTCCATGATAAAACCTACACAATTCACATAAAAACGTATCAAATGACAACGAAACTTGAGAACATGCAAACGGTTAAAGTCCAAACGGAAGGTAATTTAGTGGATATAAAATCCACTTATCAGCTATCCAAGCCAACCAAGGCAGAATGATAAACACATCATGTGCCTTGATTGTCAACAAATCTATTCAAGAGCTAGAAGCATCTACAAGCCAGCTAAGGATAAAGGAGAAAGTAGATGATGAAAAAACTGAAGCTGAGGTTAGTGAACCTGTTGAGGAGAAGGAGGAAGAAGAGTTTTACACTCTTGAAGAACTAGATGGGATGGAAAACACTTCATATGCTTTCATGGCCAGAAAATTTCCAAACATCATATTCAAAAGGAATCAACCCTTCAAACCTAAAACCCAAAACCATTCATTCAATAAGAACAAGGCACTTGTGAAACCAAACAAGAATAAGTTCAAAACCAGCCATGTGGATAGGTCATCTGTAAGGTGTTATAGATGCAATGACCTAGGGCATTTTGCCAGTGAATGCAAAAAGCCTAAAAAGAAGGATAGATAGTTTCTTGAGCTCGAAGCTAAGTATGAGGCCCTTCTGAAAAAGCAGACACAAGGTAAGGCCTACATAGCTGAAGGGAAGTGTTGGGATGACTCTGATAGTGATGGAGAAGAGCAGGAATTTTGTAACTATGCCTTGATGGCCAATTCCAAGGATGACACATCTTCATCAGACTCTCAAGTACCATTTCTCACTACTATAGACATGTCTGTTTCTGAGTATAAATGCATGATTGAACAACTATCTGTTGAGATGTTTAATATTCATACTAGTATGACTGTTGCTAATGAAGAAATTGCTAAACTGTCTACTAGAAATGAAATATTAACCAAAAAGAATGAGGAACTTGAGCTAACTGCAATGCAAGTAGAAAACCTTAAGAAAGAAGTTGAATATCTGCAGAATAAGGTTCTATGTGCTAGTCAAGTTGAAAAGGCCCTTAGGGATGAACTAGCTGAAAATGAATTCAAACTGAAAACTTTTAAGAAATCATCTGGTCTAGTACAATCCTACTGTGAGAAGATTCAAGCTAAACCCAAGGCTGCAATTGGACTTGACTATGACACTCTTAAACAGAGGAAAGGCTATGCTGTCATTGAAGATGACATTGTTGTTCAGATGGAAGTGCCTCAGATTTTGAAAAAGGATCAGACTCCAATTTTTAAAGAATCAACATTTGAAATTGATGAGGATGCCTTACTCATCAAGCAAATGTTGAATGATGAGGATGAGGCACAATCTAGTGAACAACAAGCATCCTCTAAGAGTGAGAGTGTCAAGCCAAAAGCCAAGGAGCCAGTAGGTGATAGGTCAAGACCTAAGAAGTTTGTTAAGTTTGTTTCAGCTGGGAAGAGTGAATCTGAGAAGAAAATGACTAAGAAGAAACAGAACAGAAATGGCAAGTTAGGGATTAACAAAGATAACAACTATGCTTATATGCCTAATGCCCCTAAGAAAACTTGTCAGAATTGTTTCAGTACCAATCATTTAACTCATGCATGCAAGAAACCTGTTGGTAGTGTTCCCAAACCTTTCTATGATTGTTCTGTGCCTTTAAGACATAGAGATGCTCCATTTTGTGATAAATTTGACTGTATCCCATGCAATATGAATGTTATGACTAGTTGTTTCAATTTGAGAAGACAATTCATTGATGGTTGTATCAGTCACAATTCTCACACACACTACACAAGGTCAAAGTCTTCAAGTCCTCCTAAAGCTAGGAAGGTACCTCTGTCACCTAAGTCTGAAACCTCAGGTTCTAAGACTTCTAATAGTGACAAGAAGACTATACACCAAGAAAGTTGATAAGCATGTTGTTTATGATAAAACTGTTTCTAAGTCACATGGACCCAAACTAGCTTGTTTGGATACCAAAGGAGAAGTAATACCATTGTGTTTGCGGGGCAAAAAAAGTGAAAAGAAGGTCATGTGGATTTTGGACAGTGGATGCTCAAATCATATGACTGGTGATATGGCCCTGCTATCACAGTATGAGGAGAAAGCTGGCCCAATGGTTGTTTTTGGAGATGACAACATGGGTAACACATTGGGATATGGCAAGTTGAAAGTTGGTAATGTCATCATTGAAGATGTAGCACTGGTCAAGGGACTCAAGCATAATCTGCTAAGTGTTGGTCAGTTTACTGATAGAGGATTCAATGTGGATTTTGACAAGGATGAATGTTTGATCACCCACAAGAAGACTAGTGATTTTGCTCTATCTGGAGTAAGGAAAGGAAGCTTGTTTTTAACCAATATGGACTCTGCAAACAAGGACAAAATTTGTTGCTTCTACTCAAAAGCATCAAATGAAGATTGTTGGTTGTGGCACAAGAAATTATCACACCTAAATTTCAAAGCCATTAATTCTCTAGTCAAAAGAGAGTTAGTGAGAGGCATGCCCACACTTGAATTCTGTCAAGAAGGAGTGTGTGAGGCTTGTCAAAAAGGAAAAATGAAAAGATCAATCCACAAGTCAAAGACAGTGACATCAATAACCAAGCCCCTGCAACTCATTCATATGGATTTGTTTGGACCTGTCAATATTATGTCACTAGGAAGAAAGAAGTATGCCTTGGTGATGGTTGATGACTTTACAAGTTATACATGGGTGGAATTTCTGGCATCAAAAGATGAGGCTCCACAAGTAATCATTGAGCACATAAAGAGAGTTGACAATGAAGCAAAGGCCAACAATGCAAGTGTGATTGCATTAAGAAGTGATAATGGAACAGAGTTCAGAAATGCCATACTTGAAGCATTCTGCAAAGAGAATGGAATTTCTCAACAATTCTCAGCTCCAAGGACTCCACAACAAAATGGAGTTGTTGAGAGAAAGAATAGAACTCTAATCGAGGCTGCTAGAATAATGTTACTTGATGCAAAGATGCCTACATGTTTTTGGGCTGAGGCTGTGAGCACTGCATGTTATATCCTGAACAGAAACCTCATCAACAAAAACATTGGAAAGACACCTTACAATTTGATGACTGGAAAGAAGCCTACTCTAAAGTATGTTCATACTTTTGGAAGCAAATGCTTTGTATTGAAGGATAATTCTGAATATGTTGGAAAGTTTGATGCAAAGGCATTTGAAAGAATTTTTCTTGGCTACTTTATGGAAAGAATTGCATACAAGGTTTATGTCATCAGTCAAAAGAAAATTATGGAAAGCACAGATGTGACATTTGATGACAGCAAACTACCTGGATTAGAAGAAGCCAATGATGAAGATAAAGATCCATTGAAGTTTGATAATCTAGATGATTCTGATGAAGAGATTGAAACTTGAGTTGAAACTCAAGTTCAACAAACTCAAGTGAATGAAGATACAAGAGAAGAATTTGTGCAAATCAATAGTGGAGAAACAAGCATCCAAGACACACCTGTGAATAGTGGCAGCATCACATGGGGAGGAAATAAGAAAGATCAGGACTTGGATGATGAAGCAACATCAAGAATGAGAAATCAGACTGAGCATTCAAGGAAATTGGATAGATCACACATTGCAGAGCAAATTATTGAAGATTCTAATGCAAGAGTAAGGACTAGAAGAGCAACTCAGAATGAGTGCCTCTATGGCTGTTTTCTATCTCAGGTTGAGCCTAAGAAACTTGATGATGCACTGTTGGATCCAGATTGGATTATTGCCATGCAAGAGGAGCTGAATCAATTTGAAAGGAACAAAGTATGGGAACTTGTGCCTGCACCAAAGAATAGAACCATTGTTGGAACAAAATGGGTTCTGAAGAATAAGATGGATGAAGATGGTGTAATGGTAAGAAATAAAGCAAGGTTGGTTGCAAAAGGATACACTCAACAGGAAGGCATTGATTATGATGAGACATTTTCCCCTGTTGCTAGATTGGAAGTCATCAGAAGATTCCTGGCATTTGCTTCTCATTCAAACTTTAAAGTTTATCAAATGGATGTCAAGAGTGCATTTCTGAATGGAGAGTTGGAAGAAGAAGTTTATGTGCAACAACCACCTGGCTTTGAGGATCCACATTTCCCAGAATTTGTCTACAGATTGCTTAAAGCATTGTATGGACTTAAGCAGGCTCCAAGGGCATGGTATGATACTCTATAACAATTTCTCCTTGAAAATCAATTCACTAGAGGCACATTGGACAAGACACTATTTTACAAGAAGCATGGTGATGATATTATCCTAGTTTAGATCTATGTGGATGATATCATTTTTGGTTCTACAAATGAGAAGCTGTGTGAGAAATTCTCTAAACTCATGCAGAGCAGATATGAGATGAGTATGATGGGAGAGTTGACATTCTTTCTTGGGTTGCAAGTTAGTCAAAGGAAGGGGTATCTTTATCAGTCAAACCAAGTACATCAAGGATTTATTGAAGAAGTTTGACTTGGAAGACTGCTCACCTGCAAAGACAACCATGGCCACTGCCACTAAATTGGATGAAGATGCTAAAGGCAAGAAAGTAGATATCTCAATCTACAGAGGCATGGTTGGTTCTCTACTCTATCTCACTGCAAGTAGGCCAGACATCATGTTTGCTACATGTTTGTGTGTAAGGTTTCAGTCGAATCCAAAAGAATCACATTTGATTGCTATAAAAAGGATCTTTAGATATCTGAAGGGCACTCCAAACTTGGGTTTATGGTATCCTAAGGACACAAGGTTCAATCTGGTTGGTTATTCTGATGCTGATTATGCTGGATACAGAGTGGATAGGAAAAGCACCTCAGGTAGCTGCCAGTTTCTTGGACAAAGGTTAGTCTCTTGGTATAGCAAGAAACAACAATCTGTGTTAACTTCTACAGCTGAGGCTGAATACATAGCTGCTGGAAGTTGCTGTGCTCAAGTGCTTTGGATTAGAAATCAACTTAGAGATTATGGACTTGTGTTGGAAAGAATTCCAATCATGTGTGACAACACAAGTGCAATCTCTATAGTTGCCAATCCTGTCAATCATTCTAGAACAAAGCACATTGACATCAGATATTATTTCATTAGAGAACATGCAACTAATGGTACCATTGAGTTGCATTATGTCTCTACAGATAAACAACTAGCTGACATATTCACTAAGCCATTAGATGAAGCCACCTTCACAAGGTTGGTTAGTGAGGTTGGAATGCTGAATTCTTCAGATTCTAGCTAAGTGAATATATCATCTAGATTGTTGGAGCAGTAAACACTTACTTTATCTAAATTCTCAATGTTTTTGGAGTAAGTGTTGGCTGAAATATGATTTATAAATATTTCAAATCTGTTGCATTTGTTGGAAAATCATATTTTGTTAACTTGAAATTTCTATGAAATTTTGAGAAAATCACTGTTTAATTTGCTAGAATATTCTTCATTGAATATGACTGGTAAATTTTAAAAGATAGTGAAAATTAATTTTTGTGAGTGATGAGTATATTTCGATAAGTCAGACTTCTCGAATGGTTCACTATTCGACATCTCTAACAAGTCTCATTAGAGTACTCTTGAGTTCTCGAATAGAGTCTTTTAGAGATATCGAATAGAGGTATTTTTGACTTCTCGAATATGGTAATTGAGTTCTCTAATGACTGAGTTCTCGAATACTATATTTGAGTTCTCGAATCATTTGAAAAGGCTGAATTCTCGCTGAATCTCAACCGATTTTGGATTTTTGTCTAAAATTCTAATTCACTCATAAAAACACATTTTATTTAATTTAAAATTATTTCTAAGTTAGATAACTGCCAGCTGTGAGTTACAACCTGCTTGAGTTATCAAATAAGCCTTTCTTGACTTATCGAATAGTTGTTTTCGACTTCTCGAATGCCTGACTTGTCGATACAAAACATATATCTAATCGACAATTCAAGTACTTCATACTTATACAATTCTACATCTATTCGATTCATTTCACTCGATTACTCAAGCATCTAAACTCCCAAAACCTCTGAATATCCTAACTGCCAAAAGCTAAATTTCTTCTTCAACCTTTACTCTCTCTTCTCTCTGTATCAATGGCAACCGTGAAATTCAACACCAACTTTATCGCCTTAACCAGTGATGTTGAAGCACCCAATGCGAACTTCAAGTGCTTTGTAAAGTGGATGTCTGAATCATACATCAAGGATGCACTCTCTGCCAACCCAACTCTGTATCTAGACATCCGGGAACAGTTTTGGGGAACTGCTATTGTGGAAGTTGTAGCCCTAGAGAGCGCAATAACGTCATATATCATCTACTGCAAGATTCAGGATAAGGAAATCACTATCACCACTGCAGACATGAATCAAGCACTGGGCCTACAACAAGAGTCATATGACATACTGGCCACAAATACAGAGTTGGAAGAATTCTTTGAATTCATCAACTACTCAGATGGGATCAATCTTGGAAAGCTGAATAGGAAGAATCTGAGAAAGGAGTGGAGCTATGTGTTTACAACTCTCCTACAAGTCTTCCCTGCCAGGAAATCTAGTTTTGACCAAATTATTGCACCTGCGCAGCAAATTGGCTATGCCTTAGCCTATGGGAGAAAGATAGATGTTGGGCAAATCATTCTCCAAGAGCTTTATGGGAGACTCGGTAAGAACACAACCAAGAGAGGTACTGACATTTTCTTTCCTCGCTTTATTCAATCTGTACTTAATTTTAAAAATGCTCAATTGATTGAATTGCCTGGGATAGATAGAAATAGAATAGGCTATCCTAAATCCATGACCAAACTCATTTTTGGTAATTTGGAGACTAGGAATGATGTGGATGTAAGACTTAACATAACTCCCCATATGGAGGGTTTGTTTAGGACTTACCCCCACAACATGCTAATATTTGATTCAAAATCTCAGTTAGCACAGCCCAACAAGTAGAACACAATGCTAACCTAGGGCTTGCTAACCAACCCTCTCAACCAAACACTCTACCAAACACTGAGCCAACTGCATCATCCTCTCAAAAGGGTGATGCTAGTAAAAAGGAGAAGAAGAGAAAATAGGTTGCTTCTGCACCTTTGACCATATTATCAGAAGCAGCACTTGCTGTTGAATTAGGTTTAGAAAGTGAGAAACCTGAGTCACCCTTAATCAGGCCAAAGAAGAAGAAAGCTAGAACCACCTCTTCAATCACATAAATGGCTGAAGTTGTAAAATCAGGGGCACACAGTTCACTAGATGTATCCTCTCAACAGGGTGCATCTATAGAATCAAGCATCCTCCCTAATGTACCTATCTGTAAAGAGTCAGCATCTGGTAGTGATAAGGCTGGCACAACACTGAGTGGAGAGCACATCACATTTGAAACTCCCTCTATTTCTCAGGGGGAGTTGCCAAAATCTATTCCACAAGACACTTCTCTTCCAGAACCTACACCTGAAATTTCTTTGCAGCCTGCAACTCAAGCAATTGAGGAGCAAGGACTTGATCATCAAGAATTCTTCTATCTTGATTAGCCAACAAATTCAAGTGACATGGTGCTTGACACTGTGCTCACCACCCAGGCACCACATTCAGATGGTGAGGGAATGCTAGTTGGGGCATATCCTGATGACACCATCATAAACACAGAGGATTCACTAGTCTTTACTAGAGACTCTGTGCCTGTGTCAACTACTGTTGTAACTCCTCCCACTCCTGTGGAGACAACAGTAGTAGAGTCATTCCATCCGGTTACAGAAGTTGCATCTGTAACTGAGGAGTCTAGCTTGCCTAGCTCTAGCTCTAACTTCTTGTCTCAATGGCTGAAGCCTGTGCAACATGACAGTGCTTCAGGATCAAGGTTTGTTCCACCTCAATTGACGGTTGAAGCACTTCAAAGCTTAATTGTGGATCAGATCCCTAAGTTCACAAAGATTGCTCAGCACCTTCTCGCTGCAAACATGTCAAATCCAGATTATGAAGCTATTCTTTTATGCCATAGAGATGATGTGGAGATGCAAAAGGCTAAGATAGTGGATGATACTGAGAGAGATGGCAATGTGGATGCCTGGCTACAAGGAAAATTTGACATTCCTCTCTCAGAAAGCCTTTAGTACATCAGAGAAGAGTACATCACTTCACTAGGGTCCAATGCCAAATCTCTCTCACCTAGTGATGTGTATGAAGCAGTGAATGATAGCTACAAGGGCATTCTCAAGGCTGCACACTACCTTGGCAAGGGTCTAAAAACAGAAGTTCATGAAGTGTGTACAACCACAACCAAGGAGGTGCATGAGATAAAGAGGGCTTTTGATGCCAAATTCCCTCCATTGGAGACTCTACTCAAGGACATTCTAGCATGCAAGTCTACCTGTACCAAGATGGATAATGGCTTTGCTCTACTAAATGACACTGTTATAGGTCTGGGGAATAAATTTCAAGCTCTATCTGATCAGACCACAGATGCCAATGCCATGCTGAGGACCATGTTCAAAAATCTATATGGAGACAAGCTGATTACTGAAGTCCCATTGCATGATATGACTAGGTTTGAAGTGTAGAGACTTAAGGAACAATCCATGTCTGGCTTCAAATCTACTGAATTATTCACCAAGGTCGATGCTCTTGAAAAGGAGGTAGCTTCTCTCACAAAGTCTAATGCTCATCTTACAGACCAGGTTGCAATTCTCAATGAACAGTTGGACACCCAAGCCATTACCACAGCTAATGTCCTTCTGCATCAACAATCTATGTTGTCTGCTATGATGAAGCACATGGGTCTCCCTCTCCCTGAAGAATCTTCAAACCCAAAGGTCACTCCTAAAGCCTATGTGCCTGACAACAAGCCTAAGGGGGAGAAGAGGACAAGGAATTCAAATCCAAAGGGGGAGAAACCTAAGGGGAAAGGCATACAGCTAAATGAGGGTGGACACCAAAGGGCTAAATCTATAACTCGTGTGCCAGGAAAAGGGAAATCTAAAGTTGATGAGCCCCCAACCACTCTGCTAGTTGTTACTCTACCAACTGTGCATGTCATTACTCCAAGTGGCCAGAAACAATCAATCACAATCATAGTGGTTGCAGGGAGCATGCCATCTGATAAACCTCCGTCCTCCAAATCTGAAAGTGCCAAGCCTGTAGAAGTAAAGGTGGTTACTGAGGCTAAGCTACAAGAAGTTGCAAATCAAATGTCTATCATGATGAAGCATTCTTGGAGTTTCTGAAAGTCTCAAGGGAACAGGCTAGTGACACTCAATTTTATCTAAGGAGCTTGAAGGATCAGATTGACTGCCTCACTATCATACCCAGGAAAATCAATAGCTCATGGTTCAAGGAGATAATGATGGTATCCAATTCAAAGATATGGCATCTAACCTACAAGACTTTTCAAGCCCTAAAACACTCTGAGGTAGATGCACTACTTGAGCTTATTGAGAAGAGAAATGAGAACAACAAGAGTCTGTATGATGACTTGAGGAATGATCAACCTTCAAGGCTGCCAGAAGTGATCAAGAAGCCATGGACAATCATCTATCAGTCTGGCACCAAAATTGAAGATATCAAACAATTGGTCATTCCCATTGATCTCACTTCTAGAAATCACAGACTTGTCATTGCTATCATTGATCAACTACAGAAGAAAAGTGGAGTCAGAAATGCTGAAGAGATAGAAGCACTGCACATCCTCAGATCTTTTAGAGCAACTGGTGCAATTCCAGAAATGGCCCTACCTAGGAGAAATAAGGATGATGATTCTGAAGACAAAAGTGATGGGAGGAGAAGACATCACAGGAGAGATAAGGGTGATGAAGATAAGAAGAAGAAGAAGAAGAAGGATGACAAGAATAAGAGAAATGATGATGATCAAGGTAAAGTCTATGAGAGGAAAAGTGGAAAATGGCAAGCCTTAGGCGTTGCTGACAGTAACCTCACCACAACACAAGACTCTAAGTCTAGGGTCACTACGCCATAAACAGCCTTTGGTAACACCACGACTGTGTTACCTTAGACCCTAAAAAACGTTACCAAAGGCCAAAAAAAGGCTAAGGTAACACCTTGGCTGGGATAGTTTTGTCCTATGTAGCCTTTGGGGTCTAAGGTAACACTCCGACACACATAAGCTAACATAGGCAAATTCGTTACCATAGACCTATAAGGTAACACACTAAGCAATTCTATAGCAACACCAAATCTATGTTACCTCAGATGTTATAATTTTGCAAAATTATTAATTAATTATGTAGGTCCCACATGTGGGCCCTACCAAAACGGCCCCACCTGTACGATTTTGCAAAAAAAAAAAATTACGATTGCCAATATTTTTGATATACAATATTAAACCCAATATCAAATTTCCAAGGCTTTGATAACAATGAAGGTGGAAAAAAAAATCATGCAGGTGGAAGGAAATAAGTATATAGCCAATTCCATAGCATTTAAATTCAAGCAATTTGTACAACCAAATAGTATCAACATTTCATATACCATCTAATAGAACTGGTACACAATACCACCATATACACAATCTAATTGCTTTCTTGCACGGGCCAAGTGTTAGCATTGACAATACAATGTAACGCATAAAACTTTTGTTGATATTTGCACCTCTCATCTCTACATATTTGCTCATCATCAGTCATCATCTCTGCATAAGAAACTTTCTTGTTGTCTGCAGACAGGCCACTCCTATAAGAAAATCCCCAAGTTGTCAAACATGTTAAGACCGCAAACAGATGTCAATATGGAATCAGGCAAAGAGACAAGACAATGAACTAAAGACTTTTTTACGTGCCAGGCTTGCAATAACTTAGATACACTTAAAACTGCACAACCTAAAGTGACAATCATCCGAGAAACGACTAACCCGAAATATCAACTATACCTTTTGGAGTATCCTCCATTAAACTGCCCAGACTACCCTTTGACCTTTTGATAGGCAATTTTTCCTTCCCCTCAGACACCTTTCCATCTGCTTCTGTGCTTCCAGGAGTATTACCCTGTATGTCGATGTCATTCTTCAAGTAGTCTAGTTGACAACATATATCTAGTTGAACATTTTAAAAGGAAAACAAAACAAATCTAACTGAATTACAAAAGCCTCAGCAGCACCATTAGGAGATGGCATCGCAAAAGGACTGAATGGATAAGATCCCTGGTGGTTTGGTTTACCAAACATTAGTATCTAACAAAAGACAAGGCAACTAGCCAATCACAGCAACTACAATCAAACACAAGTTACCGGAGGCATAGACGGGTGTGCATACATTCCACCATGGGGATACATAACATATGGATGTGGTGGAGTGCCATATGGCGGCATCATATGCTGCACATTAACAATTAGCGAAAACTAATCACTTACAATTCAGAGTTTTATAAGGCACCAGATTTAGAAGATCAATTGAAAGCTTTGACAGTCCTCGTAAAGACATTGAGGCAGTATGAAATCCCACTAGAAGGCCCCAGATCACGGCAATTACAGCTTGTATAGCTTATGATAATAGCACATATCTGAACATTGTGATGTATTTTTTTTCCCTAAATGTTTTTCTCATATAGATTAATAACTTGAGTATATCAGGGGTCCGATCAAGTTATCCTATATTCTCAGAGTCATTTGCATATTGCATTTGAAGGCAACATACCATCTGGTTCACACACTACTGAAAAAGAATAAGACTAACACACCGAATTCCAAGTAACAATCTGCACATAACTATACATGGCGCGGATCTATAATGCAGCACATGTGGAAGATCAATTGGTTTTTACAAATGGAATCTATAAAAGTAATATCTAGTGACTAAGTATTAAAAGGAGGGAGAACTCCTGACATAATACTCGGAAAATCTTACGAGTCAGAGTCACTCTCGCCGAATGAAATCAGGTGAATATATCACTCTTTACCAAGAAAAAGAAGTGTGGCTACTACTGAAATAGTGATACAAGAAATGTGCGATGAATCTTCTTTAGGGTGACACAGCAAATAATAGAGTCAATCCCCAAATTTTCTTTTTACTGCATAAGATTGATGATACCTAGGTTTTCTTTCATACTTAATAAAGCACAAACAAAACATGATAACAGTAAACATGATAAAAGCATACCTGAACGCCCCACATGTAAGGATGAGGAGCTTGGGGACTTGACGCCATGTACCCGTGTAGAGGCATCGGAGAATATGCCTGAAAAAAACCAAAACAAACTAAGCTGGAAATAGATCACACAATTTTTATTGACAAGAAATGTTTAAGTAATACCTGAAACCCAGGCCAGTCTGGAGTAACGGGGCCACCAGCAACAGCAGCAGATGATGATGCCTGCTCCTGAACATTACCAGAAACACTAACGTAATTTATATATGATAGATGTACTAAGAGACATAGTATGACAAGAAGTACACAGGAAAAATATAAACAAAAATGTAAACAACCCATTTTGACCAGCGTAAAAGGTTTCCAGGTTGAATGTATTACTTCTATGCAGTGTAATAATCTTTACACTTGGAAATAGATGGCCTTTTGGAAAGTCCAATAGAGAATGGAAATATGTCCTGCACCTGCATATGTCAAGAAAAATAAAATTTGAGACTTCACAGAAATACAAGAGAATGACATTTATACATAGAAGTATAGAACTCAGACAAAAAAATCCAAGCAACATCTGCATAGAACATGAAACTAGTGAATGCATACTTCCTGAAAATAAACGCAAGGAAGAAGGTATCTTCTAATGGCTTCGCACCCACATCAGGTTCATACATATTCAGATGTAAATTTCACTAGAAAACCAACAATTAACGTAGATACATCAGACTTGCACCCTGCAGCAACTAATCAGATGTAAAGTATAGTTATAACCAAACATAAATATCTCCAAATGATAGCTAACATGTTCCTATTTTCATGGCTAAGAACACGTGAGGACTTGAATTAGTGAATAATTTACAAAACTAATTATTTAACTCCAACAGGAAACATCATAAATCCATTCATGTTCAAATTCATTAAAACAAAAACAATCCAAATTGCAGTCATGCGTACTCTTTATGGACCTGGATCATTGTCAATCCCGAAAGACACTACTCATACACATAAAAACATTGCAAGAACAGAACTTACTAGGATATTTACTTCTAGGTTTAGCATAAGGCTGCAAATCCTCACTTCACGTTTCCCCACAACTTTCTAAATATAGCAGGCTGTACCAATTACAAGAAGAAAGAAACCATGAAACAATAGTCTACATATACAAGGCTGCATGGTATAAGCGGAAAATTGAGCAATAACAAGATGCAATACCTTTTTATCCCCGACACCAATATTTAAATCCTCGTTAAAACTTATGTCCATTGCATCGAGATTGAGTATGGAACAGGGAAGTGCAGGAAAAGTCATGTCAAACTGCAAATCAAAAAGTTAGACGAACAGTGAGTGGTTAAGAAACAGAGCAGAATTAAGCACAAGCTATTTATGAACTTTTCTTAAAATGCAGAACCTTTAACATGGAGAAACCTTTTGTCCACCCCTGTAACTCCACTCTCCGTCTCTCCCAATTTGAATTCTCGATCAGTAACTCCACTCTCTGTCATCTATGGTGTAGTGACAACATAATAGCACCGAAATTTATATTAGCATAACCATATCAAACTATAAACATCTGGCTCAATTAACAAAACAGGCACAAATTCAGATTATAAGACTTTCTAATAAACTTATAAAAGCTAAAGGGAAACCCGATAAACTGTCAAGAACATGAAGGAATTGAAGTAAAAAATTTAATACAACACAAAGACATTCATTACAAGCTCATATAATGGACAAATCGGACATAAAATGCAACAAACCTCAATTGAATTGCTGCTGAGAGAGACATAGTAAGAGAGGGAGAGAAGAGGAGACAACAAATGGAGAGACATATATACAAATACAATTACAAATCGAAAACATAGAGAGAGACATATACAAATGTAAGTACAAATTGAAGAACATAGAGAGACAGATAAATAAATACAAGTACAAATCAAGACATAGAGAGGGAGCAAATACCTAAATCGAAGTTGGAACACAGAATTAAACCCGAAATCAAACACTCAATTTGTACGAGGAACTCCAAATTGAAGCCCAATTGAACCCTAATCTCGTTGAACCCCAATTGAACCCTAATTTCGTTGAACTCCAAATTAAAGCATCTTGTAACGAGAGAGAGATAGAGTGTGTGCGTGTGTGTTTGTTTCCTGAACTATGTGTGAGCGAGCTTTTCCCCAATTGAGCGAGAGAGAGAGACAGAGAGGTGAGTGAGGTTATAGAGAGTTAGTGACCTAAATTGTTTTTCCACCATTTTGATTTGCCCGCTTTTCCCGACTTAACCAATTTTGGCCAAATTTTGATTTGCCCGCTTTCAATTTCTTTTGCCGCCCCAGCCAATTCCCATTTTTTTTCCAAATTTTTATTTGTTACTCTTTTTTTCTTATTTTTTAATATTACAAAATTTATTAATTTTTATAAAAAATGAATGACAATAAATATTATCATTTTAATTATTGAATATTAAATTAAGTTTATTATACCATGTTATTTTCTCCAATAATTCTATTGATGAATTTAATCAAATTTTAATTGTTTTTGAATATTACTTTTTTTAAAGATATTTTAAATAAAATTATTAAAAAATATATTGATATTGTAAAAATATAAATAATTCAAGTATTTGATAGAATAGTATTTTTATAATAATAAATTCAGTGACTTGATTAAAATTATTTAATTTTAAAATTTAATAATTATTAAATCGTTAATTATAAATAAAAGTCAAAAATATGTTAATTATACTCTAAGGTAACACAGCCCTTGGTGTTACTAAGTTTAACACCTTACACAGCTATGGTAACGTACCTTTAAGGATAAGGTAACACCAAAACTAGGGTGTTGTAGTAGGTACAAAATTTCATAGCTATGGTAACACCCCCCCCTAAGTGTTGTAGAAAGCCATCTATGGCGTAGTGGGTGAATACTTTTAGTAGTGACCTAGCAAAATCTACATCTATGGCTTCTGCAACTGTTTTGCCACCTCAAGAAGAGAAGAAGATTCAAGTCAAGAAACCATCTGTGTGTTTCAAAAAGCAAACTGCTAATGGAATACTACAATGGTCTACAAACAAAGGTCACATGCTACTGTCAGGCAACCATGTAAAATGGATCAAATTCAAACAAGCTGCAGGAAACCAAAGCTATCCAAATCAAGGACTCTGACAATTTATCTAGGACTGAAACTCCAACCACTAGATGAAGATTTTGATGAAGAGCAACTGCAATTTTTAAGAGCTCAAAAGATATGCTATGCTGCAATTGTGAATGACTGCCTTGAAATCAAATACACTGATGGAAGAGAAATGAAATTCAAACAAGGGGGTTGTTAAAATTGGGGCAAGTTATATGAGATAGAAAGAATTATTGCATTGTTGGATTCTAAAGACAAGGTGGAGAGAGTATGGAAGCTGGAGTTGATTGATTTTGTGAAAATGAAGAGAGACTATGCTGAGAAGATAAGGAAGGGATGCTTTGAGAAATGGCTAGAAAGGGAGAAGGAGATTTATAGGTTGGAAGTTGAATCAGAAAAGCTAAGGGCAAAAGGGTTGTGTAGAGTTCAATTCAATCCCTATGTGGTGAAGTATAGGAGGAGAAATGGAGATAATGTCAATATAAGAATGAACCTACTCATTCACTATACTGCCAACATTCTAAAGCAAGTACTTGAAGATTTCAAAAACTCTATTATTCTTGAAGAATTGGATGCTATGGCAGAGATCATAAGGGCTATAGATGAGAATGCAAGAAAGGAGAAAGAAAGGAAACAGAAACCATATGATGATCTACAAGCCAAAGCAATGGAGATTGAATCAAATGAGAATGGCTAGTATTTCATCATACTATAAGATTATTCATCTTGTAATTTCATTCTTGTGTTCAATCAAATTTCATACATGTATTGTTCAAGTTTTATCTTTATGTATGTTAGGCTTGTTATCAGACATGAAATTGTGACTAAGGGTCTCACTCACAATTTGGGGGAGATTGTTAGTCACAGAGGCATGTCTGTTTACATCTAATAACAAGCCTAATTGTTTGTAATGCTTTGCATTACTTACATGACCTCTTAACTGAGGTAACCTCTAGTTGTAGAGTTTCTATTTGTTTTGTACTTGTAATAGGCGTCAAATCCTAGTTGTGTAACTGTACTTATATAGTCAAGAATAATGCTTGAAAGAAGTTCCAAGGTTCATGCCTCAAGCAAGAAGATAAAGACTGTCAAATAATCACAGTTGGGATTTGAATAAATGAAGAATTTTCCTAAGTACCAATTCGAGAAGTACATTTGTCTATTCGAGAAGTCTAGCGTTGGAGAAGTTAGAGATTCGATATCTGAGAAGACACTGTTCGATATCTCTGAATGAATTGTTCGATATCTCATTCGATATCTCAGAGATTCGACATGTCTAAATACTCTATTCGAGAACTCAAGAAGTCAACAAGTCAAAGTGGTATTCGAGTTCTCAAAGAGTCAACAAGTCAAAGTTCCATTCGATATCTCAAGGACTCAGAGAGCTATTCGATATCTCAAGGATTCGACAAGTCAAGTGGTCTATTCGATAACTCAAGGAATCCTGGAGAAAAGTATTGTTCGAGAAGTGATTCGATATGTCAATCATACAGTATTCGAGAACTCAGAGTTATCTAATCCTAGTTCTCGAATCAATCACTTAGCCACTTCTCGAATACATTCTTGGTGACAAAATACTGAAGAAATTTTACAAGTCTGAAACCTGCAACAAGCCAATGCACTTTATGGACTACAATCTGTAACGTGCTCTGGAAAGCCTACAAGGAAGCTTGGAGAGATATAGAAGAGACAAAGGGCTAAAGAAGTGGATCTGAACAGGCTTTGCAAAGTCAAATCTGTAACCGTTTGGACACTTTCTCAAAAAGGATAGACAGACTAGAAAGTAATTTGTTTAGCTACCTTATTTGTAGTAAGTAGGTTGTATCCATGTTCTATAAGGATACAGCCTGACTTCCTTAGTTATCACTTTTTGAGGAGTCAAGTTTTTCATACACATTGTTAGACATATCTCTCTGAGAAAAACGAAGCTGAGAATACTATCATTTGTATTCACAGATTGTAGCAACCTTTATCTAATAATATATTATATTAAAGTGATATTATGTCTTGTGTTATCTTTTATCCGCACCTAAACTTTGCACACACAAACACTTATCTGCTACACAGATTCAAGAACGAAGAAAAGTTCAAGAATCCATTCACCCCCCTCTGTATTCTTTTACTGTATTCAATACTCACCAAAGCTTGGCAAGTTTTTGTCCAAAAAATGAAGTATTAGATGATGTGTATCAAGAGATACCACATTATATTACAAGACACCACACAAAAGCACAAAGCAAGAAGCCAATCCCATTTTCTTCATTTTCGTCAAAAACCCACAGCAGCTCAGTAAAACTGCCATAGCCACTTCGTTACTCACTGGAAAATCATGTTCTATAGGTTGTTGGAAAGGTATTGAGATGCTCTACAACTTTTATTCAGGAGGCTCGTTCAGAAAATCATGGTAAGAACCTTGTTTTTCTAGTTCTTTCAAGAGGGGTAATGCTGACTCCGAAAATTTTTAACTTGTTTCTTGATTTCTATTGCAATTTAAGGAAGATAAAAGTGGATCAAGGCTCCCTTAAGGCTTAGAAGTTCTTAATAGCATGTTTAAGGATTCAAGGAAGGTATAACTACTTCCTCCCTTATGGCCATGGCAAGTTTATGGTTTGATATTTTGAGATATGCATAAGTGTTAGTATGAATGGTGTTAGTTTCAATCTTTGATGAAAAAATCTTGAGAAGTGATGTTGTTATTATGATGCAAGCTATGTTCTTGGATTGTATAGTCTTATATATGTCAAAGATAAGAGTTTTGGTGAATTTGATGGTGATAGTGGAGTTCGTAATGAATTATAAAAAGGATGTAGTATGTAAAGTGACTTGTTAGAAATTTTGAAACACCTTCTATTTAGAACTGATATTCGGACCCTCATATGTTGTCCCCTGGAAACCTACCATACATGATTGAAAAGGTCTTGCCTTGTAGTTTCTGGAAATATAAAGCTCATTATGAGGTGATTTATGGTAATGGAATTATGACCAATTTAGTGATGAGTGGTCTTGAGAATAAAACCGCTGGAATTGCACAAAAATTTGAATTTCCCAAGTTTACAAAAATGTTAGAGCGAAGTGCGCGCGGGTGAAAAATCACACGTGGAGAAAGTTTAACATAGTTTTAATACGAACATTAGCATAGTTAGAATTTAGTAATTATTTCGAGCCGAATTATTGATGAGCATGATTATGTGATGTTAGGGATATTTAGGAGGGTTAGTGGGGTAAAAGTGCGGAGTCGCCAGGGTGGTGTCGTATTTCTAAAGTCTTATGATTTAGTGGTTTTGCTAAGTCCTAGGATGCAATGTGAGTATAAATAACATGCTTGTATGTCAATTAAGATATGTGTGGCGTCGGTCAGTGGAATGGGAAATGTGTATAGAAGCTATGCATTGGATTATATGTGACAGTTTAAGTGGTATAGGTTAGCACTAGTTGCTAACCCTACTTTGTTTTCAATGTTATAGCATCCCGATATAAACCAGGACCTTCGCAGTCGCATTTACATTCGTAGTCGCAATTGCATTCGCATCGCTGAGGCAAGATTTCTATCCTTTAACTGTTGGCTTCTAAACCATATGATATTGTTCGTTATAAAATGTGTGTGTGTATATATATATATATATATATATATATATATATATACATATATATATGCATAGACTAGATATGAATTGAGAATTATTTTGAGAAATGCAAGGCTACCCTAAGTCTTATATGTATAAAGAATTATGAACCCCTAGAATAGGGAAGATTAATTAGTGAAGTGGATTTAAATGAATGATATATACTGGAAGATAATGCATATATATATTTTTTATGGAACTGAGATATTGCGATATATATATATGAAATGATTTATATTATTATCTTTGATCTTCCATGAGAGAAGAATATTTCTTAGCCTTATAAAAGTATTATTTTTAAATCAGAGAGTAAGAGATTATTAAATAATCAAGCAATTGTTAAGGCTTCTTGGTCTAAAAGTGTATTCTCTTTGGTTAATAATATTCCCTTGTGGATAATAGATAATTAATGAGATAACGGTTGATATAAATAACAATATCTTGAACTTTCAAGGATTTTAAGATAATGAAAATTATAAAAAGGTTTCGAGGTTAATCATGAATGTTATATAGAAGTATTTTGAACTTCACCTTATATGTTATATTGAAACTTTGTTTATATTTTATATAACAAAGGTTTAAAGTTTATAAAAAAAAAAAGTTGAGACTGCGAAATGATATAATGGGATAAAGGTCTGATTCTTTTCCACTATTACTCCTATTGAAGTATATTCTATTTTTATGAGTTGATAGTTATTGGTAAAACTTGTTGGGCATTATTTGCTCATTCTTGTTGTTTTAATTCTAACTTTTCCGTAAGGTAGTTTGGCGAAACTTATCCGCACAGTTCGGAAAGAGGAGAAGCAAGACGTTATTTTGAAGATGACTTGACTCAGGATGTCTGGATCTAGTGTAAGATATATTTTATGTACTTGGACTTCGATAATTATTATTATGTATTAGATTAGTTGTCCTGGTATACTTCTTGTCGAAGTTATACCAGTGATTTAAGATTTGATCAAAGAGATTGTTGTAAAGAAAAAGTTTTATTTAATGGAATTTGGATTCTTGTTTCTAGCACTATAACCTAAAAGATCTTGGAAAGTTGGGGTCACGGATGTTATATTTAAATTCTGGACAATTACAAGGAACATTGTGTTATTAAACAGGTGATTTTATTTTGAGGATTTTCGCGTAACGACCAAATCTCCTGACCCCGGATTTGGGGGCGTTACAAAAAAAGTTCTTGGTGGGATTCTACAAAGATTTTTTTTTAGTATTATGTCTAACGATTCTGATCAGTTTGACTTGAAAGTTTCCATTAATTATTATAATTGTTTAAATTAATTTTGAAATATATTTTGATATTTTGTTTCTAAAAAATGTGCCTTATTTTTTTCAATAAAATAATGTGCACTTAAATTTTTTTTGGGGTTTTTTAAAGTTACTAACAAACTTTATACGAATATATAATTGAATAATATTTAGTTATGTACAATGTGTTTTTTTCGGTAAAATTACACTCCCTCCAATCCATTTTTTTACAATTTGTTTTTGGATATACCTTTCAATTCTTTACAACTTTCCAAAAGTATTAAAGTTTAATAACTACATCCAATGCTTCCTTCTACTACACTCACTTTATACATTATAAATTGATTGATCCTATCAATTTACTCGTCTTTCTTACTTTTCTTCACTATTTTACATATTTTTCTTAACCTTCATGGCCAATTCATATGTTAAAAAATGAAAGGGATGGAGAAAGTATGTATTTTATTTTATTTTTTTGTTTTTTTAAAGGTGTTATTCACTTTTTTAGGAAGGTGTTTATCAACCAATAAATTATACCCTTATTTTACTTATAATAGTATAGTGTAGATAGGTGGTATATTTATTTTTCTTTTTATTTTCCTTATTTTAATTTGTTTATTAGTTAAATAAAATTATATTAAACTTGTTAATTTTTTTTGAATGAGCAGGCTTATACGCAATTGAGTATAGGTTCTTAAGAAATCTCGGGATGAGCGAGAATCGAACCCAAGATTTAGGATTACAAGAGATAAAATTTAAACATTTGAGTTATCTTATCCCGTTCAAAATTATTTAAAAGATTTTGGTTTTCTGAATGAGTTTGAAAAGAAGTTCAAGATTGGTGGAGAATTCTAATAGAAATATAATTTAAAAAGCATGTAAAATATGTAGTTTATTTTTCTTAATAAAATTATATAATTTTTAATTTAATAAATTAAAAATCAACCAATAACCCAACTAACAAAAAATCAACTAACTAATAAATTATATATATCGTTTATTAATTAATTATATTTTGATTTGTTTTTTGTTTTTTGGAAGTTAATAAGAAATTTTTGGAAAGTTGTTAACCAACTAACCAACCAATCAAATATAACTTATTTTACTTATAAAATATTTGCTTATGACCCGTGCAACGCATGACTCTTTTTCTAATATTTATAATTATATTATTTTTTTTAGTACTTATTTATTATTAATTTACTTATAAAATTGTTGTTAAAAATTGATATATTTAAGATTTTACACGTTCAATTTACTATGTGTTTTATCTTGAATTCTTAAAACTTGATTTGGACGATTTTACAACCCACGTAAAATTAATAAAATAATATTTAATTTAGGGATGGTTTAACAATTATTTTTCAATTAAAACTACCAAAAAGCAAAGGAAAAAGAATTTAACAATTTTTTATGTTGAAAATTCTATTCAATTTAGGAAATATACCTATATTTTGTTTTGAATATCAAAATAACCTTCTTATTATTTGAAGATAGTTGTACTAATAATCGAATACAGTTTTAATGTAAGTGTAAGAGGGATTTTGTCAGAACTTAGGTAGTCTCGACAAAATAAATAATGATCGTTAAATCCTAAATAATAATAGATGAAAAACGTTGGATCTAGTATAAAAAATATTTTGTATTTGAACATGTAATTTAAAAAAGATATTTATATTGAAATACGAAAAAGTGTATATCAATAATTTAAATCATATATTATTAATGTAAAAATTCGTAATTATAATTTTATTGATATTTTGAGGGTATCCATTTGGATAATAATTGTTGAATAATCACTAAATTAAAGATAATTTTATGAGTTTCGCATAGATTGTAAAATCATCAAAATCTGATTTCTAGATCTCGAGAGAGAGCCTAAATAGTAAATAAACTTTTTTTTAATATTTATAAAAAATACAAGAAATTCAATTCTATTACAACTTTTTTTAATTATATCCTTTTCAGATTATATTTTTTTTTTAAATTCATTTGTAATACAACTTTTTTTAATTATATGCTTTTTAGATAATAACTTTCTTTTTAATTTGATTTGATCTTGATCGTCTATATTTAAAAATATTAGATTCGATAGTTACAATGACCAAAATTATGGATAAAATCTTTTTTACGCGTATTATACCTAAGGATATAATATACTCCGTCCGTCCCACCCATTTGTTAATAAATGAGTTGGGCACGGAGACCAAGGAATAATATTGAAAAGGGGGAAGTGTGAGAAAAATGAGTAAAGTGGTGGGTCCCATCAATATTTAATGTATAAAGTAAGTATAATGGGGAAAGTAGTGGATGTAGTGGTGGGTTCCATTAATATTTAATGTATAAAGTAAGTATAGTGGAGGAAAGTAGTGGATGTAGTTAATTTTTTTATTATAAAATTTTACTATTTTAGGAAAATTTAGAAATGTTAACAATTGGGAGGGACACCCTAAAATGAAAGTGTTAACAAATGGATGGGACGGAGGGTGTAATAATAGTTTAGTATAGAAAGTAAATGCAATTCAATTTAATTCATACCCACTGGTGTCCAAGTTATTTGGGACCGTGACTTGAGGACTTACCATCCCAAGATCATAGATTCGAATTTATTCGGAGGCATGGAAGTAAGTGGACTGTCATGCTTGATGGATTAGTCGAGGTGTGTAAAAATTGACCCGGACACCAAATTATAAAAAAAACTCAATTTTTATTCGTTGTATACAGAGGGGTTGTTCTTTCATCAATTTTAAAAAATGGCCCACCGCCCTTTGACTTCATTGCTTCTCCAGTTCTCCAAGTAACGTTGTACCCACTCTCTCCAACGAAACTCTGAATTCTTTTTGACAAACCAACATACAAAGTATCGCCTTGTCGTCTGCCAGAGTGCCAGAAGAGTTCCCTGCATTTTAAGGTACTTTCAATCTCTACTTTCTTGATTACATATTTATTGTTATAAATTTGATACTGTGTCCATAGCAACTGATCTCATCAGCCAACAAGGCTACAATTACCTAATTTTTTGATTATATTCAAACTGTTGTGAAGCTAAGAGCATCCCCATTGGGCTCCCTATCCCCATCCCAAAAATTTATTAAAAATAATAAATTCTCAAACAAAAATCATAAATATCTAAAATTACCAAAAATGTTCTACATTCCATTTCTCATTTTCCATTCCCATACCCCAATATTCCTTTTTATATTATTTCTTTCTTTTTTTCCATTTAAATTTTAACTATCAAAACTCACCCAGTAAAGATGGGGACTCAAAACTTGTCCGCAAAATTAGTCCCCAAAATGGGGAACGGAATGGAAGCCATTTTTTACATAAAAGTTCTTAATTCCCCTAAATATTTGGGGATAGGATCTTGAATGTGGATGCTCTTAGAGAATAGGCCTCATTTGTTTTCTTCTTAATGCATGTTAATAGGAATTAACTTAATCTTTATAACATAATTAAGAATATTTGGTTTTGAGTGCAGTTAGGTAGTTTAAGTGGTAAGATTCTGGATCACTTCCAAGATCTAAATATTTTAAAAAAATGGTTTTGTTTTAATAACTTCTGAATCATTAGTGAATCATTAATAATTTCTTAATAGGTAAGAATGTAAAATTCTGCTCAACGATTAAGAACTTCTATTACCTTACTTTGCAAATTACTTTACACGTACTACTTCATACTGGCTTTACATCCTTTGTCAATATTTAATAAATATTATTATTAGGAATATTAGCTTATTTTTTTAGGGTAGTGATATATATATCCACACCCACCCTGAAGTGATGGTTGAACACCCTAATTTCCATTTAGACTAAAAAGTTCCTAACAATGAATAAAATATATTTAGTTATTTCTCATATTATATAAAGTTTTTTTTTATTTCGCTCAAACTTTTAATTTTTGTATTTGTTTCTACAATTTTATAAATGTATTTTTTGTTTGCATATTTTGCTAATACTAAATATAAAAATTGATAATTGTTGACTTAATTAAAATGGTTATATAATTTTTAACAAAATCAATAATATTCTACTTCGTGGTAATGATATGTACAATATATATATATATATATATATATATATATATATATATATATATATATATATATATATTTATTTATTTATTTATTTGATGATTTTTGTTGAATTAATTGGTTCCACATTTCATAATATTTAATTAAAAAGATATTATAATCATGTAATTTTAATTTGTATAATCATAAATAAATATATTGTTCCTCAAAAGGTTAAGTTGAGTGTGGAAGCACATTTTAACACTTCAGCTCAGATTATTCGACTAGTTAAACAAATTGTTTAAGCACAACTATGATTATATTAATTTTATCACAATATGCTAAGCTGTAAAATGCATTTATCAATTTAACAATATTAGAATACGAGAAAATCACTTCATTGATTTTGAATAAGAACAAAACATGAGAAGTTAAACTTAGTATTGGGGTTGAGGACATTATTGTCAAATAATATAATAAGGGTGTGCAACCATCAATTGGGGTGTGCATATATCACCATCCTTTTTTTTAATGTTAAATCATTTAATTTGAATTGAATTTTTTAATACATGTATTTTGTAGGCTTAAATTTTTATATGATATGATTTGATAATAATTTATATCTGCTACCCGTGGTAATTTTAGAAAAAATAGTGATTTTAGTTAGAAAATATAGAAAAGTTGATACGTAATTAGCATAAAAAAATAATCGTGATATGGGCTAAAAGTAAGCCCTAAAGACATATTTAATGATATATTCAATGAACCTAGTTTGGTCCAAATACAAAGCCCATTAATGAGGCCCAAAACCCAAATTCAATATTAAATTCGTAATTAATATTGAAGGTGATTAACAGCTCATCAATAAAAGTCAAATAAGGATATTACTCCTACAAGATGTAGCCTCCAAGGCACCTAACAGACTTGTACAAGGCAGGTGTCTACAACCTTCCTCAAGGAGGTGACTTGTCCATCAAGTCTCCTAACCCTACTCTATATCTTAGGCTCCCAACGCCTATATAAGGGCCTAACCCCTCATTCCAAAAACTACGTTGTGGCTTGATTCTCAACCTCGAGATACGTAGGCAATCTGTAAGGACCGATCAGTCTTAAACGCGGAAACAACCCTTAAAGCTCGAAGCTCACCAACCCTAGCCGCAATTTAATAACCTAGTTTTTATTCCACAACATGTGGCACCGTCTGTGGGAAGACATCAAACACGAAGAACAACACCAGCCTCAATTGAGGCAACCACCGTTACCTCTGTTCCACCTGTCATCACTGAACAAGGGTATGTACCCCATCAATAGGGCGACCACTCAACCTCAAGTTTCTCAACCTATAGGGACGACTCCCCATGCTGAGAGAAATCTACCCGTGGTTGTCCAACTAAACCAGGAGACCAACCCTCTTCAGATGGTGGTCACTCCCTTTGTCAACCATCCACTACCTCCGAGGGTGCAGATTTCTATTATAGATCTCCTTAGAAGTACGAATCCGGCATACGGGTTGCCTAACTACCCCCGAATACTCGAGATGTTGGACCAAGCGACTATGCCCTGCAGATACATGAGCCGTATCATCCTCCTTACATTAGAGGCTTGGCTATAATCAAGGATATTATGACTACTCTGGTCCTTATACTGATGATTATTCATCTGAGGATGACGATCGTAATCAAGCCCCGAGGAGGCGACATCCAAGCAAGGAGCATATAAGGCGTACTCGACGAATCCATGATGGACCCGCTATGACAGCCGCTGAGAATATCAAGGCTTATGAAGCCGAGATCCAGAAGCTGAAGGACGATATAGAAATGAAGCACCAAAGACAGAACCAGAACCGACCCCCTCAGAGGTCAGGAGGAGTGATTCCCTTTGTTAATTTGGAGAGACCTTCGAGGAGAGAGAGAGAAGGATCGAGGTCCCAAGAGGTGGAACTACAAGGGCAGAAGTTCCTAAGGGTGATCCTCGAAATTTGATACAACTTGGAGATCCTGATGATCCCACACCCCCATTCACTGAGGAGGTGATGAATGCCCACGTCTTCAGAAAGTTTAAGATGCCTACAATAAAGGCATATGATGGAACGGACGATCCCGCAAACCATGTGAGAACGTTCTCGAACGCACTGTTGTTGCAGCCTGCTAGTGATGCTCTCAAGTGTAGGGCGTTCCCTCAAACCCTGACGGGCATGGCTCAAAGATGGTATAGTCATATGCCTGCCAACTCGATTGGCACTTTCAAGGAATTGAGAACGGTCTTTATCAACCAGTTTGTTAGTGGGAGAGTCCACGAGAAGAGCTCCGCATCTCTCATGAAGGTGATACAAGGCAGGAACGAGAACCTAAGGGACTATCTCAAGCGCTTCACCAAAGAGACGCTGAATATCCCTGATCTGGAACACAAAGTAGCTATGATAGCCTTTCAGAATGGGACGTCGAATCTTTTCTTTCAGATGTTGTTGGCAAAGCATCCCCCTGAGAGCATGACTGAGCTCCAAAAAAGGGCGAGCAAATACGTAAAGGCTGAGAAAAACATGAGGAAAGTATATGTATTTACCGTAAGTGGTGAAGACGGGAACTCTAAAAAGCGTAAGACAGAGCAAGAGTATGATGCTAGGGACAAATATCCCCGAACTAGCAAAGACTCCGACTCTGCTCTAGGACCAAGGGTTGCTAAGTATGCAAGGTTGAACACTCCAAGGAGTCGAATCTTTTGGATATTGAGAAGGATAAGGATTTCCGATGACCGAAGCCACTCATGGGGGATCCCTTAAAAAGAAACAAGAATCAATATTGCAGATTCCACAAGGATGTGGGGCATGACACTAATGATTGCAAGCAACTCAAAGATGAGATCGAGTTCTTGATCCGTAGAGGGAAGTTGAGCCACTTCACTAAGGGTGAAGATCGTGGTAATCAGAGAAGAGAGTATGATAGGAGCAACGATGATCGAGATCGCAAATATATATGATAGGAGCCACTTCACCATATATATTTTTAAACACATAAAATATTTTTTATAAAACAAATATAATTTTATAATTTTTTTTCATTTTTTCTGAAAAATGATTTTCTAAATATCAAAAATACCCCTGTCAAATTTTGAAAAGAAATTCAAAATTAACAAAGAATAATTATTAACGGAAAAAGTGCAAATAACGAAATTATAAGATCTGAGATGCAAAGTGCCACAATTTAAAGTATAGGACCATTTTGACAAAAGTGACAAAAATAATGGGTGCAAAGTGTCAATTCCTCTTTATTAATAGGGATATTCATAATATTACCATTGTAATATTGACTATTGTCATTAGTACCTTCACTTTTTTTACTACTCCCTTCGTCCGCGGTCCCTTTTGGAAAAAAAAAATTGTCCCTAAATAGTTGTCCATTTCTTCATCCAATGTAATTTTTGATAAGTTTTTCCAAAATTTACCCATACATTCCTATTTTCAATGTTTGACTAATATGCACATACAAAGAACACAATTTAATTTGGTTCATTTATTAAGGATAGACAAGAAAACTAATTATTCAACTAGCACTTTCTTAAGATGTGTAATTTTTTCAAAAGACACAACTAAAAGGGAACGGAGGGAGTACTATTTACTGTTTCCAAGATTTTTGACCTGTGGTACACTTTCCTTAGCAAAATGTTACTTAGCAAAATGTTCAACAAACATTAAATGTACAGAGATACAACAAATACAAATAAAATCAAAACAAATAAAAGTAAAAAAATAGTGATACCAGCTTTAAATAAAAACCGTAGAAGGGTATAGTATAAAACATTACAAAATATATATTCAAATAAGATATATAATTCATTTATATAAGCTTTCAAAATTATATAAAGATTGTTTTAAATTATTACGCTAAAATAGTCTTCTATAGGTTGAAAAAATAGAAAGGTAATATATTTTGACGAAAAATGTAATTGGTTATAGTTATTAGTAAGTACTAGCTTAAATCCCATGCAATGTACAAATTTCTTTAATATTATATTTTTTAACTTGTACTAATAATTTTAAATTATGAATTTTATGGATCTAAATTTTTTAAATAAAATGATTTAATTATGATAATTATACATGGTGTCCGTTATATTTTCAGAAAAAAGAGAAATTTTAATTAGAAAATATAGAAAAAATAATACGTTTTATCTCAAAAAGGTAAGCAGTTAGTTATTAGTTATTACGATAATTTACAAAATAGAAAACGTAACGTTTTTTAGCTGAAAAAAATTAGTTTGGCATTATTAATTATAGTAATATTAATAACATTTTTAAATAGATTTGCTTGTACTATTTTTGAAAATATGAGAAATTTTAGCTACAAAAAATATAAAAGAAAATGTGTTTTAGTTGAAACGGGAAATTAAATAGTTATTGAAAAAATAGTTGAAAGCTTTAACTATTGGAACTTAGCAGCGGAGGATGCAGTTGTATTTTGAGGGGATCGGTTTAAATCTTCGATTATCATTGTTATGAAAGAGGGGAATGAATAGGTTATTTATTCCCTCCGTCCCAAAAAGATTGACACACTTTCCTTTCTGAATGTCCCAAAACTAATGAACCTATTTTATTTACTATTTTTTAACACTACTTTTCACTATTACACTCAGTACTTCTTCATTTTATACTCTTTTTTACACTATTACACCCACTACTTTGTTGGGGAATTGGGTGATTATTACTTGGATTTTTCTGAAGTCGTGTGAACACTTTCAGATTGAAGTTATTTGTGGTTCAACCAAATAATTCAATCGGATAAAGTCAGAAATTCTGCAAGAAGAGAGAATGTATTTTGCTGTGTATTTCAGAATGAACCTGTGTGTAAAATGATCAATGCCACACCCATTTATAGATGTCAACAGATGTGTCTTTTGCCAATAGACACACCTCAAGATGTGTCTTTTGCCAAAAGACACATCTCATTTCCAACAGTCATGTCCAATCCCAATAGACACACCTCAAGGTGTGTCTTTTCCAATAGACACATCTCATTCTAACAGATGTGTTTGATGCCAATAGACATGTCTCATAAGCAATAATTCTGAAATCATAACGAACTCGAACAGAGCATGCACTCCGCATTCTCCCGACTTGTTCGATGTAACATTACGATTACATTGATCAACTAGCCAATCCAATTACACTAAAATATCCAACAATCCTCCCCCATTTTAGCGTAATCCATGATTAACTAAACAAAATCACAACAAACGACAAACTTATGCATAAATGAAATATCGTGACGATTGAATTTCACATTAGTATATTACACATTCCAAATATTCGAATATCAAGGTATCACTATGGATTGAACCTTTACTATTCATATTGAATACATGAAGATAATATACACATAAATTTACATTCTCAAATGTTCTTACTTGACACTATCTTTTACTAGCCTAGTGTCCTAATCCTTCATAAGCATATCAAAGCCAAGTCCAAACTTCTTGAAGCGGCTAAACTTCATGCTCATATAGGTAGTTCTTTTATTCTCGCACCTGCATATGCAATTTTTCAAAAGAACTATTAAGAAGATAAACTTCAACCTCCTTAACTTGCAGGTCTGAACACATACCTTGGGATGATGCTTTAATGTGTTCCAATCTCTAAATGTTAAGCTTTCCACATTGAATTCAGCACCTAATGTCATATTAGATGGGAATTGGGTATCTCAACATGAGAGGTTATTCGATGGACTTTAATCCCATCCCTACAGCCGACTTGTGCACAAGATCTCTACTCAACCCTTTGGTTAGATGATCGGCTAAATTATGTTGAGTTCTTATAAACTCCACTGATATAACACCATGCATGATTAGCTCACGAATCATGCTATGTCTAACACCTAAGTGTCTAGACTTGCCTTTGAACACTTGTCTATAAGCATTAGACAAGGCAGACTCACTATCACACCTGATAGATATGGGTGATATCGGTTTAGGCCACAATGGAATCTCATAAATCAGATTTCTTAGCCATTCAGCTTCTTTACCAGCCGCTGATAATGCCACAAATTCAGATTCCATCGTTGAATCAGTAATGCAACTTTGTTTCTTCGATGCCCAAGAGATAGCACCTCCCCCAAGAAAGAATACCCATCCACTTGTGGAAGAATGATCTTCCTTATTGGAAATCCAACTTGCATCTGAATGACCTTCAATAATCGAAGGAAATCCAGTATATGTCAAACCATAATTCATGGTTCCTTTCAAGTATTTGAACACTCGGCTTAAGGCTTGCCAATGATGTGAACTTGGCTTGCTAGTATACCTACTAAGCTTTCCAACAACATAGGCAATATCTGGCCTAGTGCTTATCATGGCATACATGAGACTACCAATAGCCCTTGAGTATTCAAGTTGAGATACTGCAACACCCGTATTAGGTAGGAGTTTAATACTAGGATCAAGAGGAGTGCTAACAGGAGAACAATCCTTAAAGTTAAATCTTTTCAGAATCTTCTCAATATAATGAGATTGAGAAATCGAAATGCCATTGTTCTCACGCTTGATCCTTATACTAAGAATCACCTCAGCCTCCCCCATGTCTTTTATATCAAAATTAGATGACAAGAACTTCTTGGTTTTATCCACTTGATTTTGGTCAGTACCAAAAATCAACATGTCATCCACATATAAATAAATTATAACTCCTTTACCAGAAGCATCAAATTTGCTATTTACACACTTGTCTGCTTGGTTAAGAAAATAACCGTTAGACAAGACCACAGTATCAAATTTATCATGCCAATCTTTCGGTGCTTGTTTCAGACCATAAATTGATTTCTTCAATTTACACACCTTGTTCTAACAACCAGGCATAACAAACCCTTCGGGTTGTTTCATATAAATCTCTTCATCTCTAATTCACCATTCAAGAATGCAGTTTTCACATCCATTTGGTGAATGACAAGGTTGTGTATAGCAGCAAGTGCTATTAACAACCTAATAGTGGAGGTTCTAGCAACAGGAGCATAAGTATCAAAATAATCAATCCCTTATTTTTGTCTAAAACCTTGGATTACCAATCTGGCTTTAAACTTATCTATGGTACCGTCCACCTTCATTTTCCTTTTGAAGATCCATCTGTTTCCCAATGCTTTACAGCCAGGGGGCAGATCACTCAATTCCCAAGTATTATTATTCATGATAGAATCCATTTCATCTTGGATAGCTTCTTTCCAGAATGCAACATCCCTAGATTTCATAGCTTCGCTAAAAGTATTTGGATCCTCCTCAATAACAAAACAATATTGGTATTGATATTCAATTTCATCTCTAGAGCCTTCTACTAGATAAAGATGAAAGTCATCTCCAAAAGACTTTGCCTTTCTAGCTCTAGTACTTCTCCTTGGTTCAGACGGTCCATTCACATCTTCAGTAGAAACTGAGTTCCTACTAGAAGAATTCTGAAGCATGTCCCTTGGTCTAGGTATAGATGTAAATCTATTTTCATCAAAAATAGCATCTTTTGACTCGATAATCGAGTTCACAGATACATAGTCATTAGATTCTAACACATAGAATCTATATGCTATAGAATGCTCAGTATAGCCAACAAATATGCAATCTATACCTCGTTCACCCAAGTTTCAGCTTTTGGGTTCAGTGAGTCTTACAACTGCTCTACATCCCCAAACTCTCAGAAAACTTAATTTTGGTGACTCTTTATACCAAAGTTCATAAGGGGTAATCTTATTCCTCTTACTAGGAATTCGATTAAATAAGTGACAGGCTGTCAACATAGCCTCACCACAAAATCCCTCACTCAAACCCGAGTAGGATAACAAGGAATTAACCATTTCTTTCAAAGTCCTATTCTTTCTCTCTGCCACACCATTTTGCTGTGGTGTATAAGGAGCCATGGTTTGATGTATTATACCAGTAGATTGAAAATAACCGGATCATAATACTCACCTCCTCTATCAGTACGTAGATTTTTAAGATTGGTACTCTGATGTAGCTCTACTTCTTCTTTATAAATTTTAAAGAAGTGAAGAGCTTCATCCTTAGCATTCAATAAATATACATAGCAATATCTAGTAGCATCATCAATAAAAGTAACTACATACTTTTTATTTCCTAATGATGGTGTAGAATGGAAATCACACAAATCACTATGTATTAATTCTAAAACATCAGACACCCTATTAACCTCCTTAAAGGGCTTTCTTGTTATCATTGTTAACATGCATGTTTTGCATTTTTCATTGTCTAAGTCAATAGCAGGTATGAGACTCATTTTTGACATATCCTTTATTCTTTTGTAATGTACATGTCCTAGTCTAGCATGCCATAATTCTGGTTTGTTCAAATTATTGCTAGAACTAGTAGAAGTCATGCAAGCAGATTCATCAATAAATGGAGTATTTACATTCAACATAAACATACCATTACACAAATAGCCAAAGCCAACAAAAGAGCCATGTTTTGACAATATATATTTGTCACATTCATAAACTTGTTTATATCCACAATGGTTCAATACAACACCAGACAAGAGATTCTTACGAATCCCAGGAACAAACAACAATTTATTTAACAATATACATTTGCCAGAAGTAAAAACTATCTTGACATTTCCTAGTCCTTTGATCGGTTCAGTTGCAACATTTCCCATCTTTAAGATAGATCCATCTTCGATTTGTTGAAAGTTTATGAACCAACGAAGATCTTTGCATACATGACTCGTTGCTCCTGAATCAATCCACCAAGCAACATTGTCATCCTGCACATAAAATGCCTCAGATATTAGTGACACATAATTCTGACTAGAATTACAATTTTGCATTAAAATCTGACCTTGTTGCTTTTCTGGATCCTTGGATCCACTTGGACCAGCATTTTGCTTGTCTTGCTTGCCGTTACCAACCCGACAATCCTTCTTGAAATGTCCAGGTTTGCCACACTTCCAACATGCCATCTTAGGCCTTTTGTTGGAAGAATTGTTGTTGTTTCCTTTAAACTTTCGTTTATCACCCTTGCCATACTTAGAATTCTTTGAAGATCCACCATCTTCAACCATATTCATAGAAGAGTTACCGACTTGGTTCTTGCCCTTAGGATTATTCTCAATTTCTTGAGTCCTCAAAGCCTCTTCAATTCTGAAGTGACTTCCAAGTTAAACCAGAGTCATATCCTCTTTGTTATGTTTCAAGGAGTGTTTAAAATCCTTCCATGATGGTGGTAGTTTGTCTATAACACCAAAAAATGAGATAGATTCATCCATCTTCAGATTGTGTTGAGCAAACTGTCCCAGAATTCTTAACAATTCATTGTATTGTTCCATCACAGGTCTAGAATCGACCATTTTGTAATTCATAAAATTACTGACCAGAAACTTCTTACTAGAAGCATCTTCTGCCATGTATTTGGATTCAAGAGAATCCCACAATTCTTTTGCTGACTCAACATTTTGATATACATCGAAAAGGGAATCAGACATACCGTTTAAGATGTGATCGCGGCAGATGTAATCAACGTTTTCCCATTTGCAACGCCTCCTTGTTTGTTCAGCGGTTTCATCCTCAACCACTTTTGGAATGGGGGAACTCAAAACATATACAACCTTCAGCGTTGCCAATAGAAAATGCATCTTCTTTTGCCATCTTCTAAAATCCTGACCCTCAAACTTGTCCAACTTTGCAAACTTGTTTGTCATGTCTTTTGCAGATTCAGAGTTCGCCATCTTCAGAAAATAACTAACTTCAATCTTTGTTGGGGAATTGGGTGATTATTACTTGGATTTTTCTGAAGTCGTGTGAACACTTTCATATTGAAGTTATTTGTGGTTCACCCAAATAATTCAATCGGATAAAGTCAGAAATTCTGCAAGAAGAGAGAATGTATTTTGCTGTGTATTTCAGAATGAACCTGTGTGTAAAATGATCAATGCCACACCCATTTATAGACGTCAACAGATGTGTATTTTGCCAATAGACACACCTCAAGATGTGTCTTTTGCCAAAAGACACATCTCATTTCCAACAGTCATGTCCAATCCCAATAGACACACCTCAAGGTGTGTCTTTTCCAATAGACACATCTCATTCTAACAGATGTGTTTGATGCCAATAGACATGTCTCATAAGCAATAATTCTGAAATCATAACGAACTCGAACAGAGCATGCACTCCGCATTCTCCCGACTTGTTCGATGTAACATTACGATTACATTGATCAACTAGCCAATCCAATTACACTAAAATATCCAACATACTTTCCTCAACTATCTCAATTCTATTATTAAATATTAATAGTTCACACCACTTTATTCACTTTTTCAACTAACTTTACTCTTTTTTTACTACATTTTCTTAATCTCCGTGAAAGTCAAAGAGTATAAAACAATTCGGGACGGAGGGAGTATGAGTTTAACTACAGAGTATGCGCATTTGTAGAATGCGAATAGGACCGGTTAAAAAAGACACATCTAACGACATTAGTTAATTTGGGCAATGAACATATAAATAATAGTTATTTTGGGCATTTTCTCTAGTTTGATAGAGGCTTAATATCTAAATCTTAATTATAGTAGAATCAAAATTAAAATCTTATTTTTTGTTTAAGTTTTAACTATTAATTTTTTATTAAATTAGTGTAGGATTAGTATTCTACATTAGAATGTTTTAGAATAATTTATGAGATTCCTCATTAAAATTAGAGAGTTCTCTCTTGAAATTCAAATAAAAATGTTTGCTATAATCAAATAAGAGGTAAGAGTGTTTTTTGAAATTTATAAAACATAGGCTAGTATAAAGGGTTTCACTCACGAAGATAAGAATACCATGATACTCTATATCTCATAAAAAAACTGATTGTTGAAAATTTAGTAACAATTAAATTTA
This sequence comes from Kitagawia praeruptora, assembly GCA_037693485.1. Taxonomy (NCBI): domain Eukaryota; kingdom Viridiplantae; phylum Streptophyta; class Magnoliopsida; order Apiales; family Apiaceae; genus Kitagawia; species Kitagawia praeruptora. The sequence continues at coordinate 156,335,130 of CM075352.1, forward strand.
AAATAATTCTTTTCTAAAAAATCATTAAGATTAGATTCTTAATGAAATTCATGTTGGATTATGTGATGCTTTTACTTATGCTTTACAAAACTATTTCTTATGTTATATTCGCTCCGTCCCAATTTATCTATTATAATCAAATTAATTGAACTTCTTATTGTCAAATTGATTTAACTTTGATTGTAAATTAAAAATCATTCATTTTTTATGTTGAAATATAAAAAAATTTATATTAAAGTATATTCGATATACTTTTGAATGATATAATGTTTATAATTGTCTTTGATTATATACTATATGAAATTTTCATTTAAAATTTGATCATAAAAAGTCAAAAGAAAGATAAATTGGAACAGATGGAGGATATGTTAGCTCTTTAATTAGCCGCATCGTCTAGCTCACTCCCGTTGTACATTATACCAACTACCAAGTACTAACGTATGCTTTTGTGATGCTTAGTATGTGTAGAAGTGAAACCAACGTTTTTTTTTTTTTTTTCTGTTTCATACTTCTCGATGGTTATTCCTGTCACTGGAACTGTATTTAATGGTGTGCTGTGCAAGCATTGGCTAATGCAATTCAAGCAACTGCTGAAGTTTATGGACTTCAGCATGAATTCATGAAAAAACTTTTCAAATAATTCATGGAAAGTTAATTTTTGAAATTTTCAAATTTGGTTTTTTTTTTTTAACTTTTTTTGAAAAATTAATTCATGAAAAGAAAGTAAATGGCCAAATTTCGGATTTTAAAAAACTTAATAAATTTAAATTTAAACTCATTTAAGTTATTAAATTTGGGAAAATTGAGTAATATATAAATGTAAACTCTTTTTTTTGTTGTTATAAATTGCGCAAGTTCCATATTATCTAATTTGCTATTTTTTTTTTGTTATTTCCATATTATTTTTTTTGTCGGGGATTATTTTTTATTCCCCGTCCCCGGCCCAAACGAGTAACGGGGATCCCCGCGGAAAATCGGGGAATTTCATTTTAAACAAAAAATAACATTTTAAATAATTTTAAACACTAACTACTTAATTAGTGAGTTTGAAACAATTTTTAAGCACTAAATTAAGATTAAAAATATTACTTAAATAAACAATTATAAATAACATGGAAATGAAGTTATTTAACTAAAAACATATAAGATTAAAATATTATTTTATTTCCAATATAAAGTATTGGAAATTCGTATATATTAATATATATATATATATATATATATATATATATATATATATATATATATATATATATATAGGCCTTTGCTCCATAAAGAACACTCTTATATAAAGAACAATAAAGAACACTATAAAATCATTTATTCCAATAGATCCATTGGCCCCGCCAGGGGCACCCAATACAAAAAGTTCTAATTTTTTTAGGCTCTATCCATCCAGCAAAAAAAAAAAAAAATTTGAAAATTTTACTGTTCATGATGACGTCACTGATGACGTCATCGATGAACAGTAAAATTTTCAATTTTTTTTTTTTTTGCTGGATGGATAGAACCTAAAAAATCAGAACCGTTGGATCAACAATCCAACGAATCTGAAACCGTATGTTCCGTAAATAGTCTGGTTACACCTGACCGGACCCCATTTGTATTAAACATAACTCTAACAATGTTAGGCCCTTAGCCACATCCCTTCCCTTGTACATTGTACATTTGTACACTTCTTAAAAGACTTCATTTTACGAATGATCAAAGGTAAGTAGAAAATTCTGACAAAAAAAAAAAAAAAAAAAAGGTAAGTAGAAAATAAAGTAAGGTTATTCCTACTTTCTGAATATGCTGAGAGCATTTCCAATCACATATTATGTAAAATGATTAAGTAAATAATATAAATAATACTTAGCCATATTATAGATAAAGTGTTTTGTTTCCATGTTAGCTATAGCTTTTAGTTAAATTTTAAAAATCAATACTTTATTATAATACAAAAGCAACAAAAAATTGTAAATTTGAAAGTAAATGAGATAGAAAATTGGTAGGAGAGGATGTGGACGTGTTTAGCTAATGTATTGAGAATCAGCAGATCCTTTCATGAGTATGTATTATTGATACTATTTGATTGCTAGACTTTATAGCTAATGGGTCTCCATATTGCTCTTAGTATGTTGTAGAAAAGGAGCTTACGTTTTTTTTGTTTTTGTTTAGACTTCTCGATGGTTCTTGGTATCTTTGGAACTATATTTTCTGGTCTCCAAGCAGGGGCTAATATAGTTGAAGCATGGGCCGCACTTCGTGGACTGAAACCTCCCAAGCCAGAGAATGTACCTGATCGTGTCGTAAAGGTCTCTGCACCTAACATTAATGGTTTGGAAAAATTGGAAGATCCACTGGAGGAAACTCGTTCTTATCTTACTCATAGACGGGAAGTCAAAGGAATTCAAATTCATGGAATACTGGGTACTGGGAAGACAACTATAATGCAGAACTTGAACAACCACGAACTAGTTGGTCCAATGTATGATATAGTTATTTGGTTAAAGGTTTCGTCAGATGGACCCGATACAATTAATGAGAGGAAAAACTTCAGCGTTGAAAAATTACAAAAGGATGTTATGTCAAGACTAAATCTTGATTATAAAATCCCAGTCGACCATTACAGGGACGAAATTAAGAAAACTTTGAAGGACAAAAAGTATTTGCTACTTCTTGATAATGTCAAAGATGCTTTAAGTTTAGATGAAATTGGTTTTCCTGAGAATTGGGAAGAAAGAGGTAGCAAAGTTGTATTCACCACAAGATTCAATGGTGTTTGGCGCTCAATGACTGAAGAAAGTAAGATATACAAAGATTGTTTGTTGGATTGTTGGATGGCTGAAAATAATTTCGTGAAAACCAGGGCTCATTGGCGCAATTTGTTGAAGCATCTGAACGACAGGAATTTGTTTGAAGATGAGAACAAAAAATATGTTAGGATGCACAAATTGATCCGACTTTTGGCATTGTATAACTTGAAAACTGATGGGCGGCATATATGTTTGGTACCATCCAAAGACGTATCTTCAGATCAACAAGATAAGGATTGTTGGGAAGGGAAACACTGGATTTCCTTAGCTGACGAAAAATATTTGAAGTCCTTTTTAGACAGTCCAGGTTGTTCAAAGCTTTCCACACTTTTCTTACAGGGGAATTCAGATTTTACAAAGTTTCCTGATTCATTCTTCATCAATATGAAAAGTCTTCGTGTTTTGGATTTGATGGGCACTAGTATTGAGTCGCTCCCAGATTCTTTGGAAGAGTCAAAAGAGCTGGCAGTTCTCGCTATCAGTGGAACAGAAAATATTTCAGAAGTACTTTCTAAGCTGGCTGAATTGCAAGAGATGTTGATTGATACAAAATCCAAAAAGGAAACTTTCGACTGGCAAGTTATTAATTATGTTACGAAAAGTGTTAAAACCTTGAGAAGTCTTCGGTTGCGGTTTCTTAATGACGAGGTTGTGGATGTCTGGGAAGTGGATGATGGTGTCCGGAAGTTCTTTGGTAACCAGATTTCGAATGATGCTGAATTGGATAAGTTATTTCAAAGGTATGTGGAATGCTACAGAGGTGGAGAACCAAGTTCAACAATTGTTAACTTACTCTCTATGCCGGATGCACTAGTAATAGCTAAACGGGACAACCTTGAAAATCTACAGATGTTCAACACTTCACAGTCTCCTGCAATTCTAGTAGAGAATTGTGAGAAAATTAAATATATCTTGGGTCCCGTAGGGATACTGTCAAATCTGGAGAAACTGTATCTGAATGATATGGAAAAACTTGAAAGTGTGACGTTTGGCAAGTTCTCTCTTGCTAATTTTGGGAAACTGAAAACTCTAGAGTTAAGAAGATGTGTACTGTTAACCAATATTATTACTTCAGATGCTATGCTAGACGAAAAAGAAATGTCTACCAGGACTGGACAGGAACATATCGTGTTTCCAATGCTAGAGAAACTAGTACTTGTTGACATGCCAAAACTTGAAAGTATTTGGAAGGATAAGTTATTACAGTTCCCAGCTTTGACTGAAGTTGTGATAAGTAACTGTCCTGCAATGAAGCATTTTCCTATTAGCCATACAAATTCCAAGGAGCTGAAAACCATTACAATAGAAGAAACCTGGTGGGAAGCTTTACAGTGGGAGGACGATGCGGCTAAAAAACATTTCAACAGTATCTATAATTCGGTAATGTTTTTCTCAATTCAATTTCTTGCACTAGATTTGGTAATGCTTTTCTCAATTCAATTTCTTGCAACAGAATCTGCCAACCTTTTTCTTTAATCATATTGTCATTGTCTAAGTCTATATATTTACTACCTTGTGACATCTACCATGGCTTACTTTTAACTTTTCCTATTGACGGCAAAGTAAAAACCTATACTTTTAACTTTTCCTATAAATAATGGGTTCACTTCTTAATAAGCACGGTATGGTATGTTGCAACGCATGTTATTGTGGACCTGCTGTAATATACGTTTGCTGTGAACCTGATCTCATATGTATATATTTATTGTTACTAGAGGTCAAATAGGTAGACGAAATCCCGCCCAAACCTGCACTGATGGCAATGATGCTCAGCTGAAATGACGGGTGCTAGACGACGATGTTTTTGCTGCTCTGTTATGTTTCTTACTGTTATACTGTATGAACTCTGTTCTGTTATGCTGATCACATTGGCGTGTTTGTTTCAGTAATCGTGTGTCAAACATTGTGGTATCATGTTGTGGGAACTTCTTGAAGTATTGAATAACTTTTAATACCTTATCTCATTTTATGTGAACTTTGTGATTTATCTATAATTGTTTGATGAATAAGTTAACCGCTTGCTGCATGTTCAGTAAGAATAATTTTATTTTTGTATGTTATAAAATTAAAGCAATGTTCTTATTATTTTCAACTGTTAAACTCAAATTTTTACAACTGGATAGATGAAGATTCTGAAGGGAACCCAGCAAACATATACTTTCTGGTAGTGTTTTCAAATTTCGCTGTCTGATATAACCAGTGAAGAGAGTCTTTCAAGCCATTCAATAGACTCGAGAATTTCAGTTAGATTTGTACAACTAGGATACTCAGATTTTGAAGGGATCCCAACAAACATACACTTTGTGGTAGCCTTGTCAAACTTTTACAGTCGGCTATAAGCAGTGAAGAGAGTCTCTGAAGAGATTCAATAGATTCGGGAATTTCAACCAAATTTGTACTACCGGAGAGATTCAGGTTTTGAAGGGATCTCAACATACACAAACTTAGTGGTAGCTCTGTCAAACTTTTGCATTCAGCTAGAACCAGTGAAGAGAGTTTTTGAAGCAGATATATAGACTCAGGAATTTTAGCCAAATTTGTACACCCAGAGAAATCCAATACCCGTAGATTATAAAGTGCACCAATACCATGTGTTAGTTTCCTCATATTGTCACAACGTCGCAAAAGGAGTTCTTCAAGTCTGTTCAATTTGCACACCCGAAGGTGGAAGAGTATTTATACTTGCATTCGACATATCTAGGACCTTGAGGGATGGCATTTTCTCAAAGGAAGATGGTGTTGGACCATGAAGCCCAAGATGAGATAATTTGTATTTATTGTATTTAGGCCCAAAGCCTTGTATTTATTAGAGGGCCTTAGAGCCCACTAGGATAGACTTAAGAGACAAGTAAAGTTGTTAGAGGTGGGATCCGCAGAGGAACCCCTATAAATATACATTTTGCCCCACTTGTAAGGAGGTTGGCAATTATAATTAGAGAGTTGTACCTCCTAAAAGGAGAGAAATACATTTCTAATGAATATCAACTTCACCTCATTTTAGATCTCTTTCTCAACAATATTAATAATAATCTCGATTAACTCTCCATCATTTGGCGCTAGAAGGAGCTCTTTAATTTGAAATTCCAACCAAAAATAATGAATGAAGACGAAGCAATCGTTGAACAACTCGGTTCGAAGCAGGAGATGTTAACGGCCCCTCGAGTCGGGAACCAAATGGTACCTCCTCCTCCTTTAAAGCCAAGACAATTGTTTCCGGCGGCGCAAGATGATGTTGATGGATCCCAAAGACCCATCGACGCAACGCAACTAAACATGAGAAATAATACTCAGCCCGATACCCGCATGAGGGTCGCAACGGCCACAGGGAAAAAGGTGTTGACAAGCGATATGCGTTTGCACCTCCAAAAGATTCAGAAAGACAAGCAGGTTGCTCACGAGATCGAAAACGATCTCCAGGAATCAGATGAATAGCTGTTCGATTTAGAGCAACAGAAACGCGTCCTTGAAGAAAAGTTAAGGAGGTGTCGATGAGCTCGACAGTTGAGGAAAGGTTTAAGGAACGCTAACATTTCAGCTCATTGTCAAAACGAGGAGAATGAAGACGAGTATCAGGAGACTGAGTATGAAAACCTCGGGGATGAGGAATCAACAGAATCAATATACTCGCAAGCTGCAGCTCGCAGAAGACGACCAAGGCCGTCAGCGAGCCAAGCATCTTGGCAAAGCGACTCCAATGAATCGGTTAGGCCTGAAGACATTGCTGATATACGAAGCGACCTTGCTATGTGCAGGGAATTTATTCGAAACCAAGCTGGTCAAGTCGTGTCTATTGAAAGCCCGTTAATGAGAGACATTGAGATTGCGCGTATCGATCGGACACTGAAAACACCCTCATTAGATCACTTCGATGGGACATCGGATCCTAGTGGATTTCTTAATACATTTGATGGTCACATGGCTTTTTATGGGCACTCAGAAGTAGCAAGATGTCAATTCTTTTCAACATGCCTTCAAGGCACAGCTTTACGATGGTATAATAGTCTTCCACCTCGCTCAATAGAGTCTTGGCAGTCTTTGAAAACAAAGTTTCAAACTCGGTTCTCCAGTAACTATAAGGGGGGAAAGATAACAGCTTCGCTAATGACTGTCAGACAACGACACAATGAATCCTTGCGAGACTTTTTGATCAGATTCCGAAATGAAATCTCTGACATTCCTAACTTGGTCGAAGAGCTGGCTATTAACTACTTGGCTGCGGGTATAGATAAACATCGCCATGCTAACTTACTAGAGGAATTCTTTGAAAAGAGTCCTCGAACTTTACAAGCAGCTTTTCAAATAGTTGAGCATCGAATGAATTTGCAAGAAGCCGTGGGGAGCATCCAATCACCTCGAAGAACTTTCAGAAGAGATCGTAGCAGAAGCCCTCGACGATATTCTCCGAGGACAGGATACAAACGAGATCATGACCCATATTTAAGGACGAGTGATGCTCGTACTCCTCATAAACCAAGATCAGAAAGGTCGGATAACCAGGATAAATCATGGAAGCCAAGGGAGAAACAGGAAAAAGAATTCACAAAGCTCACGGTTGACAAAGCTACTATCTTGGCAATCCTTAAATTAGAACCTGATTTTCGATCACCAAGGCCGATGAAACCAGGTCGACCGCCTAGCTCTCGTTATTGTGAGTACCACGAAGATACAGGTCACACCACAGACCAATGTTACCAATTGAGCAACCTCATTGAGTCCAAAATCAAACGAGGACAGTTGACTCATTATATTGATCACAACGCTACAAAGCAAAATGATCATCCCCACGATCCAGATCGAATAATTGACGTCATAGCAGGAGGATTCGCCGCAAGAGGCACATCAAACAACTCCAAAAAGTTATATGCCAGGGAAGTGTTCCATGTGAACCCCGAGGCTCCTAAACGCCAACGACCTAACCCATCTCCTGTGATTTCCTTCTCTGATAGTGACTACCCTTCGGGGATAATTGAATCCCACCAGGATGCTCTAGTAATAACAGCCAAGTTCGACACAAATATAGTCAAGAAAATCTTAATCGACAATGGCAGCTCCGTCGACATACTATACCACCATGCTTTTGCACGAATGGATCTTGGCGATAGGAAGTTGGAGAATGTGAACATGCCTTTATACGGCTTTACTGGAAACGAGGTCAAGGTCGTAGGCACAATCGACCTTCCAGTCTTATTCGGCTCGCACCCATGCCAAACGTGGCAGATGACCAAGTTTCACGTTATCAATGCCAACTCAAGCTATAACGCTATTCTCGGCAGAACAACCCTAACGGCCTTGAAGGCCATCACCTCGATTCCTCATCTCAAAATGAAATTCCCAACGGAGTTCGAAATAGGCGAGGTCGTGGGGGATCAGGTCGCAGCTCGCCAGTGCTACCTATCTACTGTCATACCAAAGGCATTGAGGGAAGACGATTCATCAATTAATCAGGTCGTGGATATGGACCCTCGGGCTATTCTTGAAACACCTAATCAATCATCCAGTGTCGCCATTGAAGAATGTGATGAAATTGAGGTCGAGGTAGGCCATCCCAAAAAAGTCATTAAAATCGAAAAATGTTTGGAAGGTGAACTCCGCCAACAAATTATTGACCTCATTAGGGAATATGCCGATATTTTTGCATGGGACCCTAAAGATATGCCGGGAATTCCCGAGGTAATAGCTCGTCACTCCCTCCACATTAAACCTGGAGCTCGAACTATTAAGCAGAAGAAATGGGTATTCTCAGAAGAAAAAACAAAGGCCATTGATGCCGAGCTAGATAGACTCCTTGAGGCTGGTTTTATTGCGCCTGTACAATTCCCGGAGTGGATAGCTAACGCTGTGCTAGTGAAAAAGAGTAATGGGAAGTGGCGAATGTGCGTAGATTATTCTGACCTAAATTGCGCTTGCCCAAAAGACTTCTATCCATTGCCGAATATCGATCAGCTCATCGATGCCACAGCCGGACACGAGCTCTTGTCATTTATGGATGCATTTTCAGGCTATAATCAGATCAAGATGGACATCCAAGATTGGGAAAAAACAGCTTTTATCACCCATAGAGGCGTCTTCGGATTTAAAAATATGCCTTTTGGCCTCATCAATGCAGGAGCCACGTTCCAGCAGATGATGGATACAATCTTCGCCTCACAAATAGGTCGAAATTTACAGGTCTACGTCGACGACCTGATTGCAAAATCAAAGAGGTCGAAAGATCACGTAGCAGACCTACATGAGACCTTCGATATTGTCCGACGTCATAGGATGCGCCTTAACCCTTCCAAATGCTCCTTCGGGATGACATCGGGGAAATTCCTGGGATTTCTCTTAACCCAGAGAGGCATCGAGGCCGACCCAAGTCAGGTCAAGGCTATTGTCGACATGCAAGACCCTTCTTCTTTAAAGGAATTGCAAACATTAACGGGCTGCATAGCCGCCCTACGAAGGTTTATTCCACAATCATCCAAGCGATGTGCTCCATTCTTCGAGGCCATTAAAAACGCCTCCAAAAAATCAAAGATCGACTGGAACGACGAGTGTAAACGAGGACTCGAAGAACTAAAGAAGTTCTTAAGCTCGCCACCGATCTTGACACAAGCTCAACCCCAAGAACCCCTGAGGTTATACCTATCCGCGTGCGACAACACCATTGCCGTAGTATTAATCAGACCCGTTCAGGGCAATGAACTGCCCGTATATTACATAAGTCATACCCTGCGAGATGTAGAGACTCGATATCCTCAGGTGGAAAAGCTGGTATACGCCTTGATAATGGCAAGTCGCAAACTTAGGCATTATTTTCAAGGACGAGAGATTCAGGTCATGACAAATCAGCCATTAAAACGAATTTTGCATAAGCCCGACATGACAGGTCGACTTGCAGCTTGGACGATAGAATTAAGTCAGTTCTATATCGAGTACAGACCTCGTACAGCGATGAAAGCTCAAGCACTCTCAGACTTTGTGGTCGAGTTCCAGTTCAACAAAACAGAAACTCTAATACTTGACGATGAGCGAACTCAGTCTCGGCCTTGGGTCCTTTATGTGGATGGGTCATCGACCTCAGAAACAAGCGGAGCAGGGATCATATTGGTCAGCCCAGAAGGATTCAAGATACAACAAGCCATTACTTTTGCTTTCAAAGCCACAAATAATGAAGCCAAATATGAGGAAATGATAGCAGGTTTGAATCTTGCGATAGGACTCGAAGTGGATGTTATCGATGTCTTTAGCGACTCACAGCTCATAGTAAAGCAAATATTGGGGGAATTCCAAACTCACAGTGACAGAATGGCGGCCTATCTAGGTCGAGCTCAAACCCTCCTAACAAGGTTTGTCTCATGGAAAATAACAAATATTGACAGATCCGAAAATCAATGGGCAGACGCCCTGTCCAAATTAGCATCGTCCTCAATTGTTACAAATGGCGAACCTGTATATGTGGAAATACTTCAATCTCCAACAGTCCAATCGGCCACAATACACAACATCTCACTGAAACCTGACTGACGGATTCCTCTTCTCAACTATATCATCAGAAATGAGCTACCCGAAGGCAAAAACGAGGCTAGGTCGTTGATGTATAAAGCAAGAAACTATTGCGTAAAAGATTCGAAGCTATATAGGCGAGCTCTAACTGAACCTCTTCTCCGTTGTCTCGCCCCCGAAGAGGCAGAAATAGCAATTATCGAGGTCCATACGGGAATATGTGGCGAACATCTTGGCGGCAAAAACTTGGCTCTCAAGATCATACGACAAGGCCTATATTGGCCCACAATGAGGAAGGATTGTGACGACTTTGTAAAAAAATGCGTTTCTTGCCAATTGTACAGTCCAGTTACCCATAAACCCTCGCAGTTGCTATCTCCAATTTTAAGCCCATGTCCCTTCTTTCAATGGGGCATCGACATTGTGGGACCACTCCCAATGGCAAGGAGCCAACGCCAATACATAGTCGTTGCCATAGACTACGCAACAAAATGGATCGAAGCAAAACCGCTAGCAAAAATCGGGGAAAAGGAAATGATCGAATTCTTCATGGAGTACATAGTATTCTGTTTCGGAGTACCCCGGGCTGTGGTCACGGATAATGGAACCCAGTTCGTGGGCAAGAAATTCGAGTCAATGCTAAACGAGCTAAAAATAAAACACCTCAAGGCGTCAGTAGCATACCCCCAGGCTAATGGGCAGGTTGAGGTCTCCAACAGGACCATCCTCCAGGGACTCAAGAAAAGACTGCGGGACAAGGCTCGTAATTGGGTCGATGAACTACCAAACGTCTTATGGTCCTACAGAACTACTCCGAGAACGGCGACCAACGAGACCCCCTTTCGCCTCGCATATGGCACGGACGCTGTGATCCCTATCGAGATCGGGTTAGAATCCCCAAGGATCGAAAACTTCAACGAACAGGACTCCCTTGAAGGAGTTAGACTCGACAACGATCTCCTTGAGGAGGTTAGGGATGAAGCTACTTTAGCAGTCGCTAAGTATCAAGACAAGGTGGCTAAGTATTTCAACAAAGGCGTAAGGCCAAGAAATTTCCAGGTTAACGACCTTGTACTACGAGAATCCGCCTCATCTCAACCAACAGTTGCAGGCAAGTTGAAGGCCCCGTGGGAAGGCCCATATAAGATCGCAAAAGTAATTCGCCCAGGCACCTACGAGCTAGCTCACCTCGATGGTGAGCTGATTAAAAACGCGTGGAATGGCATCCACTTGAAGAAATTTTTTCAGTAATTGTATTTTAATTCCATAATGATGACAAACTCTACTTCCTAACCGCCTATGAAATTGCTAAGGTGAAAAGGATCTGAAGTGAGGATCCCACCTCAGCCCCACTAAATTATTATCAAATAAAAGTTTGTCACAACTCGTTGCTTGTGTTATAAATTATAAACATGATTGAATATTACCAACACATCGCGACTAGAAAAAGTTCCAAGGTGATTAGCCAAAACATCGAAAACTAATACAATACCTTGTTTACTTCACAAAAGCATAGTTTTCAAGTCAAAGGGCAAAGGACCATGATTAGGCATGACAGAATCCAAAACGCAAACTCGAAATAAGATCTGCCAAAACACATCATAAACAAACTGTAAATTTTTATACCCAGAGCACCTGATTCTCGGAAAAATGTATGGTCAGTCAAAAAATGTTTAAGCCACAAAGTGACAAAAGGCGAATCGACCTCCGCCAATCACAAAGAGTAACGACACAAATAACTACACTCGATTTTGTTAAAGACGGTACGTACACAATACCGAGACAAATAGTTCATATTACTGTAAACAAGACAAGACGAAAAATTAGACTATAATTCGAGAATAAACCTGATAATATTCAAGGAACGACTCAATACGAATTTACTTAAAAATAACGTTATCAAAAGACAGAGTTAACCATAACAGGTACCAAATCCGGAAGAAATACGAACAATTCAAAGAACTTACGTAAACCATAGTTCAGAAAATGATCAAATTCAATTATTACATATTTAAGGGGCATCCCCCACCTTCATTGAACCTTTGAGATTTTCATCGACAGCGGTGTTAGGCAGAGTCTTCGCTAGATCGGTAAAATAGTCGTCAAAGCTATGCCCAGACAAATCGACTCCAGCATCCTTCAAGCGATCATAACAGCCTTGGTAACCAGTACCAATACCCTTGGCCACATCTTCAATGCTTCTCTGCAAGTCCCGCTTCAAATCGCAATAGTCTTCTCAAAAACTTCATTTGCCCCTTTCATCATTGACAACTCATTCTTTGTAGAATCCAACTCTTTATTCCCGGCTGCGACCTGCCCCTTTAGTTCGTTCAGCTCGTTCACTCTAGACTTATCAACTTCCTTCAGTCCCTCGTTCTCGAGCTCCAAACTTTTCAGCTCACCAACATATCCAGCAAGTTGTTTGTCTAGCCCCTCAGCACGGCGCTCAACAGCTAACTTCGCCTCTTTTAGCTCAGACAACTCACGAGCAGATCCCTCTCTCCACTGCTTATCGACATCAGCTCGATACTCCGAGACAATGCGTGAGAGGTCAGCCAAGAACTGTATAAAAAAAACCAAACACAGAGAGAAGACGTATAAGGGCTACGAAAATGAAATTTAGAGAAACTCAAAACAAGAAAACACAAAGTACAGATAAATAGGTTACCCGGCCTCCACGAGCTAAACAGCGATAAGCTATTTCATCCCTAGATTTGTTGATGTAAGCACTGAAATCTTGAGGCAAATTGAAAGCCTTAAAAACTTGAACATGATTATTAGACCCAGATGTCCACCTCTCGTTCGTCTGAACTTCGATGCGGAGGGGCGAACTAGAAGATGAACTCTGTAGAACAGGGGGAAGGGAATCTTTACGAACACCTGTAATCGTCAAAGATTTACCAGGCCCAAAATGAATGGGGTCCAAGACCCTTCGCGCAACAGGTCGACGAGCATTATCTTCCTCTCCCTCTCGATTCCTCTTGCAAGAACGAGCTACCAGATCGTTACCCCCATCATTTACCTCATCAACGACTACAGGAGCTTTACCTGCCCTCTCACGACTTGGAGACTTCACCACCCTAGAAGAGCCCGCACCCGGCTGGCCTCGATTCACCGACGATTTCCTAGCCAATAAGGCAAGTGCCTGATCCATATCTTCACCAACCCCGCTACAAAGAACCTTTTCCAAAGATCGCCCTGCCACTAAGAATAAATAAAAAAGCAAAATTAAACATTATACGTTAAACGATATCAATATTTAAACAAAAAGAACCAGAATTAAAACCAAATCAGTCAGTCAACAAAGCCTTACAGTTATGCTCCTCCAAAAATCTCAAATCTTTCAATTGATTGTGAGTATACATAGGATTAAGACCCAAAAAACGTGTCACGGTCAACATATCAAATTTTCTCAATCTAGCGACTCGCCCGACTACATCTTCGCTAACGTGCTGACATGGTCGCACAAGCTCCAAATCGGGCCCATGGTAATACATCCATTTACCGTGCCATCCCGAGTTGGATGATTTAACATCCACAATCTTTGTAAAACCATCACGTTTGCTAAAATAAACCAACCCATCTTGATATTTCATGCTATAAATCGAAAAAAACAAACTTAAAGAAGGTATGCGATTCTTTTCAACACAAAGGGCTATGAAGCCGCTAACTTGCGCTACAGAGTTGGGTGACAACTGTGCTACCCCACAACCAATAAACTCATAAATACATAGGTGAAATGGGTGCATAGGTAAGCGCAGCCCATATTCAAAGTGACACATTGGAATGCCGTGCATCCCAAATTCCGGCATCTCCCATATTTTATCATCTGGTCTAGGACTAACACACCTGTAACCACTGTCTAATTGAACCCACGACCTAATATTAACATCTAAAGGTCGATTAGAATAGATACTGGGGTACCACAAATTAGACTCCTTAAATTCCCTACGCCCTTCTACTGCGGCCTCCGCTAAGACCCTCTCTCGGGCTGCAACGGTGCGAGGACTCAAGGAGGGCGGCGACAAAGGAGCCCCAACAGTCTCAGATACCACTTCGTCGAGAAACCCAAAACTTCCACCGGAAATATTTTCGGGAATCTCTATATCATTAAGGTTTATAGGACTATCCAAATGTCCCTCAGTGATAGGTCTCTTCCCAAGATTTCTAGTCTCTAGGGGTGAAGACGACGAATTTGCAGACATAATGGAATTTTGATAAAGAACATAACAGACAAAGATGAAGACAAGAAAAGAGATAAAACGCAAAATACACACTTACAGAGTAATTAGAAGCCAACAGTCGTGAATTGCCTCCACAAGCCTTTTAGCCCACTTCTCGGGAACCGAATCGTCAAAACCCCGAAATAAACCAACAATCAAAATAGTGGAGAGTGGGTGTCTATTTATAGACTCAAAAAAAAAAACTCTACTACTGATCCTTTTAATTTACAAATAAAAACATATATATATTTACTTTACTTGTGCAGGTCTTATTGAAGGAATCTGAAGATATCCTCTAAACTAAGGGGGGGACAAATGTTGGACCATGAAGCCCAAGATGAGATAATTTGTATTTATTGTATTTAGGCCCAAAGCCTTGTATTTATTAGAGGGCCTTAGAGCCCACTAGGATAGACTTAAGAAACAAGTAAAGTTGTTAGAGGTGGGACCCGTAGGGGAACCCCTATAAATATACATTTTGCCCTACTTGTAAGGAGGTTGGCAATTATAATTAGAGAGTTGTACCTCCTAAAAGGAGAGAAATACATTTCTAATGAATATCAACTTCACCTCATTTTAGATCTCTTTCTCAACAATATTAATAATAATCTCGATTAACTCTCCATCAGATGGAATATGACTCAAATCCAGATTTGGTTGCAGGATTAACCTTTCAAGATCTGGGAAGCTTAGATTATCTTGGATCTCGTTGATTTTAAAATTACTTATTTGCATCACTTTGAGGTTCCTCACTGCTAAAAATTTTGACTGCAGTAATTTATACTGTGAAGCCTTTTCTAACAGATCACGTAACTCTTTAATGTCAAGTAAAGTACTGTCTTTTCCCAAAAAATTTAGTTATGCTTCTGTTCTGCATTAGAAAGTTGAGACAGAAATACATATGAAGGAGTCGTGTATTAGTGTTGGGTGTTGTAAACCCAAGTACCACATCGAGGAGAAAAGAGATAATTCTCTTGTATACAGAGCAGCCGAACTCCATTAGTATGAGGCCTTTTGGGAGTTACCCAAAAACAAATCCGTGCGAGCTCGGTCCAAAGTGGATAATATCATACTATTGTGGAGTTAAGGCCTTTTTAGCAAGCCCAACAAGTGGTATCAGAGTCCATGGTTCGGTAACTGGATCTTGGGATAACGGGTTGCGGTTGTTCGATGTGGAGGTTCCCCTCGGTGGCGATTGGAGATCTATTGGGTTTCTTGTGTCGAAAGTCTTCCTGAAAGGTGTGGCGGCGGCGGGTTGGTGTGGCGGCGGCGGGTTGGTGTGGCGGCGGTGCAAGATGTTGACAGATTGGGGTAATTAGATCTTGGGGGTAACGGGCTGCGGTTGTTCAATGTGGGAGGTTCCCCTCGGTGGCGATTGGAGATCTGTTGGGTTCCTTGTGTCGAAAATTTTCCTGAAAGGTGTTCAGGCGACGGGTTCCGCGGGTGTGGCGGCGATGCAAGATGTTGATAGATTAATCGCAGGTATAAGACCACAGGTTATGTGGTTCATGGTTTGAGGGGAGGATTATTGGGTGGTGTCAACACAAGTACCACATCGAGGAGAAAAGAGATAATTATCTTGTATATAGAGCAGCCGGTTAACTCCATTAGTATGAGATTTTTTGGGAGTTACCCAAAAACAAATTTGTGCGGGCTCGGCCCAAAGCGGACAATATCATATGGAGTTAAGCCCTGCTTAGCAAGCCCAACAATTAGACATCTCAGAAATCTGTAAGGTTGCAAGATAATGTGTTTTTTAAACTAATGAGTGACCACACCCATGGAAGATTGATTCCTAGTTTTTTTTTCTTCATAAATTTCTTGATGAGATATCAGAAATGCACAAATTGTTATGCCTTGAGATAACCTGATAACGTAAATACACAATTTGCATACTGAAGTGGAGTTAGCAAATCCACAAATATACATGTACTAGTTAAAGTCAACCTGACAATTGTCAAATATTATTGGCAAAAAATAATAACAATACTAAATAAGTAACGATTGTCATTTTTGTCTGTTGCACATATAAGGAAACAAATTACCGTTAATGCAAAACAAGTCAGAAAACCCTGCAAGAATTTAATTACAAGTGACATAGCAAACATATGAACTACGTTCATTAGAGAGAAGTTATAACAGGATCTTACTCATGTAGATTGTTTCCTGCTGCAAACTTTTGTAAAGTTAGGCTGTACATATTTCAGTAATTGAAACTGACAATTATATTTAAGGGTAAAGTTCAAATTAGAACTTTATTCTAAATAAGAACTTCAGATCAATATCAGTCTTGGATATTGTCTAGTCAACCACGTGTGTAGTTAATACTGTATATCAGTACGGTGCAATAAATTTAACAAGTTCACTGTACTAGTTCATTCTAAAGGAACGGACTAATGATGGAAAAGCTTGAATTATATTCATCTGAGTAAAACTATATATAGGTTACAACATCTGTACATGAGTCAGCTAAGATTATTACAAAATAGAAGATACAGGTTAAGATAATGGTAGTTGCTGTAGCTGAGGTGGACGATAATCTTGACAACAATCATGTATGGTAAGCATGACTGTATAATAGTAATAAACATGTCAGTCTTAGTAATACTTTAATATGCCCCCTCAAGTTTGGACTTGTATCCAGAAGACCTAACTTGGATAGATGATTTTTAAAAACTGATTTAGGAAGAGGCTTCGTCAAAGTATCAGCTAGTTGATCAGCACTGTGGACGTACATGGGTAACAAAAAGTTTTTTCTTCTGCACTTGATCATGAACGAAATGAAAATCAACAGCGATGTGCTTCATCCAGCTATGAAAGACAGGGTTGTGACATAAGTATGTTGCGCCTACATTATCACAGTAAACTGTCGGATTGTCTTGAAGAGGAAATTTTATCTCACGGAGAAGATTGACCACCCAATTGGATTCTGTAACTGCAGCAGCAACTGCGCGATATTAAGCCTCTGTTGAGGAGCGAGCTACAGTTTTTTGTTTACGAGAGGACCAATTTACCGGATTATTAGATATAGAATGTAGCCTGAAGTTGATATTCGATCATCATGATCCCTTGCCCAATCAGCATCACTATAGATGCTTAAAAATGGTGAACCATTGAGTAGAATTTTGAGACCATATGACTGTGTATGTTTTAAAAATCTCAAAAGTCTTTTCACGGCTTGCAATGATCAATAGACGGAGCGTGCATGAACTGAGATAGTTTATTCTCCGTAAAATTGATGTCAGGCCTAGTGAAAGAGAGGTACTGTAATTTTCGGATCACTTGGCGATATACCTTAGAATCAGTTGCAGGAGCACCATCGTGGAGCGTAAGAGATAAAGAACTACTCATAGGCGTTGACATGTCTTTGTTTTCATTCATTTTTGTGTCGTTGAGAATGTCAGAAATGTACTTTGACTGCGAGAGAATTAATCCATCTTGGCAAGTGATAAGTGGAGTTTATATCCACTTGGAGCGTTCCATATCGGCTTAAATTGATTGTCTTGGACTCAAGTTTGTGGTGGTTTTGATGTGTTTTGTTTAGTTGTTCAGATTTACGAGAATGTTGATTAAGGTTGATGCTTCTATCGTTTTTGGAGAATAAATTAATTAAAATTCGGATTTCTGAGACGGTTGCGCAGTCTACACTGTTTTGGACATATCTGGAGTTCTAGAAGTCCGTTTTCAACGATCTTACTGCCCACGCGAAGCCTGGGAGATTTTCTACAACTTGGGATAGGATTCCCAGGAGCAAATTGTGCCGGGTAGGAGCAATTTGCGCGAAGAACAGACTGTTGGGCGCAGATTGCATGCGCGCGGTGCTGAAAAATTACAGTTTTTACTATTTTGGCCATATCTTGAGTTCTACAACTCCGTTTGAGGCCCATAAGCAGTCCACGCGAAGATAACCAGATTCTCTATCATTCTAAAGTGGCCCAGACGTCCAATCACAAATGTAAAGGTTCGGAAATACTGAAGAAAAGCAGATACGAATTTTCCTTAAAAAACAGATTCAGTTTAGGAAACGTATTTTGCAGAAATTCTATTATAATTCTGTTTTGGTATTTTCTTGCTGGGCAAGACTTTTAGAGCCTATATAAACACATCTAGATATAGTTTTTAGGGATCGAAAAATTATTGTACATAACTTGTAAATTCTAGTATAGAGAGATTGGAGATAGCTATTCACTTTTCTTTGGAGATTGAAGGTTTTTCTCTATTCTTTATAATATTATGTGTTCATATTATATCTCTTGCTTTATTAGTTTAATTATGTATGAGTAGATAATTAATCTAGGGTTAAGTAGAACCCTAGTTATGATTGATGTGTGATTTTCCCAATTCCCCCAATTTGATTGTTTAATTGCTCTTGCTTATTGAGTTGTTTTAATTAGCAATTACAAATCAGACGTGATTATGTTTATTGTTTGAACCATTGTCTATTTATCAACGAGAGTTGGATTTAGATGGTTGTGATTTATCCAATGAGGACATGAACTTCTCCATGAGAATAGGTAGAACGGATTGTTAGGAAGTTAGGGTGCTGTGATTAATGTCTCTAAATTGCATGATACCATGAGAATAGGCTTGATTGTATTTTAGAGAAGCCATTAAT
This sequence comes from Kitagawia praeruptora, assembly GCA_037693485.1. Classification (NCBI taxonomy): domain Eukaryota; kingdom Viridiplantae; phylum Streptophyta; class Magnoliopsida; order Apiales; family Apiaceae; genus Kitagawia; species Kitagawia praeruptora. The sequence goes on from CM075352.1 coordinate 156,354,251, forward strand.
ACTCGAGAGAGGTTATTAGTAATTTATAGGGCGCATCTTTCCTTTTGAGTATTATACGATTGATTTGGGGAGGGAATTCACGATTGCATTAATTCATGCTAGTGGGGACACTTAAATCATGATGTTTTAGTTAATTGATTAATTGCATTAGTATAAAATTAGTATAATAATCTTTGATATTTTATTGTGTTACTTGCTTGGCTGAATTGAATCGAGAACAACTGGTGATTGATACGTTTGTCTCTGTGGGATCGACTCTGACTTACCCTACTACATAGTTAGAAGGATTTGTTATATATTATTATTTGATAGGCACGCGACAGCCTTGTCAAATTTTTGGCGCCGCTGCCGGGGACAAAGCAGTGTTAGATTAGTTAATTTTTGAGTTAGTTTGGCCAAGTTGTTTAGTTGTGTTGCTTCGGCTATTATTCTTGTTCTGTTTGATCTTTGCTTGTGGTTTTTCTTGTTTCTTGTAAAATTGATTTTCAGATTCCTATAACAAGAAATTAAACGAGTAAAGAGAGATGGAGGCATTGGTTAAGACTATGCAGGCATTATCTCAAAAGATCGATGATATTGAGTCAAGAAATTCTTCTTTGTTTGCCACTTGTGATGTTTGCGGTATACAGGGACATACTCAAAATAATTGCCAATTTAATATCCCTTACTACCCAAATCAAACACAATTTTGGGATGGTAATTTTTATTACAATACCCATGACCACCCTCACCAGCCACCACAATATAATCCTTATGCTGATACTTACACTTCTGGTTGGGAAGATTACACTAATTTTTCCTACCAAGACAATCCACCTCAGCCACCACAGAAATCCAATTTGGAAAATCTTTTGGAAGGAGTTGTTGTTGCACAGCTGAGCAAGAATGAAGAGGTTGAGACAAGTCTTAATGAGTTGAAAACTCAAGGTAAGTTGATTGAAAACTCAATTGCTCAACTAGCTCAAGAGGTAACTGAATTCGTTGAGAGGCGCTCTCAAAAGGAGAAAATACCAATGAGTCAATTTAATGATGCAACTTTGTGGAGTGGTAAGGAGTTCAAAGAGTTGCAAAACGAGGTTAGTAACAGTAAGTTAATTTTTGATGATTTTGATGATGAAGATGGTTATTTTGATAATCTTGCTCTTATTGACCCATATGCTTCTCAAGAAATTAACTCGTGTGAAAACTCGTTTGATAGTAATGAGATTGATTTCTTAGATGACTCTTTTTGCACGCTATTTGATGAGGGTGATAGTATGGTTGTGGTAGATATAAATTTGAATAAGGATATTGTGATTCCAATAGTGGTAGATGAGATAGAACCGAATTTGGATAAACTTGACTTGAATGATGTTAAAATTGAAAATATGTGTATGCCTTTTATTGACCCAATTTGGGAGGAATTTGTGAAAAGTAACTATAGCTATATTGGAGATGATTTCTCGAAATACTTTCACATGCCGAAATTTCTTGAGCATTACATGAGCCTCACATGTCAATTTATATATCTTTTTGGTTATCTAATTGGTGCTCAAATCATTAGATTAATTCAAATTAGGAGATATGTACATCTATATGCTTTTTCGCCAGGATAATTGTCAACAGGCGTCGGGCTAACGACATTAAACAAATGCGCTTCGTGGGAGGCAACCCATGCATTAGTATGTATAAAAAAAAAAAGAGAAATTGAGTGTTCATATTAAAAAAAAAAAAATGAACAGTATTTTTCGGGGCAATTTGCGCCCATGTAACGCAGGTTGCGCCTGCGTTACTGCTTTCGGGGCAATTTGCGCCCATGTAACGCAGGTTGCGCCTGCGTTACCCCCTGATTTTTCCCCTAACACGCATGTAGATCATGCGTTACTGGTCATTCCGCGCCCAGCGACCTGTAACGCAGCTACGGAATGCGTGACACTCTCTCTGCCCAGAATTTTACCCGAAAATCAGTGTTTTTGCCTCCAAATTCAACCCCAATTTCAATCCTAACTCAAATTTCTTCAATTCTAAATTCCTATATCTATCCTACATCAAATCCTAACCTCTCCAAATCTCTCCTACACTCTAAATTTTTTTTATTCATCCTATCCATCATCTTATATATATACACACCTAGCCATACAAATCCAATTCCTCTTCTATTTTATTTAAATCTCTAAAATTCAATTCTAAAGAGGAATTAATTGCAAGTTCACCTCTCCAATTCGTAGTGGGTTTATTTCTTCTCTCAAATTTTATTTTGATTACGAATTTGTGTTCTTGTAAATTGGGATTTGTATTATTCTTGATATATTGGGGTATTTTTGGTGTGTTATTGCTTGGTAATTTTTGGTGGAGCTTCTTGTGAGTGGGGTATTGATTCTTATGGCTCCTAAGCGTGGGAGAGGTAGTACTAGTGTTGAAAAAAATTTTGTTTTCGACGGCGGAGGTTAAATTTAATCGGTTGTTTTGAGGCCAATTGCTAAGGAAAGAGGATTTTTGCGAGAAAAAAAATGTTGGGTTGATTTACCATTGCCAAAGATGATCATGATGGAGGGTCATGACTGCTTCGGTATTCAGGTATGTTTTCTGCTATCCCTTGTATTTACTTCCATTCAATGAGGATATTGAATATTTTAAGTTTGGGGGTGGTTTGAGGGATTAGTAGTTGTTGTTGTATTATGTGTTCATGTAGGATTTCATGCTTTGCATATTAGTAGTAGTAAATTATGCATTTATGTTCGTGTTATCTACGTTTGTTTCATATAGGACATTCTGTTTTTTTATGTTTGTATACCATGTGAGTTCATAATAGTTGCATTTGCACCCATGCTTGATAGGAATTTTGTGTTGTTGACGCTTTTGATTGAGAAGTGATATGCTTTGTTCTTGTGCACACACATACACTAGTAAGTTGAAGCTAGTAGACTTATTGAATGTTGTAAGTGATTAGAAGGACATGAATATGTGCAAGATGATTTAGTTCGCATGCTTTGAATACAAGTAGGTGCTTTGAGAGATTTTTGCTTGGGATTGAGTATGTTTTTCCACCAAGTGAGATTTTGAGCCATATTGCATATTTTTTGCAATTTATTCGTTTGCTTGAGTGTCCACGGATTGTTTGCATTGCTAGCAGTTGTTTGAGTTCTTTCTTGAAACATATGACATTAATTGACAATTAAAATGATAAAGGCATTTAGGAATAACCGCATATTTTCCCATATTACCACACCATATTTACATGATCAATTAGTTAACCCGTTGAGCTTAATCCTATTTTTTCGGTGACATACCACATTACTTGCCTAGACCTTTTTCTTGTATTAGCCTTACATTAATTTGAACCCACATTGTCAAAGGCTAGTAAAGTGCTTAAGGGAGTAATAAGGTGTGCAAGGAGGGGTTTATTCTTGGTCATAATTTTGGGGGAAATATTGAATATTGGGTTTGATTGTTACTTGATAGTCGGCATGTGTAATAAAATCGTGGGATCATTGTTATTGTTCATATTATTGTTTATTTAGCTCTCGAAAAAAAAGAAAAAAAAAGAAAAAAAAAGAAAAAAAAAAAGAAAAAAATATTATGAGAGCATATTTGTCATATTGTGTTTATTGTGATCCTACTTTAGTCGACTAGTCGAGCATTTTTGTTGGAAAAAAAAAAGATAGTGATATTATGGGGGGGAAAGTAAGGTGTTGTGTGATTCATTAAGGTACTTGCTAGTTTTTGACAATTCACCTGATTTGGCTTACTTGTCATACCTTGTCCCTAGCCCCGTTACAACCCAAATAAAGACCTTTTGATTATCGTCATTGATGTATGTTGTGTTAAGAGTTAGATTGATACCAAATGTCAAGCATGTTTATGATTTTGTTGGAATTGAGTGATACACTTACCCTTGTTCTTGAGTGAATATTCTTTTGTGAGTGAATTTTGAGTGTTTGCTTGTTTTTGCGTATGAGATCCCGAGTTTTGTCTCAAAGATGTACTCTTGTAGGCTTAGCATGTTTACTAACTTATTCTTACACTTGACATGGACTTGTGAGAACTTATGCATGTTCATTGAGTAGACTATGTGAATACTTGCACTTTCGACACCAAGACATTGCGTATTTACTTTGATTCTTAAGTTGATATGGCATGAGAGGATTCGAAGGTATGGTAGGATATTAGTACTAGATTAGTTGCATTTTCATATTAGTTGCATTCATGCATTGCATTGCATTGGATTTTGTGGGTACATTCACTATAGGCCCTCACGAGACCTTACTCGTCCACTAGGGCTGCCTAGGGGTTTAAAGGGCTTGTTGCATATGCCAAATGCAACCGTGATCACCTACGGAAGTGGTACTAGTTAGTTAGTTAGTTGTAATTGTTTATGCTTGAGGACAAACATCGGTTTAAGTTTGGGGGTGTGATAAGTGGAGTTTATATCCACTTGGAGCGTTCCATATCGGCTTAAATTGATTGTCTTGGACTCAAGTTTGTGGTGGTTTTGATGTGTTTTGTTTAGTTGTGCAGATTTACGAGAATGTTGATTAAGGTTGATGCTTCTATCGTTTTTGGAGAATAAATTAATTAAAATTCGGATTTCTGAGACGGTTGCGCAGTCTACACTGTTTTGGACATATTTGGAGTTCTAGAAGTCCGTTTTCAGCGATCTTACTGCCCACGCGAAGCCTGAGAGATTTTCTACAACTTGGGATAGGATTCCCAGGAGCAAATTACGCCGGGTAGGAGCAATTTGCGCGAAGAACAGACTGTTGGGCGCAGGTTGCATGCGCGCGGTGCTGAAAAATTACAGTTTTTACTATTTTGGCCATATCTTGAGTTCTACAACTCCGTTTGAGGCCCATAAGCAGTCCACGCGAAGATAACGAGATTCTCTATCATTCTAAAGTGGCCCAGACGTCCAATCACAACTGGAAAGGTTCGGAAATACTGAAGAAAAGCAGATACGAATTTTCCTTAAAAAACAGATTCAGTTTAGGAAACGTATTTTGCAGAAATTCTATTATAATTCTGTTTTGGTATTTTCTTGCTGGGCAAGACTTTTAGAGCCTATATAAACACATCTAGATATAGTTTTTAGGGATCGAAAAATTATTGTACATAACTTGTAAATTCTAGTATAGAGAGATTGGAGATAGCTATTCACTTTTCTTTGGAGATTGAAGGTTTTTCTCTATTCTTTATAATATTATGTGTTCATATTATATCTCTTGCTTTATTAGTTTAATTATGTATGAGTAGATAATTAATCTAGGGTTAAGTAGAACCGTAGTTATGATTGATGTGTGATTTTTCCAATTCCCCCAATTTGATTGTTTAATTGCTCTTGCTTATTGAGTTGTTTTAATTAGCAATTACAAATCAGACGTGATTATGTTTATTGTTTGAACCATTGTCTATTTATCAACGAGAGTTGGATTTAGATGGTTGTGATTTATCCAATGAGGACATGAACTTCTCCATGAGAATAGGTAGAACGGATTGTTAGGAAGTTAGGGTGCTGTGATTAATGTCTCTAAATTGCATGATACCATGAGAATAGGCTTGATTGTATTTTAGAAAAGCCATTAATACTCGAGAGAGGTTATTGGTAATTTATAGGGCGCATCTTTCCTTTTGAGTATTATACGATTGATTTGGGGAGGGAATTCACGATTGCATTAATTCATGCTAGTGGGGACACTTAATTCTGGATGTTTTAGTTAATTGATTAATTGCATTAGTATAAAATTAGTATAATAATCTTTGATATTTTATTGTGTTACTTGCTTGGCTGAATTGAATCGAGAACAACTGGTGATTGACACGTTTGTCTCTGTGGGATCGACTCTGACTTACCCTACTACATAGTTAGAAGGATTTGTTAGATATTATTATTTGATAGGCACGCGACAGCCTTGTCAGCAAGGTATAACTTCAACACCTAAAAAGTATTGGAGAAAACCTTTATCTTTGATTGAAAATCGAGTAGCCAAAGCTGTTAAAACTTGCTTCATAGAATTTAAATTGTTTCCAGTAACAATTATGTCATCCACGTACACCAAAGAATATATGATAGTGCCAAACTGATTGAAGATAAAGAGAGAGGTGTTTGATTGTGATATATGAAAGCCATATGAGAGGAGAAAGTTGTGAAGCTCATTGTACCAGGTGCTTGAGGCCTGTCTTAAGCCATAAATGGATTTTCGCAATCGACAAACATGAGTTGGCATATCAAGATGTTCAAAACCTCTTGGTTGGCGCATATAAACTTCTTCTTCTAACCTTCCATGAAGGAATGCATTATTCACATCAAGTTGGTAGAGTGGCCACTTCTATTTAACTGCAATACACAATACAAGACGAACGGTTGTAGGCTTAACAACTGGACTAAAAGTAGATTGATAGTCAATACCTGTGCGTTGTGTAAAGCCCTTGGCGACAAGCCGAGCTTTATATCGTTCAATAGTACCGTCTGACTTCCGTTTAATTCTGAAAATCCACTTATTATCAACAGTATTTTTCGTGGGATCATACGGAACTAAATCCCAAGTATGGTTTTTCAACAATTAATGCTTCATATTCAATTTTCATGGCTTCCCTCCATTGAGGATATTTTTGTGCCTGATTGAAAGTGGGTGGAATGAAAGAAGGTGATGTATGGGCCATGTAGTCAAAAATTTGTTTGGGCTTGTGAATGTTATTTTGGGCTCTTATAACTGGCCGATGAGAGGTTATGTTAAGATTAGGATTTTCTGGCTGTACAGGGGAAGAATCAGATGTGTGGTTGATTGGTGGGGGTGAAGGTGGTGGTGGTGGGGTTTCAGTGATAGGGGCTGAATTGTTTTGTGGGCGACGTCGATGTTCATAATGGAGAATAGGTTTGGCTTGAGAAGTGGTAATTGAGAAGCTGGGTTGAATTGAATTAGTTGTTGATAGCCTGAGTTGAATGGGATTTGATTTGAATTCGGGTTGGACATGACAGTGTGGGATGAATCAGATGTGTTTCCATTAGACATGTTGATGGGTTGTTAAGAGAAAAAAAATGAAAAATTATAGGATCGATGCTCGTTAGAGAATTAGAGCTCTGATACCATAAAGGAACATACTAATGCTGGAAAAGCTTGAATTATATTCATCTGAGTACAACTATATATAGGTTACAACATCTGTACATGAGTCAGCTAAGATTATTACAAAACAGAAGATACAGGTTAAGATAATGGTAGTTGCTGTAGCTGAGGTGGACGATAATCTTGACAACAATCATGTATGGTAAGCATGACTGTATAATAGTAATAAACAGGTCAGTCTTATGTGTCAGCTGGTATTGGTAATCCTTTAATACATTCAAGGTTTTAAATTTGTATATAGAAAGAGAAGTGCATTGATCGCCTCTAAATTGAAGTTTTAAGGAATTAAAAACCAACACACCATCTACATGAATTTATAAGGAAGGTTAAATTTTTAGTTGCCATGTTAATTAGCATTGCATTCTTCCACCAAGATGTGTAGGGAATTTCCATATTGTGGTGCCAACTCATCCAGAAAATCTCCGTCTCTGTCAATTTCAGAGAAAGCACAATGTAGATAAAGAGGGTGGTCATTGCTCCATTCTGGTTCATTCCATTCTAAAGCTTTCCACCATTCACTCTCTCCTTTAATTTCTATTTACTCTTTACTACACACTCCCACAGAAAGAAGTCTTTTTGACTTTGGGCAATCGTAAATTACTATGCATTCTAGTTCCGGACCAATGCTTAAGCCACTGCATATCTCACCAACTCAGGAAAGTAGAAATGTCATGATTTTTTTTAATCTAGGGAGAGTTCCTTTGGATGCCAATTGAGTTGAGTCTTCAGCTATTAGGCTTATGATTTTCGGGCAATTTTCAACTACTCTCTCTTTTAAGTTATGTAGATCTCCTAGTAGCAATGGGGTAAAAACAGTAGTCAAGTTTGGGCACATATGCAGATCCAGTACCTTCAAAGAATGCGAGCAAACACCAACACCTTGGCCCATTCCAAATTACCTCTAAATTCTTTAGGTAGTGAATGGCCAAATATTCCAGTGAAAAATGATCATCTCCTTTGTTAGCTACCCCACTATTTAAGTTACTACCATAAAAAATTGTTTGCCTCTCATTGCAATCCACCAACAAGCAGAACTTCAACTTATTTGATTCCTCTAAGTTGAAGCTGGAGAGACTCTGAATAGTCCAAGAGTAAATTACATAGTGGTGGCTGTATTTTACACCAATTTTCAAAATAGTGGCCAAATTTTCAGATTCTCAAAAGAGTGGCCAACTTTTCTTTCCGATTTTCAAAAGAGTGGCTGCCGTCAACTTCCGTTAAATTTTCACCGTTAACTAATATAGTTAAAGAATAAGTTACAGAATGGTGGCCATACTTTACAATGATTTAAACACTTCAAGTTAGTTAACTCTTTGAGTTCATCTGGCAAACAAACAAGATCAGTTCCTTCAAGATCCAAGACTTTGAGATTCCCAAGTGTGCCGATTTCTGGTGGTAGTTCCATCAGAAGTGCACAGTGTCACAAAATAAGTTGTTCCAGTTTGAACAATTCAGAAACAGATGGTAGGAAAGTTTTTATACTGGTGTTTGACATGTCTAGAACTTTCAGAGCCGGCATTTTCTTAAAGAAAGAAGAAGGAATATGACTCTTATGAAGGTTTGACTGCAGGAATAACTCTTGGAGATCCGGGAAGCTCAGATTATCTGGAATGTCAGGGAGTTCGAGATTCCTTATGTGGATCACCTTGAGGCTTACTGCTACAGATTTAGAATTCATATTGCACTACCTTTTCCAGCAAGCCAAGTAATTCCGTAATGTCAAGCAGAGTACCCTCACTTTGATGGAAATCTAGCAGTACTTCCATTCTTCTATCACAAAAATTGAGGCATGGACATGAGTACATTAGTGTAGGTAGAAATTGAGGACATAGTTAGGTCTAAAAACTAACAATTTACTAAAATCATTTTTTTAAAAATAATTTTATTTACAGCATTTCTTTTCTTCATCACAAGTAACTTTATATACAATAAAAACTATTTTTTATCCAAAAAAGAATGATAAATAATATATAAACATCAATAGCTTTTAACGCATTTTGATTTTTTTTTTTTTGTTGAAAAACTCAAACCAGGCATGAAAAACCAAGGGTAGGATTTTGTGATGAAGGTAATAATTTGATGAAGCATTTCTTTAACTGGTTTAATTGTGTCAACATTTTCCTGCTATCAAAGATATTTAAGTAAAGGTATTGGGGGACTTACTCATCAGCCTGGATGGAAGTTGAAAATGTGTGCATAGAAACTTCAGGCGCATGGAATTCCAATAGGCTTGAGCATCCAGATATATTGAAATATTTAAGGGATCTCAGCTTAGTAATACTTTCTGGTAGCTTTGTCACACTTTCGCAATCTGCTAGATTCAGTGAGGAGAGACTCTCAAGCAATGCAATAGACTCGGGAATTTCAGCGAAATTCGAACAACCAGATAGATCCAAGAAATTAAGATTCACAAGTGCGCCCATTTCTTCTCGCAGTTCTTTCAGAAATTGACAACCATGCAAAAAGAGTTTTTCCAGTTTAGTCAATTTTGAAAAAGGTGGCAAAGTCTTTGTACTTGTGTTTGACATATCTAGGACTCCAAGGGCCGGCATTCACTCAAATATTGACGAAGGAATTGAGATTGGATCAAATTTTGATTGCAGGAACAAGTTTTCAAGATCAGGGAAGCTTAGATTATCTGGAATATCAGAGAGATTGCAATTCCTTACTTGCATCACTTTGAGGTACCTTACTACAACGGATTTTTATTTCGGTAGTTTAGAGTCCAAAACATTTTCCATTAGGCCAAGCAACTCTTTGATATCAGACAGAGTATACTCACTTCCCGGAAAGTCCAGTTGTACTTGGAAAAGTTGTAAAACATTAGGACATTACACATAAACAACATTCTAGTAGGTAAAAATTGAGCACAAAACAAAGCTTACACATTGACAGAAAAAAGAAATGAATGATTCGACCGTATTTCTTTAGTGACTTTCATGATAAGACACACTGTTCAGACAGTCTGATGATATATATTCCTAAGAGTAGTGCTAGAGACCCCAAATTGAGTCCCCAAAAAAGTCCCCAAATAACATGGCATGGGTGACTTGGCAAATTGGATAATTTTAATTGGGGAGATTGATGTGAATCCAGGGGGGCCCATTATGATATGACCAATTAAAAGATGACACATGGAATTTGGGGATTTTTTTGGGATCTAATTTGGGATCTTTAGCATTTTCCTATTCGTAATAGTCCATCTTGTCGATTGAAGTTAAAAAGGTCTAGCTAAAATCTCTAGCCTTAATTCTCCCTCGGAACTCTTGAGCCGGAATAAATATTGGATGCTGGACTACATCCTCCCTCGGCACTCTTGGGCCGGAATAAATATTGGATGCTGGACTGTGCCACTACCACACAGCCTCTTACGCTTTCTATTGCAATCCCCCTTTTTCAAATCATTTTTCCATTATCAAATACCATTTCACATTTTCCATTTCCATTCACATTTCCTTTCACATTTCCTTTCATATATATCATTTCCATTTCCATTTATCATCACCTTTAAAAATATTTATATCATAATACTTTGATTATGACTCAGACATCTCTTCTATATTCAATGAAATCAATATGCTTTTATATACATAAAGTATCCCATTTATTTGAGAAGTATTAAATAATACTCAATAATATCTGTCACAACATTTAGAAAGAATATTTTTAACATAGTATTATAAATCATATAATCCTAGATAATAACTGATACCATTCCTTTATACATAACTCTAGATAACAACTGATACCATTCCTTTATATATCTTTAAATAACAACTGATACCATTCCTTCATATATCTTTAGATAACAACTGATACCATTCCTTCATATTCCCTTAATCATAAGGCATGTTCACTTCATGCACAATCATCTCTATGTACATTCATATCCATCTCATACTCATATCCATAGTCATATTCATATGATACTCATATTCCTCTCCTTTTAATATCAATAATCAAGGAAAACAAACTCTTAACAATATAGTAACATTAGCATCACATGTATATATTCCATGAAATCCAATTTCTTTAAAGATAAATAATTTCCAAGTAGGGATAGAAAAGATCTTGCCTGGATCTCTAAAGCAAGTAGGTAGGATCCTGAGTTCGTCTCCCGTCTCTATAGGAACGAAAGGATCACCGTTAGTACATATCCCACTTAATCTCCTAATCTCTACACAATAACACCCTTGACACATATTATATGCTTAACATAGTTTTTATGCACCAAAAGTTTACATGAACTTAACCATTTCTAAACTCGATCTAAGTTTTAGTGTATTCCACCATTTCCCTTAATAACCACACTCGACTGTAAAATTTCTCATAAATTCTCAAATTCTAATTTTAATGCTACGTCAGTGGGGTTTTAATCTCTGTTCAACCTACTATATTATCCCAAAATTTCATAATATTTAAAAACGTATAGGTATGGTAACTATAGCCCCAAAGTTAACACAATTACGGTTTCTCGGTTTTCGAACGTCTTTCACCAAAACTGACTTTTCTCCTAAACCGTTCATCAGATTTTAACGCACTTTATATCGAAACGATCTATGAACCAAGCTCTATCATCCCATGGTCACTTGGGAGTCTGGACAGTAACCTACCGTACAGGTATAGGGTCCAAAAACAGGGCAGTTTCTTGGTCTAACGAAAATCGGACATTATAACGGCTATATTTTCATACTTTCCAAAATCAAACTCCTCCAAATCAATCATCCACCTTATACACCATCACCTACACCATGTGGTCATCTTACCAACCATGGTTACAAGCACATACTCCTTCCATATTCAACTTTAATCACTTACAAACACATATATCATCATGAATAATCACTTATCATAACCTTAATCACTAAATTTCTATAATCCATCATGTATTCAAAGTAATACTAAAGGGTCTTGAGATTTATACCTTCTTGAAGCCTTGACAACACTTAACAATCCTTGGGATACCCTTAAACAACCTTATAATGGCTTGAATCAACTAAAGGAATCATAAAAACAAAGTTAGTTCTTGAAGGTTACTATTCATCCATCACTTTGTAAAAATCATAGAAAATCGAAAAATAAGATTTTCGCTCTCAAATTTTTACCACATCTTGGCCTCTTCATAAGCTTTGATTTGAGCTATAGATCACCAAAAACAAAGCTTCCTAGCTATGGGTTTCAGCTCCATCTTTCCGCTGGACAGAAAATGGACAGATTGGGTTCTCCAACTTTGAGCATGGATTTGACTAGGCTATACTACTTTGTTGGCCATGAAATTTTGAACGAACCTTACACATGGAGTGGAGACGATATGGTTAAAATTTGGTGATTTAATCATGGATAGAAATGGAGATATGAATTTTTCTTTGAGTGGTATTTCTGCTGGGCAGTTTGCATCTCTTTGTGTTTTGCTTTGTTTCTATCTTGGATAACGATGTATCCTCTTGTTTCTATCCCTTTGAATCAGATCATTATCTCTTAATTAAGTTTATTTGAAGTCCACCAATGAGAAAGAGGCAATTCTTGCTCATCTAAACACCTTAGCATGAAAAATGCTACTTAGTACTCAAGTTTGACAAGTTTACTCCTCTTCCACTTTGGTTTTAATGTTTGCACAAATGGGATTCCTTCCCTTACACTCTAATATCACTTAATATCAGCTCCATACTTGGGTTGGATCGAATTTGGGCTTCTCCCCATGTCCTTGGGCTTTTGTTTGGGTTTTGTACAAAATTCTCTCGTCATCTGATTCATCGAACGATTTCTGCGATCGTCTCAGTGGTTTTTCTCTTGTAAATCTCTTGAATATATTTTATCCTTTACCACATCATATATTAATGTGTTAGGGTGATTCTAATCCTCAAGTAGGTATTAGATCCAATATCCTTGGTATATTCTCTTTTTCTCAGAAGTTGCTCTTCCGGTTATCTCTCAGGTTCTCAAGCATTCTCAAACTCGTTTAACAATCTAAATTCCCTTGGCATTTCCTTAACTTAGTAATTTCTTAGGTTAACCTAATTTCACATATTCCTCAAAGTATTCGCCCTTTTCATATTCCATACTCTTTAATATACAATACACTTATGTCCCATTGAAATCAAACAAATTTAAAAATCTATACTCAGATTTTCTAAAATCCGACATCATTTCGAGTCACTCATTTTTATAGTGCTATACTAATATGGTTTCCGATTATTCATTTTCTGTATCAATTATAAGGTACTTACATACCTTTTCTCTAAATCCTCAAAATTTACTATTCATGTGATCACTGTAGTATTGCTAAAGTTAGGGTTATTACATCCTTCCCCCCTTAAAAGGATTCCGTCCCGGAATCACGTTGAAAATATCCATGGATACCTTTCTCATCCGACACTTTCCAACTTCTATACCACTTCCTTTATCCTTTATTTCTTCCATAATATCTCTATCTTGTTTGTGCAAAAATACATCAACATAAACTTGCTTGTCATTCATCAACATGCCATTTAGCTTTTCAATAGCAGTACTTTCACTATCTTTTTCTTTCAAATCTCCTCCTGTATTCAGTCATTCTATAGTATTCCATTTCTCCTTCCTCTTTCGACTAAGGGTATCGGCCACCACATTGGCCTCCCCTGAATGGTAGTGTATCTCACTATGGGTTGTCTATATTTTGATCTCTATCATGACATAAAATATTAATACTACAACATTTGTATATATCACCTCTGTAAAATTTTCTAGAAAATAAGTTATAATAATATTCCTTGAAACAATTGTAAGAAAATATTGGTTATAATATATATTTCCTGTTCGTAACTATACGAGCATGTACTTTTCCTTCATCCTTAAAAATATTCTCACACCTTCTCTCATACTCTTAATCTCCTTCTATAGAGTTCTCTGACCCTTAACAGATATTGATTTGGATGACATGAGAATAACTCACTTTCTTATATCACCATAGTTTACTTTCTCACAGATAGATTATTCTTATCTATATCATCAGTCCATTTACACCATTCATTGACTTAATCGATCCCTAACCAAACATTTACTCTTAAGAGGTTAAAATAGCGCGTACTTGCAATTTCCTCCGGATACCTTATCCCATATGTCTATTGTTCACTATACGCTCTTTACATCTTGCTGATCCACCTTAGTTCCTTCATGATATACTATCTATTCCACCTCTGAAATTTCCTTTTTATTATTCTCATCAAAATCTTTACCTCAAGTTTTACTCATTCCCACCTTTTGGATTAATCCTTTGAATACTTAACATCTTTAATCTCTCTCTGCTACTTAGGGTATTAGTCACAATATTGGCCTTCCATTACCAATAGTTATTGCACCTCGAATCCTTCATTAATTATCCCCACTTCCTTTATTTATCCTTATTCTGACTCTATCCTCAAAATACACCTTACTCTCAATAGTAAATCTCAATTATATATACCTTAAAATTCCTCATATTCTTTTCTCTTACTAATCATCAAATATACCCATTTCTTCTCACGAATTTCCTTCCTCTCTTATATCGAAGCGCTTCCAGTTCTAATTATCTCTTATTGAAATCTTCCTTGGAATCTCCAGTTCCCTTGTATAATCACGTATACTATAACCATTACTCCCATTATTCCATCCATTAAGGAAATCTTCTATATTCGAAACAATTTATAGAATTTAAGAGACTTTGAATTGAAACGAACCCAGAAACAAGCAAGGGTCCCACAATAATTTATAAAATTAAGAGTTTTAAATTAGCTCTTATTCGAAACAAAAGAATATTTTGGGAAATCAATATGATGGAATAACCCGTACGTAACACAAGTGAGGGCGTCCCCTCCGACTTTCAATCACACAGACAGATCGTCCTTGTGTATACATATAGGATTGTTCCTCTTAGTTGGAATAAGAAGTATAAAGAAAATATTTAATCACGATGATAAATACCCTCTTCCAAAAATAATCTTAGGGAAATATTTTGACTAAAATAGATAAAATACAAATTTGAAACACATTCCAAAGGTACAGAAAGTTTTGAAAAGATACCGGCCCCTTTTGAATAAGAGATGATGGATCACCCTGGAATTACTCACGAGGTTATCTAACGTACACTTCCCGATACATCAAGTATTCCCTTTCTCGTATCGATCTCGTGTGCTACATAACCTTAACACTTTTGGCATAATAACCTTTATTAGCAATAATCTATAAAATTATAATCACTACTTAGAATAAACGCTTCGTTCGATAAACCCCCCCTTGAACTCGATGTGAGTTCATATTTTATATCATTACCTATATATCTATATGTGTATATTACTATCACTCTTGTTCCTGAGCATTATGACTCTAAGCTCTGATACCAAACTGTGACAGCCCCAAATCCGGGGTCATGAATTCAGGCCATCACGGACCAATTTCCACTTATTAATATCCTTCTCTTGGCAGCTGGAGTATAAATGCATAATAAACTCACAATAGACCCCACACTTAAATATTAACACACACCAGTCATATGCTTAGAGAACAACATTCACCATAACAAAAGTTTAGAGTTAACAGTTATTACAAACCCAGAATCATCCTTAAATACATTGTTGAATAATACCTCGACATGAAGCATTTCAACAACCAAAAGTTTCTTACATGCCTACACACTTAATTATACATAGAGCTACCAGGACCCGTTTGCCTCTACGCTTCCTCAGGAATCGATGCTAGCGCGCTCTCAGAAGGTCGCCTTCCCCCTACTCTCTTGCGGGGCGTTCTGCGTAGAATCGGAATACCTAGCTGTATATAGATAAGTAGCAAGAGTGAGCTAAAATAGCTCAGCAAGATAATTTCTATCTACCAACATCAAAGGAAAATAAACCATTATATATATATATAATAGACAAACGCAAACTTCAGTTATTATGGAAAGGATTTTATTTCCATCCAATATTTATATACACTTTCCAATTATCCTTGTACAAAAGAAATATATAGTATTATAATCTCAGTCTCACTTCTAATATCATATAATAATCTGGAAAATAATTATAGACTTTGAGAAAAATAACATTCCTATTTAATAATACATCATCCACTTTCTATTATAAGAAAAGGAAGGTACAACAACATAATATCAATTGCTCTTCTATATTCAGATAATAATTCACCCTTCTTTTCAATATATTATCTCAAGATAACATAGAAATTTGAACTATATCTCTCATTATAATCCTTCCATTTCCTTTTTACACAACAATTTTATACCATAATATAAAATCAGTTTCTCTTCATCGGTAACAGTAATTCCATCTTTTCATATCATTTTTTTCTGTTTTCAGTATAAAAATCTGAAAACCATTTTCCAGTTCTTTCCTTTAAAGAAAAAGTTGTGGATTTTCACTGTTGCCGAATACGTGAGGCCCGATGATCAGTCGTCCTCCGTACCCGTCCCTTTTACTACCGGTAGACGGAGGTAGGTTCTCCACCACCCCCCAGGAGGAAGGTTCTCCACTACATCCTCCCTCGGCACTCTTGGGATGCTGGACTGTGCCACTACCACACAGCCTCTTACGCTTTCTGTTGCAATCCCCCTTTTTAAAATCATTTTTCCATTATCAAATACCATTTCACATTTTCCATTTCCATTCACATTTCCATTCACATTTCCTTTCACATTTCCTTTCACATATATCATTTCCATTTCCATTTATCATCACCTTTAAAAATATTTATATCATAATACTTTGATTATGACTCAGACATCTCTTCTATATTCAATGAAATCAATATGCTTTTATATACATAAAGTATCCCATTTATTTGAGAAGTATTAAATAATACTCAATAATATCTGTCACAACATTTAGAAAGAATATTTTTAACATAGTATTATAAATCATATAATCCTAGATAATAACTGATACCATTCCTTTATACATAACTCTAGATAACAACTGATACCATTCCTTTATATATCTTTAGATAACAACTGATACCATTCCTTCATATATCTTTAGATAACAACTGATACCATTCCTTCATATTCCCTTAATCATAAGGCATGTTCACTTCATGCACAATCATCTCTATGTACATTCATATCCATCTAATACTCATATCCATAGTCATATTCATATGATACTCATATTCCTCTCCTTTTAATATCAATAATCAAGGAAAACAAACTCTTAACAATATAGTAACATTAGCATCACATGTATATATTCCATGAAATCCAATTTCTTTAAAGATAAATAATTTCCAAGTAGGGATAGAAAAGATCTTGCCTGGATCTCTAAAGCAAGTAGGTAGGATCCTGAGTTCGTCTCCCGTCTCTATAGGAACGAAAGGATCACCGTTAGTACATATCCCACTTAATCTCCTAATCTCTACACAACAACACCTTTGACACATATTATATGCTTAACATAGTTTTTATGCACCAAAAGTTTACATGAACTTAACCATTTCTAAACTCGATCTAAGTTTTAGTGTATTCTACCATTTCCCTTAATAACCACACTCGACTGTAAAATTTCTCATAAATTCTCAAATTCGAATTTTAATGCTACGTCAGTGGGGTTTTAATCTCTGTTCAACCTACTATATTATCCCAAAATTTCATAACATTTAAAAACGTATAGGTATGGTAACTATAGCCCCAAAGTTAACACAATTACGGTTTCTCGGTTTTCGAACGTCTTTCACTAAAACTGATTTTTCTCCTAAACCGTTCATCAGATTTTAACGCACTTTATATCGAAACGATCTATGAACCAAGCTCTATCATCCCATGGTCACTTGGGAGTCTGGACAGTAACCTACCTTACAGCTATAGGGTCCAAAAACAGGGCAGTTTCTTGGTCTAACGAAAATCGGACATTATAACGGCTATATTTTCATACTTTCCAAAATCAAACTCCTCCAAATCAATCATCCACCTTATACACCATCACCTACACCATGTGGTCATCTTACCAACCATTGTTACAAGCACATACTCCTTCCATATTCAACTTTAATCACTTACAAACACATATATCATCATGAATAATCACTTATCATAACCTTAATCACTAAACTTTCTATAATCCATCATGTATTCAAAGTAATACTAAAGGGTCTTGAGATTTATACCTTCTTGAAGCCTTGACAACACTTAACAATCCTTGGGATACCCTTAAACAACCTTATAATGGCTTGAATCAACTAAAGGAATCATAAAAACAAAGTTAGTTCTTGAAGGTTACTATTTATCCATCACTTTGTAAACATCATAGAAAATCGAAAAATAAGAGTTTGGCTCTCAAATTTTTACCACATCTTGACCTCTTCATAAGCTTTGATTTGAGATATATATCACCAAAAACAAAGCTTCCTAGCTATGGGTTTCAGCTCCATCTTTCCGCTGGACAGAAACTGGACAGATTGGGTTCTCCAACTTTGAACATGGATTTGACTAGGCTATACTACTTTGTTGGCCATGAAATTTTGAACGAACCTTACACATGGAGTGGAGAAGATATGGTTAAAATTTGGTGATTTAATCATGGATAGAAATGGAGATATGAATTTTTCTTTGAGTGGTGTTTCTGCTGGGCAGTTTGCATCTCTTTGTGTTTTGCTTTGTTTCTATCTTAGATAATGATGTATCCTCTTGTTTCTATCCCTTTGAATCAGATCATTATCTCTTAATTAAGTTTATTTGAAGTCCACCAATGAGAAAGAGGCAATTGTTGCTCATCTAAACACCTTAGCATGAAAAATGCTACTTAGTACTCAAGTTTGACAAGTTTACTCCTCTTCCACTTTGGTTTTAATGTTTACACCAATGGGATTCCTTCCCTTACACTCTAATATCACTTAATATCAGCTCCATACTTGGGTTGGACCGAATTTGGGCTTCTCCCCATGTCCTTAGGCTTTTGTTTGGGTTTTGTACAAAGTTCTCTCGTCATCTGATTCATCGAACGATTTCTGCGATCGTCTCAGTGGTTTTTCTCTTGTAAATCTCTTGAATATATTTTATCCTTTCCCACATCATATATTAATGTGTTAGGGTGATTCTAATCCTCAAGTAGGTATTAGATCCAATATCCTTGGTATATTCTCTTTTACTCAGAAGTTGCTCTTCCGGTTATCTCTCAGGTTCTAAAGCATTCTCAAACTCGTTTAACAATCTAAATTCCCTTGACATTTCCTTAACTTAATAATTCCTTAGGTTAACCTAATTTCACATATTCCTCAAAGTATTCGCCCTTTTCATATTCCATACTCTTTAATATACAATACACTTATGTCCCATTGAAATCAAACAAATTTAAAAATCTATACTCAGATTTTCTAAAATCCGACATCATTTCGAGTCACTCATTTTTATAGTGCTATACTAATATGCTTTCCGATTATTCATTTTCTGTATCAATTATAAGGTACTTACATAACTTTTCTCTAAATCCTCAAAATTTACTATTCATGTGATCACTGTAGTATTGCTAAAGTTAGGGTTATTACAAGTTACCCTCACACTAGTGCATTAGGTGATGTTGGCAATCACTATTTCAATCTACATAACACTTAGATTAAAGGTCTTTGCATTAGGTGATGTTCTGTAAAATGGAAGCACTTTGCAGTTACCTGTAATGAACTCAGTTGGATCGACTCAAGCACAAGGAGAACAGGCCCAAAGAGATGCTGGGTTAATAACCTATAAACGGGCAAAAGGCAAAAACAGAGTTAATGGGCCAGCCCAAGCGGAGTAAGGACAGAATGTTAATTACACAACAAAGCCAATAAGATGGAATTGGGGACGAGATTAGGGTTTTATGGAAGAGTTGTCATTTTATCTTATTGTCTAGGAGAGGCTAGCATCTCGAAAGCTAGTATTTATCTTATATTTCCGTTCAATCAGCTGTATTTTGCTTATTCAAAAAGTGTGTTATTTTGAGAACCATTATATTATCTGAGTGCATTTCAAGTGGTATCAGAGCGTAGATCTATGGGACCTCCGACGGTGGCTCAACGGATCGAGCAGTTGGAAGAAAAGACGACGGCCGTCGAAGAGAAGCTAGCCGAGTTGGTGGCCAAAACAGTAGAGAGAGCCATGGAAGCGGTGGCCGGGAAGTTTGAGGGACGAATCGCACGAAGTAGAGAGTACGAGGATACGATGTTGAACGCGATGAGAAATGAACAGCTGAAGTTTCAAGCGGAGATGAAGGCTACTCTTACTGGGCTTCATCTCTCTCAGGTAACAATGGCGGACAAAGCAACTGGTAGTGTGAATCAACCTGGATCTATCTCCCCATGTTTGGTTCCACCTATGTTTGGAGGTGAGGATAGGGTGCTAGGCGCAGGACAAGGTTTTTTTGGGAGTGGGTCAGGAGGTATGAGTAATTGGCGATATAAGAAGTTGGAGATGCCGATTTTCGACGGTGCAGACCCTGATGGGTGGGTGTTACGAATGGATTGCTATTTTGCTTTTTATAAGATGACAGAGGCTGAGATAATGGAGGCAGTTGTAGTGGCGCTAGAAGGAGATGCCCTCCGGTGGTATCAATGGGAAAACAAGAGGAGACCAATTAGGGCTTGGGGAGAGTTAAAAGATTGTGTGTTGAGAAGATTCCGTCCTCAAGCAGGGGGTTCACTGTATGAACAGTGGTTAACAACGACACAAACCACTTCTGTGCAAGAGTATCAACGTCGATTCATTGAAACAGCTTCACCTCTTGAACGGATTTCGGAGAATATTCTACTAGGCCAGTTTTTAAACGGACTCAAGGAGGAGATACGGGTGGAAGTTCGTTTGTTGGGGCCTGTAACGCTTGAACAATCTATGGAGTTTGCAATCCGTGTAGAGGAGCAAAATCGTACCACAGGAACTCGAAAACATGGGAATTTTTTGCCCAAACTTGGGACATCGGTAACCAGTTCCAGGAATGTCACAGGCAGCCAGTATTTTCAGAGTGGGGCAGTGGGGAGCACTTGTAACGCCCCCAAATCCGGGGTCAGTAGATTTGGGCGTCATGCTAACAAACTCAATAATTCTAACAAAAATTGGCCATGATGTATTCGTAAATACAACATAAACCTGCTGAATATTAAACTAAAAATCTGAAATGAAATCAACTAAAACCGAAATAAAACATAAAAACTCAACCAAAAGCTCTTTGACCCCAACTCCCAACTCAGGATCTTAGGTTACAGTTCTAGAAACAAGAAAACCCAAAACCAACTTAAATACAATTCTATATACAAAACTTTATACAGACTTAAATCACTGGTATAACTTCGAATAGAAGTACACCAGGCCAACTAATCAAATACATACTATAACTACTAAAACTATATTTACATACAACAATTCAAAGTTTAAATCTTAATACCCTGATCCTCACCAGCTTCATAACAGCATCTTGCTTTTTCTTTCCACTTTCTGAACTGCGCAGGCTAAGCCTCGCCAACTAGCTTACTGAAAAGTAAGATTCTAAAAACAACAAGTGTGAGCCAAAGAATGCTCAGCAAGTTAATAATATAATGAAACAATTGTATTACGATAATTCATTGATGAACAATATCAATGAATATTCTATCTCAAGAGATCATTCAATTTCAATCATAAGGTAAAACTTTTTCATTTACTACAAACCATCACTGCCTCAGATAAAACTTTGAGAAAAAGAATATCAAGAAATCCCCCAATCATTCTTACTCCACTTTCAACGTACAATGTTACTCGCGAAGGGAATAACTGGGAAACTTCTATCCATCCTTAATCTCATTGTTTTACTGAGTTTCAAAATTTTATCATGTAGAAAACAACTAACTATGATATCCACAATTTCGAAACTAGAAACCATTTACCTTTAAACATAAATGTATCTTCTATCAAAACATTCATTTCTTTAAAACCCTTTCATCTTTGAAATATACTTTAACTATCGCTTTAACAAAATCTCCAAGAAATTCTCAGTTACTCAAATTTCATTCATGTCGCTAAGCGTTTGCATACCTAGCTGCCTAACCGGCCTGACAATCATGAGTTTGAATAAATAAGAAGATCTCAAATCATTCTCGGTTCTCACTATCACTGCACAACACATGCCACAGTGACCGTAATAACCGTGAATTAGTTTTCACCGTTCAAAACACTAATATAATAACTTTCCATTAACTCAAATCATAACTTTATATCCAACATACTTTAAACTTAAACAGTTCTATACTCAGAATATACTTACATAAAAACATTTAATAGAATTGGAGTTTTAATCATACTCTGGACACTACGGGTGATCAGCCACGTAAAGTCCAGCTGAAAACAATACTCTGGGATCCCCTCACTAGGCACTTATTGACATTGGCCTTTACTACTCTGACCATGAAGCTGGTCCACATTTTATAAAAATTCTTCCAATTCCATTAAACTAATTTACTATCAATTAATCTCAGTGAACTATATACATTAAGAACATTGTACTAATCAATAAATAAGAATGCAATACCTGCAATAAAACTTTAACAGAATATTACTATCAACATATGAGAAAGAATAATACTGGCAATAAAACTTTGAGATACTATATAAACATAATACTTGAATAAAACATTTCCTTAACAATAATCTGAAGGAAAATGACAAAAGCAATAAGAATTTGAAGGGAATACTTACACTGAATAGAAACATATTTATCTCGCTTGAACGATAAGCGAGGGTTAGTACACTTGCCTCGTTCCACGCGT
The DNA here is from genome assembly GCA_037693485.1 of Kitagawia praeruptora. NCBI lineage: Eukaryota > Viridiplantae > Streptophyta > Magnoliopsida > Apiales > Apiaceae > Kitagawia > Kitagawia praeruptora. The sequence goes on from CM075352.1 coordinate 156,377,074, forward strand.
CGATTCGCTACTTACTTAACCTCGGTCTTTATTCGATCACGCATTCATTTTTCTTCAATCGTCTCGTTAACACGATCGCTGGGTCCATATCGAATCCCTAATTATACTCGAAATAATAGTAAAGTATGTTAGGAATAATTCATAAGTTGTGATGTTAAGAATAGAATTTACACATTACACTTCTTGTAATCCTGATCTTATAAAGGATTTAGCACTGTATTTAGGATTTATGTGTAAGACAGTTATCTGTATAGTTTAGTCAGGAATGAACAGTGTATCAGAGACTACATGTCAGGAACAGAGAGCAAATCCTGATGACGATCCAATACTGATGGTTGATCAGATACTGATGCAGTGTACAGATCCTGATATCCGTCGTGTTACTGATGATGTCATTATGGATGCTACAGAAACTGGCAAGTGCTATAAAACAGGATCGTTGTTTGAAGAACAAGCAAGAAGATATTATGAAGGAAAGAGTTTTTCTATTGAAGGAAACTATCGACTAGAAGGCAGAACATTGTCATGTATAGATTATATCTTTCTGTTATTAGTTGATAGGTAGCATTATAAATACTCTCTCAATATCATTGTAAAGAGCGTGCATTGTGAGTCAAACAAGTGAATGTGCGTAGCTCTGTATAAGGTTTGTATTCGAGAGTTCGAAACAAACAGAGAGAGATTTGTATTGTCAGCAGCTGCTAAAGGTATTGTACACCTTTGGTAGAGTTTGTATTTGATCTTATTAATGCAAACAAGAGTTTGATTCATTCGTTTATTCTTGTTCATATAATCAAGCAAAAATCAGACACGATTATATAACTTGTATTCAACCCCCCCTTCTACAAGTTATTCGAGTTAACAATTGGTATCAGAGCAGGTTGATTTGGAGTAATCATAAAGATCTGCAATCATGTCTGGTTACAAGGATGGGAATACTAAAATTCCTATGCTCAAGAGAAACGAATATACTCTATGGGAAGTAAAGATGTTGCATCATCTGGAAGCAACAGATCCTGATTATCTTGACAGAATCAGAGATGGACCTTTTGTTCCAACAAAGGTCGTTGGACAAGCAACAGTTGATAGTGTGGTTGTTCCAGAACATACAGCAGAGAAGCCAAAATCTGAATGGTCAGATAAGGACAAGGAGAATGTTCTCAAAGATGCTAAAGTGAGAAACATATTATTCAACAGTCTTGATTCTGTTCTCACTAACTATGTTCTCTCTTGTAAAACTGCTAAGGATATATGGGACAATCTTAAGGTTCACTGTGAAGGAACTAAGCCTGTCAGGAAGAATATGAGGACATTACTTATACAACAGTATGAGTACTTTGAATCCAAGTCTGGTGAGTCACTTACTGATACCTTTGATAGGTTTACAAAACTCATCAATGAGATGGCCATACATGGTAAATATTATGACTTGGAGGATATGAATACAAAGTTCATGAAAGCTTTGCCTGATTTCTACAATGAGAAGATATCTGCGATCGAGGAAGCTAATGATCTGGATGAGATTTCATTAGAGGCAGTATATGGAAAATTGAGAGCTTATGAACTTGACAAGCAGCAGAAGAAGAGCAGGAGTGAAGGAAAGATGAAGACTATTGCACTTACTGCTCAATCTGAAGTTAAGAAGCTTCCTGAATAACAGCATGAAGAGATTGCTGTAAAGAATTCAAGGAAGAAGAAAAGCAAAGAAAGTTCTGAGTCAGAGACTACTGATATGGACTCTGACAACAATGATTCTGAATCTGATATGCAAGAACTCTTTGCTATGTTTGCTAAAGCTTTCAAGAAAGGAAGATTCAACAGGAGAAGATTTAGCAAAGGACCTTTTCAAAAGAAGGAGGAGAGGAAGAGTGACAAAAGCAAAAGTACAATTGTCAAACTTGATAAGGCCAAGATCAAGTGCTTTAACTGCAGCGAGCTTGGACATTTTGCTAGTGAGTGTAAGAAGCCTAGGAATTCAGGAAAGGGTAATGCACTTATGGTCACACAGAAGGATTGGGCTGATTCCAGTGATTCTGAAGATGAATTGGATTATGACAACATTGCATTGATGGCCAATAGTTCAGACAAACCTGGATCTCCAAAGAAAACTTCTCCATCCTCTGTTAAGGTATCACTTCACTCTCTTGATTCATTTGATAGCTTAAATTCTGATGAAATTAGATCTATCCATGCTGAGTTTAAGAATCTTATGACTAATTTTAGAATTCTTACTTGTGAAAGAGATGAACTTAAGGTTAAGAATGATAAATTAGTTGATAGAAATAATTTTCTTGAATCTGAATTAATTCAAATGGAAGAATACAAGTTTAGTTCTGATAAAGCTAAGCATGATTATAGTGTTATTCTTGAGGCTTATGACTATGTCAGAAAAGAACTAGAAGAAGAGAGAGATGTGATTAAGACCATTAACAATTCCAGTAAGAAGACAATAGAAATCTTTGAGAGTGGAATTCGTGGTAAGGTTAATGGTTTAGGTTTTGATAAGGCTAGACAAGAAGAAAAAGTAGCTATTGTCAATGATGATAGTAAGGTAGAAGCTAACACATCTAAATCTGAAGGTAAGAAAACTGTTTCTGAACCTAATCATATTAAATTTGTTGATTCAAAAGGTACCCCTGTTGTACACAAAAGGATTAACAATAGTAATTCAGATGATAAAGTGTTAGAGAAACCTAAGAATGTAAACATAGGGTTTCTGTCTAAGTCTCAGTTGAAACAGAGATTAGATGGTCTTTCAGAGTCTAGCAAGATCAAGAGAAATAGGAATGGAAAAGAAGGTATTAACAAAGAGAATGATTACAAGAATGTACCTGATGCACCTAGGAAAAAATGCTATAAGTGTGGTAATCATAATCATTTGGCCCTAGACTGCAATCAAAAACCTTCTTGGAAAACTGAGTCTAGATTCCCCAAGACTCAGAAAATTCAATACCAACCACAAAAAGCTTGTTATCATTGTGGTAGTTTACTTCATTCCATTTACATGTGTAGAGAATATCATGAACTGTATTATGACTATTATTCTTTGAAATCTGAAACTCCTAGTCACAAACAGTTTGTGAGATCAGAGTCTAAAGTTGACTCTGCAACAGGTAAAATAAAAGCAAAATCTTCAAAGTCTGTTGTCTCTAAATCTAGTAAGAAAGGATCCAATCAAAGTTGGGTCCTAAAAAATTCTAACTAGTTACTTTTTGTTTGCAGGGCACAGGAAAGAAGCATTCAATTATCTTGGACAGTTGATGCTCTGGACATATGACTGGAAAGAAGTCCCTGCTTACAAAGTTTGAGAGGAAAGCTGGCCCAGTAATATCTTTTGGAGATGGCAACAAAGGAGAAACTCTGGGATATGGCTCAATTGTTTTGGGGAATGTCATCATAGGAAATGTAGCACTGGTTGAAGGCTTGAAACATACTCTTTTAAGCATAAGTCAACTGGGTGATAAAGGTTACAAATCAATCTTTGACAGAGAAGGATGCAAAATCTTGAATATGCAGAATGGAGACATTGTTCTAACTGGTCAAAGACATGGTAACATATATGAAGCCAGCTTAAGTGATACATCTAAAGGAATTGTTAGATGTCTCTACAGCAAAGCAACAAGTGATGAAAGCTGGAATTGGCACAAGAAGCTCTCACATCTTAATTTCAAGAAGCTTAATCAACTTGTTAAACACAATTTGGTGAGAGGCCTACCTCAGGCAAATTTTGTGCAAGATGGACTTTGTGATGCATGTCAGCTTGGAAAGCAAAGAAGAACCACTTTCAAGAGCAAAACTGAAAATTCAATTACTGAACCATTTCACATGCTACATCTAGATCTTTTTGGTCTAGTAAACATTATGTCTATCAGCAAGAAAAGATATGCTCTAGTTATGGTGGATGATTTCACAAGGTTCACATGGGTGTTCTTTCTACACAAGAAGGATGAAGCTCCTCAGCAAATCATTGAACTCATCAAGAATATTCATAATAACTCTGAGTACAAAGTCAAAGTACTTAGGAGTGACAATGGTACAGAATTCAAGAATTCTACAATGGAGGGGTTTTGTGCAGACAATGGAATCACTCAACAGTTTTCTGCACCTGGTACACCTCAACAAAATGGTGTAGTGGAAAGAAAGAACAGGACTCTCATAGAGGCAGCAAGAACCATGCTTGCAGATGCAAAACTTCCAACCTACTTTTGGGCAGAAGCTATTAACACTGCATGTTTCACTCAAAATTGTACCTTGGTAAATAGTCATGGAAAAACTCCCTATGAGATGATCAAAGGAAAGAAACCAAGTGTGAAATATTTTCACATCTTTGGATGCAAATGCTATGTCCTAAAAGTTCATCCAGAACAACTTGGAAAATTTGAAGCCAAATCGGATGAAGCAATTTTTCTAGGATATTCAGCATCTAAGGCCTTCAAAGTTTATAATCTCAGAACTCACATTGTTATGGAATCAATTCATGTTGCATTTGATGATAAGAAATTTGGAATTTTGCAAACTGATGAAAGCCATGACAAATTGGAATTTGAAAATCTGAAGAATTCTGAGATACTCTCAAGTGATGATGAAGGTTCTCCAGAAGGAATTTCTATTGCTTCTCAAAGGAATGCTACTGTTGAGGGGGAGCAAATAAATCAGAGAGAACACAGTAATCATCAGGAGCAGACTAGTCTTTCAGAGTCTATTCCATCAGGAATTGACGTTTCAGAGTCTACTGAGGAAAGATCAGTAACTAGCAGCAATATGGAATCTACTGATTCTATTGATCAAAGGAGAGTTTTTGAAGGTAGAGAGAATTCTTCTACAAGGGATACCACTAACTTAGGGGGAGAGACTAGCAGAGTTAATCTACCACCTGCTAGAAAATGGACAAAGGATCATACTGAAGATTTGATAATTGGTGATCCAAATAGTGGTGTTCGAACTAGAATATCAATTCAAAATGAATGTTTGTATAGTTGTTTTCTCTCAAAGAATGAACCTAAGAAGGTTGAAGAAGCCTTACAGGATCCTGATTGGGTAATTGCAATGCAGGAGGAGTTAAATGAATTTGAGAGAAACAAAGTCTGGAAACTGGTACCAAGACCTAAAGATAGATCTATTGTTGGTGCAAGATGGGTTTTTAGAAACAAGCTAGATGAATCTGGTATGATTGTAAGAAACAAAGCAAGACTGGTGGCCAAGGGTTATTCTCAGGAAGAAGGCATTGATTATGATGAGACCTTTGCACCTGTAGCAAGATTGGAAGCAATCAGAATGTTTCTTGCATTTGCAGCTCATTCAAAATTCAAGGTATACCAGATGGATGTAAAGAGTGCTTTTCTAAATGGCAAACTTGATGAAGAAGTGTATGTAGAACAGCCACCTGGATTTGTTGATCCAAAGTTTCCAAATCATGTCTACAAACTTGACAAGGCACTCTATGGACTAAAGCAGGCACCAAGAGCATGGTATGAGACTTTGTCTAAATTTCTTCTTGAAAATGGCTTCACAAGAGGTACAATTGACAAAACTCTATTCTTTAGAAAGATAAAAGGTGAATTGCTTTTAGTTCAAGTTTATGTTGATGATATTATTTTTGGTTCTACTAATGAAAAGTTGTGTGCTAAATTTAGCAAGCTTATGCAGTCTAAGTATCAGATGAGCATGATGGGTGAATTAAATTATTTCTTAGGCTTGCAGGTCAAACAGACTGAGACTGGTATTTTCATTAATCAGTCAAAGTATATCAAAGATCTTTTAAAAAGATTTGACTTTCAAGACTGTGCAGTTGCAAAAACACCCATGGCAACAGCCACTAAACTAGACTCTGATCCTAAAGGAAAGAGTGTGGATAATACTAGTTATAGAGGCATGATAGGCTCATTGTTATATCTAACTGCAAGTAGGCCAGATATAATGTTTTCTACCTGTTTATGTGCTAGATTCCAAAGTGATCCTAAGGAATCTCATTTAATTGCTGTGAAGAGAATTTTTAGATATCTCAAAGGAACTCCAAATCTTGGTTTGTGGTATCCTAGAGAATCTGATTTCTTTCTAATTGGCTATTCAGACTCTGATTATGCAGGGTGTAAGATAGACAGGAAAAGCACTACAGGTACATGTCAATTCTTGGGAAATAGATTGATTTCTTGGGCAAGCAAGAAGCAACAATCTGTTTCAACCTCAACTGCAGAAGCTGAGTACATAGTAGCAGGCAGTTGTTGTGCACAGCTCCTTTGGATAAGAAATCAGTTGCTGGATTATGGTATGACACTTAGTAATATTCCTATGTTTTGTGATAATACTAGTGCTATTAAAATTGCAGAAAATCCAGTTCAACATTCAAGGACTAAGCACATTGATGTCAGGTATCATTTTATTAGAGAACATATTGAGAATGGTACTGTGGAACTTCATTTTGTTCCTACTGACAAACAGCTTGCAGATATCTTAACTAAACCACTTGATGAGACTACATTCAGTAGACTAGTAAGTGAGTTAGGAATGTTAAATTTTTAGATCTGTAACATCTGCAAAAGTAGCAAGGTATGTTGTTCTTAGCTTATAGACTTGATATTCCTGTCAGGATCTATATTTGGTTGTTAAATGCTTTAGCTATAACACTTTGCCTTGATAAATTTCAGTATGATAGACTTGTTAATAATCATCAGGATTAGATTTGTTATCAGGATGCTGACGTCATCAGTATTGTGTCAGTATCAGGATTATGAAAATTGTTTCAAATTCTGACGTTTACTTTGTGTAGTAATCTAATTCTGTGATATGTTAAGTCTATGCCAGCAAGTTTTGATATTTGCATACTGTTAATTTATACATCATTCAAAAAAAATCAAAAGACAAGCAGATAACAAGAAACTGTATTTTCATTAATAGAAATCATTACATGGAAATGAAATACAACATCTTTTTGTCTAAATTTCTATTGATAATTCTATACTTGTCTATTGATATGAACTCTGAGGTACAGGACAATGAGCATCTCAAGAAATCCTTCAGGGGATGAAAGCATCATTTGCTCTTGGATTCCTTGTCTGGGCGACTTGAATGAGAGCAGCTAACTTAAATATATAGCATCCTCATCAAGATCAACCTCAGACTCTCGGCCAAATTCTTCATCCTCAAGTTTTGAGGAGGTTAGGGGAAGATTGTATCCAACAGATGGATGTTCTAGGAGAAATCTCTGGATATTGTAGAAAACCAATCCATTTATGATTAGTTTGATGAGAAGAGTCATTTGTTCATAGGGATGATCAAGAACAGGATGTTCGTCGATTGAGAAAAATCTGAAAAATGGGTTTGAAGAGATTTTTGGTTTGAGAAGCATTGTTGAGAAGAAAAGAAATTATGGAGAATGGCATAAGGCGTCTGGTTCTTTTAAAGAAAGACATGAGAAGCTGAGCAGTCACTTGGAAGTTTTAATGAAGTCAAATGCTAATTACTGCATGTGACTGTATTTCTTGTTTTCAGGAAATATTGAAAATATCTAACCAATTGATTTTTGTTCAGATTAATTGTTTATTTCTTTTTCAGATAAAAGAAAAATGCCATGTGGAAAACTCCATATTAAGTCTCTGATGATATTGATCAGGATTTCATGTGTGACCATCAGGATTTGAAAATTATATTTTTAAATCACATTGCATTTTGTGATTATTTTGATGAGAGGTCATCAGGAAAAGGAAGCTGATCAGTATTGCTTATTTATACCCTGATTTATTTCATGAAAAATCAATTTTGGATTTTATTTTCCAAAAATCGTGGGTAACTGCATTTTTCAGGGACTGACACCTGTCAATCTACGTGTCAACGTGGGATAGTGGTCTGAAAAATTTGTGAAATATATTTGTTTTGAAACTCTAATCATGTAATTGCTTTCTCTAATTTTACATTCTCTAAAGCAAAAATCACTCTTGAGTTTTCAAAATCACTAATCCATTTCTAGAATTTTTCAAGTTTCTTTTCAGATAAAAAATGGCAGCTCAGAGAAGATTACCTAAATCAGTAGCCTTCAAGTTTGGTGACTTTAATTTTATGACAAACAATCATGTTGCAGCTATCACCAACAAGGAAGGAGTGTCATCTGATTTTCATCCAATCATGGACTTTCTGGCATATGGACCATTAAGTTATGCATTGACAGCATCTCCACAGATTAATCAAGTAGCTGTTTCACAAGCTTGGAAAAATGCTGAGGTAATTGATTCTACTCAGAGTCAATCAGGTAAGATTGTTCTACATTTAGGACAAGATTCATTTGACATTACTGAATCTGTTGTTAATTCAGTACTTTGCTTACCTGTTACTGATAGTTATGAGAATGTACCATCTGATGATAATATAAGAACTATGTTGTCTGAATTAGGTTATAGTGGACCTCTAGATAACATGAGCCAGTTGAATAGGTCTTTTCTTAGAAAGGAATGGTCTTTTTACTTTGATCAAATTGCTAAATGTTTTACTGGCAAATGTAGTTCTTTTCAGCAAATTACTTCTGTTACATCACATATTGCTTATAGTTTGCTTTATGACAGAGTAATCAACATTGGTCATATTATCTTAAGTCAGATGAGTATCAAACTTGGGTTAAGAGATCAAAACAGGAAAATGGTTTATTATCATAGATTTATGCAAATGTTTATTAACCATTTTATTCCTGATGTTGAAACTAGATTTGGTAGAGAACATTGTGTTTCTTCTTATGAACAGCAAAAGAGAATTTTATCTGACATTACAAAGAAGGACAATGAAAAGAATCTAGATGAAATACCTGCAATTCATTATCCACAACATGTTCAGGTAATTCTTAAAACTCATCTTCCTACTTTCTACAATTCTTCTTTCTTTTGTGGTGAAATGGCTCAGGAATCTCAATTGGAGGAGAACCCACCTGTGTCTACCCAAGTAGCCCAAAACATTATAGTCTCTGAAACAATTCAAGAACCAAATTTTGATCCACAGCCTATTGTTTTAAAGAAACCAACCTCTGGTGTTTCTCAAAAGACATCAGTTGTAAGGAAGAGAAGATTTGTTGTGTCAAGTAGTAGTAGTAACTCTAGTGAAGATGATGATGATTTAACTCTTGCTGAGAGAGCAGAATTGAAGGCTGCAATTCAACTTTCTTTGTTAGCACAAAGAGATGAAAAACCTAGTCACAGCCAGGCTGCAGTCTCTCAAAAGGCTGTAGTTTTTAAAAAGGGAAAACAGTTACTAGATACTGACTCTCAAAAGATTGTGTCTATTGAACAAAGATCTCATCCCAAGATCACTTCTGTGTCTACACCTCTTGAGTCTTCTCAGGATAAATCTTTTGCTCACTATATCAGGAGAACAAGGAGAAAGATTCAATTGTCACCTACACACACAGAGTCTAGTCCAACTAATATCATGCAGGTTTCTACAAATCAAGCTACATCTATGTCAGTATTTGACAAGATAGATCTGGATATTGATTCTTCATGGGAAACTACATTATCATACAGACTGGCTATGGGACTAATTTCTCTCAAAGTGAAGTTGTCAAGGCCTGTTCTAGATTTTCTGGTTGAAAGAGTACCAAAACTTTTATTTCCAGATGAATATGGACTTCTACATCAAAGACTTGACTTAATGAAGATGTATTTCTATGTGTCTGTCAGAAGACAATTAGTCAAGAAATTTGGACTCTCGAAGCATGGTGCACTTCAATCACTTCATGCATATTTATTTGACAAGAATGTCATTATTGAAGATGCTTCAACTCAAGGTGAACAACTGGAGGAAGTAGATAGAGGAATGCAGTCAACAGAAGATACTATTGCACCAGTGGTGAATAGTAGGAAAGATCAGATCACAGTCACTGTAACACAAGAACCATCTAGTCAGAGGAAGGATGACTCAGGAGCTGTGATAGCTGATGTTGAAAGGACTTTTATGATGATTGAAAATGCAAGTGAGATACCCTATGATATGGGAGGAATGACTTTGGTTGATTTTTCTGAAGATCAAACAAATTTTGTTCAGTCAGAGTCTATCCACCTTGAGGGTGTGTCTCAGCAAACAACACTTAAAGACGGTGATGTACTAACTATGGTGTCTAATGAAGTATTACTGAAGACATCAGAGTCTAGTAAAGAACCTGAAAGTGGTATACTGGAGCCTGTAGTTTCTGAAAGGAAAGAAGATGATTGTAAGGGTTCAGAGACTATAGCAGCTCACTCCTTGGAGAAAACCTCAAGCCACATGCCAAATGAGGAACCCTCTCTCCATGTGAGTTCAGGTATAAAAACTCCTTCTAAACTCTATTTTTCTGTAGGTCATGAGAGCACTTATCTAAATTTGAGTGATACACTTGAAAAGATGGACTTAGATCCACAATTTGAGCGGCTGGCTCCTGACCAGGCAAAAGGTGAGGTAGAAAGAGTGTTGACTTTAGTAAGTCAAAGTGAGGATGAGGGTATGGATGATCAACTCCATAGTGAGGGAGAGAAAATTAGGAAACCATCATTTGATTTCTGGGATCAGGTTTTTCCTGAATCTTGGTCTGAAAATTTGGGTATGGATGCTGGTACTTATTCATTCATCAAAATGTATCAGAAGAATGACCTAGCACATCACAATGCAAAGCCAGAAGTTAAAGCTCAGAAGCAAAAGGAGAGGCTTGCAGGAATCATTAACAGAAGAGGTGCCAGGATAAAGCAATCTCTTGATACATATGTACCAGATGAAGATCCTAATGATCCTAGTGTTCCTTTGTATGTACTTCCAATATCAGCTAGAATTGAGACACCAAAAGCTCTTTGACCCCAACTCCCAACTCAGGATCTTAGGTTACGGTTCTAGAAACAAGAAAACCCAAAACCAACTTAAATACAATTCTATATACAAAACTTTATACAGACTTAAATCACTGGTATAACTTCGAATAGAAGTATACCAGGCCAGCTAATCAAATACATACTATAACTACTAAAACTATATTTACATACAACAATTCAAACTTTAAATCTAAATACCATGATCCTCGCCAGCTTCATAACAACATCCTGCTTCTTCTTTCCACTTTCTGAACTGCGCAGGCTAAGCCTCGCCAACTAGCTTACTGAAAAGTACGATTTTAAAAACAACAAGTGTGAGCCAAAGAATGCTCAGCAAGTTAATAATATAATGAAACAACTGTATTACGATAATTCATTGATGAACAATATCAATGAATATTCTATCTCAAGAGATCATTCAATTTCAATCATAAGGTAAAACTTTTTCATTTACTACAAACCATCACTGCCTCAGATAAAACTTTGAGAAAAAAGAATATCAAGAAATCCCCCAATCATTCTTACTCCACTTTCAACGTACAATGTTACTCGCGAAGGGAATAACTGGGAAACTTCTATCCATCCTTAATCTCATTGTTTTACTGAGTTTCCAAATTTTATCATGTAGAAAACAACTAACTATGATATCCATAATTTCGAAACTAGAAACCATTTACCTTTAAACATAAATGTATCTTCTATCAAAACATTCATTTCTTTAAAACCCTTTCATCTTTGAAATATACTTTAACTATCGCTTTAACAAAATCTCCAAGAAATTCTCAGTTACTCAAATTTCATTCATGTCGCTAAGCGTTTGCATACCTAGCTGCCTAACCGGCCTGACAATCATGAGTTTGAATAAATAAGAAGATCTCAAATCATTCTCGGTTCTCACTATCACTGCACAACACATGCCACAGTGACCGTAATAACCGTGAATTAGTTTTCACCGTTCAAAACACTAATATAATAACTTTCCATTAACTCAAATCATAACTTTATATCCAACATACTTTAAACTTAAACAGTTCTATACTCAGAATATACTTACATAAAAACATTTAATAGAATTGGAGTTTTAATCATACTCTGGACATTACGGGTGATCAGCCACGTAAAGTCCAGCTGAAAACAATACCCTGGGATCCCCTCACTAGGCACTTATTGACATTGGCCTTTACTACTCTGACCATAAAGCTGGTCCACATTTTATAAAAATTCTTCCAATTCCATTAAACTAATTTACTATCAATTAATCTCAGTAAACTATATACATTAAGAACATTGTACTAATCAATAAATAAGAATGCAATACCTGCAATAAAACTTTAACAGAATATTACTATCAACATATGAGAAAGAATAATACTGGCAATAAAACTTTGAGATACTATATAAACATAATACTTGAATAAAACATTTCCTTAACAATAATCTGAAGGAAAATGACAAAAGCAATAAGAATTTGAAGGGAATACTTATACTGAATAGAAGCATATTTATCTCGCTTGAACGATAAGCGAGGGTTAGTACACTTGCCTCGTTCCACGCGTCGATTCGCTACTTACTTAACCTCGGTCTTTATTCGATCACGCATTCATTTTTCTTCAATCGTCTCGTCAACACGATCGCTGGGTCCATATCGAATCCCTAATTATACTCGAAATAATAGTAAAGTACTATTTAGTACATAAACAACCCAATTGATAACTAATTACTTATAACTCACAAAGCAATACATACATAAATATTTATATATACACACCTCATTAATCATCACATATGTACTTAAACACTCATACACATACATGCCTTTTAAATTTTTAAATCAAATAATTTAAATAACTTTAAATACAGGGGATTTTTAAAAAATTTCGGCATGACCTATTCGTTTATCGGACTATGGGCACAGCCCCTCAAATACAATTCAAACCTGTTTTTGCAAAAATAAAATAAAGCTGCCTCAACTTGCAGCAACATAAAATAAACAAATAATGAAAAGTACCCGCCCGAACATGCGGCAACTAGCATATAATGATTTATATTACACTACTACTTACGCTACACCAATGATCGTATTTCTCACGCATTTTAATGATACGCGTGAAAATCAATCATTGATGTTCGTAAGCCCTAGGGAACAACCCCTAGCACTAACTATTACTTACGCTATATCAATGATCACATCACTCAAGTATATTAATTATACTCGTGATAGCTAATCATGGATATTCGTAAGCCCGAGGAACTAGTTGAAGAGAATTACACAAGTTCTTAAATATTGACATTTAAGACTCGTGATCTCATTACAACTCCTCGCAGATAAACACATAACACATAACCACATAAACACATAAGGAAAGTAAACTAAAAGTTTATCCTTTGCTAAATATCACATTTGAAAACTATTCAACCAACATTTATAATTTACTTACCATACTTAACCCATATACACGACCAATCACCATTTAACCTCATATACTTTACCACCGAGTACTTGACAATTATACATTTAATAAATACTACGACTCGATCTACAGCATTTAGCACATAGGCACGTAAACATTTATAACTAGCAAAATCGTATAACCTTGACATATTATTCGACTCTCACAATTAACAGTTAACAATTAACAATTAATCATTACTAAACACAACATTTAATCGGACTCACACTTAGTCCTCAACAATTACAAATCACTATACCCTCCGAATTAAATATGGAAATTCGGATAATATTCATAATTTACCACATTAATCTAGTTAAGAGGTTTAACACATAACTCACAATCATATAACTCCCGACATCCAACAAAATCCCCAAATTTTAACTTCCGAAATTATAACTCTAATTATTAAACAACAATAATTACTAGCAACTAACAATTAACAATTACTACGAACATTTAATCATACTCACAATTACTCCCATCAATTATAATTAGCAACTAAACTCTCCGAATTAATTTTCGGAATTTAACAAATTAACTCGTAATTCAAATTTAATTAAATTTCAACAATTAAACAATACTCGCAATTACACAACTAAATTTAACACGAAAATTAAATAATTAACACGCGAAATTATACCATTTTCGTTTTGGTCCGAATCGACTCGCATAAAATCCCATCTCTTGCAATCTCTCAATCTCTCTTACTTCTTCACTGCTGTTGTTGCTCGCCACCAGCCTGCTGCCAGTCCGACCGCCACCACCACCGCCACGCGGTGGGGTCGTCCCCTGCCTTCCCGTGAGTTTCTTCAGCCCGCATCACACCAGCACACACAACCTCACACACAGAGATATACACGCACACACGCATATATATACACACACACACACACACACATATATAAACGCACCAAATACTCTCAATCTCTCCTCTTTCTCTTCTATCTTTTCCTCCCAATTTCTTTTTCTCCCGACCCTTCTCGAATTCTCTCGACTGTTCTCCTTCAAAATGGGCTTGGCCCAATACTCCTCTTATTACTACTCTTATATTCGGCCCAATTGCAACACTACTTATTCGCTTTTAAAACAAATAAACCACTTTTATAAATCGAAATTAAATAAAAATTTTGGAAAATTAAATTTTTAATTTTTAAAATGAATAATATAAAATTATTAACTCCCACATATTTTCGAAATATTTTTCGGATCAAAAATGAATTAAATATGAATTTTCAAAGTTTTGATCCTTTAAATACAATAAAACTCTTAAAATCTTTGTCAAATACCAAAACATCCAAATTAATCCACCCAACAATTTTAAAAACTCAATAAATATATAAAGATAATTTTACAAAAGATTTCATGATTTTTGAGCCCTCCGATAATTAAATAAAGATTTTTGAAGATCAATATTACTTGATTTAAATATTTTTAAATCACTAAAAATACCAATAAAATACTGGGGCACACATTGACACACATAACTCAATATATACTCATATAAACTCCATACTAAATATCGTTGAATTCCACAACGATATTCTCAAATCCAATTCCATACTTTAAATACTAATTAACATAATTAAATAATAATAATAAATCCTAAAATAATATGGGATCTTAAATTCTACCCACCTTAAAAGGATTCCGTCCTCGGAATCAGGTAAAGAAGGGTTACTGGGGTTTACTCTACCAACTCGGGTTGCATCCGCAACTCTACTAATCTGCACTATGGATACTTATTTACTATACTGGGATCTCTACTGATCTCTCTATATAGAACAACTCTAATCGCAGTACTATACGTCACGCGTTACTAATATTCTAAACTCGATTGGCATACGATCAAGACTACTCGAGACATTATGATTCATGATATTTGAAGAGAACGATTTCACATCGTAGCAAAGGTTCCACAATTGTAGAATTAATTTATGAGTTTTCAAACAAATATTCTTTGAAATGAAAGATTACTGAGTGATCAATATGATCAAATGAACCTTGTTGCGTGCCTTATTCAAGACATGACTAAGGTAATTAACCTTCTTGTACTTCACAACACACAAGTGATGGCGTCCCATCAGACTGCTATCACACAGACAAACAGTCCTTGTGTCCCCTATAAATAGGGTTGTGCACCTCAGTTAGAGTAAAGAAACATAAAAAGATTCGAACATCGAATTAACAATTAATTGATGAGAAATTCTCAAACATACCCCTGGATTACAACTAAACGGATTCAATGGGTACTACTTCAGAAGAAAAGGATAATCAAGAAAGAAATGACTAGCACAATACTAAGAAATGATGATATATCAACAATAGGATTATTCACTGATGAAGAAATTTCAAAACTCATATATCAAACTTGACAGGGTTTAGAAATAAAAGAAATAGGCATTATAGCCTCCATCATAACTGGAAATCCAACTTCAGGGAAAGACAATTGTCATAATAAACTCATCAAAGGAATATTGATTAGAAAAAAAGGTATTGCCAGGGTCTCCACGTACATCTTCTTTGTCGACTCCTTCGCTGACTCGTCATTCGATCTAGACTCTGAAGGTTCCACTACCTACAGCTTCAAGGGTTTCTACCCAACTCCGCTCAACTATCCGCCACCACTCACATCTTAACTCACTAACTAGTACTATATCCAATAGTCCAACACGAGTCCTATATGAACTCTGACGTTCCTTACTTAACTATACACACTCCTACACACTCTCGTTTCTAGTTTACTATAACCTACTCTCTTATACCAACCTGTAATGCCCCCAAATCCGGGGTCAGTAGATTTGGGCGTCACGCTAACAAACTCAATAATTCTAACAAAAATTGGCCATGATGTATTCGTAAATACAACATAAACCTGCTGAATATTAAACTAAAAATCTGAAATGAAATCAACTAAAACCGAAATAAAACATAAAAACTCAACCAAAAGCTCTTTGACCCCAACTCCCAACTCAGGATCTTAGGTTACGGTTCTAGAAACAAGAAAACCCAAAACCAACTTAAATACAATTCTATATACAAAACTTTATACAGACTTAAATCACTGGTATAACTTCGAATAGAAGTATACCAGGCCAGCTAATCAAATACATACTATAACTACTAAAACTATATTTACATACAACAATTCAAACTTTAAATCTAAATACCATGATCCTCGCCAGCTTCATAACAACATCCTGCTTCTTCTTTCCACTTTCTGAACTGCGCAGGCTAAGCCTCGCCAACTAGCTTACTGAAAAGTACGATTTTAAAAACAACAAGTGTGAGCCAAAGAATGCTCAGCAAGTTAATAATATAATGAAACAACTGTATTACGATAATTCATTGATGAACAATATCAATGAATATTCTATCTCAAGAGATCATTCAATTTCAATCATAAGGTAAAACTTTTTCATTTACTACAAACCATCACTGCCTCAGATAAAACTTTGAGAAAAAAGAATATCAAGAAATCCCCCAATCATTCTTACTCCACTTTCAACGTACAATGTTACTCGCGAAGGGAATAACTGGGAAACTTCTATCCATCCTTAATCTCATTGTTTTACTGAGTTTCCAAATTTTATCATGTAGAAAACAACTAACTATGATATCCATAATTTCGAAACTAGAAACCATTTACCTTTAAACATAAATGTATCTTCTATCAAAACATTCATTTCTTTAAAACCCTTTCATCTTTGAAATATACTTTAACTATCGCTTTAACAAAATCTCCAAGAAATTCTCAGTTACTCAAATTTCATTCATGTCGCTAAGCGTTTGCATACCTAGCTGCCTAACCGGCCTGACAATCATGAGTTTGAATAAATAAGAAGATCTCAAATCATTCTCGGTTCTCACTATCACTGCACAACACATGCCACAGTGACCGTAATAACCGTGAATTAGTTTTCACCGTTCAAAACACTAATATAATAACTTTCCATTAACTCAAATCATAACTTTATATCCAACATACTTTAAACTTAAACAGTTCTATACTCAGAATATACTTACATAAAAACATTTAATAGAATTGGAGTTTTAATCATACTCTGGACATTACGGGTGATCAGCCACGTAAAGTCCAGCTGAAAACAATACCCTGGGATCCCCTCACTAGGCACTTATTGACATTGGCCTTTACTACTCTGACCATAAAGCTGGTCCACATTTTATAAAAATTCTTCCAATTCCATTAAACTAATTTACTATCAATTAATCTCAGTAAACTATATACATTAAGAACATTGTACTAATCAATAAATAAGAATGCAATACCTGCAATAAAACTTTAACAGAATATTACTATCAACATATGAGAAAGAATAATACTGGCAATAAAACTTTGAGATACTATATAAACATAATACTTGAATAAAATATTTCCTTAACAATAATCTGAAGGAAAATGACAAAAGCAATAAGAATTTGAAGGGAATACTTATACTGAATAGAAGCATATTTATCTCGCTTGAACGATAAGCGAGGGTTAGTACACTTGCCTCGTTCCACGCGTCGATTCGCTACTTACTTAACCTCGGTCTTTATTCGATCACGCATTCATTTTTCTTCAATCGTCTCGTCAACACGATCGCTGGGTCCATATCGAATCCCTAATTATACTCGAAATAATAGTAAAGTACTATTTAGTACATAAACAACCCAATTGATAACTAATTACTTATAACTCACAAAGCAATACATACATAAATATTTATATATACACACCTCATTAATCATCACATATGTACTTAAACACTCATACACATACATGCCTTTTAAATTTTTAAATCAAATAATTTAAATAACTTTAAATACAGGGGATTTTTAAAAAATTTCGGCATGACCTATTCGTTTATCGGACTATGGGCACAGCCCCTCAAATACAATTCAAACCTGTTTTTGCAAAAATAAAATAAAGCTGCCTCAACTTGCAGCAACATAAAATAAACAAATAATGAAAAGTACCCGCCCGAACATGCGGCAACTAGCATATAATGATTTATATTACACTACTACTTACGCTACACCAATGATCGTATTTCTCACGCATTTTAATGATACGCGTGAAAATCAATCATTGATGTTCGTAAGCCCTAGGGAACAACCCCTAGCACTAACTATTACTTACGCTATATCAATGATCACATCACTCAAGTATATTAATTATACTCGTGATAGCTAATCATGGATATTCGTAAGCCCGAGGAACTAGTTGAAGAGAATTACACAAGTTCTTAAATATTGACATTTAAGACTCGTGATCTCATTACAACTCCTCGCAGATAAACACATAACACATAACCACATAAACACATAAGGAAAGTAAACTAAAAGTTTATCCTTTGCTAAATATCACATTTGAAAACTATTCAACCAACATTTATAATTTACTTACCATACTTAACCCATATACACGACCAATCACCATTTAACCTCATATACTTTACCACCGAGTACTTGACAATTATACATTTAATAAATACTACGACTCGATCTACAGCATTTAGCACATAGGCACGTAAACATTTATAACTAGCAAAATCGTATAACCTTGACATATTATTCGACTCTCACAATTAACAGTTAACAATTAACAATTAATCATTACTAAACACAACATTTAATCGGACTCACACTTAGTCCTCAACAATTACAAATCACTATACCCTCCGAATTAAATATGGAAATTCGGATAATATTCATAATTTACCACATTAATCTAGTTACGAGGTTTAACACATAACTCACAATCATATAACTCCCGACATCCAATAAAATCCCCAAATTTTAACTTCCGAAATTATAACTCTAATTATTAAACAACAATAATTACTAGCAACTAACAATTAACAATTACTACTCCGAACATTTAATCATACTCACAATTACTCCCATCAATTATAATTAGCAACTAAACTCTCCGAATTAATTTTCAGAATTTAACAAATTAACTCGTAATTCAAATTTAATTAAATTTCAACAATTAAACAATACTCGCAATTACACAACTAAATTTAACACGAAAATTAAATAATTAACACGCGAAATTATACCATTTTCGTTTTGGTCCGAATCGACTCGCACAAAATCCCATCTCCTGCAATCTCTCTATCTCTCTTACTTCTTCACTGCTGCTGTTGCTCGCCACCAGCCTACTGCCAGTCCGACCACCACCACCACCGCCGGCCGCCGCCACGCGGTGGGGTCGTCCCCTGCCTTCCCGTGAGTTTTTCAGCCCGCAGCACACCAGCACACACAACCTCACACACAGAGATATACACGCACACACGCATATATACACACACACACATATATAAACGCACCAAATACTCTCAATCTCTCCCCTTTCTCTTCTATCTTTTCCTCCCAATTTCTTTCTCTCCCGACCCTTCTCGAATTCTCTCGATTGTTCTCCTTCAAAATGGGCTTGGCCCAATATTCCTCTTATTACTACTCTTATATCCGGCCCAATTGCAACACTACTTATTCGCTTTTAAAACAAATAAACCACTTTTCGAAATTAAATAAAAATTTCGGAAAATTAAACTTTTCATTTTTAAAATGAAGAATATAAAATTATGAACTCCCACATATTTTCGAAATATTTTTCGGATCAAAAATGAATTAAATATGAATTTTCAAAGTTTTGATCCTTTAAATACAATAAAACTCTTAAAATCGTTGTAAAATACCAAAACATCTAAATTAATCCACCCAACAATTTTAAAAACTCAATAAATATATAAAGATAATTTTACAAAAGATTTCATGATTTTTAAGCCTTCCGATAATTAAATAAAGATTTTTGAAGATCAATATTACTTGATTTAAATATTTTTAAATCACTAAAAATACCAATAAAATACTGGGGCACACATTGGCACACATAACTCAATATATACTCATATAAACTCCATACTAAATATCGTTGAATTCCACAATGATATTCTCAAATCCAATTCCATACTTTAAATACTAATTAACATAATTAAATAATAATAATAAATCCTAAAATAATATGGGATCTTACAACACTCTTTCAGGGCGTAGTTGGGCTTCTGGGGGAAGTGATTCACAATCAACAATTCAATCTCCCAAGTCTGAGGTTGGGTCAGTAATGTCGAGGAGTGGGGGAGAAGTACGAAGGTTGTCTGACAAAGAACTGCAAGAGAAAAGGGCTAAGGGCCTTTGTTTCCGTTGTGACGCTAAGTGGAACATAGGTCACCGTTGTAAACGAAGGGAGTTGAGTGTGTTGTTATTAGACGAAGGGGAGGATACTGAGTTAGACGGTGGAAACAGTGAGACCCCTACATCTCCAGTAGAAGAATTACCAACAGAGGTGTCCTTAAATTCAGTTATTGGGCTGACAAACCCGAAGACGATGAAGCTAAAAGGGAAAATTGGGCAGGTTGAGGTGGTGGTCCTAATTGATCCAGGGGCCACCTATAATTTTTTGTCATTAGGGGCAATCCAGAAAATCGGGGTCGAAGTCACACATTCTGGTCCTTTTGGAGTTTTGCTACGAAATGGAGAGACAATCCGTGGAATGGGAATTTGCAGAAATGTCAAGTTGCAACTAGACGGGGGAATGGAGGTGTGTGAGGATTTTCTCCCTTTAGAATTGGGCAGCTCGGATGTAATCTTATGAGTACAATGGTTGGAAACATTGGGGACGGTGATGACCAATTGGAAAACACAAGAGATGGTATTCGAAAAGGGGGGCAGACTTACAAACTGGTGGGGGATCCTTCAATAGTCAAGGCACAAATCTCCTTGAAGGCCATGATTAGGACCTTGCGAAAGGAAAAAAGGGGTTTATGGTCGAATGCAGCCATCTGGGATTAGCTATGGCAGAGTTGAGTGATGAGTAGCCAGTTGGAAAGGTTCCAGAGTTCTTGGCAGCCACTATACAAGCATATGAGCAAGTGTTTCGAGAATCGAGAGAACTGCCACCTTCTAGGGGAAGAGAACATTCGATAGTACTTAAAACCGGAAGCAAACCAGTTAGTGTGAGACCATACTGGTACCCACAATGCTAAAAGGATGAGATCGAAAAGCTTATAAAGGAAATGCTCATGGCAGGTATAATCAAACCCTCCCGTAGTCCTTTTTCTAGTCCAGTCCTTCTTGTTAAAAAAAGGATGGCTCTTGGCGCTTTTGCGTCGATTATAGGGCACTTAATAAAGATACTATTCCGGATAAATACCTAATTCCGGTGATTGAGGAATTGTTGGATGAACTTCACGGAGCTAAGTGGTTTTCGAAGCTAGACCTCAAAGCCGGCTACCATCAGATTTTAATTAGGCCCGAGGACACCCACAAGACGGCTTTTCGTACGCACGACGACCATTACGAGTTTTTGGTTATGCCGTTCGGCTTAACAAACGCTCCGGCTACTTTTTAGTCGCTCATGAATGATGTTTTCATGTCATTTTTACGGAA
Organism: Kitagawia praeruptora; assembly: GCA_037693485.1. Taxonomy (NCBI): domain Eukaryota; kingdom Viridiplantae; phylum Streptophyta; class Magnoliopsida; order Apiales; family Apiaceae; genus Kitagawia; species Kitagawia praeruptora. The sequence continues at coordinate 156,398,795 of CM075352.1, forward strand.
ATTCATGCTGGTCTTTTTCGATGATATATTGGTGTACAGTCGCAGCGAGGAGGAGCATGTGGGTCATTTGGGGACCGTTTTGGAGACACTGAAAATGCACAGTCTATATGCTAATAAAAAAATGTGAATTGGCATGGGAAAGAAAAAGGTTGCTTATCTTGGACACGTGATATCAAATGAAGGGGTAGCTGTGGATTGGGAGAAGGTTCAGGCGGTCAAAGAATGGCCCCAGCCCCGAAACCTTCGAGAACTACGTGGGTTTTTGGGATTAACCGGCTACTACCGAAAGTTCATCAAACACTATGCCCAGATTGCTCAGCCGTTAACTGAAAGTCATATGTTTACCCTATTTGTAAACATCGAGGATTCAACTCAACTTAAACAAGAATGTAATAGTAAATAATATATGTACTGTCACAAGGATCTCAAATGCTTAATTGTCAAAAGAAAGAAGAAAAAGTCAATCTACATTTTGAGGTATACTACACTTGAAGAAGTTCATTCAGTTGATCAAGCGTCAGTGGAGTAATCAAGATAGTGGGTTCAATTTATAATGACAAGAGGTTCCTACAGTGACAGAATACAGATTATAAAGGTTTGAATAAGAGTGAAGAAAAAGAAGACAGGAACCACAACTTTAAAGTCAATATATGAAAAACAATCATTGCAGTTAGTCACTCATGAACCAGACCGTGCATCGAGTGTCAACATTAAACAATGATTGTTCGTCATTAACTTCAGTGGTTCAAGCTATCAAGACTGGTATGAAGAGAAAATCATTGTGTAAGCAACATAAGTGCTAACTTAATTAACCACAATGGTTTTGCTATCAAGACTGGCTAAGGAATAATCTTTGTGGAGGATCAGATTTATCAAGACATGGAAGACCACAAAGGTTATGCTATCAAGGAGGTGTATTAATTCTCTCTTAATTGATTAAATCATTTGGTTGATTTACTTTAATAAATTAATTCTATCAGAATTAATTTATTTTGTAAATTAATTAAAAGGTTAATTAAGTTGGAATTAATATAATTCACAAAGGACTATCAAGAGAAATGAGAAGAGGAAAAGAACCACATTCAAAAGTCAGAAACGAAGGATTGTCATTGAAATTAGTCGTTCATGAACCAGACAGTACATCGAACGTCAACAGAAAATTTAGTGGTATTTCTTTGTTAATTTCCGTGGTTCAAGAAAAGATTTGGCTACTTAAAGGATTCATATTTATTCTACTTTAATTGATTAAATTATGTGTTTAATTTAATTAATAAATTAATTCTATAAGAATTAATTTATTCATTAAATTAATTACTTAATTAATTAAATCAGAATTTTATGTAAAAGAAAATTAATTAAATGATTATCAGAAAATCATTTAATTGATTTAAGCTGAAAATTATACTGATACTACCTTTTCAGAAAGGTAGTACCGAAGGTAGTACAAGCCTATTCAGAAGGTAGTACCGAAGGTAGTACAAGCTTATTCAGAAGGTAGTACAAGCTTATTCAGAAGGTAGTACCGAAGGTAGTACAAGTTCATTTCAGCAAAGGTAGTACAAGTTCAATCAGAAAGGTAGTTCCAAAGGTAGTACCACCAACTGAAAGGTAGTAGCCTTCTTGAAAAGGTAGTACCGGCCATTTAAAAGGTAGTACCGGCCATTTAAAAGGTAGTAGCCTTCTTGGAAAAGGTAGTACAGACCTTTGTCAAAGGTAGTTCAAGGCAATTGTGTCAACAGACTTGGCAGAAACTTTATTATTTCAAGTACTACAAATATCCAAGGCGGCTAGACACAAAATACACATCTTCACTCCTCTCCAAAACACACAGACGAACCAGAGAGAAAAGAACAGACCAAGATAAATAGTTCCTGAGCTTAATTAATTTCTTGTAAATTATTTCTAGATTGTATTGTTAAATCTAAACCGATAGAAATAGTTCACTTGTATCCTTGGAACTAACTAGTGAGTTTTTACTCCTAGTACTTATCTCGAATAGCTTTTAGCTTTCGATCTTTTTATTACAAATATAGAAAAGTTCATGTCGAATTTTCAATAGAATTTGTTATAATTAGTTTGGTCATCAAACCTTGTAATTTGTACCCGTGCATTAAGGCACACCCCTCCAAGTTAATATAAATTTTATATTTAACTTGAATATTGGCTTCGTTTTATTCCGCATCGAATTGTTTAAAATTTAATATACACACAAAGAACAAATTCGATAAAACGGTATAGTTTGTATTCAACCCCCCTTCTACAAACTATTTTGGACCTAACAATTGGTATCCGAGCCTTTTGATTGACGCACAAATCAAGATCCTTATTTTTGTGGTCCTCCAATTGGTTTTCGAGTTTGTTGACCAATACAAAAATTAAATCCGGTATTAGACCATAAAGTCAACTCCTCTATTTTCGAATCTTTAACCTTCAAAAATATTCATTTTTGAGATTTTTGATCTTTAAATAATTTGAACTTATATTCGAATTTTTTAATTCTTGAAATGATTAATTCTTGGAAATTTTGATTTTTAAACAACTTGAATTTATTTTCAAATTGTTTAATTCTCAAAATTTTTAATTCTTGGTAATTTCGAATTTTAATTAACTTGAATTTATTTTCGGATTCTTTAAATCTCAAAATTTTCATTTCTTGAGATTTTTTTTTGATTCTTAAATAATTTGACTCTAATTTCAAATTTTAATTAATTTGAACTTACTTTCAGATTTTTTATTTCTCAAAAATTTTCAAGTCCTTAAAGTTTTTGAATTTTAAATATTTTGAATTTATTCTAAGCCAATGGTTCTAAGAAGATTGTTAGTTGAAGATTCCTCCAGGTTGTAAAGATGATTTGAATCTTTTGAAGAAGATGCATTTTTCAAGGAATTAATTTCTACCTACTGAAGAAAAATTTTGTGGAAGCTTCTCAAAGTTATATCCATAGAATTCACTGGTTTTTCAGAAGCAGGAATGAAAGAGGTTTTAGTGGATAGAATTTTTCTCGAAGATTTTAATTAACTCTATTGATTCTGTGATATACAAACACTCAGTGGATTGCTCCAATGTAACATCTACTACACTTAGTGGTTTGTACCAAGAAATGTCTTTCAAGGAATCAACAGAGATTTTAGAAAAGTGGAATCAAGGAGGTTTGAGAATGGACTAGACAGTTAGACATCCCAGTCAGGAATTAATGATGGAACCTCAGAACAGACATGAAGAGTTACTAATTCAGAAAGAGTACTAAAGTTGTATCCAGGGATCAGGCCTATCTACTCCGAAGCAGAAACTCTTCAGGATATGGTTCAACTTCAAGAGGTGGTTACAAGACTAAGATGGTGGAAAGAAACAAGACTTGATAGTTGCAGTTATGAAAAGATATATGTGATAAGTAACTATCAAGGTGTGCAACATGGTACAGAATTCTGACAGACAAGGATGAATAGGGATTCATTAAATGAGATGAAACAGAAGCATCAACGAAGAACTTATCTTGCTGAAGGAAAGAGTTGGGATGGATCAGATGATGATGAGAAGAGCATAATGTATATCTTGCCTTCATAGCAATCTCTGAAGATGATTCACCTCAAATGTCTCAGGTATCAATTCTTCGAACTAATGTAATATGTAATTCTCAGAAATTCAAGCATGTTAAGATCTTAGTTTTTAATTGTTATATCTTTGGTTAGAAGATCTTAATATGTGTATGAATATTTGATGAATTTAATTAATTGCAGTAGTGAGTTAGAGTTGTTCCTTAGACAATATCCTTTAATTTTTAATTGTTATATGTTAAGCATATAAGACCTCTGCTTAAGCTAGTTTCAGGATCCCCAGTAGAACAAGATTTGCTTATTCTTTCTAATTGTTTGTTAAGGTTTAAAAAGTTCAAAAGATGGAATAATTCCCTAGGGTGTCAGTAGAACATTAAGTTATATGTAAAATTGACTCAGGTAATAAAGACTATATCATGACATACAACAACAGGTTTGGATTGAATAGAATTAGTGATTTAATTGTTAATTCTTTTTATTCCATATGCTTTAGAAAATTATTGAATATCTGTAAATCTACTTGCTACCTGTAATACTTTTGTTTATAGGTTAAAGTAGATAGTACTGAATTTTCTAAAATGCATAACATTCCTAATTTGCATAATTTTTATCTGTAGTGTTTTAAATGCTGAATGTATGCCATGTATTCTTATTATCATGCCTGCTTATTTCAATTGTCATAAATGCATCTCCTAGTATTTGCATTGATTATAGAAAAAGCATGTTTAAGAATAACAATAAGGTATAGGCTGCAAGTCCTCCTTATGTTAGGAAGGAACCATTATTCTCCTTGCTCAGTGACTATTTTGTTAATGATATTAAAAAGGAGAAATGGTTAGTCAAAGATAAGAATGAGCATGTTAAGGTTAAAACTGTTGTTAACTCTAATAAAAGAGAAATCTCTAATCCATCTGGACCCAAGTAAATCTGGGTACCAAGAACTTTTTATCCATTTATGAATGTAGGGCTTAACAGGTTAATCGATTATGCATTATTATTGATTTATTCAAAGCATATCATTGAAGAAATTACCCTGCTATCAAATGTGATTGTGAAGACAGGCCAAGTGGTTTTTCCCTTGGAGACAACAGCAAGGGTATGACCTAGGGTCATGGCTATTCAATAGCTAGGAATGTTGTCAGTAATAATACCTCTTATGTGGAAGGTCCCAAGCATAACTTCTCAGGATCATACAATTATAAATCTATCAAAGAGAAGTGTTTGATCTTACACAAGAGAGATGGTAAGCTTGTTATTCGAGGATAAAGGAAAGTGAACTAATTCGTAGCGGCCTGGAATCTCAGCAAGGGAATTTCAGACAAGAGTAAAGGTGAAGCCAACAAGGTCAAATCTAAAGCTTCATCAGACAAGAGTTCAGCTATGACATAAAGAGCTCTCTCACCTGAATGTCAAATCAAGAGATTCTTTCCTGAAATCGAATCAGCAAGAAGACTGTCTCATCTGGAATTAAAGCAAAATGAAATTATGAGGCATGTCATAAAAGGAAGTCAAAGAAGCATCACACAGAAGTACTACATCAAAGAAAAATATACTTTAGTGGTGATGATTGACGACTTCTCTCAACAAACAAGTTGTTGTTCAGACAATCTGAAGACAAGACACCACTGATGGTGATTGATCACATCTAGAAGATTGACAGGAAGCAAAACTGACTATGACAACTTGGAGATCAGATTACAGAACCTATCTACTTGTGTTCTGGATGATTTCTGCACCTTCAAGAGTATTAATGCTGAAGTAGTCAATAGTTTGCTACTGACATGATTAAACCCTGATCAATATGAAATATAGGATGACCCCACAAGTTATGAAGGAAATTGTTTTGCAATGTTAAATATAAGTGAGCATCTTGCAATTAGCTAGTGTTCAAGAGGATAATTTCCTTGGTTACTTAATGGAGTCAACAGCCTACCGGGTGATTGTTATTAATCAACAGAAGGTGATTGAAAGTCTTAGTGATGTTCAATAACTTGTAGCTCCCAGCTGTCAATGGTTATGGTGATTCAGATCCAAGCAATGTCAAATATGGAGAATCTTCATGTAAACCCAGTAACAGCTTAGGGGAAGCAGCAGAAGGATCAACTAGCCAAATCTACACCACATTGAAAATCAAAGGACACTATGAGAACATGTCTGCCAAGACAAAGAGTGTTGACTCAATTAATTCTTTGTCCTAGTTCTTAGTGTTCCGAATGGTGGAAGTAAAAGACTAGCAAAGCTTCAAGTACCAATGATAATTTCTTTAGTTTTCTTTCAGAAGAAACTAAGAAAGCTACAAAGGCTCTGAAAGATCCAGATTGAGTGATTGCAATGCAAGATGATCTCAATCAGTACAAAAGGCAGATTGTGGGGAAGCTGGTATCCAGACCAAAGAATAAGGTTGTATTTGGTACAAGGATAACTAGAAGTCTACCTGGATGATGTCAAGGCATTGTTATGAGGGACAAAGCCAAACTGGATGCAAGGTCACTAGCTGATAAGACAGTATATCTGACAAGATGCACCAGTGACAAGACTTGAGGATATCAGGCACCTACTGCACATTCAAGATTTTGATGGACATCTGGACCTACTGAATTTGGATGCAAGAGGAATGTGAACAAGTGCACTCCTGGTTGGTGAGATAATGGAAGATCTCTACAGGTTAGTATGAACTGGTATCATCACTCAAGCAAGCATGGAAGACATGGTATGACACCCTAACTATAATTTAACATTTGATATCAATCTTTAAACAATTGATATCATTTAGCAATTGGTGTCATATTTGTAGAACTCTCTTTATCATTAGGCACAAATACAATGATATATAAATGTGCAATGATATCTTGGTTATATTATATGTTGGTTTATTAACTAAAAATTGGTATCAAGATATTTACTGATTTGATGTTGGTAAAGTTGCAATTCTTTTGATTTACTTCTATAAGCCAAATGAATGATGACAATACAAATTAGTCAAGGATCTTTTGTTTCTATTCAGAAGATTCTAGACCTGTCATGACTATATGCCAACACACATATTATATTCTCAATATACAAATGTACATGGCCCCAAGTGGATCCTAGAGAATCTATTCTTGTAGTTATTACACTTGATTTTCAGATGTCTTAAGTTGGACCCAAATCTGCGGAGATGGTACCCTAGAGACATCAGTTCTGACATGTTTTGCTGCAGAAAGACAGATCAAATGAGTTGTACGAAAGCAGGAGAACACAAGGAATCAAATTCATCTCCAACAACTCTGTGGAACACTCAAGGCCAAGCATCTTGCATAAGGTATCAATTTGTTTGAGAGAACATGTCTTTGGTTAAGATTAACTTGTAGACATATTTATTAAATCACTTGATTAAGTCAATTTTTCAAGATTGGTTTGTAAATCTTGGGATTTTAGTAATGGAATATTCATTGAACATCCCATCTGTAAGTAATTCTTAAAGATTATATACAAGTACTCAATTGTCAATATTGAAAGGACTTGTAAGTAATTGTAAAATGAGTCATAAGTATTCAACTTCTTTATTGAAAAGACTTGTGAACTTATTAACATCCAGACCTCACGCTGAGAATTGTCTATTAGATAATTGCCATGTGTATAAATGAATATATTTCATTGGTGATTATTTGAGGATAATTTAAATACTTAAATGCTAAAATCTAACTCATAGAGATTTAGTATTTATTTATTTATTTGTTATTTATTTTGACTTATATGGGTTATGGAACTTGAAGCAATTCAATATAAGTATTTGCTCTGTACCTCATATTTATTAAAATAAATATACAACTAACTAAATTGGACCTAACATTCCTGTTAGCTATCAATTTAGTTGTGAGATGTTAATTCTAGTGAATTTATCAATGCTCCATTTTCTGAAATTCACTAAAGTTAATATCATATTTCTAACAATTGGTTGTATTGAAGTTTTGACTTGTATCAGTTAATGATATTTAGTTAGAATTTTATTCACTAACTAATTGTGATGTATTAGTGCGAGTGAAATTACTTAGGACTCCTCTAAGTAATCATTGTTATATCTTTTACAATTCACTCCTACTATTATACATGGTATGAAAATTCTCTGTGTAGGACTATGGATTTTGTAATATCTAAAGTGACCGTAGTTCATTTACTTGGAATAATTTTTATGCTTATTTGTAAGCTTCTGATCACCTTGGTAATAAATGTTGTATACAATGGATCAAGGTGTATTGGACTTAGAATATTTTTCTAAGATTGCAGACAAGACAGCTTTGGTAATCGAGTCTTATTTTTGAACCAAGTTTGTCTACAACTAACAGTTGTTAGGAGTTAACAATTGTTATTATCGAGGAGTTGCCTTGAAGTCATGAGTTTAAAATGTTATATCTTAAGAAATTGTGAATTTCTTGTCAACTAGTTCCTCGTGCTTATGGATATCAGTGGATGATAGTCATAAGTAGTTAGATACTAATATTCATTCTGTCAATTGGTATTCAAAGTAATAATTCAATCTTCATTGTATTGAATTTATCAAACAATTGGTATCATTGAATATTTAGTATTTAACAGTGATTATTTTTATCTTAGTTAAATTATGATCTGAAGCAATTCAATGGTTTATTTGTTCATAATTTAATCTTGGTAAAGTAATCACAAACACAATTACTTGCATTCTAAAGTGTTTGATAAATACTATCAGTTGGTATCAAATAGTGAATATTTGTTTACTAACAGTTGCTAGTTGCTCTAATACTTTATTGCATGTTAATTGTGGTATATATATTAGCTCTGATGATATTACTTAGGATTTATTCTAAGTAAGAGTGTCTTATCTACAAATCATTAATGTTAGTATATATTAAGATGTTTGACTTTCTAAGTATAAGTGAGACTTAAAGTTACATTATGTCTCCTATCAGATCTTAAAGTGGTGAGAACTTTTAAAATTAAATTCTCTAATTCAGGTTATACACCACTTTATGCATATGATAGTTCTTAGAATATTTTACATCCATCAGACGATTACTTAGTTTATATTGTGCTAAGTAAAACAGCGCCAAAGGAGAGACATTGGTTATCTGTACTTATGTACTTGGTAATCTTTGCTACCTAAACGACATTTAGTGCTTGTTTGAGTCTTTTCACTAACTTTTGTGTTAAAGTTCTCTATACAAGATAAGCACTTAAAGAAAATCTTTCTTTCTTAATTACTGCGAAGTCAAGAGTTTGTGTCTTTTAAAAATAAAACGACATAGTTTTTATTAAGAGACATGATAATATAATGTTTTATGCATAAATACAAACTCTTGCAAATTAACAGTTCTTAAAAGAAAACTCAATCCTTCTACAGTTGTGATTATTTATAATGTAAAACTTTTTGAAATCATAACTGTACATCATTTCTCTCACATGATATAATGCATATGTTTTCACTCAATGTTCTGGTATGATGTAAATGCATTCTATCTCTATATTGCTCTACTGCTATGTGATGCAGGTTCAGCTCCTAGTGGAAGTTTTCTCACAATTGAGAGTCATGAGGTTGCAAACCCAACAACTTCTATCCCGGACTACAAATCCAAATCTAAACATATCCTAACTTACTCCTGAAGTAGAAGTAACCTATTAGAATAGAGGTCAATAAGGGAGTAAGTGCACTTGATGCAGCAAATAAGGATGTGAGGGATGGTAAACCCACAGCTCTACCTCTCAAGGAGAAAAGATTTATACAACTTGAGGTATCTGTAAGCTCGCCTGCATTCTCATAAAAGGATGTAGAGCTGAAAATGGCACTAAAACAGTCTCTAGATTCATTCTCTCAAAAGGATGAGTTTACTGAAATTCGCCTGTCAGCCAGGGCATCTGTTGGTAAGTCACTACCTCATACACAAACTAAAATACTTTCTATGCACAAAGTGAGATTGCACACACTAAGGACGAATTGACGGAAAAAAACTTGTACTCCAACCATATTACGGTTAGGATTATAAGTTCAAGGTTCTTCAACGAACCAAGAGTCTTCACAGACCTCGAGAGAAGGTATTGATCTCAATGCAAAATTCAACAAGATCATTATCTAACTCCCCAGAGGGAACATCTCTGGATCCTGCGGGTAACGGGTCCGACATAGGTGCGGATCGGCAACTTGTTGACTATGATTCAGATTCACCTGATGAGTTAAACAAGGAGATGTCTTCACCGACATTAGAAGGAAATATGATTTTAATTCTAAGTTTTGATTTCATTGTTTACCTTCTCAGAATTCAATTCTGAAACCCACAAAAGGGAAATTTTTATCAACTTGTAGATTATGACTTAGATTCGTCTGACGAGTCCAACGAGGATCGGGGATTTGCGAAACCTCATTGCACCACCAGTGACCTCTCTCGAAGGGGCTATGGTGAATTTTTCTTGCAGGTACACATGGATGTTGGAGCTATGAGAGATAAGAGTGATACACTAGTGAGTATGAGTGTAAACACTTGAGAGATGAGAGAAGAGATCACTCATTTTAAGTGATATGAGTGGAGAGATGAGCTAAACACCTGTGAGGTACACGAAACAAAATCACACACTCACAGTGAGGAAGAAAAAGAAACACCAAATCTCATTCCCTATTCCCCAAACACATTGAAGAACAGTTGGGAGATATAAGGAAATTACCGGGAGATTTGGTTGTCAAGATGATCAACAGTGAAGCCATTCTATAATATCTAAAGGGCAAAGTTGATCAGTATACATACTTCTATCCTGGAAGTCTTCATGAAAATCCTTCAACACAAGCAAAGCTTCTTTTCTTTATTGCAGCAGACAATGTTATATATATGAAGAATCTGTTGTACTAAAGGTAAGAGGTGAGTTATTATTGAATATGTGGTATCATCTAATTTACATTTGGATGTTTGCTATAACTGAATGCTTGGAGGATTACTCAACTAAGGGGGAGAGATATATTGAAGAAGATATACTCAAAGATTAATTCAACTAATGGGGAAAGTATAAGCTTATCTTAGTGAGGGGGAGATTTTCTATCTAAGGGGGAGAGATATGAAAAAGGATATACCTTAGAAAGGGGGAGTATTCACCTTGTCAGGGGGAGATAGAAATATTCGCCTTGTCAGGGGAGATGAAAATTATTCACCGTTATAAGGAGAAGTCATATCACCTTAGGTAGGGAGACATAAGGAAAGAGAGAAGTATGAAACGACAAAAGAATAATTCTTCAGTATGTGGTTGAAAAGTCATATTCTTTAACACTGAAGAATTTCCAAGTATCTGCTGATAATGTTCAATGTTAAATGTAAAGGGTTATCAGGAAGATATGTCAAGAAATGAAGATGAGTTACTTATTGAAGATCAGTTCAGAGTCACAGGAACAACCATCTATCATTTCATCTACTGAGATTCTGGAAATGTTATATCTAAACCAGAAATTTTCTTTAATGTATTATTTACTATAGTTCTTTAATGCTTTATCTTCTTCTTGTTTATAGTTGAGTTATCCTTTAGGAATTTGTATGTTAATGTTTAACAAACAAATAGGGGGAGATTGAAAGTCATATGTTTACCCTATTTGTAGACATCGAGGATTCAACTCAACTTAAACAAGAATGTAATAGTAAATAATATATGTACTGTCACAAGGATCTCAAATGCTTAACTGTCAAAAGAAAGAAGAAAAAGTCAATCTACAGTTTTGAGGTATACTACACTTGAAGAAGTTCATTCAGTTGATCAAGCGTCAGTAGAGTAATCAAGATAGTGGGTTCAATTTATAATGACAAGAGGTTCCTACAGTGACAGAATACAGATTATAAAGGTTTGAATAAGAGTGAAGAAAAAGAAGACAGGAACCACAACTTTAAAGTCAATATATGAAAAACAATCATTGCAGTTAGTTACTCATGAACCAGACCGTGCATCGAGTGTCAACATTAAACAATGATTGTTCGTCATTAACTTCAGTGGTTCAAGCTATCAAGACTGGTATGAAGAGAAAATCATTGTGTAAGCAACATAAGTGCTAACTTAATTAACCACAATGGTTTTGCTATCAAGACTGGCTAAGGAATAATCTTTGTGGAGGATCAGATTTATCAAGACATGGAAGACCACAAAGGTTATGCTATCAAGGAGGTGTATTAATTCTCTCTTAATTAATTAAATCATTTGGTTGATTTACTTTAATAAATTAATTCTATCAGAATTAATTTATTTTGTAAATTAATTAAAAGGTTAATTAAGTTGAAATTAATATAATTCACAAAGGACTATCAAGAGAAATGAGAAGAGGAAAAGAACCACATTCAAAAGTCAGAAACGAAGGATTGTCATTGAAATTAGTCATTCATGAACCAGACAGTACATCGAACGTCAACAGAAAATTTAGTGGTATTTCTTTGTTAATTTCCGTGGTTCAAGAAAAGATTTGGCTACTTAAAGGATTCATATTTATTCTACTTTAATTGATTAAATTATGTGTTTAATTTAATTAATAAATTAATTCTATAAGAATTAATTTATTCATTAAATTAATTATTTAATTAATTAAATCAGAATTTTATGTAAAAGAAAATTAATTAAATGATTATCAGAAAATCATTTAATTGATTTAAGCTGAAAATTATACTGATACTACCTTTTCAGAAAGGTAGTACCGAAGGTAGTACAAGCCTATTCAGAAGGTAGTACCGAAGGTAGTACAAGCTTATTCAGAAGGTAGTACAAGCTTATTCAGAAGGTAGTACCGAAGGTAGTACAAGTTCATTTCAGCAAAGGTAGTACAAGTTCAATCAGATAGGTAGTTCCAAAGGTAGTACCGCCAACTGAAAGGTAGTAGCCTTCTTGAAAAGGTAGTACCGGCCATTTAAAAGGTAGTACCGGCCATTTAAAAGGTAGTAGCCTTCTTGGAAAAGGTAGTACAGACCTTTGTCAAAGGTAGTTCAAGGCAATTGTGTCAACAGACTTGGCAGAAACTTTATTATTTCAAGTACTACAAATATCCAAGGCGGCTAGACACAAAATACACATCTTCACTCCTCTCCAAAACACACAGACGAACCAGAGAGAAAAGAACAGACCAAGATAAATAGTTCCTGAGCTTAATTAATTTCTTGTAAATTATTTCTAGATTGTATTGTTAAATCTAAACCGATAGAAATAGTTCACTTGTATCCTTGGAACTAACTAGCGAGTTTTTACTCCTAGTACTTATCTCGAATAGCTTTTAGCTTTCGATCTTTTTATTACAAATATAGAAAAGTTCATGTCGAATTTTCTATAGAATTTGTAATAATTAGTTTGGTCATCAAACCTTGTAATTTGTACCCGTGCATTAAGGCACGCCCCTCCAAGTTAATATAAATTTTATATTTAACTTGAATATTGGCTTCGTTTTATTCTGCATCGAATTGTTTAAAATTTAATATACACACAAAGAACAAATTCGATAAAACGGTATAGTTTGTATTCAACCCCCCTTCTACAAACTATTTTGGACCTAACATTAACTGAATAGTTAAAGAAAGATAACTTTGGTTGGTCGGACGCAGCCACAACAACCTTCGAAACATTAAAGACAGCCTTGATGAAACCCCCGGTATTGGCGATGCCTGATTTCAATCATACTTTTGTGGTAGAAAGTGACACATCTGGACTAGGACTCGGAGCAGTTTGATGCAAGCTCAAATACCGATTGCTTACTATAGTAAACTACTGGGTGTACAGGCTCGACACAAACCCATTTATGAGAAAGAACTCATGGCGGTGTGCCTTGCAGTGCAGAAATGGAAACACATTCTTCTGGGATGACATTTTGTTATTCGCACGGATCAACAAAGCATCAAGTATATCACACAGCAAAGGGAAATTGTGACTGATTATCAAAAGTAGGTACGGAAGTTAATTGGGTTTGATTTTAATATCCAGTTCAAGCCAGGGGTGGCGAATAAGGCGGCAGATGCGCTCTCCAGAAGAGTAGAGATGCCAACATCATTAATGACCATGCGACTGTCTTACACAATCGATTGGGCCCAGGTCGATAAGGAAGTGGAGCAGGACTCCTTCTTACAGAAATTGAAACGTGAAGTGGAAGATCAAACTCAAGACCATAAAGGGTTTTCGGTGGTAAATGGCAGGCTGCTCTACAAAACAAGGTATGTTCTTCCCCGAGAGTCTAAGTTGATTCCAATGCTGTTACGCCATTACCATGACTCCATGATAGGGGGACATTCGGGGGAGGTCAAAACATATTTAAGAATGGCAACCGAGTGGTTTTGGGCCGGTATAAGGAAGGACATCTCTCGTTATGTGCAACAGTGTATGGTTTGTCAACGGCAAAAGTATTCACAACAGGCCCCAGCTGGGTTGTTACAACCACTGCCAGTGCCCGAACAAATATTCGAGGATTTGTCTATGGACTTCGTGGAGGGGCAGCCTTCGTCTAAAGGTATGAATGTTATATTGGTCATAGTCGATCGTCTGTCTAAATACGGTCACTTCCTAGCCCTAAAACACCCATTTACAGCAGCAAATGTGGCGGAGTTGTTTGTTAGGAAGTAGTCAGACTACATGGATTTCCTTCATCCATCGTTTCAGATCGAGATAAAGTATTTCTGAGCCATTTTTGGACCGAACTATTTCGCTTGCAAGGGACGGAGTTGAAGAAGAGTACCGCATACCATCCCTATACGGATGGACAAACGGAAATCGTTACAAGGTGGTAGAGTCTTATCTTCGTTGTTTTGTGGGGGACAAACCTAATTCTTGGGTACAGTGGTTACCATGGGCAGAGTATTCTTATAATACTTCACCACATTCGGCCTCCAAATTCAGCCCTTTTCAGATTGTGTATGGAAGAGAACCGCCCAAACTCATCAGGTTCAGACAGGGTCAAATAGTGGTGGAAAATATTGATGAAATGCTGAGGGAAAGGGATCTTATACTAGAAGAATTACGTCTTAATTTGCTGCGTGCCCAAAATGTGATGAAGATGACAGCAGATCGAAAGAGGAGGGATGTGGAATTTCAAATGGGAGAATTTGTTTTTCTGTGTTTGCAACCCTATCGGCAACGTTCTTTGGCTAGGAAACCGTTTGAGAAATTGGCAGCCCGATTCTACGGGCCTTTTAAAGTGCTCCAGCGGGTGGGATTGGTCGCTTAAAAATTGGATCTTCCAGACACGAGTAGAATCCACCCAGTCTTCCACGTGTCACAGCTTAAGAGATGCATTGGCAATATCCAAGCTTCCCCCACTATTCCAGTCCAACTTAATTCGGACCTGGAGCTACGTGTTGAACCAGAGCAGTTAGTGGATGTCAGAGCAGTACAAGACGGACACCAGGAGAAAACAGAGGTACTGATTCGCTGGAAAGGGTTACCCAGCTGCGAAGATACTTGGGAGGAACTGGAGCTAGTAAACCAAAGATTTCCTGCGTTTCACCTTGAGGACAAGGTGCAACTCTGGGGCGGGTAATGTAATGAACTCAGTAGGATCGGCTCAAGCACAAGGAGAACAGGCCCAAAGAGATACTGGGTTAATAACCTATAAACGGGAAAAAGGCAAAAACAGAGTTAATGGGCCAGCCCAAGCGGAGTAAGGACAGAATGGGAATTACACAATAAAGCCAATAAGATGGAATTGGGGACGAGATTAGGGTTTTATGGAAGAATTGTCATTTTATCTTATTGTCTAGGAGAGGCTAGCATCTCGAAAGCTAGTATTTTTCTTATATTTCAGTTCAATCAGCTGTAATTTGCTTATTCAAACAGTGTGTTATTTTGAGAACCATTATATTATCTGAGTGCATTTCATTACCTCTCTGTGATGATTGTACATCTTTGTAAACCAATGTGGCATAATGATCATAATCCCTAATAACTGACTGTATCCATTTTTTGGTCTAGGCAATTCTTTCTTAATTTTCATATATCCTAATATTTTGGACATTTTAAAATTGAATTCTCATTTTAATTTTTTAGCAAGCAATTTTGTGCATAGTTCTTTCATTTTAATTGTCACTGTTGCTAGAGATATTTTTCCTCACCATACGTGACTTTGTTTGGTGTGCTTGCCAGTGTATTTTTATAAAAAAATGTTTAGATTTTTAGACACTTCCTCTTCCCACAATTCATACAATTCTTCTTATGCAAAGGAATTGAATCAGGTAGTTTCTAGAAATAGGAAATGGGTGGTTGAAGTGGGTGCGATTTCTATGAAATTAAGAGGGGAAAACAGTGACTGTGAAAAACAAAAAAAACTTTTCAGATGCATTGTTTTTCTCTCTTCTCTCTTCTCTCTACTGGCGATTTTAAAAAATCCATAATTTTGACTCAATTTTTTTCTGCCTTTTCTGTGTTTAGCATATGAAATGCCCAAAACTAATTCTTATAATCCTTATAATCGTATTACTAGACAAAAATCGAAAAAGATTAGTGAAAAATCTAAGATTCTGACCAAAGATGGGTTGAAACCAATTGGGTCTAGTGTTATTAGTAAAAAAAAAGTCTAATTCCAGTATTAATTTGTTGGAGTCTACTTCTCTTGATGGCATGGTGGTTGAGCAGAGAAGGGCGAATAATCAAATAGGGCAAGAAAAAGGAGTTTCAAAGGTAATCGCTGCTCCATTAAGTTCAATTGATGTGATGGATGATAGTGAGGCCACTCAATTGTCTGAGGAAGCTCGTAATCTAAAGCAAGTGGGTGTTGAAAATTCTTCAGAAGGTACGAAATCTTTTCCTTTCTCTAGTAATGGGTGGGAGGCTGTTGGGAAAAAGAATAATGGTCCTCTAATGGAGGGCGATGGAAATGGTGAAGAGATAGTGCAAAAGAGGGATCAAGTCGAGACACAAGGGCAAATTTCTAAACCATGGGCGGCAGTTGTTCGACCAAAGGTCAATAAGGAGAGAATGAGGTTTCAATATCACTGCCCAGAGATGGACGGAAGCCGGGTAATAATTCGGCCTCCTCTTAGTGTTGATTTGCAAGGTAGAAAACCATGGGAAAAATGTTTGGTAGGATATTTTTTTGAAAAAAGGGTAGCATTTCATACAATGGATTTTCACGCTAAGAGGCGATGGGGGAATCGAGGACTGAAAGAAGTCATCATGAATGATGATGGGTTTTTCTTCTTTAAATTTGATGAAGAAGAAGATTTATTAGAAGTTTTAGAAGATGTAGTTTGTTTAATTGAAGGGAAACCTTTAATTTTACAAAGATGGTATTCTCATATAGTATTGTCTAAAGAAGTTCCTAAAACCATTCCTTTGTGGGTTAAAATTTACAATATTCCCCTGCAATATTGGAATGCTGAAGGTCTTAGTCGAATTGGTAGCGGAATCGGGAATATTTTGTTGGCAGATGGGTTGACGGAGAGAATGTGTAAAGAAGCTTCTGGCAGACTTAGTTTTGCTAAGCTTCTAATTGAGGTGGATGCGGACAAACCTCTTCAAGATCAATTGTTTGTTGCTATCCCTAAGGAAAATGGCCAAGAACCTCTAGAAGTATGATTAAGAGTGGAATATCCTTGGCGTCCGTCTTGGTGCCCAAACTGCTCTATTTTTGGTCATACGGCTCATGTATGTCCTCTTGCTAATGCAGTTCAAGAGCAGAAAATAAGAGAGGAGTTAGAAGAACAGAATGTAATGTCGAAACAAGATGGTTTTGTTGAAGTTAATCGCAAAGGAAAAGACAAGATGGGTCAAAGATATGGACATCAAAAACAGGGGAATACGCAACAGGGCCAGAAATTTTATTCGAATAATAAGAGAAAACAAATTAGTTTCCCTTACATAAATCGTGGTAGTAATATCAATAAGTATCATAATGGTGATGAGCAGCAGGGATACAAGGGAGAAACATCTGGGGTTAAAAAGGACGGGGAGAAAAGGCCTGGTGGAATTCTGCAACAAAATAGGTTTGGAGTGCTAGCCTCTGGGAATTTGTTAGATACGTTACAAGTTTTGACAAACAAGGTGGATTTTACTCCAGTTGCTACCATAGGAGATAATAGGGATTCAAATAATGTAGGCCATAACGGAGGTCTTGAATGTGGTAATAAAATTGTGGGGAATATTGCTGGGGTATCAACTACAAATTTGAATGTGACGTCTGATTTGGGAGGACCAGATACGAGGCAAGGAGGTAAGGGGAATTCTGATCATCTAAATATGGGGCTGGGTGAATGTGGTATAAACACTCAGGTTGAGGTTGATTCTGACATGGAAGAAACAGGCCGTTTTATGGTGGAGGATAATGCCATGACCATTCATAAAGGGGCAGACTCCGATATTGGGGGGGGGGAACGAGGACCTTGAGCATGAATCGTTTGTTATCGAACAGCTTTTTGGTGGTGAAAATATAGGGGAAAAGGAAGCAGCTCCTATCAAAAATTTTATCAATGAATAAAATTTCTTGTTGGAACGTTAGAGGTTTTAATCAACCTTTTAAAAGTAAAGAAATGAAAGAATTGATTAGGGAAAATAACATTGGGCTTTGTTGTATCATAGAGACCCGAGTTGCAAAAAATAGGGTGGGGGATATTTTTAAAAAGTTCTTTAGAAATTGGGATTGGTTATCTAATGTAGAGAGTTGTTCTAGAAATTGCAGAATTGTTGTAGGTTGGGATCCCAAGTATTTTGAGGTCATGCATTTGTTTGAGACGGACCAGGTTATTCACTGTCTTGTAAAACAAAAGTGCTCTCATGAGCATTTTTATTGTTCCTTTGTGTATGCAGAAAATGACCACATTCCTCGCCGTTTGCTGTGGCACTCTCTGGAAATTTTCAAGCAGTTGGTTAGTGAGTTTCCGTGGGCTATTTTGGGAGATTTTAATGCCATGTTAAAGGAGGAGGAGAATGCTGGAGGGTGTGTAGGGAAATCTCCTGCTATTTCTGAGTTTTGTGCTTCTGTGGATAAAATTGAAGTTGTAGGTCTCCATTTTTCTGGTATGAAATTTACCTGGTCTGGTAGTCCTCATGGAGTAGGACAGGTCCGTAAATTAGATAGGGTGCTTGTTAATGATGGGTTTCTTCGAAAGTTCAGAAATTCTAGAGCTAGATTTCTTGCTCCGCAGTCTAGTGATCATAGTCCGGCTATTCTTGATATGGGTGAGTGTAATGTTATTACAAAGCGAGCTTCTTTCAAATTTCAAAATTATTTGCTTTATCAAAATAATTTTTTGGATCTAGTCAGAGAAGGCTGGGAGGGTTATAATGGGGGTGTCATGATGTATAGAGTTGTGCAGAAATTAAAGAGGCTTAAAGCTATTTTTAGATCTGAAGCGAAGGCTAGTGGTAATCTGTGTGGTAGAGTTAAGGATTTACAACTTTCACTGCAAAACATTCAACTTGCTCTCGATTATGACCATTTTAATGAGTCTTTAAAATCTCAAGAGGTTTGGTTGGCTAGAAGGTACAGGGAGGCTTCTCTGGAGGAGAAAAGGATGTTAAAGCAAAGATCTAAAATTCATTGGTTGAAAATAGGGGACCAAAACAATAAGTTCTTCCATAAGAGTCTTCAAGTGAGAAGAAATAGAAATCGCATTTCTTTTATTCTTAATGACCAAGGGGTGGAAGTGGAAGGTGATGCGATGATTCAACAATTTGTCATTTTTTATAAGAAGCTCCTGGGTACAAAAAGTGATTCTGATAATATTGACAATCTTGGGGATTTCTTTGATAAAACAGTCCCTACTGATATGTGTGAAGCTATGGTGCAGGTGGTTACGGACGAGGAAATTAAGGATGTGTTTTTTTCTATGGGAGATGACAAAGCCTCCGGTCCAGATGGGTATTCAGCTAAGTTCTTTAAGGTGGCCTGGCCTATTATTGGTGCTGATGTGTGTATGGCAGTGAAGGAATTCTTTATTTCGGGTAAGCTGCTGAAGGAGGTTAATGCTACCATTATTGCCCTTATTCCGAAGGTTGATCATCCGACTAAAGTTAATGAGTTTAGACCCATCTCTTTATGTAATGTGCTATACAAATGTGTTTCCAAAATCCTAGCTAATAGGATCAAAGGTACCCTTGGTGTTATTGTGGATGATAATCAAAACGCTTTCATTCCGGGGAGACGGATTAGTGATAATATTTTACTAACGCAAGAGTTGTTCCGTGATTACCACCGGCAAAAAGGTAACCCAAGATGTGCTTTTAAGGTTGATATTCGCAAAGCTTATGATAGCGTTAATTGGGATTTTCTGTTCTCGGCCCTTCTTTTGTTTGGTTTTCCGGAACGAATGGTGGGTTGGATTCGAGAATGTGTCACTACTCCTTGTTATTCTATCATCATTAATGGTGAAACCCATGATTTTTTTAAAGCTGAGAAAGGGCTGCGCCAAGGAGACCCTCTGTCCCCCTACTTGTTCACGTTGGTAATGCAGGTTCTATCTATTATTTAAAGGAAAAAAATTTTAGAGGATAGGTCCTTTAAATATCATGCTAAATGTGAGCTTCTGGGAATTTCTCACCTCTGTTTTGCGGATGATCTTTTCTTATTTTCTAATGGAGATCCTTGGTCAGTTCAAATATTAAAAGACTCTCTAGACGAATTTGGAGCAGCCTCGGGCCTATGGCCTAATGAGGATAAGAGCAATGTTTTTTATTGACAGGTCTCAACTGAAAATCAAATGTTGATTAATAACATTATGAGGTTTGAGGTGGGTAGGTTGCCTGTGAAGTATCTTGGTGTTCCGTTGGTTACTACTATAATTTGGCATGCTGATTGTGCTTCTCTTATTGATAAGTGAAAGGGAAGATCCAACAGTGGCAAAACAACAGGCTCTCTTATGTTGGGCGCCTTCAACTTGCTCTTTCAGTTCTTATGTCGATTCAAGCTATTGGAGTTCAGTCTTTATTCTCCCTGTATCTGTCTCTAATGCTATTGAGAGGTTGGTTCGAAACTTTATATGGGGAGGTACGGACATGGTCCAAAGTAGGTCTAAAGTTAGTTGGTTTGATGTGTGTATGCCTAAGTTGGAAGGTGGATTGGGGATTCGGTCTTTGAGAACTTGGAATAAAACCCTTATGGCTTATCACATTTGGAGTATTGTTACTTAAAGGGATTCTCTTTGGGTAAAGTGGATTCACACGTATAGATTGAAGGACAAGAATTTTTGGCAGTTAAAAGTTCCTTGGGATGCCTCTAATAGTTGGAAGCGTATTCTGGGCATCCGGGAGGAGTTTAGAAAGTTCTTTGTAACTGATATTGGCAATGGCTCTGATACTTCTTTCTGGTATGATATCTGGATAGAAGGTGCTCCTCTTTGCTCTAGGGTGTCCCCTAGGGATATTGCTATGATGGGTTGTGAGGGCATGGATAGAGTTTCTGATTTTGTGGTGAATGGACAGGTCGTTTTCCCTAATGAAGTCATTATTAAGTGGCCTGAGTTAACAGGTAAAATTGTTCTTGTTAACGAGAATAGAAGGGATAGAATTTTCTGGAGGTCGAGTAATGGTAAAAATTCCTTGTTTAAATCTAGTATTGTGTGGAATGATTTTAAGGTTTCCCATCCCCGAGTGCAGTGGAACAATATAGTGTGGTTCTCAAATGCTATACCGAAACACTCATTTATTCTTTGGTTAGCTGTTCGTGGCAAACTTCTCACTCAAGACAGAACACAAATATGGCATTCTGAGGGCAACTTGAGGTGTGCATTTTGTAAGAATCAACCGGACTCTATTAATCACCTTTTCTTTAATTGCAGCTTCTATAAGGAGGTTAGTGATCATTTCAGTCAACTTGGTGTTGTGATTCCTCCTCATATTTCTTGGAATGATTTGGTGGAATTTGTTTCTACGAACTGGCAAGGTAATTCTTTGAAAAATTTGGTTAACAAGCTTGTTCTGGGGGGGGCTTGTTTATTTCATATGGCAAGAAAGAAATTTTCGTCTGTTTCAAAACAAGCATCGTGCTCCTCGACAGGTTATAAATTGTATTGAAGAGACAATTCGTATGAAGATTTTGGGTTTAAAAATTCGTAATTCGAGTAAAGTTTTTAGTACCCTTCGTCTTTGGAATATTTCGTGGAAGGTCTCAGTGTTTAGAAAGTATTTAAATGGCCTGGGTTTGCTTGTTGTTTCTTAAGGGAGGTCGAGTGGTGTTTCATTGTTGGTTTTGTTATCAGAATTTAAAGTCTGGTAATGGGTGTACAGTTTTCTGCCATTTTTCCGAGGTGGGTTGCGAGGTGGGTTACTTCAAGTTGATCACTCTTTTTTGCTTTTACGAAATTAGGGTTTCTTTTGGCCTTCTTTTTACTCGTAGTTTCCTGGAGGATGAGACTAGTTCTTTGAAGTTGATGCTGCTACGCCTTGGTTTTGAGATTGAGTTAATTGGTGGTAATGAGAATTTTCATCAAACTCCTGTCAAATTTTATAGTATCCTCAATCCTGTCATCAGTTATGGCCTCTCGAATTCGTCTAAAGAAATATCCTGGGAGTGGTGCTATAAGTGGATGTTGTGCAGAATTTTTGGGATTAAGATGATGAGGAATATCCTAGCGACTGCTTTGCTGTGCTACTTTTGTTCTTTTCTTTTTTTTGTTTTTCAACTTTTGCATGTGGCTAGTGTCTTTTTAGTCATAGTTGGGGTGGGTACGGTAGAGTTGTTTTTTGTGGATTTGACTATCAATGGGTGGCCGAATTTTGTAACTCTAGTTTTGGTTTCTTACTTTGTATTTTTTTCTCTTTGGGAATGTCCTTGAGAAAAGTGGCCTTGCGTAATTTTTTGCGCTTGGTTATATTTTGTTTCCGATTTTAATATATTTTTTCACGAGGTTCCGCCCTCATTTACCTGGAAAAAAAAATAGTGACTGTGACAATGCAAGGTCAAAGAAGGAGATGGTGGCTTTGCGAATGGAGATAGGAGTGAGATATGACCAAGTAAATATCATTGCACTTCATTCCTTGCTCCAAATCAAGAGCCCGATTCTACTGCAAGTACCTTCGCCAATCGGCAAGGGAAATCAAAAGGCTCAGCCAACGAAACTCATTAGATCAGTTACTCGAGAAAATCAAGATATAGTGCCATATTGGCTAAGCCTCTTTAGTTCCCTTTGTAGATTTTTGGTGAGGTGACAACGATCTCCAGAATAAATTTATCTAGAATTGGGATACGGGGCTAATTATTACTCCCTCCGTCCCAAAAAGATTGACATACTTTCCTTTTTGAGACAACCCAAAATTAATGAACCTATTATACTTACTATTTTTAAACACTACTTTTCACTATTACACCCACTAACTTTATTCCTTTTTATTAAACAAATACTATAAACACTGTTACACCCACTACTTTTCTTCCACTATCTCAAATCTATTTTTAAATATTCATAGGTCCCACCACTTACCCACTTTTCATTTAACTTTACTCATTTTTTAACAAGTCAATTGTAATTTTCTTAATCTCCATGAAAGTCAAACCAGCTCAAACTTTATGGGACGGAGGGAGTAGAATTAATACTTTGCAAAGTGCTTGAGAAACCGCCTGTTTGGATTCTATCATTTCATTTGGAACGATGTAATTGACTCAAATCTCTTGTTTGGGAAGTTTATAATTTTAGATTAAATTTCATCAATTCGATACCTATATACATGTTACCTTTCCCGAATTTGAATAATATTTCACATTGTCATTTGAAATTCTCTAGCACTCGTTCTCTGCTTGATTATAACACTTTCAAATCGGCACTTGGTCAGTATTATCATCACGGGCACAAGCACCCCCGAGCGACTAGATCTCTGGAAAAAAGTTTGTGAGATCGAGTTCTGATGTCGACACCTTCATCCTGGTTGAGGTACTGTTACAACCAAATGTCTCCTTTTCACAAAATGCACGTAGATAATAAGGCTGGCCACGGCTCCATTCTAATTCGTTCCATTGTAAAGCATTCCACCATTCACTTTCTCCTTTGACTTCTATTACATCTTCATTGAAGACTTCCACAGAAGGAAGTCTTTTTAACATTGGGCAATCGTAAATGACGATGGTTTCTAGTTTTGGACCAATGCTGAAGTCACCAGATATGCTCACTAATTTGGGCATGTACAAAAGTGATAACATTTTCAACCTGGGAAGAATTTCTTTAGATGCCAAATGATATCTGTCTGCAGCTACTAAAGTTTCTATTCCGGGGCAATCTTCAACTATTATCTCTTCCAAGTTTACTAGATCTTCTAGTAACTCTAGTGTGAAAATGGTGATCAACTTTAGGCACATATGCAGAACCAATACCTTTAAAGACTGTAAGCAACAAGCAGCACCTGGCCCTCTGCAGATTACCTCTAATTTCTCCAGATAATGAATAGCCAAGTATTGCAGTGAATGAAGATTGTCTCCTTCATCAGCTACTACATCACTATAGTCACTTTCATCAAGAATCATTTTCATCTCATTGCAATCCACTAACAAGCAGAATTTCAGCTCATTTAGTTCCCCTAATTTGAAGACAGAGAGCTTCTCAATAGTCCAATGACGGTCTAGGTACAAAGCATTGGCATGTGTTAGTGCTTCTGCAAAATCACTCGTGTTTTCATTGCCATTAATATATTTCAAACATTTCTTTAATTTCAGAAACTCCTCTTCAAAGTCACGTGGTACACGAGATATGAAACGCTGAGCATAAGGACCAGTAATGACATTGAAATTAGATAAGTTCGGGTAAATAGGCAAGTCATCCTTGTTCCACCTCAGTTGCACGAGACTTTGGAGGAGTTTAACTGTTAGCAGATACAACTTTAGAGTTTTCAGCTTATTTAGGCTAGGCAGGTCTTTCATAATAGTCTTCACTGCAGCACTGCACCATAAACTAGCACTGCACCATAAACTATGTGGATCAATATTTATGCTTAGATCCTCCAACTGAGTAAGTTTTGATTGTTTTTCATCTGCGATTATGGAGACCATTTTCTTGGTTTTTCTGTAGCTCTCAGCATCATACAAGGAAACCTTTAAGCACTTCAGGTTGATTAAATTTTCGAGTTCATCTGGCAAATAAACAAGATCAGTCCCTTCAAGGTCAAGTACTTTGAGATTCTCAAGTGTGCCAATTTCATGTGGTAGTTCCACCATTAGTTGACAACGTCGCAAAATTAGTTGTTCCAATCCAATCAATTCATAAACAGAAGGTGGCAAAGTTTTTATTCTTGTGTTTGACAAATCCAGTACTTTAAGGGCTGGCATTCGCTTAAAGAATGTAGAAGGAATATAACTCAGATCAAGGTTTGATTCCAAGAGCAATTGTTCAAGATCTGGGAAGCTTAGATTATCTGGAATCTCAGGGAGTTCAGAATTCCTTATGTGGAACACCTTAAGGAACCGTGCTGCTACAGATTTCGATATGAGGAATTCATAGCCCAATACCTTTTTCATTAGGCAAACGAGTTCCCAAATGTCAAGCAGAGTACCCTCACTTTTACGAAAGTCAAGTAGTACTTCCATTCTGCGTCACAACATTTAATTGTAGAGATCAGGTAGGACATTACACAAAATATGTAATATCTAATCTCATTTCAATCCAGGGTTCTTATTTCGCCACCTTAGCAATCCAGGTGAAAAAATTTCTATCAATCACCTGTTGTCACATCAAATAATGGTTTATTTGTAAAATACTTGTATAAATAAGTTTATGACAATCGTTTAAATTTTTAAAAATTTGTCCGAAAGTGTTTCCCGTTGTGTGAACATATATATACTAAATGGGTAAGGTTATATGGAGAACCTCCTTATCAAGAGAATCAGAGAACTCCATCTAGACCGTTCATTAATTAAATTCTTTTTAATTACATTATACAAGACATAATGGCATTATTTTATTAATTTAGATAGATCAAGATCTTTTAGAATCCACCAATATTTCCTTTAGAAAAGGAAATAATCTTTAAATCAAAATTTGATTACAGATGTGAATCTTTTTCAATTATGGAAAGAATATCAACGCACAAATATCAAGGAAATATTGTTTATGCGATTCATATTGTAAAAATATTCATTGGTAAGACGCTGCGTTAGCCACATATTTACACACACAACAAACCCTATATCATTGTTCAAGGCGATTCATAATGGTTACACACATAATGACTTTTAATACTCTTTATGCATGAGTCATCCTTCTTAAGATAATTAAGGACTGGGATTAATGGTATATTAATCTCAATACTTCAGATTATCCTCTATGGTTTATTAATCAAGAATCGTGTTTCAAGATTCATTAAGGTATTCTGTTGGAGGTGTAGATTCAACAAGGTGTTCTGTTGCAAAGATGTAGTTCTTGTATTTTTATTTTCAGTACCCATCATACTCGTTTAGTCATGCTAGTGTTCTCCAATGTGTTCCACGGGTGATCTGCAATATCCTCACTGTTAAATCATTACTGGTTTTTTCAGAATACTGTCATGACTGATGAGACTTCTTCTAGAGGGTGGAATCGATTGTGCAACGCAAATATACCACATAAGGTCAAAATATTCATGTGACGTTTCTGCAAAAACAACATACCTGTCAAAAAGGTGTTACATGGTAAAGGGATCTCTGTTCCTATTCTTTTTCCATTGTGTTTGCTAGTCAATGTTGGCATAAGATGGGTTTGGTTTTTGATATGAGGTCGGTGGAATCAGCCCCTAGTTGGCTTTTAGACAAGCTCAGTGAGGAAACACATGAAAACATTGTGAAAATTGCAATTGTTTTATGGGGGACTTGTTTCATTAGTTCTTATTCTTATTGGTCTTCTATACACTTAAAAAACAGTTTTTAAAGTAAGATCAAATAGTAAAATAAGTTATTATTAATTAATTAATTAATTAATTAATTGCATACCGTGCATACCGCGATATACATGGCATACCATTCAAAGAGAGTTTATGCTTTTAATAATGAGTATAGATATGCACACGAGTGGATAAATATTATGGGGTCTAAAAAGCATATAAGTTGAGTATCATTCGAAAGATGAATAAAAAACCACAACAAATTTCAGAATCCAAATGAAGAAGCTTTGTTCTTTTGGTCATGCTCAATCATGGAAACTTAAGTAAAGTATCATTCGAAAGATGAATAAAAAACCACAACAAATATCAGAATCCGAATCCGAATGAAGAAGCTTTGTTCTTTTGGTCATGTCATGGAAACTTAAGTACTCACACAGTACTCACACACATGCCTCAACGAGGTTTGAATTATGAACCTAAACTTTTATTACCAACAAACAGGATATGGGTATCCACAAGCCTTGCAGACTACTAAAGATAACAATTGTCTGAAGTAGATAGCAAACAGAAAGAGGGAAGCACATCACAATCCAGTAGAGCAGAGCAACAGGCATAAAACACACCAGCAAAGCATAACATACACCAGCAGAGAGGACCAAAAGCAGCATAATAATAGCATTACAGGCCTGGAGCAGAACCCTGATAAAGGAAAAGGGAAGACTGAGAATTGAGAAACACAAAGAACAGTTAGCTAGCTTCTCTACTCGCCACGACATTAAATTTACTATTTGACATTATTAAAATTAAAAAACACCTAAAAACTCCCAAAATTTCCAATTTATGATACTATTCATCCTTAATACTCGTATTTTGCACATGGTATTGTAAATGGGATTAATCGGGGATTCATCCTTAATAATTTGGTCTTATCCATTGTTACAAGTATAAGTTGAAAATGACAATTTAATTAATGTCCTTTTCATTAATTGAACATTATTTCATGCATGTTACCAAACATAATCCTTGATTTCCAATTGCGTCTCACAAATAGATATCTATATTTTGTCCACTGTGCTAAAAAATTTTAGAAAAAAATAATAACTACTACACTAGTTTATTCAAAGCTCTGCGGTGTCTTTTTTTTTTTTTTTTTTTTGCATAATTTTACTTCATTCACATGTTTGTATATAGACAGAGTAGTGCACTGATTGCATTCTGAATTATGTTTTAAGAAATTAACAACTGATATACTATCTACATGAATTTATGAAGAGGATTAAACAGGAAGTTACCATGTTACTCTGCATTGCATTCCACAAAGAGGCGTAGAGAATTCACATACTGTGTTGCCAACTCTTCCAGAAAATCTCCCTCCATTTCAAGTTCAGAGAAAGCATTATGTAGATACTGAGGTCGGCCACCGATCCATTCCAAGGCATTCCACCATTCACCCTCTCCTTTAATTTTTATTCCCTCTTCGTTGCGCACTCCCAGAGAAGGAAGTGTTTTCAAATTTGGGCAATTGTAAATAATTACGTTTTCTAGTTCCGGACCAATGCTTATGCCACTAGTTATGCTCTCCAACTTAGGCAAGTACAAAAGTGTCATTTTTTTCAATCTAGGAAGGTATTCTGTGCCATTCAGTTGAGTTGAATCCTTAGCTATTAGGCTTGTGATTTTGGCGCAATCTTCAACTATTATCTCTTCCAAGTTTACTAGATCTCCTAGTAGTACTGGGGTGAAAATGGTGGTCAGGTTTGGGCACATGTGCAGAACCAGTACCTTTAAGGGCTGCAAGCACCAACCAACACTTGGCCCTTTCCATACATTCTCTAAATTCTTCAGGTAGTGAATGGCCAAGTACTGCAGCGAAAGAATATTGTCTCCATTGTTAGCTACCCCAAGATTAAAGTCACTTTCATCAAAAACCGTTGTCATCTCATTGCAATCCACCATCAAGCAGAACTTCAGCTCAGTTAAATCCTCAAATTTGAAGACGGACAGCTTCTGTATTGTCCAGTGACGATCTAGATACAAAGCATTGGCATGTTTCAGTGCTTCAGCAAACTTAGCTGTGTTGTCCCTGCCATTGATGTATTTCAGACATTTCTTCAATTTCAAGAACTCTTCTTCGAGTTCACATGGTAGACGAGATATGAAACGCTGAGCTTGAGGACCAATTATGAAACTGAAGTTCAATAACCTTCGGTATATAGGCAAGTCATGTTTTTTGCACACAAGTTTTAGGAGATTTTGGAGAATTTCAATCGTTGGCAGATACAACTTCAGAGTTTTCAGATTTCTTAACTCGGGCAGGTCAATGAGAATAGCTGCAACTGCAGCATTGCACCATGTATCATGTGGATCAACCTTAATGCTGAGTACCTCTAATTGAGTAAGGCATAATAACATTTTCTTTGGAATTATCTCAACTATTTTCTTGTTTTTTCTGTAGCTCTCATCATCGCACAATGAAACCTTTAGACACTTCAATTTAATTAAATTGCCCAGTTTCTCTGGCAAAGAAACAAGATGAGTTCCTTCAAGATCTAATACCTTGAGATTTTTAAGTGCACCAATTTTACCTGGTAGCTCCATCAGAAGTTCACAACCTCGCAAAATAAGTACTTCCAGTTTAGTCAATTTGAAAACCCAGGACGGCAAAGTCTTTATACTTGTGTTAGACATATTTAGGACTTGAAGGGGCGCCAATCGCTCAAAAAGTGAAGTTGAAAGTAAAGTTGGAACCTCAAACAGATTTAGGCAACCAGAGAGATCCAATATTTGAAGAGATGTCAGCTTCCTTACACTCTTTGGTAGCTTTGTCAAACTTTTACAATCTGCTAGATCAAGTGAGGAGATACTCCCAAGCATTTCAATAGACTCGGGAATTTCAGCCAGTTTTGTACAACCAGAGAGATAGAGATATTTGAGGGATCTCAACTTGCTAATACCTTCTGGTAGCTTTGTCAAACTTTTACAGTCTCTTAGATCCAGTAAAGAGAGACTCAGTGGAAAATTCAAAGAATCAGGAATTTCAGCCAAACTTGTACAACCAGAGAGATCCAATACCTTGAGATTTCCAAGTGCACTAACTTCATGTAGTTCCGTCAGAAGTTCACAACATCTCAAATGCAGTTCTTCCAGTTTGATCAATTTGGAAAAGGAACCTGGTAAAAATTTTATGCAGCTGTTTGACATATCAAGGACTTTGAGGGCTGGAACTCTCTCAAATAATGAAAAAGAATTATTACTCAAATCAAGGTCTGATTGTATCCATAAACTTTCTAGATGCGGGAACCTTAGATAATCTGGTATCTCAGAGAGTTTGGAATTCCTCACGTGCATCAATTTAAGTTCGGAAACTGCTACAGATTTCGATTGCCGAAATCTGGATTCAAGTACCTTTTGTATTAGGCCAAGTAATTCTGTAATGTCAGTCAGAGTACCGTCTCTTCCATGAAAGTCCAATTGTACTTCCGGTCTGCATCACAAAAATCATTAGGACATAGGACATTAGACATGACCAATATGTTAGTACAGTGTACAGGTAAAAGTTGTGGACAAACTAAAGGTTTACACACTGACATGAATAATTAGTGACATACATCTGTAGAAGTTGCAAAATAAAGGCCTGTCCAGGAGGGATACTCTCCGAAAGATCTATATTAAAAAAACAAAGAATACTAGTTTCATTCATAACCATTATCGGTTATAAAAATGACCCTATTTAATCTAAATATTTAAAAGGCATGTTTATATAATTACTCAATACTACTAATTTGTTATTGATTTTTTATCTAATCTTTATATGATTTTTGGCAGTCAGATATTAGTAGATTTTATTTCGCAATTATTTTACTTGATGAATAAAGAGGGGTTTTTCCATGTTCTTGTTGAAGGCTTCAAAATGAATTTGCGGCGGGTGTTCGGAGGAAAGTAGCATGATTGTTAAAGGTACAAGGAAGTGATTTGATGATATCTTATTAGAAGGCTATGGCTTAATGGGAGGACAAATTTTCATCACTAGCTTAACTTGGCAGAAACACTTCGTGTTAACACATTTTTATGGTTCATATGTGACAATACTATAGTCTGCAGTCGATCTTCTTGAAGATAGAATTTTTCTATATAAAATGCTGGGTTTAACAAAGTCCAGAGCACACATGTATTTCTTAACTAAAAACTTGAGTGGTGCACAGTGCACAGGTGCGCCTTATTATAAATCATTTGATGTAGTAGTATTCGTGTAAGTATTGTCGTATCATAGAGTACATAATTAGAAACATCAATTATGTGTGCACATTTGCCCCTTACTATATAAATCATTTGATGTAGCAGCAGTCATGTAAGTATTGTCATACCATGCATGGAGTACATAATTTGGAAGAGTAATTGCTACTAATAAATAACATGTTCTAAAAAAGTATTCAAACTCAAAAAGAGAAAATTGGACAATAATAACAAGAAAAACGAGAACCAAAATGATGATGATGATACAAGGTACATGGTGTTATGTTCAAATCTTGATACTGGTCCTAAACATGTCTAATGGGCTGGATCAAGGGGTTTATCTCTCTTTATAGGCTAAAATATTGCTAATGGATCATCAAGACATGGATGCCCAACTCTGGGGACCATTCCTTACTACATTGTACTTATTTAAGAACAATATTTGAAAGCAAGCGATTCAATCCCATCTAGGGGTCGCATCGCTATAATCATCATCGGAAGACTTCAGGCGAGGTCTCAGTATTTTATTGAAGCTCTCGCCTCAGTATTTTATTGAAGCCATCGCATGCGATCCCAAACCAAGGGTCACCTCACTCTATATTTCACTTGCCACTGATAAAGGCTGGCACTAGGTGGAGCATCATGCGATCCCATTCCTGGGTTCGCGTTGGATAAAGAATCTTTTATTATATTATCTCATCACAAGATGAAGGCCCATGGCTAGGCATCGCATTTCGCATTGCATAAAGAATCTTTTATTATATTATCTCATCACAAGATGAAGGCCCATGGCTAGGCATCCAAGGATCGCATATGGGTGGATGGATGGATTGCTATGAATGGCACCTCAGGGTCGCATGCAAGGTTGTCGCATGCAAGGTCCTCTAAGGGCTCTCATTATGCCTCCCTACAAGGTCTATTTACTCTAACTCCATGACAACCTCTAAAGCTTGGTCCAAGGCCAATTACGGGCTTCTGTATGATGATCCACTAACATCCTACGAACTCGGCCATCACGGACCAGACGTAGCTCTAATACTATTAGAAAGTATGGGGAGAAGAGAGAAAAGAAATATTTTTTAATATAATAAAAGAGGACTTATATAGCCAACAACTAAACATTAATAAAGAAATTATCCTATCAAAGAAAACAATTACAATAATGAAACTATCCAATACGTTAACAATCTTTTAGTACCATATTTTTATACTCCCTCCGTCTCTAAATATGTTTCCTGTTTCCTCTGGACACGTTTGCCAAGACACACTTTTAATCGTTAATATCTTCAATTTTGTACTCCCTCTGTCCCAACCTCTGTTCTAAAAGTCGGCGATTAATCGGGATTAATCGCCGATTAATCGCTGTTCGGTAAGGCACCGTACTGATTTTACCAAAATCGGCCAAAAAATCGTTTTTCGAAAAATCGGGATTAATCGGTCAAAAATCGGATTAATCGATCAAAAATCGGCATTATTGATAAAATATTGAAAAATGTGTAGAAAAATTAAAAAAAAATCAAAAAGTATAAAATTGAATAAATTTTAAGAAAAATATTATTCTCATATACGAAACTAATATTTTAAACAATTAAATCATGAATTTAATCAATTGTTTCTCTCATATTGACCCCAATTCAAAAATTAGATCTTAAAATTTATATTTACTTTAATAATGCTATATATTTTAAATATATTTGTATAAATATATGATAATTATTCTTGTATAATCAAAATAATAAAATAATTATGTATATTAATAATAATTATATTTAAAAATAATATTAAATTAGTTCCGATTAATGATCTGATTAATCATTCCGATTAATCTCCGATTACCCGATTAATCCCTGGACGGTGTCTCCACCGATTAAGTCCGATTCCCGCTTTTTACAACACTGGTCCCAACGAGTTCTTTACGTGGAGGACAGGGGGCTCGACACGCATTTTAAGACTCCTATAAAGTATAGTTCCATAGTTTATTTTTTAATTTATATTCTTCTGAATAAAAATTTAATGTGTAAATTTTTATTCAAAAAAGGAAAATTTTAAAAATAAGTAATGGAACTATACTTAATATATACCTTAAAATGCGTGTCAGGCAGTGCTCAAAACATGTAAAGAAATGGATGGGACGGAGGGAGTATTATTATTAAATATAAAAACTTCACTGTATTAAAGTACTCATAAATAAGAATTCAACAAGATCACTCATGACTATATTTGGTCATATAGATTACTAGCTTATAACATGTGCAATGCACGAATTTCTTGTATTATGTTATAAAATTTATTTAATATTACATTTATTTTTTTATATAATAAAACTTTTAATTATTTTTTAAATTTAATTTGATATAATTTAATATATTAATATTTACGAATTATACTAATGTTTCCTTATTATAAATAACGTATACTGTTTTTAATATATTTTAATAATAATTGAAAAATATTTTGTGATATTTCCGGGTATATATTAGTAATTAAATTAAAAGGTAATGTGTTTTAATTAGAAAGGAAATATTAATGATTGAAAGATATGATACGATTGATCTTTTTAGGTGTTTAAAAAAGGTAATATCTTCAACTAAAAGTAAATGTGAAAAATGCAATCGACTAATCACCAATAATTATATTATGTTATTATTTATTTTTGGTGTTGTATTTTTCTTAAAAATTATGGTGTGATATTTTCGGATATATATTAATGATTGTAAGATTTGTTTTAAATAAAAAGGTAACGTGTTTTAATTCGAAAGGAAATATTAATGATCAAAAGATATGATACGATTGATGTTTTTAGGTGTTTATAAAAGGTAATAAAATTAAATGCGAAAAAGTCAATCGACTAATTACCATTAATTTTATTATGTTAATGTGAAAAATGTTGTTTTAAATTAAAAAGGTAACATGTTTTAATCCGAAAGGAAATATTAATAATCGAAATATATGATACGATTGATGTTTTTAGATATTTATAAAAGGTAATATCTTCAACTAAAAGTATATGTGAAAAGGGCAATCGACCACCATTAATTTTATTATGTTAATCGACTAATTACCATTAATTATATTATGTTATTATTTATTTTAGGTATTATATATTTTTTTTGAAAATTATGGTGTGATATATTCGGGTATATATTAATGATTGTAAGATTTGTTTTAAATTAGAAAGGTAACTTATTTTAATTCGAAAGGAAATATTAATGATCGAAAGATATGATACGATTGATGTTTTTAGGTGTTAATAAAAGGTAATATCTTCAACTAAAAGTAATGTGAAAATAATATAACAATTATGTTTTATATAATAATTATTTTTAATAAATTTTAAATTGATATAATTTAATATACTCATATTTACAGATTATACTATTGTTTCCTTATTACTAATAAGGTATACGATTTTTACTATATTTTATTAATAATTGAAAAATATTTTGTAATATTTTCGGGTATATATGAGTAATTAAATTAAAAGGTAATGTATTTTAATTAGAAATGAAATATTAATGATTGAAAGATATGATAGGATTGATCTTTTTAGGTGTTTATAAAAGGTAATTTCTTCAACTAAAAGTAAATTTGAAAAATGCAATCGACTAATTTCCATTAATTATATTAAAAAACTGGTACAAAAACTTTTAATGTTTCGGCTTTTATATAATAGTATAGATGCGTAAATTAATAGTCACTTATAATGAATAGTATAAAAAGTCAAAACAGTAAACACAAATTGAGACGGAGGGAGTATCAAGGAAAGTAGATTTTTGTACAACATAGTAGAAAACAAATTTTAAAACGTCAATCAATGAGAGTCATCTCTCTCCCCCCCCCACCTCCCTCCCTCTCTCTCTCTCTTATTTCCCATCCCCCTTTCAAACCCTAACTACTCACGTTCATCTCTATCTTTTCTTTCTACAAAATACATTATCACCTCACTTTATTCTATAGATTTTTTTAATGGATATTTACTCATCTTTCTCTGTGGTGATTGGAGTAATAGCCTTCTTCTCGATGAATTTGAATTCGATTTGTTTGGGTTTCAATTGGACATTGGTGTTCTTAATGGTGATGAACTCTTTTCCCTATAGAACGATGACTTACTTGCTTACCACGGTTTCGATAACTCAGATCTGCAATTGGAGATTACGATGTTAGTGTTAGAAACCGTTTCACCAAAAACCTTAAGGTGTTGGGGAAGGCCCTACCAAGGATCTTATACTCATATATATTTAACACTCCCCCTCACTCGCAAGCCCACTATGGGGTAAGAGTGGTCACTAGGAGCCCATTTTTGGAGCAATTCCTTAGTGCCAAATTAAATTGAGAATATTGGGGGCGGTGGGGTTCGAACTTGAGACCTCCATAAACACCAGAGTTCTGATACCATGTTAGAAACCGTTTCATCCAAAACCTTAAGGTGTTGGGGAAGGCCCTTCCAAGGATCTTATATTCATATATATTTAACAGTTAGAAAGGTCTTCTATTACCGAGCTCATGAGCATGTGTAAATCTATTG
This sequence comes from Kitagawia praeruptora, assembly GCA_037693485.1. NCBI lineage: Eukaryota > Viridiplantae > Streptophyta > Magnoliopsida > Apiales > Apiaceae > Kitagawia > Kitagawia praeruptora. The sequence continues at coordinate 156,433,815 of CM075352.1, forward strand.
TCTTCCATGGTTCCTCTAGCGACCCGGCTCCGCAAAGTGAAAAGGTATTTCCCATCTTCATTGGGCATAGAGTCCAGGTTTCATCCCATCTTGTTCCTTCTTTGCCTAATCAGATCGACATGCATGAACTGTTTGGGGTATTATATCAAAATGCCCATCATTATCACCAAAAATTATCAAGTGTCTATTCGATCTCCACGGCGACTCGTTTAAGCTACTATAGTCACCATATATATCACTCCGTCTTGAAAAATTATTAACGAAAAAGTTAATGAATAAATCTATACTATCTATACTATATTATAATAAGCAAAAGGGGATATAAAAATTTGTAGTTAGTTACCCTTTTTTGGTTATCCCCATTTTTGGTTATCCTTCATTTATCACCGTTAGATTAGCAACTCAAATAGATCATGACCGTTAGATATAACAATACTAAAAGTTGTTATATGCAGAGGTTTAAGATTCAATTCCCGCCAATAACTATTAATTTATATTTAATACTAAAAATTATTATATATAAAGATGTAAGGTTCGAATCAATAACATATTTAAATTAATATTTATAATATTATATTATATTATAAATAAATTATAAAAAATTAAAAGTAACCCGTGCTTTGCACGGGCTATAAGCTAGTAAATAGAAAACATAAAACCTGAAGTACATAGTTGTAGCCACGTAAACATGTAATCAAAAAATCCCTGAATCATTTACTAGGTTCCATCCCAGTTTCATAAAAAAAAAGGACAATATTTTAATCGTGCAATTTGATTACGATTACTAAAATCATAGTTAATCTTGCTCTTCACTTCATTTTTTTAATATTTTTTATAATCTTCGGCTTTAATTCTTTTCTCTAATCCATCGGCTAATTTGAATTTTGTTAACCTTTATGTTAATTTTTTTAAATAAGATTTAATAGAGTGATATATATAGTGATTGAAGTGGCTAAAACGAGTTCCCGTGGAGATCGGATAGTCACTTGATAGTTTTTTGCGAGAACAGTGGGTACGTTGATATAAAACCCGAACTGTTTGTGTATGTTGTGTTCTTGGTATTACCATGTTTTTTGGTTTTAAAAGTGAATGGGTTGCTGTGATAGATAAATCTCAGTTGGATAATTCATATGTCTTTCACTTATAGTTCTTAAAAATGAAGAGGTTCTCTCCCGAGCTGTTTTAGGTGTAGTTACGTCTAGACCCTTTGACCTTGTTTCTTTTATTGAATATTTCGAGAACTAGCAGTGGTTTGTGCTTTTACTGCTCAATCTCTATTGCGTGGTTAAACACTATTGTGCTCAGAATGTTTCATCTACTGATGTAATAAAATTACTCGACTTGTCCACTTTTTCCAGGTGGAAGGAGTTGCGAGAAAACCAAGATGATTCTTACACCAATAAGGTGTTTGTCTTGCGTTTGAAGTACCAAGTTTAGGAAGTGAGTGTTAATTTTAAGACAGGATGGAAAAAAGTGAACAAGTTTAGGAATTTGGAGTTTCAGGACTTTACTAAGAGAGGGGATTTCCTTTAAGAGGTCAACCTTGGGGAAGTCGATAAAGACATTTGGATGTCAACATGAGCCAGGAAGTTTGGGTATGTTGAGACAAGAGAGCTGGTTGAAACTGGAAAATAAATACAAAATGGAAGACGTCTATAACAATAATGGGAAAGAGGCGCAATGTAATGTACAAGAGCCGTCTGTGCGAGTAGAGGATGTTAATGCTAATATGGAGAACATTATGCAGGAAGCTAGTGACCATGCTAGTCAGAACGAGAAAACAGATTGATGGCGCAATCCTGATGAGACTTTTGCTACAATTATGTGAATTAAGCTAGTTGAACATTTGTTAGATGTTTGATATGTAATTCTGAACTTGTTGCTTGCATATTTTGGTTTGTAAGCTTGAACTTTCTTCTTTTCTCAAGCCGGGTTTCTATTTTGAATCCCCATTTTATTATCTATAAACATTAAATGGTTAGAAAAAAATAATTTAACATAGTAAAAGCACCATAGGAAAAAATATTAGAAGTGACACCGCAAATAGGCAAGGGAAAAATATTGAAGTACCAAGCATCTAAATAATAAAAATAGTAAATATTCAAAAAAAAAAAAAAAAAGTAAAGTTAAAGGTTTTTTTTTTTAGCAAACTTACCTTTCAGTTTCAGCTAATAGGCTTGGGCTCAGATTTTGAAGGGACTCGGGCTTGCTTATATTTTCCGTTAAATCCTTAGAAGAGAGTCTCTCAAGCAATCCCATTGAGACCGGAGCAATATCAAACAAATCTTCGAAACCTCGGGAAATCCTTTTTACCATATTTTGCCATTTCAAACGATTAATATTGGTAGTCCTCAGTGCTAAGAACTGTCGACATATGAAAATACAAAAAATCAATCAGTTTTCAGCATATATATCTTTCAAGAGAAATCTAATAAAACACTTAAATGTAAGATTTACTACTTTTTCGTACCAAAGCCCGAACTTCTTTGAATGTTGTACTATTCTTGATGATTCTGCTAAGAGAAAATACTGTGCTGTATCCAGACTCCATATTTATTGAGTCGGACTCTAAATTTTTGTGATGCTCATGTTCAACCATATTCTCAATTTGGGACAGAAGCTCCTTGTTGATCCTGCTAATATTTGTGCATACAAAGTGTTGCAAAGGAGAATTGTTAATTACCTCACCATTTGTGGAGAAGACATCTGTACAAAGTATAAATTGTATATTCATCTTTTGTTGAAACCAAATTGTATATTCATCTATACTCAGTGTTCCAGAAATCGCTAGGCCGTCCAGGGCGGTTGGGGTACCGCCTAGCGCCTAATCGGGGTACCGCCTAGCGCCTAATTGGGCGGATTAATCGGAGCATTAATCGGATATTATAATAATATTTAATATATTAGTCTAATTTACAATTAAACATATCATTTTAAATAAATTAACAGGATTAATCGGATTTCAAAAATCGAATCGGTTGATTACCTTACAGAAGATTAATCGGGGATTAATCGGTTGAATCGGGGATTTTTAGAACAGTGTCTATACTATAATATTCTATATAATAAGTAAATAGTTTTATATGCAAATATGGAATATGTATTTTTGTAAAATTAGGATACATTTAAAAATTTCATAATATTTTATTATTTTATACTAAAATCATAGAGAATCACCTAAGATGTATCTTAGATTCTTTTTTCTCAATAAATAAATGGGTGTAAATAGGCATATATTTTGTACTCATATTTTTTAATTATTCCCTCATTTTTTTTATTTCATACATTAACAATCATTAAATCTTCAACTCAAAATGATCGTTAGATACAACTATACTAAAAGTTGTTATATACGGAGATCTAAGATTCGATTATCGCTAATAACATTTTAATTTATATTTAATACTAATAGTTGTTTTATACAAAGGTGTATGATTCGAATCATTTCAACAAAATATTAAAATTACTACTTATAATATTATAATATACTATAAATAAATTAGAGAAAACTGGGCGAGGACAACCTCAAGATCTCCCCTAAGGTTATAACAGATATGTACCTATAATGTAAGGGGTCCCGTAGGGGCATTTTTGTAAATATATTTTTTTTCAGAAATTTACGTAAATACCCTTAAATTTGTATTAAAATTATTTTAAACTCAGGTAGAACCCTAAAGTACGTACCCGAGACACATGAAACCCAAATAAATTATAAAATATTAAAAATAACCGTACTTTGCACGGACTATAAGCTAGTAAATATAAATTGTGTAAGTAGAATTCCTCTAAATTAATAAACGGTAATTATTATCGTAAGTTCAAATCATTATTAAAATTTAATACCTATATATCTTAATATTTGATATTAGTTACAAAAGTAGTATTATAATGCTTATTTGTGTAAGGTTTTTCAATTTAATAATGTTATACCTCTGCATTAATATTATTTAATTATGTTTTTATTGTTTGTGTTATCCATATATATCTTCGTTGTATTTATGAAAGGTGATCATAAACTTAATTAGATAATGTTCATGTCCAGCTTAATTTTTGATGTAAAAATTAAATACGTAGATGTAATTTTAGTATATCAATGACTGCAAAAATTCTGTATATTTTGTGTATTAATTAGTTGCTAGTTTGTACAACATATTGTCATTAGGACGGACTATTTGACACGTGACACATAAACATGCAATTCGAAACGATACGAAAAATATGATTGTGAATTTTGATTTTCGTTACACGAAACAAGATTAGTTGCTAGTTATATATGTTCAAATTTTAAATCCATGCAATTAGCTAAATAAATTATTTTGATCCATGGAAGAAATAATTACCCGCTCTGTGAAAATGGCAAATGATATCCAGGAAGGTTTCCGATTTCAGCTAGTGCAGTTTTCCAAGTTTCTACCTTCTTGTTTTTCATGATCGTATGTTTTCTGAATGCTACGCCAAATTTTCCAGTTTGTTGACGTACATCCGCTCCATCAACATCGTAAAATATCGGAACCACTTGATGTTTTCCTCTTCTCTTTAATTTCAGAATTTCAACAAGCTCATCAAGGCACCATTGGGACGTAGCATAGTTTTCCGATAGAACAACAAGAATAATTTTCGACATCTCAATTGTTGGTAAAAATATTGAGGCAATAAACTCCAGTCCTTCCGACTCACTCTCATAACAAACGGTTTGCATTCCTTTCGAACTCAAGGCTGTGCGAAGTTGATCCACAAAAATACTGCCGGTATCTACACTTCTGTAACTGAAATACACATCATAGCGAGTTGGAAAAGACGAAGGGCTAGAAATGGAGAGAGACGACCCGTACATCTGGTTACCAGAAGTAGCCATTGCTGATAAATATTAATTAGTAACTGCTATAACCTTCGATTCGAGTAAAAACTGCAAGGCTGTGCCTGAGATATTTTCAAAGGTTTGGTATGTAAAGTTTCGAACAAAATGCCTTATAATGAAAACTTCTCTTTGAATCTTGAATATTTTAATATATAAGATGTGCTAGTCCTAGTTAAATAACTTGAAGGTTTCATTTTAAGACCAAGTTACTACCACAAAGTTAGATAAGTTTTTGAGTTTGAACTAAAAAATGTAATACATAAACCTGGTCTCTCCCTTTTTCTTTTTTTCCTATTAATTTACTTTTGAGTAAATATGTTAATGATAACTTATATTGTTTTTATAAAATTTTGTATTTTCATTATCACAAAAATCATATATGATTATGTATACAACCAATTTTATAGATTTTTTATATCAAATTTTGATAACAGTATCATGTGATGTACATTTATCTTTCTTTTACTTAAATAAATGTTTCTTACGTATAATGTTAACTGAAATATATATTTTATATCTTTACATAATAGTGTTTTCTTTTTTATACTTGATTTGAATTAGTTAGATATTTAATACATAAAACAAGGTATATAAATTTATAAGACATAAATAACGTATTATAAATAATTTATCTATCTATTTATTAATTTTTTTAAAAATAAAATAAAATCAGAGTTAAAACTTTTTAAAATTAGACAATAATCAATATCATATAACATGAATTGATAACATGTTTACTTGACATCTATGATAATTATCGAATTATACATTTATAAATAAAAGATAAGATTTTGAAAAATAATAGATAGCATAAAAAAATAAATTAAATAAATCAAGTAGTCAAGTTAAAAAGAACTTTTTTCAAAAGTAGGATCATAAATTATATATCAAATATTAGAATTACTTCATATTTAGATCGATTAAAATGTGAGATAATACACTCATAGAAACTTGGGTTGAATAATAAATATTCAAAAGTTGTGATAATTGTATAAAAATAGGATTATATTAAAATCCAAAGTCAATTTAATAAAGATCGATATTTTAGAACATAGGATTTTGCATAGCATTCAAGTAGACAAAATATTAGGATCTATCAATTATATTATACACTTCGAGTCTTTTCAAATTGTATGCCTAAAAAGATAAAAGTTTAGAATATGTAATGTTTTTCGCATATTGATTATAAATCACCTCAACTGCTTTCATCATTGCGTAGATAAATTTTTCGTTTCATGTGGTACTAAGAATTTCAAAATATAACTGATATAAGAATAAATATGTTATCCTTGTGCGATTGACACTTAAACTAGATTCTCGAGTTTATATTTGAAGAGAAAAGGATGAAATCAAGAAATTAATTCTTCACTAACATGCGTTTACTGGATTTTTTTAGTAGAAATAGACTAATTTCGATAAAATATTTAACAATTTCACTTTAGAATTTGAATTATGTGGATGGAAAGTTTTAAGGAAAGTTAAAAAGAAACACACCTATTTTTTGAACTTTATGTTCTCTTAAATTCAGTTCTTTATTTTCCTCGACGAAAATATTAAGACACAAATTTACTCCAAGTATAAATTATTATACACTTTCTACATGTAACATAACTTTGTAAACATTCTGCAAATTAGTCAAATTGTGTTATATCATCTTAATTATTCCATAAAATTTGGAAAAGTAGTGGTTTAATGTATTTATAAACTATGCCAAGTCCTTTGATTTTGTATGTGACAGATTTTGAATACTTTTGATTATAACTACAATCTTATTATGATATAATGACTCTAAATTTTTTAATACTTTAATTATGACTGCTATTCTTACTTATTTAATGATCGAAAGATTAATAAAATTGTGAAACAAATCTCAAAATCTAAGAATAATGTGGGTATAGCTATTGATCTTTTAAAGCAATATTCTGAGATTTAGGACAAGAATTGTATTAAGTTTAAACTTATTTTCGAATCAAATCAGGTAATTACTTCTACCTTTTTTCATACAAAACAAACTATGACGAAGCCTGCTTTCTGAAAGAAAGAAAAAACGTTGAGTTGAGTTTATTGCTAAGTTTTCATGAAATTAAAGAGACGATATTTTCCAAAAATCGTGGAAGCTATGTCGATTGTTGAAACCCTTCAATTTGTTAGATTTTTTAATTTAATAAATGTTAATTTTAAAAGGTGACTCCTTTTAGAATATTGAAAATCTGAATAATGTAGGTGAAGATCTTTCTGCGTTGACAATATTATCGGAGAAAATAAGTTAATTAAGAAGTTTACTCGAAGAGAAGGAAATAGAGTGACTTATATCTTAGCGAGATATTTAAAGAAATACATATTAAGGAGTGTACTGATTTTATTTGGAAAATATAATATGATGAGTATTATTCATATTGATGGTATGCCTTTTTATCATTGCTCTAAAAGAAATGATGTTATAGCCTCTACAATATATTTATATGCTACAAAACATCCTCTTTTTAGTCCTCACATGATTTATGCATAAATAAAATGATTCATAAATTAAAGTAGTGATATTATAATATGTATGAATAGAAAATGTGCAACTGTACTAAAACATGCACGAATTTGTATCGGTTGCTAGAAGATGACTTGTGCCTTGCACGAGTTATTCTGCGTAGTTACTAAAAAATTACAAAATGAATCATTTTTTTACAAAATTAATAGAAATAACTGTTGTGAAAATAGTTATTTGTATAAGATAATTAAGTGATAGTTGGATATCTTAGATGTTTTATTGATAATTGGGTATTTCAAATGAAAGTGGTATTTATTAAAATTTGTCAAAATTCTAAATATTAATTATTATTATTCATTTTATGGTAGTTGAGTATTCCATAAATTAAAATTAACCAAAATTATAAATTGATTATTATTATTATTTATTTTATATAAAAAAGTGGTTAAAATAGCCTTCACTTTCTCATCAACTTTTGGATTAATATGAAAAATGTTACGTTTAAGAAAACCAAGTATTTGCATTAGGTTTCCCTTGCCTGAATTCCTATCTTACAGATAAATTTCTCTCTCCCGGACAAAATCATAAATCTATTTATCGATCTGGGAGTTCTCATTAACTTTTTTGGTCGCTGATAACCCTTTCTGTTTTCACTTAACTTTTTTTATATGTTTAATGAATTTCTCAACTAGCTTAAAACATTTTCTTTATATATATGTAATGGTGTTCTCTTTATATATAGGGTTATTGACCTTTTGGCCCTTCAAGTTTAAACACTTATACCCATAAAACCCAAACGTTTAAACTCGTTCCTTTTTGCCACGCCAACTTCACAAATGTACCTTTTTGCCACTTTACCGCGTCAGACTGTATATCGGCAGGGGTATAACAGTCATTTCACTAATAATTAAAAATTTCATTAATTTTCATTAATTTAAAATTTACATTAATATATATTTTACATAATTTATCATCAAAATTTACACTTCCTCTCCAACCCAATTCAATTCTCTCATCACCTTCATTCAATTCCGTCCAACCCAATTCAAACCCACCATTCTCCTTCCTCCTCTCTGTTTTTCCTAGCAATCACCATCACCTGCACCCCCATTCATCTCCCTCGCGAACCACGCCACGAACCACACCACGCCTCCATTCTCCCCTTTTCTTTCTCCGATTCCACTTCCGCCTGCAATTCCCATTTCCCACCATTTCACCTCTATATCCCCTCCCTTCTCGACACCACTCCTTTACCACATCACACCCACCAACAGCCCTCACCCCCAACCTCCTCCATCTCCTCGCATTTCAACAACCGACCCACTGCATCTTATCCGACCAACAAACCAACAGCCACCCAATACCACCACACCTGCTATCATCTCCCCTTTGTCCTCCTCTCCTTCCTCCCACATCACCGTTTCCGTCGTGCCTGCATACACCATCACCACCGTCCTCCATTTCAAGTCACCAACCACCTCAATCATCGCCAAACCGCCAACCGTTCAGCCTTCAATTCAACCCGCCTCCATCTGCACAACGCCACCGTCTTTAACCGTGGCCACCAATACAGTCACACTCTCCGCCTGCCACCATTTGACATCCACGCACACCACTTTCACTCCACCCACATTCACACCTCTCCCATTTCCACCATTCCATCCTTCAATTCAACAACCTTATTACTCCACCTTGCAACAACCTCCGTTCTCTCCTTCAATCCCACCGCGACACACACACTCCACCAACACATACACGCACACACATAGGCGCAGTACACAGCCACAACAACATACCCACACACAGTAGCACATACACACACCCTCCGCGCACACTCTGCTTGAGGGAGAGAGGGAGATAATTTGAGAGAGATTCGAGAGAAATTAGAGGAAGAGAGATTGAGAGTTCGAGAGAGAGAGAGATTCGAGAGAAATTAGAGGAAGAGAGATTGAGAGTTCGAGAGAGAGAGAGAGCTCAGTAATGAAATTGGGGGTGAATATATGTTAATTAGGGATTTTAAGAGGATTTGGGGGAAAAGGTAGAATAATATATTTACTAATTAAATTCTGTTTTAAAATTAAATTATTAGTGAAATGACTGTTATACCCCTGCCGATATAAGCCGATATACAGTCTGACGCGGTAAAGTGGCAAAAAGGTACATTTGTGAAGTTGGCGTGGCAAAAAGGAACGAGTTTAAACGTTTGGGCTTTATGGGTATAAGTGTGTAAACTTGAAGGGCCAAAAGGTCAATAACCCTTATATATATATGAATTTTTTTGTATGATATGATTGACAATAATTATATATATGTTGTCCGTCATATTTTCATGGATTTTAGTTTGAAAATATAAAAAAGATGATATGTTTTAGCTAAAAAAACGTAATTGTTTAGTTATTAGTTATAATAATATTATATTTTATTTTACTTAAATAAAATTACCCGAATAACTTTTACTGGAAAAAATAAAAATTAGAAAAGATAACGTATTTTAATTGAAAAAGTAATTGGTTAATTATTAGTAATTATAATTATAATTATAATATTTATTTTATTTTGTTAAATTGAATTGCTCATAGTGTATTTAGAAAATGAATAATTTTAGTTATATAAATTATAATATATTTACGTGAGAAAGAAAATTGATTAGTTATTGAAAAATAGAAAATGTAAATATTAATAGATCTCACCACTTTATCCATTTTTGAACTAACTTTACTCTTTTCCTACTACATTTTTTTAATCTCCATGAAAGTCAAACAGTATCAAACAATTTGGGACGGAGGGAGTATAGAAAATAGAAATTTGAGGATAAAAAGAAAGGGAGGGAATATTTTGATATCTGAACCACGATTTCTTATTCCTATATTACTTATATATTCTTGCCTGAACTGTATTTATTATTTATTAAAATATTAGTCTACACGAGAATTGATCAGCCAACTGTTTATTATTTATTCAATTCTCCTCTGACAAAAAAAAAAAAAAATTTAGCAGCCAACTGTTTACTCGTATTTGTATATTCTACTATAGACGTGTATTGTTGCGAAGACGCGGGCTTCATGTTGATGGCATTTTCTTATTATTGTTAATTTATTGTATTCGAAATTTCCCGGTTGTTCTACCCACGAGGCCACGACCCAGGCATGAGGCACCTAGTTTTTTTTAAGACCGTTGAACTCGTCAAAAATTCGACCACATAACACATTACACATCTGGCTGTTGCTGTAATTATGGTGACAATTCAGAAAATGATGGATGAGTTGACCAGATTATCTTACTGATGTGGCCGTCCGCATGATGGAACTGAGTTCTAATATTGATTATGCCCGCCCAGGAAGTACTTTCCATTAACCGAAAAATTAATTAAATCTTTTATTATAATTAGCGTAAATGTCTATGCAAAGCACGGGCAGGACGCTGAACTAATTTCTCGTTCCAAATTATATATATTGAAATAATTTTATAATTAAAAATATGATAAATAATGAGATTTTGATTTATTGAATTTTTTTATAGTTATTTTGTAAAATTGCATACCAATTTTCTGAATCAAATATTTTATGATTTGATTAGATTTCATAAATTTTGGATAAATATTCATATGATAATAATCACATAAATACTTATAATTGCTAAATTATTAATATAATTTTCAATTGCGTGAAATGAACTTTATCAAATTGAACATCTGAGTATAATATAAATAATTATCTTAATAAAATTGTCCGTTTATATCAGAGGCGTATGTAAACTCGTTGATTTTGTTATAAAAAATTGATCGAATATGTAACACTATATTTATGTCACCTTTCAGCTCTGCACCAATACTTTTGGTTTAGGTGTGGTGATCAGACATAGAAGGGGTATTATAGTGCTCATGGTCTCGGGCACTATTCCAAGGATCACGACTAGGGTTAATGAGTTGTGGTCGATGCTCATTGGACTAAGATGTGCTTTTTATGAAAAAGAAAATAAAGTACAGCTGAAAACTAACTATGATGAGGGAGTTAAAGAATGGGAAGATTGGAGGTGGTGGCTAGATCCAAATCATGTTGGGGGTCATTTAACAATTGGAACAGAGGAAATCAGATCCCAATCTGTCTTTGGAAGTGGAGGTTACTAGAGAGAGCCATAATAGGCTAGCCCGTTTTTTAGCAATGGATGGAGCTCAGAACAGAGATAGATTAGTGGTGTTTAGAAGGCCTTTCGGTAGGGTGTGGGAACTTTGGCGTCCGGATATGGGTCTTGTGGCATCCCATAATCCGGGGGTACAGATCTGGGACCACTAACCACAAACAACATCATAAAACCCTGGATAAAACATGATATAATAATAGAAACCCCTTAACCAAGATCGCATACAGGTTATGGTATGAAACAGCTATCAAATTTCATTATTACAATCAACCTCAGAATAAAACTATTATACAATTTTTATGACTAAATAAAATCACTGCCTAACTAGATATCCCAACCTTGACAAATTCCTAAACCACTATCCGACGAAATCCATAATTCGAACGTCTCCTCTCGCTGCCGGAAGAGTAATATCGATTGGCCACAAGGCCCACTAATCATCTCTATTAACTGGAGAAAATAAACATTAAAGCAAGAGTGAGCCAACAATGCTCAGCAAGTGTAAATAGTGATGTCAATATCAACAACAGTTATACGTTCTGAAAAACAAGAAAAATTATCATATGCTTTAAAAAGAATCAACTAAGTCAATTATCTTATTACCACGAGGAGCTAACATTACACCACTGGAATAAGGTGCATCAACAATGAGAACTGATAAAAGTTCTGATAGGAAAATATAATCGAAATAAGCTTCAAGGGAATCAGGTATCGAAACAACTCAATCTCAATATATAGATTAGAATTGGATTTTTATTTATATTAAAAAAAATAATAAGGTTAGGCTGCTGATAAGTGACACACTAACCCCGGACAAACGCACATAGCAATGTCCTTTAATGGATTCACGACACACATTGGCTTTATTAACTTCCGACCACGAATCTTGTCCGACCCCTTACGGTCCACATTTTAAAAATATTTCAATTCTATGTCAAACGCACTAGGTGTCAGGACAATCGACAACCTTTGCCAACCAAACAACTGAAAAACTCATGTTCCAGAACAGCAACTTATGATTAAGAGTCAATGAGGAAGTAACAATATCTTCTAGTATCGACAAGTTCGATACAACAGGGTGATAACTGAATAATCAAGAAATTAAATGGGGTGATACTAAATATCGACGAGTTCGATAATAAATGGGGTGGAGAATATAAAGAGCAATATTTTGAATAAGTATCGACAAGATAGATATGAATAATTGGGGACATATCGTCATTAACTTGATTAAAGAGAGAATCGACTTGGGCAGCAATAAAAGATATAAATCGCAACAAGATTATCAACAATTGAAATTCTAAGTTAGAGCAGGGAGATAGTCAAGCACTACGCATTTAGTAAAATTTTACAACACATTGTAAGGTTTGAATCAACATAAGAGAATAAAGTAGTTTAAACGATTATTTGTAAAATAATTTCAAGATAACTAATTGCAATTCATTTTAACGAAAACATTTGCGAAAAGGGGTCCATCGGTGAAAATATGTTAAAATCAGGAATTGTGCTAACGGGTTTTTATAAGGATTTAAAAACTTGGATTTTCTCTATTTAGAAAGTTTCTAGAACATTTTCGAAGGAAGTAAAAGAAATGGCCCTCCACTGAGGAATCCAATAACGTACCATATTTAAAATATTTTTGAAGAAAAGGATTATTTGTAAAATCATTTGAAAATCCGCACTTGGACTATAGGTGGAGAAAACAACTTTTGCACGCTATTCGAAGAAATACATCTTTTTCTAAATATAACATGCCCGAATCATTTTATATGTAAAAAAATGGAAATTGCATCACTTGAACAATAAGTGAGGAGCAATAACACTTGCCTCGATTCTCGAAGTTCTTTATCTTAAACATTGATCCTTAAACTCAACTTCTCATCAGTCTCTACCCTTTACGTGTGGGCTTCTTACTCGGCCCTACCTCCATCTTTACTCGGCCCTACCTCCATCTTTACTTCTTAATTTGCTAATCTTCACATCAATACCCTCGTCGACTTCGCTAAGTATCCTTATGTTTGACTTTCCGCTTACCCGTACACTGCTCTTGGCCAGGTCTCCTACTCGTACCTTTACAAGGTCAAGTACCAATTCAGTATCAAACCAAGCAAAACCTTGCTTTATTCTACCCATACGCGTCCTATAACGCTTATACATACATCACATATAGACATATCCAAATTGTATTCATAAAATAGTTCTAGTATAATCAACCAAGTCAAATAACCACTTAACACAGATGGGCACTTAATACTTAAGTATTATCCAGTGGCAAACACTTCAAAACAATACCACATCTCAATTCTTCGCATCAACCATTTCCTCGAGACCATCAACTATTACATATCTACCTAGACCCTTAGAAATCATAACATACTTTTAGATCACTGAAATCAAATAAGTTAAATAGATTTACAGTGGAATTTTAGAAAATTTCGGCATGAAGTATTCGTAAATAGGACTATCCACCTGTTTTTCAATTCAACAATTTACCTTATAAACCATACGAAAATAAAGCTACCTCAACTTGCAGCAATATAAAAGTAAACAAGTAAGAAAAGTACCCGCCCAGACATGCAGCACATAAACAGTTAAGGAAAGTACCCGCCCAGACATGCGGCACATAAACAGTTAAGGAAAGTATCCGCCCAAACATGCGGCACATAAACAGTTAAGGAAAGTAAACTAACAATTTATCCTTTGCTATATATATCACATTTAAAAACTATGCAGCCAGTAAATGTATTCTAATTATAAGAGAACTTTCAAAGTAATCTATAAGTTATCAACATCATTTATCTCTGACAACTTCGACATCTACCAATATTTATAATTGGACTTACCACTATATGACCAATAATCATTTAACCACATATGCTTCATTACCAAGTACTTGACTACTACTAAACGACAATCACTTATTCCCATATGGACCAACACCAAGTAATTGACAATTATACATTCAACAAATACTAAGACTTGATTTATACCATTTAGCACAAACATTTATAGCTAGTAAAACCGTCAAATACTACGACTCGATTTATACCATCTAGTACATTAGCATTTACAACTAGTAAAACCATATAACTCCACATACTATCCGACAAATAATAATTAATAATTAATAACTCACAATTAGACCTAGAAAATCGAATAACCGGATCGGTTTCGGATTGGATCAATTTCGGATCGGATCAATTTTAGGTTTTGATATATTTTGATACAATTCGGATCGGATCTAATTCGGTTCGGGTATAGTATCGGTTTTACAAAATTTTAATCGGTTTCGGTTCGGCTCAAATCTAGTTTCGGATCGGGTTGATTTCAGATTAAAATCGGATAAATTTCAGATTAAGATCAGATTAAATTCGATTCGGATCTTTTAGTATTGGATATTGTCGGATCGAAAAAATTTTGGTTTCAATTATGTTGTATCAATTTTGAATTATCATTGAAACTAAATAAATGTCATTAGGAAGTTTGTAAAAGTATAGTTATAATGCGAAAATAAATACTCAATTGAGTAATATAAAATTTGATTGTTTTTTGAGTATTTAATATTTTATATTACTAGCTTATAACCCGTGCAAAGCACAGCTCTTTTTCAAATATTTATTATATTATTAAAAATTATTTATTTGTTATTAGTTTACATATCAAATTGTTGTTAAGAAATTGATATATACATAAAATTTTATACGTTCAATTTATTATGTGTTTTATCTCGAATTCTTAAAACTTGATTTAGATTATTTTACAGCCTACGTGAGATTAACAAAATAATCTTTAATTTAATGATGATTTAACAATTTTCACCAATTAAAACTACCAAGAAACAAAAGAGAGATGAAATTAACAATTTTTTATATTGAAAATTCAATTGTATTTAGGAAATCTATTTATATTTTGTTTTGATTATCAAAATAACCTTTTTATTATTGAAGATAGTTGTACTAACAATCAAATACAATGTTAACAATAAGTGTCTAAAACTTTTGTACTACCTCCGTCCCACAAAGTAAGACACTTTGACTTTTTCACGCATTTCAATGTGCTTGGACCGGGTACTTATAAAAATATAGATTCTATATTTTTACACAAAACAAAAAAATTGAAAAAATATTAATTATAGGTATCCCGTCCAAGCACATTGAAATGCGTGCAAAAAGAAGAGTGTCAAACAAAATGGGACGGAGAGAGTAGTTGGTAGCCTGGTCCTCAATACGATAAAATAAATAAGAATTGTTAGATCTTAAAATAAATAGAGAAAATACGTTGCATCTAGCATAAAAAATATTTAATATTTTAACATATAAACTAAAAAGTGTATTTATATTAAATACAAAAAAGTGTTTGTCAATGATTTAAATCATATATAATTAGGTTTTTTCTATTGAATAGGATTATTAATGTAGGTATTCTACACTAAATAGGATTAATGTAAAAATTCATAATTATATTTTCTCTTGAGATTCTGAGTGTTTTCATTTGGAAATTAATTGTTAAATCATCACTAAATTAAAGATAGTTTTATGAGTTTCGCGTGGACTGTAAAATCATCCAAATCTGATTTATTTATCTCGAGATAGAGCCTAAATAGTAAATATGAACCTTTTTTAATATTAATAAATAAATAAATAAAATTCAGTTCTAATACAATCTTTTATATCCTTTTCAGATTATAACTTATTTTTAAAATTCAATTCTAATACAACTTTTTTAATTATATCCTTTTTAGATTATAATTTTCTTTTTAATATGATATAATCTTGGTATTATTACTTATTTTTAAAATTCAATTCTAATACAACTTTTTTAATTATATCCTTTTTAGATTATAATTTTCTTTTTAATATGTTATAATCTTGATTGTCTATTTTTAAAAATATTATATTCGACGGTTGAGATTATTTTAACGGTACAGTGACCAAACTAAAGTGACCAAACGAAAATTATGGATAAGATCCCTCTTATGCTTATTATATATAAGGATATAATTATATTAAATAGTACCATCCGTGATATAATTGAAAAAAGACATATTTTAATTTAAAAAAATAGAAAAGGTAACGTGAAAATTAAAAAGGTGACATATTTGGGTGAAAATGGTAACTGATTAGTTTATAGTAATTATAATTTAATTGTTAATAAAATTGCTCGTAGTGTTTTTGTAAAATGAGAAATACATTTTAGCTGAAAAGGTAATCGGTTAATTATTAGCATTATAATATTATTATTTTATTTTTATTAAATAGAATCGTCCGTGGTATAATTGGAAAATGAGAGGTTTTAGAGTTAATTGATTAGTTAATAGTAATTATAAATACTTTTTAGTTAGATAAAATATAGAAAATATTATATTTTACCTAAAAAGAAAATTACTTAGTATTGAAAAATAGAAAAGGTAATATATTTAATCTGAAAAAGGAAATTGATTAGTAAAGGAGAAATTTTATTTAGATAAAATATAAAAGATATAAATTGATGATATGGGGTAAAAATGAGCCCTAAAAACACATTTAATGTGGCATTAATTAGACCTAGTATGGTCCAAACGCGGGGCCCACCAGATGGCCCAAAACCCTAATTAAATATTAATTTCGTAATTAATATTAAGGGTTAATTAACAGATGGGAAGTACAAGTCAAATAAGGATATTATCTCTCCAAAGAGTAGCCTCCAAGGCACATAGTCATACAAGGAAACAGACTCCTACAAGGAAGGAGTCTAGAACCTTCCTCAAGACTGACTTGCCCACCAAGTCACCTAACCCTACCATAATTCTGAGGCTTCTCAGCCTATATAAAGGGTCAGACCCCTCACCTCAGAACTACGTTTTTGGCTTGATCTTTGATATTCATCAAAGTACGTAGGCATCTGGTGAAGGAAGATTTAGCCACGAGCACGAGAGCAGCCATTAAAGCACGAAGCTCACGCACCCTAGCATTAAATACAAGTAAACCCTAACCGCAATTCGATAACCTAATTTTTATTCCACAACATTTGGCGCCGTCTGTGGGAAAACAACATCAACCATGGTTTAAACACGAAGAACAATACCAGTTGCAACTGAGACCGTGCCACTCAGCTCTGCTCCACCCCTCACCGAACAGCCTCCCCCAGCATCAGGGGCGATCATCCAACAGGCTCCCCCAGCATCAACTGTCATCACCCAATCCCAAGTTTCTCAACAACCAGGGGCGATCCCCCATGTTGAGAGTACGTTACCTCTGATCAATCAGGCAGGACAAGGAACCAACCCTCTCCAGATGGTGGTCTCCCCTCTCTTTGATCCGAACAATCCATCACCAGGGGTATAGATCCACACTACGGTCTGTCTAACTACCCTCCGGTTACTCAAGGTGTAGGACCAAGTGGTCGTGCTCTGCAGATCCGAGAGCGAGAGTATGACGACTACTCTAGCCCTTACACTGACGATTCATCAACGGAGGACGAACCTCCAAGGAGGGGACGTGTTAGTAGAGAACCTCGGGCGAGGACCCAAGGAATCCATGATGGACCTCCACCAACGTATGAGGAGAGGTTAAGGCTCATAAAGCCGAGATCCAAAAGTTGAAACAAGACTTGGAGAAGGAACAACATAGGTACAATTGCCCTCCTACGTTAAAAATAGGAAATATTCCCTTTGTCAATTTAGAGAACCCTTCAAAGATGCATAGAAGGACTGGGGTCCCAAGGACAGAGATCCTTATGGCTAAGTCCAATAATTTGATTCAACCATGAGGTTAGGAGGTTAACGCTAGCACCGCTGTGCCACCAACCACTGAACAAGGGTTGATACCCCAAGGAGAAGGTTCGCAAATCCCTCCTATTTAGCCCCAAGAGACGAATCTTCAGGGGACATGAACTCAAACTCGAGGGTCACTGCCTTCAGTGGTGAACCCTCAGGAACAATGAGCGAACTCCCTTCATATGGTGATTGCCCCTCTAGGCGGTCGCCCGCTATCCCATGGAGCCCAGCTCTCAACTACTGCGCTCCCCTTGAATACTAATCCTATGTTTGGACTACCTAACTACCCCCACTTCATGCTCATGAGCCATACGACCCCCCTTATGTGGGAGCCTCTCGGCACAACCAAAGGTTTAGAGATTACTCCGGACCTTACTCTTATTCTTCTTCTGAAGAAAGAAATCGAGATAAAGCCCTGAGGAGGCACCGAGCAAGCCGAGAACACCATAGGCGTTCTCAAAGAATCCACGATGGACCCTCAACCACTGCCCTGGAAAAAATCCAAACCTTTGAGGCTGAGATTCAAAGGCTGAAAGAAGACATCGCAAGAGAGTAGCAGAGGCAAGGACGCCCATAGACAAGGAAGAGTATCCCTGTAGTGAATTTGGATGAAACCCAGATAAGGGATAGGAGGATAGAGGTCCCTTTAACTGAAGCACCAAGGATGGCTGCCCCTAGGCCAAGGACTGCAGACTTGGTGTTACCCGGAAAATCTAACAATCATATACCCCTGTTTACTGAGGAGGTGATGAGAACTTACATCTCAAGAAAGTTTAAGATGCCTACCATTAAGGCTTATGATGGAACGGGTGATCCCGCTAATCACGTGAGAACTTCTTCAAATGCACTTCTTCTGCAACCAGTAAGTGACGCTCTTAAGCGTAGGGCGTTTCCCCAAACCTTAGCCGGGGCTCAGCGTTGGTACAGCCGTCTTCCCCTAAACTCTATCTGCTCTTTTGAGGAGCTAAACGACGCTTTCGTCAGCCGATTCATTAGTGGGAGAGCTCATGAGAAGAGCTCTGCTTCTCTTATGAACGTAGTGCAAGGGAAGAGTGAAAACTTGAGGGATTACATCAAGAGATTCACCAAGAAGATATTGGGTATCTCTGATCTAGAGAACAGGATAGCCATGGTGGCCTTACAGCATAGAACGACCTACGAAGTCGTTAGCCAAGCATCCCCCAGAGGACATGGCTGAGCTCCAACGAAGGGTTGATAAGTATATTAAAGTTGAGGATAGCATGAAAAAAGAAGGCACAGTAGGTGGAGGATGAGGTAACAATGATTCCAAGAAGCGAAAGCAAGACCAGGACTATGATGATCAGGAGTATGATGCTAGGGACAAGTATCCCCGAACTAGCGAGGACTCCGACTCTGCCCCTAAGAAGAATCAAGGGTCAAGGTTCACTGAATATGCAAGGTTGAATACTCCTAGGAGTCAAATCTTGTTGGATATTGAGAATGATGAGGATTTCCGATGGCCGAAGCCACTCAGGGGTGATCCCGCAAAGAGAAACCAGAATCAATATTGCAGATTCCACAGAGATGTGGGGCGTGACACTGACGATTGCAAGAAACTCAAAGATGGGATCGAGTTTTTGATCCGTAGAGGGAAACTGATCCACTTCACCAAGGGTGAAGAACGTGGTAGTCAGAGAAGAGAATATATAACAGAAGGGATGAGGATCAAGACCGCAACCCACAACCCTGAGGGTTAGTAATCAACATGATCTCAGGAGGCCCGACTGCGGCCAGGACAACTAGGAACTCTCAAAAGGCTTATGCCCGAGAGGTGATGCACATCGTGGGAGAGGCCCCGAAGCATGCAAAAACTGAGGTAGCGGTTAGTTTTGATGACTCAGACTTGGAAGGGGTGAAGTTCCCCCATGACGACCCGTTGGTCATAACTCCTGTATTTAGAAACTCAGAGGTGAAGCGAGTCTTGATAGACAATGAAGCTTCCGTTGACATTCTGTTTCATGATGCGTTTGTGAAGATGGGATACACTGATTCTCCGTTGACCCCCAATAGCATGCCTATATATGGATTTAATGGAGTAGAATCCAAAGTTGAAGGGAATATTCAGTTGCCTTTAACTATTGGACAGAAGCCCAATGAGGCCACTCAGATGTTGAACTTCCTAGTAATCAAGGCGGTTTCAAAGTACAATGTTATCCTCGGAAGGACTGGACTTCATGCATTCAAGGCTGTTGCCTCAACTTATCATATGAAGATCAAGTTCCCAACCAGGAATGGTGTAGGAGAACATTAAGGTGATCAAAAGATGGCACGAATCTGTTATGCAGCCTCGTTAAGGCCTGATGGAGTCGGGCGGCAGGTCCTTCCGATTGAAGACAGGGATGTCCGCAGAGATGGAGAACTAGGAAAGGAGTTCGAAGGAGGGTCACGGCCTTCTCAGCCCCGTGGATCCAAATGATTGGCTCCCAAGACTTCAGGAGGGAGGATACTCGCTCATGAAGCGCATATACGAAATTGAAAAAAACATGGAGATACAATATGTTAGGCAACCCCTAAGGGCTAGAATCCCATACTTTATTAACGCGAATGATACCCCTAGGAGGAGAAGGCTCGATTCACAAAGGGCTGAGCCCGATGGCTCGATGCCTCTAGGAGATCGTGACGATCCAATCTTGTCCTTCACTAAATAGACAATGAATGTTCATATCTCAAGGAAATCACCCACCATCGAGGTGTGTGATGGGGCAGGAGATCTCACTAATCATGTGAGGCTATTTTCCAATGCACTACTAATTCTAACCTGTGATAGACGCAATCAAGTATAGGGCGTTCCCTCAAACCCTGGGGGGCATGACACAATGATGGTATATTCGGTTGCCCGCGAACTCAATCAGCTCCTTTAAAGAACTAAGAAGGGCATTTACGCCCCGTTCATTGATGGAAAGTTCATGAGAAACGTTTTACATCCCTATGGATATGGAACAAGGAAAGAATGAATCCTTGAGGGATTACGTGAATCACTAAGGAAACCTTGAAGGTCTCGAGCCTGGATGACAGATTAGCTATCAAGGTATAGGAAAGTGTAAGGGAAGCCTCAACCCATGCTGGAGGCAATAGAGGTAATAATAAGAAGCAAAGGTAGTCACGAGTAGGATGTTAAGGATATGTGTTCTTTAATAAGTAAAGACTCTGACTCTACCTAGAAGAAGAGAAATCAAGGACCGAGGTTCACCAGCTATGCACGTTTGAATATTCCCAACACCCAAGTCCTGATGGACATTGAGAAACACAAGGATCTCTGATGGTCGAAACCACTAGGGGCTGATCCCGAGAACAAAACCAAGAACTAATGTTGTCAGTTCCATAAGGATTGATCCCAATGTTTTCACGATTGTAGATAACTAAAACACAAGATCAAGTTTCTGATCTGAAGAACATTACAGGAGAAGCTCTCATAAAGCTTACGCTTGAGAAGCTATGTACATTATAGGAGAAGCTCTATAACGAGCAAAAACCGAAATGGCATTTGCCTTTGATGATTCTGAAGGGGTCAAGTGCCTCCAAGATGATCCGTTGGGCTTAACACCTGTGATAGGTAACTCATAAGTAAAAGGATTCTCAATTGACCCCCTTCAACATGCCCATCTATGGGTCCAGTGGAGTTGAGTCGGGAGTTGGAGAAAACTATTCTGTTGTCCATGAAAATAGGACGAGAGCCTAGGGAGGCAATTCAGATGTTGAACTCTTTTGATGGTTAAAGAAAATACCTCTTACAATGTTATCCTTAGGAGGACATGAAATTTCCTTTAAGGTGGTTGCCTCAAGGTAAGACACCTATCAAATTTCCTACAAGGAACGGAGTTGATGAAGAAACGGGAGAACAAACAATAACCATGATTTTCTATCCAGCCACTTAGAGACCTGATGGAGTCGGGGGGCAGGTCCTCCCGATTGAAGACATGAATGTCCAAGAAGATGAGAAAGAAAGAGGAAAGCTCACCGAGGACTTTGTCCCCATTCCCTTAATTCATGAAGGACCCGAAAAGTTACCATTAAAAAGCCCAAGCACTCGCTGACTTCGTGGTTGAATACACCATTAACAACCAAGAAGTCGGGGGCAGGAGATAGTACCTCGAGAAGGAAGTAAGTTTCAGAACAAGAATGACGAGCCTATATCTGACCAGAGCTCTATTTTGATGGAGCATCAAAAACAATATCAAGAGGTGTAGGCCTAGTCTTGCAAAGCCCCGAAGGGTCTAGAGTTAGGTTACAGCACAACCAAATAAACGTTTAAAGTCCATAAAGGATCTTGGATGTAAGATAAGATGAACAAGTAAGCCACATGTGGCCACTTAAGCCATGAAAGAACTAACGACAAACCTTGAATCTCAATCGAGGATCAGGGAATCCAAGGGCTTGATCAAGGCAAAGGAGTCCAAGAAAACCAAGGATTAGGGAATCCAAGGGCATCTCTGAGCTAGCATTGAGTGTCGTCTTCATAAAGGAGGAAAGTAAGGTTAAGAAACCTATCTACTATGTAAGCAAGGTGTTACATGGAGCTGAGTTGAATTACTCAGCTAACGAAAAATTTGTTTTGTTATTAGAAGCAGCATCAAGGAAGCTACGATCATACTTCCATGCACAAAAAATTGAAGTCCTGATGGACCAACCATTAAGGAACATAATCCACTACCAGGAAACCAGTGGTATGCACATCAAGTAGGAAATCGAACTAGGAGAATTCGATGTTAAGTACAAGCCTCAGGATGGCCATCAAAGCCCAGGCTCTAAATGACTTCGTGGTTGAATATACCATTGACAACCACGAAGTCGGGGGGCAGGAGGTAATAGACCAGGAAGGTCAGCAAGGTGAGAAACCCCTGGAAGAGAAGAAGGAGTATTGGATGCTATATTTTGATGGGACATCAAAAACAAAAAGCTCTATTTTCATGGGACATCAAAAACAAAAACTAGTGGTGTATGTTTAGTTCTGCAAAGCCCCGATGGGTTAACACTTGAGTATGCCTTGAAGTTGGACTTTCAAACAACCTACAGTGAGGCAGAGTATGAAGTTCTGATAGCCGGCCTTGGATTGACAAGAGCCCTGAGGGTCAAGAACCTGAAAGCCTATGGAGACTCAAAGCTGGTAGTCTCACAAGTAAATGGAGAGTTTAAGGCTAGAAAAGAATATGGCCAAATATTCAAGGATACTTCCAGGTCCTGAAGACCACACCATCGATTCGAAATTGGTAGCACCAGTTGATGTAAGCTGAAGGATAGACCCTAAAGCTCATCTTGAGACTGGTTGGCCCCCTGATAATGCCTTGAAGGTACAGAAACTATTAATGAGAGTGTTGAGATAAGAAGCCCTTTACAATTCCATACTTGAGGTCTTGAACTTCAAATCTCAAAATTCAAGACTTGATGGCCAACAAGGTTATCTGCCTCCAAACGAACTTGACAAGAGGAATCAGGCAACTTAAAACCTAGTCAAGGTTCTACAAGCATAAGAAGAAGGTTGGAAACCTAGAAGTAAGATAGAGAGTTGACAACCAGCCAAGACACACCAGACTTAAAGTTGAGTGCTTAGTGGCAAGTGAACTTCTTGAGCGATCAACCGAGAAACAAGACCTCAACTATATGAAGCAAGGGGGGCAAGAACTAAGGGAAAGATAAGGTGCTCAAATATGATGGAAGAAATGGCATACCCTATGACTATGCTATGCCCTGGAAGACATGCAACAAATGTGGTGCAAAAGGTCATCTGGAAAAACATTGTGTGGTTCAAGTAAATCATAAAGTGAAAACAGCTTACCAGAATGGACCAGTCAGGCGACAAACAGCTTACCAGAATGGACCAGTCAGGCGACAAACAGCATACCAGAATGCAAATAGCAGAAGACAAATAGCTTACCAACAGAATGATCAGTCCCCAAAAGTGGTCCAAATGTGGATCAAGAAATCTGATTTAAATGCTTTATATATTCTTGCTACTAACCAACCTGGACCCAAACCTATATGGGTACCAAAACATTGAGTTATTTTTGTTTGTTTTGTAGATGTGCCTTGCTGCTAAGGTCAAGTCAAAGCAATGGATCTTGGACAGTGGATGCACAAGACATATGTGTGGAGACAAATCTCAATTTATGAATCTCAAAATGAAAAAGGGTGGAAGAGTGACAATTGGGAATAGCAAAACTCTTCAAATCCTTGGTACCGGTTCTATTGGTAATAGTAATATTTCAATCGATAAAGTTCAATATGTCAAAGGTCTTTCTTATAATTTGCTTAGTGTCACTCAATTATTTGATGATGGACATCATGTTGAATTGGGCATTGATAAAGCTATTATTACCATTGGTACTAACAAAATCCACCTAGTTGCTAGAAGGGAAGGAAATATATATGTATTAGACTTTGATATGCAGGAAACAGCGTGCTGTTTGGCTGCAGTAGATAATGACCCATATATTTGGCGTAGAAGATTGGGACATGCACACATGGATTTGCTCAGAAAGTTATCAAGCAAGAAACTAGTAAGAGGGCTGCCCAAGCTAAAGTATGTCAAAACAGAAGTCTGTTCCGCTTGCCAATTAGGCAAACAGCTTCGAAGTACTCACAAATCAAAGAAAATGGTATCTACTTCTAAACCCTTAGAGCTTCTGCATTTGGACTTATTTGGTCCAGAAGCTTACAAGAGTATTGGAGGTAAACAATATGGTTTTATGATTGTAGATGATTATTCTAGATTTACATGGGTATTATTTCTTCGTACTAAAGATTGTGCTTTTGATGAGTTTAAGAAGCTAATCAAATTACTTGAGAACAAGTTGAATACAAAGCTTGTAGGTATAAGGAGTGATAGAGAAGGTGAATTTCTCCACAAAGACTTCATTGCTTATTGTGAAAATAGAGGAATTACACATGAATTTTCTGCACCAAGGACTCCACAATAAAATGGAGTGGTTGAAAGAAAGAACAGGTCACTACAAGAAACAGCAAGGACTTTATTGCAAGAAAGCAAGCTGCCTAGAAGTTTTTGGGCAGAAGCAGTGAATACAGCATGCTATGTGTTGAACAGAGTCATAATCAGGCCTATTCTGAACAAAACTCCGTATGAACTGTTAAGGAAAAAGAAGCCAAACATTAGTTACTTCAAAATCTTTGGCTCAAAGTGCTTTGTGCTCAAGACAATTGATAATGATGGTAAATTCGATGCTAAATCTTATGAAGCTATTTTTCTTGGCTATTCTTTAACTAGTAGAGCATATAGAGTTTATAACTTAAATAAACATATAGTTGAAGAATCTATTGATGTTACTTTTCAAGAGCCTAACAATGATCTGCCAAGAGACGAGGAAGAATTTGCAGGTGAAGCTGATAATATACAATCTCAAGTTACTGGAAATCAGCAAGCCAACAATATTGCTGAAACTGGAAGTCAGCAAGCCAAAAACATTACTGAGAATGGAAAACAGCAAGCTGGAACTGTAAATCAGCAAGCTGAAGTGGTCAGATTTACTTCACAGGAAGAAATTGCTCAACATTCTCTACCAAAGGCTACAAGGACAATAAAGAATCATCCTCCAGAACTTGTTATTGGAAATATCTCAGATGGAATCACAACAAGGAGAGGAAAAGCAAACTTTTGTGCTTATGCTGCCTTTTTAGCTCAAGAAGAACCCAAAAATATTAAGGAAGCATTAGAAGATGAAAATTGGATCATGGCAATGTAAGAGGAACTCAACCAATTCGAGAGATGTGATGTTTGGGAACTTGTAAAGCCACCAGAAGATGCTTCTATCATAGGAACCAAATGGGTGTTCAAGAACAAAGTGGATGAATTTGGAACCGTTACTCGAAATAAGGCAAGGCTCGTGGCTCAAGGCTATAATCAACAAGAAGGAATTGATTTTGAAGAAACATATGCACCTGTTGCTCGTTTAGAATCAATCAGAATGCTTCTTGCCTATGCATGCTACAAGAAATTCAAGTTATATCAAATGGATGTAAAAAGCGCATTTCTAAATGGCGTGCTGGATGAGGAAGTCTATGTCAAACAGCCTCCTGGATTCGAACATGAGAAGTTCCATGACTATGTTTACAAGCTCAAGAAGGCATTATATGGTTTTAGGCAGGCCCCTAGAGCGTGGTATGAGAG
Organism: Kitagawia praeruptora; assembly: GCA_037693485.1. Taxonomy (NCBI): domain Eukaryota; kingdom Viridiplantae; phylum Streptophyta; class Magnoliopsida; order Apiales; family Apiaceae; genus Kitagawia; species Kitagawia praeruptora. The sequence continues at coordinate 156,460,189 of CM075352.1, forward strand.
GCTTAGTAAGTTTCTTCTCAAAAATGGATTCATTCGAGGTAATATCGATCCCACATTATTTACAAAGCAAAATGGTAAAGATATTCTTGTTGTACAAATACATATGGATGATATTGTATTCGGTGCTACTAATGAATCTATGTGTGAGTGGTTTTCTAAGTGTATGTACAATGAATTTGACATGAGCATGATGGGGGAACTCAATTATTTCTTGGATCTCCAAATCAAGCAAACCATTGATGGTATTTATGTGCATCAATCAAAGTAAACAAAGAATCTGCTCAAAAGATTTGGTTATGAAGATGTCAAAGCAAAAACAACTCCTATGACTCAAAATAGCAAGCTGTTTGCAGATGAGAATGGTAAGGATGTGGATGTCAAAAGGTATAGAGGTATGATTGGAAGTTTATTATATTTAACTGCCTCAAGACCTGATATCATGTATAGTGTATGTGTTTGTGCAAGGTTTCAATCCAACCCTAAAGAGCCACAATTAAATGCGGTTAAAAAAATATTTAGATATTTAAGTGGTACTATCAATCTTGGTTTGTTCTATCCTATCACAAATACTTTTTATCTTGTTGGGTATAGTGATGCAGATTATGCAGGGTCTCAAACTGATAGAAAGAGTACAAGTGGTGTTTGTGCATTCCTTGGACAAAGCTTGGTTTCTTGGCAATGCAAGAAAGCAAGCTTCTGTTGCTTTATCCACGGCTGAAGGAGAATATCTAGTAGCTGGTAGCTGTTGTTCTCAGATTTTATGGATGATTTAAACACTAAAGGACTTTGATATCAAGTGTGACAAGATTCCAATATATTGTGACAACACAAGCGCCATCAATATTTCGAAGAATCCGGTGAATCACTCAAGAACAAAACATATTGATGTTCGACACCATTTCTTGAGAGATAATGTTGCTAAAGAAAAGATTGAGTTGGAATTTTTCTCAACATAATTTCAACGAGCGGATATCTTTACAAAGCCATTAGCTGAAGAAATATTCTCATTCTTACGAAGGGAGCTTGGCATGTGTACTGTGTAGTCAGCAAGCTGACAAGCACAGAATGGGTAATGTTGGCTTACCATTTGTATCTGAACTGTTTATATGCCATTACCATGATTTGATTTTTTAATTTTATTTCTCTATGCTTATTCCAGACCTGGACTAATATTCTTTTTGTTGAATTTTTTATGGATTAAGGGGGAGAAATTTAGGAGAACTTATTTGCTTGGTCAAGATATTCGATTTGGATATGATTATTATGCTTGTTTATCTTGAATCTGTTTTATATCAAAATGTACTAATATGCAGGGATTTAGGGGGAGCTTTCTTATTTTCCTAAATAGTGTGTAATCATCAAAAAGGGGGAGATTGATACTCCTATGGTTTTGATGATCACAATCAGCAAGCTATTTGCTTATAGTTTGATATAAAACATCATGTTATTGCTGTATTGTACTAACATGGTTTTGCAGGGTATATTAGCCTACTGGTTGTTTAAACAAGATATACAAACAGCAAGCAATTTGGTGTTACAACAGAGACAGTCTGGCAAGCCATTTCCAACAGACAGACACAAACAGCAAGCCATTTCAAACTGCCAGAAATCCTGAAGATAAAGATCAAGATTTACTCTCATGGATTTATTTCAGGAAATATATTGTGAGGATTCTTTATTATATAATACGTACACAATATATTCTAGAGCTCAAATCTTTTTAAATATCTTTCTTTAAAAACATTTTATAAAACTTATGGGAGTTTCCTTAATTAAAAGATTTTCTTTCTTGAAAATCTCCTATACGCGTTTTATATCTATACAAATCAGAAGGGTTATGCTTTCATCGATTTCTTTCTTCCAAACCCTCTGTCTAACGTTCACAAGAACGTTTGTAAAATCTCTAACCAATTGAACGTTGGAAATTGATCCTAAATCGTTCGAATAATTGGTGATTGATTTTCTGAACGTTGGTGTGAAGCTTTATATACTTGTTCTTGTGTTCATTCGTTCAGTGAGAACATTCAGAGAAAACTTTCAAGCACACAAGATTACAAACAACTCTGTTTTTCATTGCTATATCGTTTGATTCTCTCGAGCTCTTAATATATTATATACGTGCTATATCTTAAAGAGTTCATAGTTTGAGTATTCATTATTGATTGTATTGTTCGATTTGTAAAGGTTTAGTTGTTGGACAAATTGGCTAGGGAACTAGGGTTTGGTGATCGTTGCTAGAGAAGTATACTTGGGAAGTATAACTTAGAGAGCAAGTTCAGAAATAGGAGTTCAGCACGCCATTTGTCAACAGCTGGGATATTGAGGGAGATATATTATTGTTCTTGTAATTGGTTTATTTCGTTGATCAATAATATATTCTCTTACCAAGTTGGTAAGGGACCAGGACGTAGACCATAGGGGTTAGGGGTCGAACCTGGCTAAAAGTCTCTGTGTTCTTTATTTTTCTGCACCTTACTGTTTCTGCACTTTTCTTTACTTATTGCCTTTACATTCAGCATACTGTTTACAATCAGCTTACCATTTGTCTTTGCATAAAACGAAATCAGTAAGCTGTTTCTGGTAATTTTTAAAATTGGACTTAGTTGAATATAGTTAGCCATTTACACCTATTCACCCCCCTCTAGGTGTGCATTATCATTATCTAGCAAAACCATTTTCTTTTGAACATAAACAGTTTATCAAAATAAGGATAAAAGAAATCTTGCTCCCTTTAATCCATATCCATACTCATATTCATATACATCTCCCTTTAATTTCCAAAAATCAGGAAAACAAATCCTTAACAATATAGTAATAATAGATCACATATATATTCCATGAAATCATTTTTCTTTGAAGATAAATAATTTTTCAAAGTAAAGATAGAAGAAATCTTGCCTCAATCTCGATGTCCTGAAGGTATGATCCTGAGTTCGTCTCCCGCTTCTATAGAAACGAAAGGATCACCGTTAGAACATATATCCCACTTAATCACCTAATCTCTATAAAATAACACCCTTGACACATAATACATGTTTGACATAGCTTTTACGTACCAAAAGTTCCAAGAACTTAACCCTTTTTTAAACTCGATCAAAATTTATTGTATTCCACCATTTCCCCTAATAACCACACTCGACTGTAAACATTCCTATAAATTATAGATTTCTAATTTTAATGAAAGGTCAACTTTAACTAGTTCTCTGACCAACCTACTACAATATTCCAAAATTTCATAACGTTTAAAAATGTATAGGTATGGTAATTATAGCCTCAAAGTTAACACAATTACGGTTTCTCGGTTTTCGAACGTATTTCACTAAAACCGACTTTTCTCCTAAACCGTACATCAGATTTTAACGTACTTTATATCCACACGATCTATGAACCAAGTTCTATACAATCATGGTCAGTTGGTGTCATAGACAGTAACCTATCGTACGAATATGGCATCCAAAACAGGGCATCTTTTTGGTTTAACAAAAATCGGACAATATAACGGCTATATTTTCATACTTTCCATTTTATAACTCCTCCAAATCCAACATCCAACACATATAACCAACCCTACACCATGTGATCATCATACCAACCATGGTTACAAGCTTTCACAATACTTCCATATTCAATCAATCACTTATAAACATTCATATGATCATGATTTCATGCTTAATATACACTTAACCACAAAACTAACTATATGTCATCATAAACTCAAGATAATACTAAGGGTTCATGAACTCCATACATTCCTTGATGCTTTAACACTCTTAACAAAGGCTTGTAGTCCTTGATAAGCCTTGATATAACCTTATAACACCTTAAACTAACAAGAAACATCAAGAACATACTTAGAGATTTTTGGAGTTCTAAAACCCAGCTGAAAGAACATGAAACACGAGGCCCTTACCTTGATTTTCTGGACAAACCTTGTGAAATAAGAGTTGTAGATTATCTCATGGGATTTCCAAAAAGCTATAGAACGCAAAATTTGGCTGAGAAACGAAGGAGATATGCCTGCTTTACTGACCTGATGCTGTTTTGGCCGAAAATTGTAAAGATGGGGAAAATAATGATCTTTTGTGTTGGTTGTTGTTGTCTAGCTTAATCTTGAGAGTTCTAGAGTTTTATAGAAACTTGGTGAAGTTTATAGATAATTCCCCCATGTGATGTTACCAATTTATCCTTAATCAAGAGTTAGTGGAAAATGATGTCACTTGGTAAATCTTTTAATCTATTTCTTGATTTTCCTAAGTAATTGTTAATGACTTTGGTTAATCCTAATGTAGTATGTATCCTTGATGTATTACTAACATTAATTGTTCGGTTTCCATCCTTGTTTAATCACAATTCATTTCGAATATATTTCCTTATCCAAGTGGTTTCGAAATCTTTTAACAGTCCAAATTCCCTTGACATTTCCTTGACTTGCTCTCTCCTTGGTTTAACCTAATTTCACTATTTCCTCAAAATATAAACCCTTTAATATTTCCAGACTCCTTCATATCACATTCCATAGAATCTCAATTGAAATCGAAAATCCTTAAAATTCATACTCAGGAATTTCTGAAATTCGCCATCGTTTCAAGTCACTTATTTTCATTGTACGACACTAATATGGTTTCCGATTATTCATTTTCCATTTCAAATCTAGGGTACTTACATACCATTTCCCTAAATCCTCAAAATTACTATTCATTTAGACACTGTAGCATTCCAAAAGTTAGGGTTATTACACTCGTATGGTTATGCTTAATTGATAGATGCGTCGCGAACATCTAATTTGTTAATCTCTTGTGAAGCGAGAGTGGATCTTGAGATTTACAACTTGCCATGCTAGCATAGGATAGGTTGATGTTTTAACATCATGATTTGTAGCGTAAATAGAGATATTATGCTGCCCTATGTGATCTTAATAGACAACTTGTTCTTCAACTGTTATGTTTTCAAATCTTATAGAGATATAGGGTCTAAGCATAATTGGTGTCTATTCATCTTCTATCTCTTTTATGGATGCATGTTTATTTTGGTATTCGTATACTGAGAAGTAGCGTGTACTTGTTTCGTGTTGTCCGATCAGATATCATAATCATTGCATATAGTGATTAGAGGCGTCAGATCTAAGCGAAGTATTTAATGAAGTTAGGATCCCATGGTTTATCTTGCATAAGTAATTCAATTTTAATTATCATTAGTTAAGTAATTCTTAGTTTATTAAATTATTTTTTTAGTTAAATTAGATAATCAAAACCCAAAATTGTTAATTGTCTTAGCAGTGCATAATAACCATACATTGTTGCATAGGTACAAACTGAATTAAAACCATAACCAGATCTCTGTGGGAACGAACTCGACTTATTCATATATTACTTGTAACCACGTACGCTTGCGTGATTTAGTGCAAACAGTATACATCGGTGGAATTTTTGGCAACAAAAGATGAGGCTCCACAAGTAATCATTGAGCACATAAAGAAAGTTGACAAGGAAGCAAAGGCCAACAATGCAAGTGTGATTGCATTGAGAAGTGATAATGGAACAGAGTTCAGAAATGCCATGCTTGAACCATTCTGCAAAGAGAATGGTATTTCTCAGCAATTCTCAGCTCCAAGGACTCCACAACAAAATGAAGTTGTTGAGAGAAAGAATAGAACTCTAATTGAGGATGCTAGAACAATGTTGCTTGATGCAAAGATGCCTACATGTTTTTGGGCTGAGGCTGTGAGCACTGCATGCTATATCCAGAACAGATTTCTTATCAACAAAAACACAGGAAAGACACCTTACAATTTGATGACTGGAAAGAAGCCTACTCTAAAGTATGTTCATACTTTTGGAAGCAAATGCTTTGTATTGAAGGATAATTCAGAATATGTTGGAAAGTTTGATGCAAAGGCATTTGAAGGAATTTTTCTTGGCTACTCTATGGAAAGAATTGCATACAAAGTTTATGTCATCAGTTAAAAGAAAATTATGTAAAGCACAGATGTGACATTTGATGACAGAAAACTACATGGATTAGAAGAAGCCAATGATCAAGATAAAGATACATTAAAGTTTGATAATCTAGATGATTCTGATGAAGAGATTGAAACTGGAGTTGAAACTTTAGTTCAACAAACTCAAGTGAATGATGATGCAAGAGAAGAATTTGTGCCAATCAACAGTGGAGAAACAAGCATCCAAGACACACCTATGAATAGTGGCAACTTCACAGTGGGAGGAAATGAGAATGATCATGACTTGGATGATGAAGCAACATCAAGGTTGAGAAATCAGACTGAGCATTCAAGGAAATGGGATAGATCACACACTGTAGAGCAAATTATTGGAGATCCAAATGCAGGAGTAAGGACTAGGAGAGCAACTCAAAATGAGTGTCTCTATGGTTGTTTTCTATCTCAGATTGAGCCTAAGAAACTTGATGATGCACTATTGGATCCAGATTGGATTATTGCCATGCAAGAGGAGCTGAATTAATTTGAAAGAAACAAAGTATGGGAACTTGTGCCTGCACCAAAGAACAGAACCATTGTTGGAACAAAATGGGTTCTGAAGAATAAAATGGATGAAGATGGTGTAATAGTAAGAAACAAATCAAGGTTGGTTGTAAAAGGATACTCTCAACAGGAAGGCATTGATTATGATGAGACATTTGCCCCTGTTGCTAGATTGGAAGCCATCAGAATATTCTTGGCATTTGCTGCTCATTCAAACTTTAAAGTTTATCAAATGGATGTCAAGAGTGAATTTCTGAATGGAGAGTTGGAAGAAGAAGTTTATGTGCAACAACCACCTGGCTTTGAGGATCCACATTTCCCAGAATTTGTCTACAGATTCCTAAGGCATTGTATGGACTTAAGCAGGCTCCAAAGGCATGGTATGATACTCTATCTCAATTTCTTCTTGAAAATCAATTCACTAGAGGCACATTGGACAAGACACTATTTTACAAGAAACATGGTAATGATATTATCCTAGTTCAGATCTATGTGGATGATATCATATTTGGCTCTACAAATGAGAAGCTGTGTGAGAAATTCTCTAAACTCATGTAGAGCAGATATGAGATGAGTATGATGGGAGAGTTAACATTCTTTCTTGGATTGCAAGTTAGTCAAAGGAAGGATGGCATTTTTTTCAATCAAACCAAGTACATCAAAGATTTATTGAAGAAGTTTGAGTTAGAAGACTGCTCACCTGCAAAGACACCCATGGCCACTGCCACTAAATTGGATGAAGATGCTAAAGGAAAGAAAGTAGATATCTCAGTCTACAGAGGCATGGTTGGTTCTCTACTCTATCTCACTGCAAGTAGGCCAGACATCATGTTTGCTACATGCTTGTGTGCAAGATTTCAATCACATCCAAAAGAGTCACATTTGATTGCTATAAAAAGGATCTTTAGATATCTGAAGGGCACTCCAAACTTGGGTTTATAGTACCCTAAGGACACATGGTTCAATATGGTTGGTTATTCTGATGCTGATTATGCTGGATGCAGAGTGGATAGGAAAAACACCTCAGGTAGCTGCCAGTTTCTTGGACAAAGGTTAGTCTCTTGGTATAGCAAGAAACAACAATTTGTGTCAACTTCTACAATTGAGGCTGAATACATAGCTGCTGGAAGTTGCTGTGCTCAAGTACATTGGATTAGAAATCAACTTAAAGATTATGGACTTATGTTGGAAAGAATTCCAATCATGTGTGACAACACAAGTGCAATCTCTATAGTTGCCAATCCTGTCAATCATTCTAGGACAAAGCACATTGACATCATATATCATTTTGTTAGAGAACATGCAACTAATGGAACCATTGAGTTGCATTATGTCTCTATAGATAAACAACTAGCTGACATATTCACTAAGCCATTAGATGAAGCCACCTTCACAAGGTTGGTTAGTGAGATTGGAATGCTGAATTCTTCAGATTCTGGCTAAATGAATATATCACCTAGATTGTTGCAGCAGTAAACACTTACTTTATCTAAATTCTCAATATTTTTGGAGTAAGTGTTGGCTGAAATATGATTTTTAAATATTTCAAATCTGTTGCATATGTTGAAAAATCATATTTTATCAACTTGAAATTTCTATGAAAATTTGAGAAAATCACTATTTAATTTGTTAGAATATTCTTTACAGAATATGTCTGGTGAATTTTAAAAGATAGTGAAAATTGAATTTTTATGAGTGAAAAGAACATTTCGATAAGTCAGACTTCTCGAATGATTCATTTCTTGTTTATGCTCGACTTCTCTAACAAGTCTATTAAGGACACTCTTGAGTTCTCGAATAGAGTCTTTGGAGAAATCGAACAGAGAAATGCTTGAGTCCTCGAATAGAGTATTTTAGTTCTAATGACTGAGTTCTCGAATACTATGTTTGAGTTCTCGAATCATTTGAAAAGGCTGAATTCTCGCTGAATCTTAACCGCTTTTGGATTTTTAATTATTCAGAATTTTTGAAATCACTCATAAAAACATATTTTACTTAATTTAGAATTTATTCTAAGTTAGATAACTGCTAGCTGTGAGTTTCAACCTGCTTGAGATATCGATTAAGCCTTTCATGACCTATCGAATAGTTGTTTTCCACTTCTCGAATGCTTGACTTGTCGATACAAAACATAAATCTAATCGACAATTCAAGTACTTTATACTTACACAATTCTACATCTATTCGATTCATTTCATTCGATTTCTCAAGCATCTAAACTTCCAAGACCTCTGAAAACCCTAACTGCAAAAGCTTAATTTCTTCTTCAACCTTCATTCTCTTCCTCTCTCTATACAAATGGCAAACACTCAACTCACCATACCCACTCAAACCAATTTCATCGCAATAACTAACGATGTGGAAGCACCAAATGCAAACTTCAAGTGCTTTGTTCGATGGATGTCCGAATCATATAACAAGGATTCACTCTCAGCCAACCCAACCTTGTATTTGGACCTACTAGTACAGTTTTGGAGGACTGTGGAAGTCATCGCTCTTGAGAATGCTATAACCTCATATGTAGTCTACTGCCAAATTCAAGGAAATGATATCACTATCTCTACATCAGACATGAATAAAGCACTGTATTTACAACAAGAGGCGTATGACACACTGGCCACAAATGCAGAGTTAGAAGAATTCTTTGAATTTATCAACTACTCAGATGTAATCAATCTTGGAAAGTTGAATAGGAAGTTCTTGAGAAAAGAGTGGAGTTATGTCTTTGCTACTCTTCTTCAAGTTTTCACAAGGAAGTCTAGCTTTGACCAAATCAGTGCACCTGCGAAGCAAATTTGCTATGCCTTGGCTTATGGGAGAAAGATAGATGTTGGACAGATCATTCTACAGGAACTATATGGGAGACTTGGTAAGAACACAACCAAGAAAGGTACTGAAATTTTCTTTCCTCGTTTTATTCAATCTACACTCAATTTTGTAGATAATAAATTGATTGAATTGCCTGGAATAGATAAGACTAGAATAGGCTACCCTAGATCCATGACCAAACTCATTTTTGGTAACTTGGAGACTAGGAATGATGTGGATGTAAGACTCAAAATAACTCCCCATATGGAGAGTCTATTTAGGACTTACCCCCACAACATACCAATATTTGATTCAAAATCACAGTTAGCACAGCCCAAGCAAGTGGAACACAATGCTAACCCAGGGCTTGCTAACCAACCCTCTCAGCCAAACACTCTACCAAACATTGAGCCAACTGCATCATCCTCTCAAAAGGGTGATGTTAGTAAAAAGAAGAGGAAGAAGATAGCTTCTACACCTTTAACCATCTTGTCTGAAGCAGCATTGGCTGTTGAATTAGGTATAGAAAGTGAGGAACCAGAGTCACCCTTAAAAAGACCAAAGAAGGAGAAATCTAAAACCACCTCTTCAGTCACATAAATGGCTGAGGTTGTAAAATCAGGGGCAAACAACTCACTAGATGTACCCTCCCAACAGGGTGCATCTATAGAATCAAGGATCCTCCCCAATGCACCTTCTTGTAATGAGTCAGCACATGGGAGTGATAAGGCTGGCACAACACAGAGTGGAGAGCACATCACACTTGAAACTCCCTCTATTTCTCAGGGGGAGTTGCCAAAATCCAATCTACAAGACACACTTCTTTCAAAATCTCACACTCAAATTTCTTTGGAGCCTGCAACTCAATCAATTAAGGAGCAAGGCATTGATCATCAAGAATTCTTTTCTCTTGGTGAGCCAATGGACTCAAGTGACTTAGTGCATGACACTTTGCTCACTGTTAACACAAAATCACGCAAGCGTACGTGGTCAAAAGCAATATATGAATAAGTCAAGTTCGTTCCCACAGAGATCTGGTTATTGTTTTAATTCAGTAGATGTACCTATGCAACAATGTATGATTAATATTCACTGCTAAGACAAATAACAATTTTGGGTTTAATAAACTAAATTAACTAAGAAGTAAATTAACAAGCTAAGAATTAACTAACTAACAAGAATTGGAATCGAATTACTTCTGCAAGATAAACCATGGGATCCTAACTTCATTAAATACTTTACTTAGATCTGACGCCTTTAATCACTATATGCAATGATTATGATATCTGATCAAACAACATGAAACAAGTATACGCTACTTCTCAGTATACGTATACCAAACTAAACATACATCCACAAAAGAGATAGAAGATGAATAGACACCAATTATGCTTAGACCCTATATGTCTAAAGAATTTGAGAACATAACGGTTGAAGAACAAGTTATCCATAATGATCACATAGGGCAATATAAGTATTCTCATCTCATACTATGCTAGCATGGCAAGTTCTAAATCTCAAGATCCACTTTCACTTCACAAGAGATTAACAAATTAGATATTAGCTACGCATCTAACAATTAAGCACAACCATACGAGGATATCAAATATACATCACACATAGATCTTTAAAGCATCAAGATACTAGAGATCCATAAATAAATCCGTTAGAATCCCATGACAACGATTAGTTCGTAATTGAACCTCTCGTCATCATGGGATCTGATGAAACCATGATAAAAACAAAGTATGAAAATATACAAATAAACCTAAGTAATTGATATGTAATGGTGATACAAATTACAATGGTAGGATGTGTTTATATAGGCTTTAAATGTATTGCCCAGCAAGAAATTCCCCAAAATAGAGTTAAAATAGAATTTCTGCAGACTACGTTTCCTAAATTGATTCTGTTTTTAAGGAAAATTCGTAGCTGACTTGTCTTCAATATTTCTGGGCCGTTCCAGTTGTGTTTGGACATCTGGACCACTTTAGAATGATATAGAATCTCGTTAGCTTCGCGTGGACAGTAAGATTTTCGTCCAAAACGGACTTGTAGAACTCAAGATATGGCCAAAATAGTAAAAACTGTAATTTTTCAGCACCGCGCCTGTGCAACCTGCGCCCATCAGTCTGTTTGTCGCACTGCCTGCGCCAACCACGTGCAACCCGCGTGTGGAAGAATTGTCCAAGGTTGTATAAAATCTCCCAAGCTTCGCGTGAGCTATAAGATCACTGAAAATGGACTTCTAGAACTCCAGATATGGCCAAAACAGTGAAGACTGCGCAACCTATCGAGAAAATCCGAATTTTACACAAATTTGTTCCTTTCTCCTCCGTTTCTTTTGCATTATCTAACATCTTCAATACCATGACACATGTAACTCCTTGGTAGCATAACACAAGTGTCCAATCTTCATTCCAATGCTTAATTCCACTCTAATATCGATTAGAAACACCAACACTAACCGATAGCTACAACCCTGCACAACTACACAAAACACATCAAAAATACAACAAACTTGAGTTCAAAATAATCAATTTAAGCAGATATGGAACGCTCCAAGTGGATATAAAATCCACTTATCACACCCCTAAACTTAAACCGATGCTTGTCCTCAAGCATAAACAACTAACTAACTAGTACCACTTCCGTAGGTGATCACGGTTGCATTTGGCATATGCAACAAGCCCTTTAAACCCCTAAGCAGCCCTAGTGGACGAGTAAGGTCTCGTGAGGGCCTATAGCGAATGTACCCACAAAATCCATTTAACTAATAATGCAATGCATGAATGCAACTATATGAAAATGCAATTAATCTAGTACTAATATCATACCATACCTTCAAATCCTCTCATGCCATATCAACTTAAGAATCAAAGTAAATACGCAATGTCTTGGTGTCGAAAATGCAAGTATTCACATAGTCTACTCAATGAACATGCATAAGTTCTCAAAAGCCCATGTCAAATGTAAGAATAAGTTAGTAAACATGCTAAGCCTACAAGAGTACATCTTTGAGAAAAAACTCAGGATCTCATACGCAAAAATAAGCAAACACTCACAATCCACTCACAAAAGGATATTCTCGCAAGAACAAGGGTAAGTGTATCACTCAATTCCAACAAAATCATAAGCATGCTTGACATTTGGTATCAATCTAACTCTTAACACAACATACATCAATGACGATAATCAAAAGGTTTTTATTTGGGTTGTAATGGGGCTAGGGACAAGGTATGTCAAATAAGCCGAATCAGGTGAAGTGTCAAAAGCTAGTAAGTACCATAATAAATCATACACAACACCCTAATTTCCCCCCCCCCCCACATATAATTTTACTATTTTTCTTCCAACAAAACACTCGACTAGTCGACTTAAGTAGGATCACCACAAACACAAATATGCACTCATAATATATATATATATATATATATATATATATATATATATATATTATTTTTCTTCTTTCTTTTTTTTTCTTTTTTTTTTCTTTTCTTTTTTTTTCTTTTTATTCTTTTTTTTTCGAGAGCTAAATATAACACAAACAATAATATAAACAATAACAATGATCCAAAAATTTTATTACCCATGCCGACTATCAAGTAAACAACCAAACCCAATTTTCAATATTTCCCCAAAAGTAAGACCAACAATAAACCCCTCCTTGCACACCTTATTACTCCCTTAAGCACTCTACTAGCCTTTGACAATATGAGTTCAAATTAATGTAAGGCCAATACAAGAAAAAGGTCTAGGCAAGTAATGTGGTATGTCACCGAAAAAATAGGATTAAGCTCAACGGGTTAACTAATTGATCATGTAAATATGGTGTGGTAATATGGGAAAATATGCGGTTATTCCTAAATGCCTTTATCATTTTAATCGTCAAATAATGTCATGTGTTTCAAGAAAGACCTCAAACAATTGCTAGCAATGCAAACAATCCGTGGACACTCAAGCAAATGAAAAAAATTGCAACAAATATACAATAAGGCTCAAAAGCTCACTTGGTGGAAAAACATACTCAATACCAAGCAAAAATCTCTCTAATGCACCAACTTGTATTCAAAGCATGCAAACTAAATCATCTTGCACATATTCATGTCCTTCTAATCACTTACAACATTCAATAAGTCTACTAGCTTCAACTTACTAGTGTATGTGTGTGCACAAGAACAAAGCATATCACTTCTCAATCAAAAGCGTCAACAACACAAAATTCCTATCAAGCATGGGTGCAAATGCAAACTATTATGAACTCACATGATATACGAACATAAAAACAGAATGTCCTATATGAAACAAACGTAGATAATACGAACATAAATGCATAATTTACTACTACTAATATACAAAGCATGATATCTATATGAACACAATGACTCACACTCACAAATACCTACCTATACACTACTTATCCCCCAAATCACCCCCAAACTTGAAAGATTAAATGTCCGCATTGAATGGAAGTAAATACGAGGGATAACAAACATATCTAATCATCGAAACTTTAAAATTCTTACACCGTATCTTTATATGGCCATTTAATTATCTTTTCCGGAGCTACAGCCTTGATGACAAGTTTTAGCCTTCTTTGCTCTTCAAAGGTATCAGCCACAATGTTCACTCCACTACCTGAAAAGTTAACAACAATAATAATAAGCAAAGTAGATGAATGACCCAAATATGCATACCTCCTTTGATCTAGTAGTTTAAGCTCAAGTTTGGAAGCTTCTTCAACATGATGATTTTCTACCAAAGACTGATCAAGAATGGAGATAGATGGACTAGGAACAGAGGTGGGTAGTTCACCAACAGAAGTCTTAACAACAAACTTAGGATCAAAAGAACAATCCTCAAGCTGACTTCCATGCTTAGCACAAATAGCAGTTAATTCCTCCAACATCTCGTCAGAAGTGAAATTCCTATACAACTCATGAAGATCTTCATTACCCTCAATCAAAACATTTTCCTCAAGAAAAGACTCAATTGCACTATCCTTAAGATTTGACCATGAAACCACCTCATCAACCAGCACCTTAGAATCCCAGAGATCAGCCAAGCCTAATTCCTCACCTTCAGTATCAGACTTTCCTTGTGAAGCATTGTCTAAGGGGTCCGACTTGCCAAAACACTCTTCCCCCTCTACCGGAAATTCCAAGAATCTCTTTGGATATGGAGGAGGCGGGTAGATCTGATTGCTATTTATAGATTGCTCCGGAGAAACTTTTTCAACAGGATTCGTACTCTTTTCCACTTCACCATCCAACTGCTCAGCTACCAAATCAGATTTCTCAATTTCTGGCCCTGCAGATTTCTCAACCTGCTGAATATGAACTTCTTCGTTTTCCGTAGCTGCTGATTTCTGATCGTTTGTAGCCTTTCCAGATCTCAAGGTAACTGCTTTCACCTGTTCTTCGACTTCCCTCTTGCTTGGATTAGCCTCCGTGTCGCTAGGAAGAGTCCCTTGTGGCCTACTCAACAAGTCATTAGTAATCTGCCCCAATCTGAATTTCCAAGGTCTTAAAGGAGACAGCATTGCTTTTAATCATCAACCTCAATTCTTCTAATTCAGATTTGTCATAATTGGAATTCCCAGAACCAGCATATGATTGTTGTTGCTGAAAACCCGGAGGTTGTGATTGCCACGGGGCATACTGCTGCTGAAAATTCTGGTGATTGTAAGGTTGTGCTCCATAATGTTGACCTGGATATTGTTGATAAAGCTGTTATGGTTGTAGCATGCCTTCTGGATTGTTGCTCCAGTATGCCGATTCATAAGAGATAGCACACTGATTACCCTCATGTGCGCCCGCACATAGCTCACAAACACTAGCCACATGCTGAACTCCATAGTAAGTTAGAAAATCCATCTTCAAATTCAATGCCTTCAACTGAGCTGCTATTGCTATAGCTGCACACATACCTGAAACACCAACGAACTACACAAGATAGGTTAGAAAAACAATCCGAGTCAGTGAACTCTAACGACCACTGATGACAAGCACATAAACTAAAAATAAAACACCGATGATCCCCGGCAGCGGCGCCAAAAACTTGTTAACACAAAATCACGCAAGCGTACGTGGTCACAAGCAATATATGAATAAGTCAAGTTCGTTCCCACAGAGATATGGTTATGGTTTTAATTCAGTAGATGTACCTATGCAACAATGTATGATTATTATTCACTGCTAAGACAAATAACAATTTTGGGTTTAATAAACTAAATTAACTAAGAAGTAAATTAACAAGCTAAGAATTAACTAACTAACGAGAATTGGAATCGAATTAATTCTGCAAGATAAACCATGGGATCCTAACTTCATTAAATACTTTACTTAGATCTGACGCCTTTAATCACTATAAGCAATGATTATGATATTCGATCAGACAACATGAAACAAGTATACGCTACTTCTCAGTATACGTATACCAAACTAAACATACATTCACAAAAGAGATAGAAGATGAATAGACACCAATTATGCTTAGACCCTATATGTCTATAGAATTTGAAAACATAACGGTTGAAGAACAAGTTATCCATAATGATCACATAGGGCAATATAAGTATTCTCATCTCATACTACGAATCATGTTGATAAACAATCATGAACCTATACTAGCATGGCAAGTTCTAAATCTCAAGATCCACTTTCACTTCACAAGAGATTAACAAATTAGATGTTAGCTACGCATCTAACAATTAAGCACAACCATACGAGAATATCAAATATACATCACACACAAATCTTTAAAGCATCAAGATACTAGAGCTCCATAAATAAATCCGTTAGAATCCCATGACAATGATTAGTTCGTAATTGAACCTCTCGTCATCATGGGATCTCATGAAACCATGATAAAAACAAAGTATGAAAAGATACAAATAAACCTAAGTAATTGATATTTAATGGTGATACAAATTACAATGGTAGGATGTGTTTATATAGGCTCTAAAAGTCTTTCCCAGCAAGAAATTCCACAAAAAAGAGTTAAAATAGAATTTCTGCAGACTACGTTTCCTAAATTGATTCTGTTTTTAAGGAAAATTCGTAGCTAACTTGTCTTCAATATTTCTCAGCCGTTTCAGTTGTGTTTGGACATCTGAACTACTTTAGAATGATAGAGAATCTCTTTAGCTTCGCGTGGACAGTAAGATCGTCCAAAATGGACTTGTAGAACTCAAGATATGGCCAAAATAGTAAAAACTGTAATTTTTCAGCACCGCGCGCGTGCAACCTGCGCCCATCAGTCTGTTTGTCGTGCTGCCTGCGCCTATCACGCGCAACCTGCACATGGAAGACCTGTCTAAGGTTGTATAAATTCTCCCAAGCTTCGCGTGAGTTGTAAGATCACTGAAAACGAACTTCTAGAACTCCAGATATGGCCAAAACAGTGAAGACTGCGCAACCTATCCACAAAATCCGAATTTTACACAAATTTGTTCCTTTCTCCTCCGTTTCTTTTGCATTAGCTAACATCTTCAATACCATGACACATGTAACTCCTTGGTAGCATAACACAAGTGTCCAATCTTCATTCCAATGCTTAATTCCACTCTAATATCGATTAGAAACACCAACACTAACCGATAGCTACAACCCTGCACAACTACACAAAACACATCAAAAATACAACAAACTTGAGTTCAAGATAATCAATTTAAGCCGATATGAAATGCTCTATGTGGATATAAAATCCACGTATCACTCACCACCTAGGAACCACATTTAGATGGTGAGGGAATGCATGCTGGGGCATATTCTGATGACACCATCACAAACACAGAGGATTCAATAGTTTTCACTAGAGACTCTGTGCCTGTGTCAACTACTATTATAACTCATCCCACTCATGTGGAGACAACAGTAGTAGAGTCAATCCATTCAGTTGTAGAAGTTGCATCTGTAACTGAGGAGTCTAGCTTGCCTAGCTCTAGCTCTGACTTTATGTCACAATGGCTGAAGCCTGTGCAACATGACAGTGCTTTAGGATCAGGATCTGTTCCACCACAATTGATGGTTGAAGCACTTCAAAGCTTAGTTGTTGATTAGATTCCTGAGTTTGTAAAGATAGCTGAGAACCTGGTCACCTTAAACATGCCAAATCCAGACTATATATGAAGCAATTTTGCTCTGCCATAGAGATGATGTAGAGATGCAAAAGACAAAGATAATTGATGATGCTGAGAGAGATGGCAACGTAGATGCCTGGTTGCAAGGAAAATATGATATTACTCTTGATGAAGCTCTTCAATATCTAAGAGAGGAATACATCACTTCACTGGGCTCCATTGCCAAATCTCTGACTCCTGGTGAAGTGTATGAGGCTATGAATGATTCTCACAAAGGATTTATCAAGGCTACACACTATCTTGGGAAGGGAGTCAAAACTGAAGTCAATAAGGTGTGTGATAAAACAACCACTTCAGTGGAAGAAATCAAGAGGGCCTTTGATGCAAAATTCCCTCAGTTAGACAATGTTTTCAAGGATATCAAACACTGCAACACCACCTGCACTAAGATGGATAATGGTCTAGCTCTCCTGAAAGATACAGTCACAAGTCTGGGGCATAAATTTCAAACTCTATCTGATTAGACAACTGATGCAAATGCCATGCTCAGGACCCTCTTTGCAAATCAATATGGAGACAAGCTGGTCACTGAGGTCCCTGTGTATGAGATGACCAAGTATGAAGTAAAGAGACTGAAAGATAAATCCCTCTCTGGTTTTAAGGCCAATGAGCTATTCACTAAAGTGGATACTCTTAAAAAGGAGTTAATTTCTCTCAAACAATCCAATGCTCATCTTACAGACATTGTAACCACTCTGACTGAGCAGTTGAACACTCAAGCCACCACCATAGCTGATGTTCTTCTACATCAACAATTAATGCTGTCTGCAATGATGAAGCACATGGGTCTCCCTCTACCTGAAGAATCTTCAACCCCAAAGGTCACTCCTACAGCCTCTGTGCCTGATAACAAGCCTAAGGGGGAGAAGAGGATATTAAGGAATTCAAATCCAAAGGGGGAGAAACCTCAAGCAAAAGGCATCAAGATAAATGAGGGTGGTCATCAAAGAACTTCAAAATCTACAACCCATGTTCCAGGAAAAGGGAAATCCAAGGTTGATGAACCTCCATCTTCTCTGCCAGTGGTTACTCTACCAACTGTGCACATCACTACTCCCAGTGGCCAGAAACAATCTATCATAACCACAGTGGTTGCAGGGAGCATGCCATCTGATAAACCTTCATCCTCCAAATCTGAAAGTGCCAAGCCTGTAGAAGTAAAGGTGGTTACTGAGGCCAAGCTACAAGAAGTTGCCAATTTAAATGTCTATCATGATGAAGCATTCTTGGAGTTTCTGAAAGTCTCAAGGGAACAAGCCAGTGACACTCAATTTTATCTGAGGAGCTTGAAGGATCAGATTGACTATCTCACCGTGATACTCAGGAAGATAGATGGATTATGGATCAAGGAGATAATGATGGTGTCCAAGTCCAAGATATGGCATCTAACCTACAAGACTCTACAAGCCCTAAAACACTCAGAGATAGATGCACTAATTGAGCTTATTGAGAAGAGAAATGAGAACAATAAAAGTCTGTATGATGACTTGAGGAATGGCCAACCTTCAAGGCTGCCAGAAGTGATTCAGAAGCCATGGATAATCATCTATCAGTCTGGCACCAAAATTGAAGACATTAAACAATTGGTCATTCCCAATGATCTCACTCCTCAAAATCACAGACTTGTTATTGCTATCATTTATCTACTACAGAAGAAAGTTGGAGTCAGAAATGCTGAAGAAATAGAAGCACTGCACATTCTCAGATCTTTCATTGTAACTGGTGCAATTCCAGAAATGGCCCAACCTAGGAGGAATAAGGATGGTGAAGATGAAGACAAAAGTGATGGGAGGAGAAGACATCACAGGAGTGATAAGGGTGATAAAGATGAGAAGAAGAAAAAGGACAGCAAAGACAAGAAAGATGGTGATGACCAAGGTAAAATCTATGAGAGGAAAAGTGGAAAACATCAAGCCTTAGGCATTGCTAGCAGTAAACTCACCATAACACAAGACTCTAAGTCTAGGGTGAATGCTGTTAGTAATGACCTACCAAAATCTTATTCAATGGCTTCTGCAACTATTTTGCCACCTCAAGAAGAGAAGAAGATTCAAATCAAGAAACCAGGTGTATGTTTCCAAAAGCAAACTGCTAATGGAGTACTACAATGGTCTACAAGCAAAGGTCACAAGTTTCTGCCAAGTCACCAAGTGAAAAAGCTCAAATTCAAACAAGCTGCAAGAAGAGTGAAGCTACCCAAGTCTAGAGCCCTAACTATCTATCCAGGACTGAAACTCCAACCACTTGATAAAGACTTTGATGAAGACCAATTGCAATATCTAAGAGCTCCAAGAATCTACTATGCTGTCATTGTGAATGACTGTCTTGAGATCAAATATACTGATGGAAGGGAGAAGAAATTCAAACAGGGACAGTGTCAAAATTGGGGCAAATTATATGAAATAGAAAGAATCATTGCATTATTGGATTCTGAAGACAAAGTGGAGAGAATATGGAAGCTGGAGTTGATTGACTTTGTGAAGATGAAGAGAGGCTATGCTGAGAAGATAAGGAAGGGGTGCTTTGAGAAATGGCTAGAAAGGGAGAAGGAAATTGATAGACTGGAAGTTGAAGCAGAAAAGCTAAGGGCAAAAGGATTGTGTAGAGTTCAATTCAATCCCTATGTGGTGAAGTATAGGAGAAGAAATGGAGATAATGTCAATATAAGAATGAACCTACTCAGTCACTATCCTGCCAACATTCTGAAACCAGTACTTGAAGATTTCAAGAACTCAATTCTGCTTGAAGAACTGGATGCTATGGCAGAGATCATAAAGGCCATGGATGAGAATGCAAGAAATGAGAAATAAAGAAAACAGAAGGCATATGATGATCTACAAGCCAAGGCAATGGAGATGGAATGAAAAGACAAAGGCTAGTATCTCATCATAGTCTATAAGATCACTCATTGCAGCTCTATCCATGTTGTTAATCAATTTTCATACATGTACTGTCAAGTTTTATCTTTATGTATGTTAGGCTTGTTATCAGACATGAAATTGTGACTAAGGGTCGTACTCACAATTTGGGGGAGATTGTTAGTCACAGAGGCATGCCTGTATACATCTAATAACAAGCCTAATCGTTTGTAATGCTTTGCATTACTTACATGACCTCTTAACTGAGGGAACCTCTAGTTGTAGAGTTTCTATTTGTTTTGTACTTGTAATAGGCATCAAATTCTAGTTGTGTAATTCTAGTTTCTATTTGTTTTGTACTGTTCGATATCTCTGAATGAACTATTCGATATCTCTATTCGAGAACTCAATAAGTCAACAAGTCAAAGTGGTATTCGAGTTCTCAAAGAATCAACAAGTCAAAGTTCCATTCGATATCTCAAGGACTCAGAAAGCTATTCGACATCTCAGGGATTCGAAAAGTCAAGTGTTCTATTCGACAACTCAAGGAACCTTGGAGAAAAGTGTTATTCGAGAAGTGATTCGATATGTCAATCATACAGTATTCAAGAACTCAGAGTTATCTAATCCTAGTTCTCAAATCAATCACTTTGCCACTTCTCGAATACATTCTTGGAGACAAAATACTGGAAAAATTGTACAAGTCAGAAACCTGCAACAAGCCAATGCACTTTATGGACCACATTCTGTAACGTGCTCTGTAGGGATGGGCATCGGGGCACTTCGGGGCCGGGGAGTGCTATCCCCACCCCCATCCCCGAATTCAAACCTGATCCCCGTCCCTGGCCCGATCCCCGTCGGGGATTATTTTTTATTCCTCGTCCCCGGCCAAAACGGGTAACGGGGATCCCCGCGGGGAATCGGGGAATTTCATTTTAAAAAATAAAATAATTTAAATAATTTTAAACAATAACTAGTAAGTTTGAAATATTTTTTTCTTGTGATATATAGTGAAATTAGCAACTATAGCTAGATTAGATGTTAAGTTAAAAAATAAACAATTATAAATAACATGAAAGTGAAGTTATTTAACTACAAGAAAGATAAATATATTAGATTAAAATATTAGTTTGTTTGCAATATAAATTATTGAAATTTGTATATATTAATATATATATATAATTATATATATTATAATGTGGTGAAATCGAGTCGGGGATTGAGAATCGGGTTGGGTGGAGAAAATCGGGACGGGGGTCGGGGATTGGGCCGGGGAGACATAGAATCCCGGCCACGGCCCGCTCCACGGTTTTTTTTGAAAATTATCCCCGCTCCCCGACCCGTACCCGAAAAAATCCCCGATTCCCCGCCCCGTTCGGTGCGGAGATCGGACCTGGATCGGGCGGGCCGGGGTGAATGCCCATCCCTAGTGCTCCGGAAAGCCTACAAGGAAGCTTGGAGAGATGTAGAAGATACAAAGAGCTAAAGAAATGGATCTGAACGAGCTTTGCAAAGTCAAATCTGTAACCGTTTGGATGTTTACTCAAAAAGGATAGACATACAAGAAAGTAATTTATCCTGTAACCTTATTTGTAGTAAGTGAGTTGTATTCATGTTCTATAAGAATACAATCTCACTTCTTTAGTTGTAGAGAAGTTTTTCATACACATTGTAAGAGCACATCTCTCTGAGAAAGACGAAGCTGAGAATACTAACTTTTGTATTCATAGATTGTAGCAAATCAGATTAAAGTGATATCGTGTCTTGTGTTGTTCTTTATCCGCACCTACACATTTGCACACACAAAC
Source organism: Kitagawia praeruptora (assembly GCA_037693485.1). Taxonomy (NCBI): domain Eukaryota; kingdom Viridiplantae; phylum Streptophyta; class Magnoliopsida; order Apiales; family Apiaceae; genus Kitagawia; species Kitagawia praeruptora. Next base: position 156,482,305 of record CM075352.1, read on the forward strand.
ACATATCTTGCTACACAGATTCAAGAACGAGAAAAAGTTCAAGAATCCATTCACCCCCCTCTGTATTCTTTTACTGTATTCAATACTCAACATAATACATATCTATATAAATTATAATGCCAGGAGAGATCGGAAAGCCAAGCGTTCAATATAGTTTTCTTGAATTTTCGTATTTTTGAATTTTTTATTAAAATTGTTTTCTTGTATTAAATAGCTCTTAATGAGATATTAATTAACATTAATTTTACCTAAAAATATTTATTAATTTTGTTTATTTATTTATTAATTTAGAAAACTTTATTTCAACATTATAAATATTATTTCAATATTAAATATTAATTAAATATATAATTAAATTTATCTTTTAGGTAAAATGACGACTTAAAATTGTTTACGTATGATTCAATGAACATTGTTGTTTGTGTGACTAAAAGAGTGAAGCAGGGAAGCTATAAACTATATTCTTTATATTCTCATGATCTCATGTCCGTGTTTTCTTTCTATTTTGATTTTTTGTCCAAAATATTTTGTTTTTACATTCTTAAAAAAATATCTATAATTGCACCACTTTATGAAAAATGAGTAAGTGTAGTAGAGCATCTTCAATGTTATATACCCCTTAGATAAAATGTTGAGGTGTAATTTTATTTATATAAAGGTTTTGATTATATATAGCAACATCTAATTTTTTCAAGTTTATTTGTTTCAAGTTGTTTCATTATCTTATCTAAAATCTATATATCTATATATATTATATATATGAATAAATCTTCACATACATACTTAAACACTGCCAATACACTACCTACATTTTAGGAGCAGTTGATCAACAAATACATTATTATCTTCATTATTTTATTTCAACATTACTCTCCCATCCTGATTTTATTTTTTCTTGTACTTTGTTTCTTTCATATATTGTTACTTTCAAATTTTGTTTATCAAACTTATTTTTTATCGTATGATAATATAATTAAATACTGTACATTAAATTCATCTTGTTAAAAATAAATTGAAATTTGTAATAAAATGCATATTTAAATTAATATTAGGATGAATCCTATTTAATTGTTATAATTTATATTTCAATCACTTAAAACTTTTTACTATTGTTTTTTTATCAATTCATTGATAAAAATATAATTAGAGAATAATTACATTGTCAAAAAATATTTTTTTGTAAAAACAAAAAATAGATAACATAATATAAAAAGTAAAATATGCATTATCTTGTAATAATAAAATTTATTTTCACATTACATTCAAAATATGTATATATAAATTTATAATTTTGTAATAATTAATTATCTATGTTATTTATGTTAAATTTATTTTTATTAATATGTGTACATATATATATATATAGAAAGGAAATATTTTATGTTGATAGATAATGCAGGAAATGAGGTTAGTTAGGGTCCTATATTGGTGGTCGTGTGTTTTTTAGTGTTTAAGGATGTATGCTAAGATTTACTCTATATATATTATAATAGCAGAAGACCTGATAGGCCTACACTCAAAAGCTTCAAAATACTTTTCTTGATTTTCACATTTTTGATTTTTTTTAAAAACAATTTTCTTGCATTTAATTAATCATTAATTATACCCATTAAATATATATTAAATACACTTTATTTCATATTTAATATAAAAGTTTAACAAATTTATTAGGACATTGTTATTATTATTTTGTTATAAAATATTAATGATTTATATAAAAGTATAATGATTTTAAGGTAAAATAATAAAATAAAATATTTTTATCGTGTCATTTCTAATCCTTATTCAAAATCATTGCAATTTTTTTGACAACATTTAACAGACGATTTTAACTTTTCGATAAATCCGTAATCAACGATCGTGAGAATCATGATAAGATACATAAGTATAAATATTTTTCTTTTTTACATGAACAAATTGCACACGGGGTGTGATCAACTTGATTAAATTGAATCAAGTCGACCCTTTTTTTTCGTCGATTAAATCAATAAAAAAAGTACCCATTCGTTGTTTGATTATTTTGTGTTGGAAAAATTAATATTCTAACTAAACACATTCTTAACTATTACTAATCAATTAATCATGCATGTATGTTATGAGACGGGAGACGATGTTTAAGAACGTTAATTAGTTATATTTAATATTTACAAATTTTTATTATAGGAATTATGTTGACATTGGAGTTTGGTACGGAAAAAAGTAAGAAGTCTTTAAGGAGTTGATCTTTGTTATTTTAAACAAATTCTCACTTTCTTAGCATTGAGTAAGGGTGTTATAAAACGGGCATCGGCTTTAAAAACAAATATATATACAAATTTATTATAAAATTTAATAAAAGAGTATTATAATATGTGAGTATCACTTTGAACGTGTGTCATGAATTTAATTTTAATATTATGAACATAAAAGTTCTTATAAAATGCTCAGAAAATTTAATTAAATGTAGAGATAAGGGTGTCGAATTACTCCAAAAAACATAAAGCATGACGTACAATCTGCATTTGAATTCTAACTTTTTCGTCATAAAACCAAGTATGTCGACAAGTGAGTTCAATCACACCTCTCATCACATTTACATTCTACCTCTTTTCATCATACAATCAAATTTACTAATAAATTAAGCAATCATGTCTTTCATAATGTCATCGACAATAAAAGAGATTCACAAATGTTATTTTTACTTATTCAATGTCAAACTATGCAAATGTCTATCAATATTGGATTTCAAAAGCATTTTTTATGTAACAAAATTGGTGTCGTCAATATTTTCGAAATTATTATTATTAACATTCAGGAGTTTAACCAACATGTTTTTTTTCAGCTAATTCTTTTCTCTTCAATTTTTAAACATTCGAATTTAATTACATTTCACACAATTTTTAATTTATCATATCAATTTTCAAATAATAAAATTTAACAAATAATAATATTATATGTACAAGTTTTAAAACTATTTTCGTGCCGCGCGTAGCGCGGCTTTGTTACCTAGTACAAATAACATGTACATAACTTAACTATTATTTAATTAGCAAAAAAAATTTAACTTAACTACCCCCCCTCCCCCGCATTTCCGCAGCCCCCCCCATCCCAGCTCACACCCCCACTCAATTTGAAGGTTTGAAGGAGTTTTTGATGATTTTGAGCCTGCAAGGTTATATATCGATGTTTGTTTATGCTTAGGTATTAATTTCATAATTTTTTGGTTACATTTTATTTTGCTGGATATTTTTTTTTTTTCGAATTTGATCGGCTTGGGATCATCATCGGATCAAGTATTTCGGATTATTATTAGTTGGATATTCGGTTCAAATAATTTTTGGATCGAATGAGATCGAGTTTCGGACAATAATCGGATTTGACTATATCGGATCGGATTTCGGTTTAGATAGGATTATTTCGGATTCAGTTAAATTTCGGTTAATCTAATTCGGATATAAAATCGGATCTCGGTTCCATGAATTTCGGATCGGTTTTTCGGATCAAGACCAAATTTTCCAGGTCTACTCACAATCATATAACTCCCGACATTCATCAAAATCCCCGAATTTTAACTTTCGAAATTATAACTCTAATTATTACACAACAATAATAATTAGCAACTAACAAGCACCAAAGCATATAATCGGATTAACAATTAATCCCACAAATATAATTAACAACTCTAAACTTTCCGAATTAAACTACGAAGATTAAAACAATAATATCGCAATTAAATCTAATTTAATTACAACAATATTATCATAATTTAATATAAAATGAGAATTAATTAATTACATCGGAAAATAAAATAAAATAAACGAAAAGGGAATACCTTTTCGATTCACTTTTCCCCAAAATCCTTCTTCCCCTTTCTCCTAATCTCTCTCTCTCTCTCTCTTTCTCTCTCTCTCTCTCTCTCTCTCTTCCCGCTGCCATTCCTTCCCACAACCACCATAACTGCCTTGACTTCATGCTTGCTTACCTCCACTGCTACGACCCACCACCACTGCCACGATGGTGGTCCTCCGGCGCCGCCAACGCGGTTGTACCGCCGTCGCTGCTCCGACCATCCCCCCCTGCTTGCATAGTCACGGACTCTAATCCTCTCCCTCGATTTCCTGTTTTCTCCACCCCTTGCACACTCTTATACACGCTCATATATGCATATATATATATATATTTAGCTAATTGAATGATTCAATCTTTCCCCCACTCCCAATTCTTAAGAACCATAATTTTTCCCTTTCCCCCAATTCTATTTCTCTCTCCCCGATGTCTATGTGTATGCTCTCTTATTTTCTTATTGGGCTTGGCCCAATACTAATATATCACAACTACAATTCACATTACACCATATATGGTCTTTACCAACACCTAAAACCAGTGTTGGCATGTAAAATGTAGCCTTAGATGACTTAATTTTGATTTAAGCCAACATCGTATTTTGATGTTGTAATACATGTCAATGTGTGTTGCCTTAAATGTTTTTGATTAACAAAGCCAACACTTATGAAGGTGTTACCATAAACACTAACAAAAGTGTTAAAAATAAACCGGGGAAAAAATGAAATATTTTGGGGGGAAACAAAAATTTTGGGGGAAATTGGTCGGGTAAATAATTTGGGAAAAAACTCTCTAATCTCTTTCATACACTCTCGCTCTCTCATGCAATCTCTTACCTCTCTCATACACTCTCGCCCTCTTTCTCTCTCTCTCAAACAAGTAAAACTCTCTCTCACTCTCTCTCTCTCTCGTTCTCTCTCACTCTCCCTCGTTAACATCTCTAATCTCGTTCTCCTTCTCTCTCATCTTGTTTATAAGTATCTATATCTCTAATTAAACTGGTACCTTTTGTCAATTCGACACATTTCAACTCAATACCTGTTCGATTTGTTCTCGTAATGATGTTTTATACATCATATATGAAAAGCCCCTTGGATTGGTTACAAATTTTCGAAACCCTAATTCTCAATTTCATTTTAATTCACGAGTTTTAATGAACAAACTGATGAAATTAGTTATGAATTCAGGTATATGGTGACTCAAGGAGATCATTTCTGGTGGTTTTGTGCTTGACTTGATGATGACTCGCTCCTGACTCATTGAGTCCAGTGACTCGGCCAGAAATTCTTCATCTCGTAAGCTTGTTCTAATTGTTTATTGCTCTATGTGATTGGTTTTATGGAATTTGCTGTGTTTCAGTCTTTAAATTCTATGAATTGGATTTGAGTAGAATGTGATTAATGGTCACTTTAAGATGATTGGGTTAGTATTTTTAGTATTATGCTTGGACTGTTATTTTTTGTGATTAATGGTTACTTTTGTTATTTGCACTATTATAAGTTGATGACAATTAGTATTACTTCTTCTGCTTATGAGTTAGAAAATTAACATTAGGTACCAAGTAACAATATTTAAGGTAACTAAAATAGACCAAAAGACTGTCTGTACTTTCCTATAGTTCCACTGGACCATCCGATTTGTTTGTCTGATAAATATACATGTATATATGATGCTCACTCAGGCTATCTCAGACTGCTATTTGGCAGAAAACTCTTGTTGCTATCCTTTTTTTTAATATATATATTTTAAATTTCACAGATGTATTATACGTTTTAATTGTCTCACACCTGATACAGGTTTGAAGAAGACTGAACTTATGTTCTTGGAGAGCCATGTTGTTTACTCTGTAAGCAAGGAAAAGACTGTTGCGCGCTTCTATATAGTGAAGTGTGCAATAAAATTCCCCAGAGAAACCCTACAAGGTAGCTTCATGCATTGGACAATATTGGACTATTCAAGAGCCTATCTGTCTCGAGAAACAACTCCCAACAAGGTATGTGCATTATTTTTGTTAGTTGCAAGTAGTAGTAGACTTTTGGCGTAGTAGTTACATCTAAAGTTGGACTAGTGTTTTTACTTTTAGCACTGACAGTCATTTTGAACTTCAAATTCTTAATTACTGGATTACATATATTATAATGAATATTTCATAGCTTTGTAAAACAGTTTTGGTAATATTATAATGAAGCTTATTTTGGTCATACTATAGGTTGCGGATCAATTCATAGATTCCATCCGCAAGTCATATGATCCTGCATTTCAAATGTCATTCTTTATTAGTTTTGATGTTGAAGATATTCTACGACAAGCTAATTAGTCGACCCTTCGATATGAAAGAGGTATCTGTATTCAATTTAATCATTTGATTATGCAATTATTTTTTACTTTTTATTATGTTTTATATACTTGAGTAAACAATGTTTAACAAACATGATAATTTATGTAGATGATCAACTCATTTAGTGATATTACCTTTAACCATGTTTGTTTACTTGGTTAATATTTTCTTTCTCCTAATACTACCTTTCCTGGTTCTCTTGATGTTTTAGAAATTGAGGGCTTAAAAAGAAAGCTTTCCATTACTGCTACTTCACCTGGTATACAACCTGATTGGCAGGTACTTTATTTGTCTTAAACCTAACTGTGAACATAAGTATTTAAATAAAATTGTAACGGACAAATCTTAAAACAGGCTAGAGCTTGTACTGAAATTGAATTAGCATGATACAGGCATAAATAAGGAGAAATCTTTAGAGCTCATACAGTGCTAGGACTTTAGGAGGAATTTGAATTAGTAGGTGTGCAGGTCCTAAATTTTGTCAAATAATGTGCTTGCTTGTCAAATAAATACAAGCCCTCTTTCTCAATATTCCAGTATCCAAGACTGCGATGGATATTAATATCCCATGTCAATATATAAAGGCTATGGTCATATGGTAAACAAGTCAAAGGTAAAACATTTCTTCAAGCAGTGATGCGTGCTGGTAAATAGAAACTTATAATGATTCTAATCCCTCACAGCTTGAAGACTTGACTGACACTTTGTTTTTTGAGTACTAACATTGCAGGTCTCTTGATTTGATCATTGCTCATGCTTAAGATGTTACAGCCTCATAGCCATACTCTCAGCCTCATAGCCTCCCTTGTTCATACGTTAAAATCTTTTTTTTACTACAATGAAATGATGTCTTTCATATCTTCTATAGAAGAGATGCAAATTGTTAGTTTCGACAATATATGTCTGAACTGTTGCACTTTTTTTTGTAAGGTTCTTGAGGGAAGAGCTTTACGATTGCAGCAACCATGGGTTGGTATAGTGAACCGCTCACAAGCTGATATAAATAAGAATACTGACATGACATCTACAAGGAGAGAACGAGAGTACTTTGCTACAAGTCCTGACTACGGACACTTGGCCAGTAAAATGGGTTCAGAATATCTAGCTAAAGTGCTAAACTTCTATCAATGGTTATTTATTTTACAAGTAAAATGGGACAGTCTTTATATCCGTTGTGCAGTTGCTAATGTTCTAGTTGCTAGGTATACTTTAGATTTATATTGTATTGTATGAATAAACGAGGAAGATTTGACTTATAAGTAGTGATCTTGCTACTTCATGTTTTTTGTAAGTTATTGATATTTGGAATTTACTTCAATTTTAACGAAGAAATTTTAGTTACTAGTTTTTATTAGAATTTGGATTGGCATTGTCAATTTTATTGTATTGTATTCATATAATAAAAAAAATGGTGTTGCTAAAATATGAAAAGCATTTAATAAATATATGTTGCCAAAGAAATAATGATGTTGCTAAATACTGAACAAAGTTTGGCTAAAAAACAAAGTGTTTGATGAACCAATGTTGCAATAGGAAAAAATCGATGTTGCAATAGGTCTATTACAACATCCCCTTTAGTGTTGTTATACACTCGAAAGTGTTGGCATAGATGACTAATGCAACATCTATAGCGATGTGGCCGTAGGGTGGCAAAAGTGTTGGCTTATCCACCTAAGGCCACACGAGCAGATCCAACACCAATGAAATTGGAAAAAGTGTAGCCTTAGACCAATTCTTGGCTTATGGCAACACTTTTCAGGTTTTTTTACACTTTTTTCAGGTGTTGCTAAAGAGCATATATGGTGTAGTGTCATTCCGGGCCCAAATATAACACTACTTATTCACTTATAAAATTACTAAACAACTCTTATAAATCAAAATTAAATAGAACACTCAGAAAATTAAACTTTTCATTTTTAAAATAAGGAATATAAAATTACTAGCACACACATATTTTTAAAATATTTTTAGGATAAAAAATGAATTAAATATGGATTTTTCAAGCTTTGATCAGTTAACTACAATAAAACTCTTAAAATCATTTTAAAATACCAAAACCTCCGAATAAATTCACCCAACCATTTTAAAAACTAATAATATTATAAAGATAATATCACAAAAGATTTCATGATTTTTAATAACTTCGATAATTTTATAAAATTAATAGAGGATAAAAAATGCATGATTTAAATATATTTAAATCCTTAAAAATACAATTAAAAAATACACCAACCTTCACAGCTTACACAAATCATCACGTAAACACAAAAACACAACTTCACATATATTCCACCTTTCCAACAATATCCACATAATAAAATTCATAATTTAAATAAACAAATATTTATAAAATACACAATTTTTCTAGGGCGTTATAGGTCTTGGACCGGTTGAGGATCGTTTTATGCTGCTGGAGGAGGAAGAAGCAATGCAGGCTGAGGAAGAGGATCTTGAAAGCATGGCGGATTGTGTCACGTAGGCGTGCGGAAGCGTGAAATTTTTCACAAACTTATCGCCTAGTGATGCGCCAACTCCCCAATCTAGAGCCTGGCCAGCAATGCGCAACTAACCTTTGTGCCTACAAAGAAGGTTAGTGATAACCACAAGGTAAACGAAGACAGGGTTACGGGAATCCCTAACCTTTTTATTACTTCAACAAAAAGGACTAACAATCTAGGCCTGCTGCCAACACGTCGGCACATCCACCCACTAACTGCTAGAATACAAGAAAGCCTTACTACAAAGCTAGCTCTCTCTGTATATGCTCTCATTCTCTCTACAACTGTCTAACTTCGTATCTGCTTGAATGAATGAGAATGAAGAAGCTCCTCCTTATTTAGGTAGCTTTACGGGCTTTGGGCTAGGCTAAGCACAACCCTACTTTCCATCTTCGCCTGAGATCTTTAAGATATCCTCAATCTTCTTGATTACCTTTCCTCCAATAGAAGATCCACCATGATCGTATCTTTGATTCTGATAGACTTTCCCTTCCTGCAGAAGATTGCAATCCCTAATTGATTCTTCGAGAATGATCTCCAAAGATATGGTCTTATCCCAAATCTGATAAGCCCATTTACACCCTACACCTTGGCCCAAGTCTCTCATTTGCATCCTGCTTCAAGCCTTGTCCAACTATTGAATTCTGGCCTAGGTTTGCCTCATTGTATTTGAACTAGAAGACTCTTCTCCCATGTCGCATGTGTGTTATGGAGGCCCAATGCTTTGGGCTGGCCGGGCCCGTGCTTTGCCTCTCTTCCCCTTGCGCCATGCTGCATGACTCTCCTAAGCTCAAGCGTGCCTCTGCTCAAGCACACATTCTCTGTGCCTGGTTGAATGCTTCATGCCTTAGACAAGCCCAATCCGTGTAAGTGCCTCAAATGCCCACTTCATCTCAATGCCTTAGTTTTTATGTCAAGTCCCATACTTGACTTCGCCTAGTATTCATGCCCAAGACAGAATCGCGAACCTCTAGCAGACCTTCGCCTCTACACCCAACACTAGGGCATGAAAATCTCTTAAGGGTCTAACAGATTGGCAGGTGGCCACATCAGCTATGTACTTGCTGGTTTTATAATATTATTATCGGTTTACCAAAAAAAATGTTTATGAATTCTAAAATCAATTTTTTTTTTTGATTTTAAGGCTATATTGATCTAAATATATGTTATAACTCAACCATTATATATTATATTATATATTATGTTGATCATATATTATATAAAAATTCATATGTACTATACTTTATAATCGAGTTATAATCTAATTGACCATTTTAAATAATTGTTGTACTTTTGTAATATTTATGATTCAAAATTTTATATCTTTTTTGATTTAATTTGAATGTTAATTATGTTATTTTTTATATATTACATAAATCATATTTTTAGAGTTTTCATCTTTTTAATATAATTTCAATTATTTATCGTATATTTTTAAATATTTATGTTTTAGACCAATCATATATTATATCGTTGAAAGTCTAAATAGTTGGTCGACCACATATTTAATATGACTCACATAGTTAAAATTTTATATATGTAATAATTACGTGATTCAATTATTAATTATGCATGATTTGATAACTAAAATTTACATATTTCTTAAAACCATATCTTATTTTTTATTTAAATAATTTAATATCTACATGTAAACGTATGTAAATAAATCATTTTCTTTTTGGAATCGGTAACATTAAGCATGCTCAGTCGATTAAAATATTTTTTATAATTTTATCTATTCAATATTTTTAGAAATAAGAGAAGAAAAAAGAGAAGATAGGTGGTTTATCTTATAGAATTTTTAAACAAAACTCAAGATCAATTGTAGCACAATTGGCAAAGGCATGAGTTTGAGACTTAAAGGTTAGTGGTTCGAATCCCAACACAAGCATAACTTTACTATATTTTTCCTTAAAAGACTTGGAGGTACATGCATGCGAAGAAGATTATATTCCTTGACATTGTATACAGCATGCATGTCTCCTAGGCGAGGGTGCGTGGCTCACACCAAGACTAATATTGGCAAATGAGAGAAAGAAGAATAGTGAAAAATTATTATTATGGTTTAATAACTTTTTGGCCCTTCAAGTTTGGACCGTTATACCCATAAACCCTTAAAATTTAAAAGCATTCATTAAGCCTTACTATTATTGATTTTCATTGGCCAAATAGAGAAATAAGGAAATGATTGTTTAGTTCATCATTTTTCATTTTTCATACCTGGGGGTATCCGGCTATTTGCCAAATAGACAATTTTTCGTAGCATGGTTCAAACCACACCTCCATAGCGAGGCTGCCAAGGTTGGAAAAATACAAATCAAGGGAAAAATCAAGGCTTAATGACCTTTTGGCCCTTCAAGTGTGCACAGTTATACCCTTAAAATCCTAAAGTTTCAAAGCGTTCCTTTTCGCCCCTCCAACTTCAGAAATGTACTTTTAGCCACGATACCGCGTCAGATCGCATATCGGGTTAAATTGGTAGGGGTATAATAGTCATTTCGCTAAATTTAAAGTTTACATTAATTCATCATTAATTTAAAATTTACATTAATCATTAATCTAATATTTACATTAAAATTTACATTAAGCTACCTCATTCCTCTGCACCAACAACCATCTCCTTCCTCTTTTTTCCTTCAATTTTCGATTTGCCCCTTTTCATTTCTTGCCCTCCTTTCTTCTTCAACAATCATCTCACCACCTCCACAAATCTTCATCTACATCCAACTCAACCACCTCCCTTTCGTCCTCACCTCCACTCTGTAAGCACATCCGCATTTTCCCACACAGGCCACAACTCCGGTGCCATCTCCTTCACATCTACCATCGACCACCAACGTTCTCCTTTCTCCTTTACCTCCTTAAGCACCTCCCTCACTATCGCAGCCGCCCAACATCCCGCCGCTTCATTCACCCATCTCTTTCTCCCCTTCGACGCGTAGCATTCTTCACCCTTCCTCTTCAAATCCACTAACAACTCATCTTCTTCTTCACCACCGCAACCCGCGCCACCATCATTCCCTTCCACCTTCATCAACCACCGTTCTTCAGCTCCATCTCCGCCCCAAATCGCACTCGACCATCCGACGTTCTCCTTCTACAACCGCCACCCACCTAGCGACACCTCCTATACAGTTGTACCACATCCTGCAGCTACCTCTGCTTCTCCATTCACCCACATCCGCCTGCAACCACCCATCTCATCTCTTCAGTCGTAACAACACCGACCCCCCGCAACATACCCTCAAATCGCAGTGGTAGCGCAACCATCAATTCCACTCTCCCTCTCACCTCGCTAACCAGCCGCGCCGCCTATCACCACCTTCGCCTCTCCCATCTCCTTTTTCTTTCTGCCGTTCATACCAATGCAACACTTTCATCCCATCCTCAAACGCATCTGGTGTATGTATAGAATTGGTGACGAAGGGGTGGAATTTATGGATTTAAATTGGATTGATGATGTGATTGTGATGATTGTAAATCTACATTGGAAATTAAAAATTAGGGTTTTGATGATTAGTGAAAGAAATAGGGGGGATGTTAATTTTAAACATAATAATAATAAATGAATGTTTAGATAGAATAATAGATGATTTGATTTCTCTTTTACGCATACATTTGTCAAATCTAATTTTTGGGATTATGAAATGTCTATTATATCCCTCTGATCTGTACCGTTTTTGAGCCGATATGCCATTTGACGCGGTAAAATGGCAAAAAGGTACATTTCTAAAGTTGAAGGTGCGAAAAGGAACGTTTTGAAACTTTATGGCTTTATGGTATAACTCTGCAAACTTGAAAGGCCAAAAGGTCATTAAGCCAAAAATCAATAGCAAAAAAATAAAAAATTATGCCACGTCAAGGTTGGATGACCAACTTAAAGGTACAGAGGTCAAGCACGCCAAGAAAACACTCTTTTGGGGCGTAGTTCCTAGCCAACCGACACCAATGTTCGATGACCAACTTACCTGTATAAAGGTCAACGATGCCAAGAAGACACGTTTCCTTGACATTGCTCCTAGGTATCTCCATGGTCGAGTGACCCATGCTAAGAGCACACTTGCTCAAGCAAGGAGTTTTCCCAGAAAATGAAAAAGAATAAAAAATTCTAAAATATTATAAAAATAGATAAAAATTATTAAATTATTTTAAGAATGAGAAATAATTGAATGCATTGCGCACAATTGAAAAATAAATTCCGAAAGTTCAGAAAAATGAGAAATAATTTTTTAAATTATTTCAACGTATGAAGCGCAAATAAATTGTTTTAATTAATTAATCAAAGTAAGGAGAAATTTATGTGAGTACAAGAAATATTATAAAAAAATTAGGAAAAATATAGAAAATGTGAGGAAAAATATGAAAATATTTACTTAGAGAATAAATGCATTGCCAAGGTAAAAATACTATTACCTACTATTGTTTAGAAGAAATTAATTACAAATTAACTCTGTTTAAAAGGTCAACAAACTGAAGCTGCTAAGGATCAACTTCAATGATAAAAATTTTTGGGAAGTTATTATTTAGCCTCGAACAAAGCAAATCATCATAAATGCGTAGGTCGTTCCATACTTTACAATGAAGAGATACCCGTGAGAAGGACCGAGAAACATTATTTGTTCATAATATCTCAAAATAAGGATTAAGAATATAAAGTTAAGTCACGGGTAAGGAAATCTATACTAAACTACAATAAGCAAACATGGGTAGGTATAATTGTTACTCCCTCCGTCCTATCAATTTCTTTACACTTTTTTGTCACTTTCTGGCACGCATTTTAAGGTGAATTTTAAGTATAGTTCTATAACTTATTTTTAAAATTTTCTTTTTTTGTATAAAAATAGGATTGTTCTATTTTTATAAAAAAAAATGAAAATTTCAAAAATGAGTTATGGAACTATCCTTAAAATACACCTTAAAATGCGTGCCAAACACCCTATTTTGAAATGATAAGAAAAGGAATGGACAGAGGGAGTAGTAGTTTGGTTTAATAGTTGAACCGTTAAAAGAATAGTGACCGTTAGATATTTAGTAAATAGATGATAACCGTTAGATCTAATAATAAAGATTATTTTATATTTAAATCCCTCTTCTAAAGATACTGTTATTTCCCAATTATACACCACGAGATTGTAGAAGGGGTGGTTGAATACAATCTCGACTAAAGTCTTTCGAATTGATGAGGTCTTTAACAGTTTGTTATAAGAACAGAAAGTAAACAAGATACCTAAGACATATACAACACAAGATATAAAAATTTCAGGTGGGTTTGTTCGGTCCACCTGAGGATTGTATTTGAAGAAAATACTCTGTGTAGAAGTACACAACTGCGAGTTACAATATCTTAGTGTTTACAAGAAAACCTAATGCAATATGCGTTATGCTCTATGTTTTCTTCTCTACTAAAACTATGATGTTCATACAGCTTATTTAAACTATATGAAGACAAGTAAAGTATGTAAAATGTAAAGATACATTTTTGGTATAACTGTCACACACACATTTTCGAAGTGATGACCATTTCTGGAAATGTCTTGAAGATCTTCTTTTCTTGATTTGGACAATTCCAGCATGCTTCAAGTCAGTGTATGTTTCTTTCTTCATAAGTTACTAAGTTCTTGAATTGACTTAGCTTCCAAGTCCACGTGATGCTTTATGCAAATGATCTTTTCTGATTTGAATCTTTATCCCTTGCTTTAGCAAAACGGTAATCTTTTAGAAAGTCAATAGGCTTTTCTACTTATTGAGTTGTGCTTGAACTTCCCAGATAAATCAGCTGGTCCTTATGCATTCATCAAGATATCCTTTGAATTCTTCAGTAGTAATGTAATCATATTGGAGGTTGTTTCCACTCTTATTATTGCCCTTGAAGTCAGATAAATAGTGATTGATTTCACCTTTCATTTGGAAGAGTTTGAGCCTTCAAATATCTAAAATTTGACTCCCTGCTCGTAACATCCTTTGTGTAATTGATCACTGTCTATAAGCCACGGGTTGCAAAGTAATTCTGGGTATGTTCTTCATTCGATATGTTCCATTAGAGAACTCTGGCATCACTAAGGATCCAGGCTGAGTTCTCGAACTGATAGATCTTGAATTCTCGAATGTTGACTTCTTGAATAGTCCCTTTTTATCGAGTTCTCGAATGACTTCTCGAACAGCCTATTTTGTAGACTTCTCGATAGCCTATATTGTAGACTTCTCGAATAACCCTTTTTGTAGAGTTCTCGAATAGTGTCATTATAATGACTTGACTTCTCAAACTCTTTCTTATCTTGACTTCTCGAATTTGTTGCATGAGTTGTTCATTGCAATTCTCTCTCGATTATGATACTTGATTACAGCATCTCACGGCTTGTTACAGAGATACTCTCTAACTGTTTGCAGAGTTCCATTCTCAAGATATAGCTTTAGTTGATCTGCATTTCAGTTAGCTTCCTGATTTATTTATCACCTTCGAATCCTTGATTCGTTTCTTACCTTGTGGTATTTGTTATCATCATTTATAGACATGTTTATAGTTGACAACCGTTAGATCCAATAATAATGAATATTTTATATTTAAATCCCTCTTCTAAAGATACATGGTTCGAATCCCGTCAACAACAAATATACATTAAGATTTTATATTATTAGTTCTAAAAAATACATGTAATTTATTAAAAAACTATTATTATTACTAATAATTTTATTAATTAATATTACGAAGTTAATTATATTCATAATAAATTATTATACTCTACTTTGTTTAATCAAAGAATTTTAAAAATATTTAAAAGTTACCCGTACTTTGCACGGACTATAAGCTAGTTATATCCTTATATATAATAAGCGTAAGAGGGATCTTATCCATAATTTTGGTTTGGTCACTGTACTGCCAAAATAATCTCAACCGTTGAATATAATATTTGTAAAAATAGACGATCAAGATTATATCATATTAAAAACAAAATTATAATCTAAAAAGGATATAATTAAAAAAGCTGTATTAGAATTAAATTTTAAAAATAAGTTATAATCTGAAAACGATATAAAAGATTGTATTAGGAATATAATTAAAAAGGTTGTATTAGAATTAAATTTTAAAAAGAAGTTATAATCTGAAAAGGATATAAAAAATTGTATTAGAACTGAATTTTATTTATTTTTTTATTTATTAATATTAAAAAAAAGTTCATATTTACTATTTAGGTTTTATCTCGAGATATAAAAATCAGATTTGGATGATTTTACAGTCCATGCGAAACTCATAAAATTATCTTTAATTTAGTGATATTTAACAATTATTATCCAAATGAAAATACTCAGAATCTCAAGAAAAAATATAATTACGATCTTTTACATTAATCCTATTTAGTGTAGAATACCTATATTAATAATTCTATTGATCAATATAAAAAACCTAATTATATATGATTTAAATCATTGACAATCTATTTTTCGTATTTCAATATAAATACACTTTTTAGTTTACATGTTGAAATAATAAGTATTTTTTATGGTAGATCCAACGTTTTTTATCTATTTATTTTAATATCTAACAGTTCTTATTCATTTTATAATTCTAATGCAGGAACTTGGTGGAATCAGTACAGCAATGGAACGACAGAAAGCTGAAAACTGTTATACAAGAGCTAATGGTTGTTGTGAAAGATATGTTACGCAACACAAAGGTTGCTGTTCGTTCATTTATGATGTTACGCCCTCGGTTTATTCACTCCAGTGGAGGTTCTATCTCAAATGCCACATCGTCATCTCAGTATACAGGAGCAATGACTTCAAGTGCAAGTAGTCAACCAACAGGGACACCAATGGTGCCTGTTTATGATTTTTATAGTGGACTCCCCAAGAAACCATCTCCATTTTTGCAGCAAACTGTTGCCACATTTAAGAAGTATATTGGAGAGTCTCACCAGTGGATTAAAGAGTTAGAACAGTTGCTACATTTAGATTCTGAAAAGAACTCTCAGAACACTAGCTCTTCATTATTGCAATCACTTCCCAAAGTCACGTCAAATGTCCATGACTTTTTTGTACATGTAGCGGCGAAGGTAAATCGTACTAAAATTTCTCTGTTTCTGACTCGAGTTTAAAAAATGTAGTAAAAAACAAAGGTACCTAACTACCTATACCCGTAAAAATGAAATAGAATCAGTTGTATTCATAGAATTTGTGTAGCATGTCTTTACTTTCTATACACTGTATGAAGATAAAAATGTTGTATTGTGCCACTATATGATGCAGGCACTTAGCACGAACTACATTACTTTAGTTACTAAACATTGGCTTATAGTTGTCTTGCATTGCAGGCAAATGAAGATATTATGATATTTTAAAGCAAGAGTGAGCTGGAGCAATCCTGTCCCTGAGATGATGTATGTATGGATACTTCTGACCATGTGGAAAGGTCTAATCCACTACTTCTGACCATGTATGGATACTGCTGGTTCATATATACTACAAAGATAAATCCTTCATAGGAGCGTACGATTGTTTCTGGAGATGCAAGGACTTTGCCCGGCCGAGAAGAAATCTAAAGAATCAGGAGATGATCAGCTAATTAAGCAAGAGGAACACGAAGTTGGAGATGTCTAAGCTTTTGATGAATGTATAAACTAGAATTATATATTATTATATCATTGTTTGATTTTGCATTTAGTCTTTAGATATTGAATGTTTGGTATGATGATGTTGTCCGAATGGTTTTGGTACTGCTTTTGGGCAGGTGATAATGATGTACCAAGGTACTCTTTTGGATATTTGATGTGTATGAAATATGATGGTGGATTTATATATGAACAAAAAGGTCATGTCCATTTTTTTTAAAGAAAAACATTGTTATTGCCTCATAATGTGTTGCCATTGATTGTTAATTCCTTACTAAAAGCATTGCTATTGCCTCATAATGTGTTGCCATTTATTGGTAATTCCTTACTAAAAGCATTGCTATTAAACAGAAATGTGTTGCCATTGCCACCTTAAACGTTGCAATTAATATCCAAAACAGGGTTGCAATAGCCTATTGCAATGAATTTAAATTGTTGCTATAGACTTGAAAACGTTGCTATAACAAACTTTTACAATGAAATTAAAGCATTGCTATATGGTACTATATTCGTTACTATAGGGACCTATTGCAACCCAAGCAAAGTTCAAGCCCAATTTTTGAAAAAGCATTGCCATAGCATCTATGGCAAGGGTATTAGGCCCTTTAGCAACAATTTTAAGGAGTTGCTATAGCCAATCTATGGTGTAGTGTGAGGACCAGACTACCAACTACCAAAGTTTTGGACAAAATCCCTCCTACACTTATTATTAAAACTGTATTTGGTTGATAGTACAGCTATCTTCAAATAATAAGAAGGTTATTTTGATAATCAAAACAAAATATAAGTAGATTTCTTAACACTACACCATAAAAGGCCTACGGCCGTACGCCCGAAATATGTTGTCATAGGCCAAAAAACCCCAAAGGCAACATTTTGCTGGTGTTCTATTTTTACCTTTGCCTTTGGGGTAAAAGGCAACATTCTACTTCTCTATGGCAACATCAACTTTTATGTTGGCGTAGACTAGCTATGACAACAATATTATCAGTTTTTTAGCAACATGATACAAATAGAATAGAATTTTCAATATAAAAAATCGTCAATTTGATCTCTCTTTTGTTTCTTGGTAGTTTTAATTGGAGAAAATTGTTAAATCATCACTAAATTAAAGATTATTTTGTTAATTTCACGTAGGCTGTGAAATCATCCAAATCAAGTTTTAAGAATTCAAGATAAAATATATATTAAATTGAACGTGTAAAATCTTATATCAATTTCATAACAACAATTTAATATGTAAACTAATAACAAATAAATAAAAAAAAAATATCATAAATATTAGGAAAAGAGCCGTGCGTTGTACGGGTTATAAGCTAGTATATGTAATAACCGAAACATCACTACACCATAGATTGCATATAGCAACCACTCAAAAGTGTTGCTTTAAGGCCTAAAACCATTGCAATAGAGTCTATTGCAACGATTTTGTCAAAATCTACCGTTAACTTTGGTCTGGTTACTATATGTCCCTATAGCAACGATTTTAGTACCATATGGCAACGCATAAAATCATTGCAAAAAGCGTATATGGCAATGCTTTTGTGTCTACAACAACATTAATGAATCATTGCAATAGCCTATTGCAATGCTATTTTTTAATAATTTTTTTTGTTAAGCATTGCAATATGTGGGTAATGGCAACAAACTAAACCAAAATTGGCAACAATTTTCATCCAATAGCAATGATTTTAATAAGAGAAATAACAATAAATGGCAACATTTTTATAGGCAGTAGCAATGATTTTCTAAAGACAGCCGGCCATAACTTGTTTGTTTCAATTACAAATCCACCTTTAATTTGGTACATACAAAAACCAATCCAAATTAATACTTGGTACATCATTACTATCAATCCAAAAATAATACGAAGACTATTCCGACAACATCGTCGTAAAAACCATTCAATGTCGAAAGTTTAAATGCAAAATAAAATGACAAACTCTAGTTTATACATACATTCACCAAATCAAAGTAAAAAACATTTGTGCTAAGAAGTCAAGCGGCTACATCACCATCAGCTACTTGTCCAAGAACTACAAAATCAAATTCCTTCAAAATCTTGTTTGATTCCTCTGCACTCTCACCTTTGTTTAATGCATCAGTTCCACTGCAAAATCTAATTACATTCATTTCTATTAGAAGCAAAGCAATAAATAAAAATATTGTAAAACAGGATTTAACCAAATCAAAGTAATGCAACAACACTATCTGTACAAAAGAATGCAACTCTTGTAAATTGTACTCGTAGCAATAATAAAAAAGGATGAGGGAATCAGTTGCATCATTCTTAAAGCATACAACTAAGAAATTCCTTATCAAATATCATGTTCACTAATATTTACTTAAAAAATCATGTTATCTTCTTGAAATGAGCGGATGCACATCTACATCTACATCTACATACACTTCTAATAAGATTTCTAATTCACAAAGCATCTATAGGTTCCTGTGATTTGTCTTAATATTTAATTTGTACATAATCATCATCAAATAAATCATGTGTATATCTAGGACAAATATATATATATATATGTATATATATATATATATATATATACCTATTGCCAAGAAGAGCTTGGAGGTGGATGATCATCTTCTCCTCCTGCTCAGTGAAGCTACCGCGCTTGATCCCGGGCCTGAGATAATTAATCCACCTGAGTCTACAACTCTTGCTGCATCTAAGCATACCTGCACAATCAAACACCATAGAGATGATAAGTCTGATTGATCAATAAGAGAGTTGCTAGTGGGGGTGAGGGTAGATAGGATATTAAATACACTAGTTAATGACTAAATAATCCGGAGCAATGTACGCTGGAGTGCCAACAGTTGATTTTGGTCTTGAATGCAGCAGGGATGACTGCAGAATAAAATAAAAGTTTTAAAATGGAGACTTACAAATAGAGACTTACAAATGACTTCAAGAATACAACTTAATGCAAAAAAATTAAAATTTTAGTCATACCTTTGAGTACCCAAAATCACATATTTTCAGACGAGGTGCGGGGCTCCCATCCAAGAGAGTATTCTCCAACTTTAAGTCCCTATGGCATATTTGCCAGCAAAAATGATAGCTAATCAATAAAGTAAACTTAGTGGCATATAAAGAGTATTGTTATCCAACATAAACAAAATTGTTTAACTTCTAATAATCATATCTATAAGTCTATTTATAAACTTGAATTTTTTTATCAACAAATCAATCTAAGACATCACACAGGCATAGCGCACAAACATACAGAGTTTTAAAAAAAATCCCTTACCATGGTATGACAGTAGCTGACCCCGATATTAATTGCTGAAAGAAGTATCTAGCCTGCAAATTTTAAAAGATATACATAGACCAAACAAAAATGCTAAATTACAACCAAAATTAACTACCTTTAACACTGAGATGATAATACATAATATAAGATAATAACCAACCTCATCCTCGCTAAATCTCCCTGCATTGCAGATGCGCTCAAAAAGTTCTCCGCCAGCTGCATACTCCATGACAATAGCAAGGTGGGTGGGGGTGAGTAGCAGCTGTAAATTCACAAACCAACTTACATAAGACCATCAAAATGAACTTTATTCAATTTCTAGCCATACACAAATTTCTATCAAGACCAAACAAAATAATGACAATTGTAGCTAAAATATCATTTAGCACAAAGTAGCCATTCTCTCGTGGAGCTAAATAGAAGGTTTGACTAAATCTTCTTTTCACATTGTCAGCCCGGATTACAGAACCATTACTATAACAATTACCCCTTCTTGAGAAGAATCTTGAGCATCTACTATTTCAATTTCCGTCTTAGATTTTTTACAATCCATTGCCTGAATTTTCTCATCGATATCCTGATCCAAAGAAACCAACAGCATCATTTACATATAAACTAACAAATCTAGATCAATTAGAAAGTGATTATAAAAATAATGCACCTACTTTCAAGATTGTCACCAATGTCATAGTCCCATTCGTATCAGGTCGGCCTAAAAGACTTGATTCATTGTACATTAACCGCATACATTAAACAAAAAAATTATCTATCCATTGAATTTAAATATTTACGAATTGAGGTCTCAAATCTTCAAAGTCTAGGTATCAAGATATGTCAAACACGTAACCACATTAAATTACCAAGCCTTGTGATTAACTTTATCCTTTCAGCACAACAAAAATGCTCACTAGTCGAGATTAAACATCAAATAAGAGAAACATGTAAAAAGTAAAAAGATTAAACACCAAATTAGAATACAAAATCTAAACAAAAGTAAAAAATTAAACACCATTTTAGCATTAACAGATCTTATAAACAAGAATTTAAACAAAAACCTTACAGACAAATGCCCAGATTGAAACAAAATATACATAAAATTTATACACACCCAAATAATTTGGGGTTATAAACAAAGATACAATCCCAAATACACCCAATAAATTTGGGGTTATAAACAAATATACAATCCAAAATAGCTTCGATTTAGGTTTGGAAAGAAAATTACCCAAACTTGGAGCTTCATCGTTCCCGTCGATTTGTTTTTCTTTGAATTTTTCTCTCGACTTCGCCTTTTATTGAATTAGCATAACTTTGATTTGGTTTTAATTTGTGTATTTTTTAGATTATGTTCTCTCCAGTAAATTTTTTATTAATTTTTTATTTTCCCGGTGAAATAATTCAAAGAGCCCGCTTATTTTTTTTGGAAGCCCGCCAATGGTTTTGGGCCCAAAATCGATACACAACAGCAAGCATTTTTTAAAACCATTGCAGTAGCATCTAAATTTTACATTTTTCTAATTCATTTGTAACGTTTTTGCAAAACCATTACAATACATTGCAATTTGTATGAGCTTGTCTAAAAACATCCACCAATAGCAACGGTTATCGATCAATATTCTAAAATCTGGTTGCGATATCCAATCTATGGTGTAGTGCATTAAAAGTTTTGGTACATGTTTTTTGGTACTTCGTGAATTTACTTATTTGCCCTCCATTTAAAAAGAAAAATATATACGATATCTATACTATTAAAATACCTAAAATATATAATAACATAACATAATTAATGGTAATTAGTGGATTGCCTTTTTCACATTTAACTTTAGTTGAAGATATTACCTTTTATAAACAACTAAACATTAATCGTATTATATCTTCCAATCATTAATATTTCTTTTCGAATTAAAACACGTTACATTTTTTATTTAAAACCATTCTTACAATCATTAATATCACACCACATTTTTCAATATTATATCTTTATACTCCCTTCGTCCCTCTTTAGTTGGCATATTTACAAAAAATACAAATATTAAGAAAACTTTAATTGTGTAATTTGTTTCCTTGTTTACCCTTAATCTTAACATTAAATGATGAGTTATGAGTGTGTATATTAAATATAAAGTCAAACATTGGTATTAGGAATAAGGGGTATATAAGGAAAAATTGGTAAATAAAATGTATTGGAACAAGAAATGTGCCAACTAAAAAGGGACGGAGGGAGTATATAATAAGCGTAATAGGATCTTATCCATAATTTTGGTCACTCATGTACCACCAAAATAATCTCAACCGTCGGATCTAATATTTTAAAAATAGTCAATTAAGATTATATCATATTAAAAAGAATTCTTGGAAGCAAATACAAAAAAATGTTTATTCAACAGATATTGGAGGTCATGCTAGTGATAATTCTGGCAATCTAATCTTCATCTTCTCTGGACCTATAGTGGCTTCTTCACCCACTAAAACGGAATATGAAGCATTGGTCTTTATGTTACAAAAATTATCCAACAGTGTAAGGCGAAGCAGTGACATGGTGATCAACATAGATTGTCAAGAGATTGTCAAGAGCTTGTTACAGCTATAGAAGATATGAAGTTTATGCAGAAAAAAAGCTGGCTACTAGATGAAAGAATTCTTAAAATATCTTCTGAGGTAAGTGTTGAGGTGGCAAAGATAAGTCGTTATTTAAATAATGAAGCAGATTCTTTGGCAGTTAAAGGAGCTAACAGAAGTGACATGTTATACACATGGTGTTAGTAAGAATATATTGAGAATTACAGGCTTAAATAGTGTCTTTTTGGGAACTTGCTTTCACTACAAGAAAAATGACCATTTATGACGGAAATTTAACATTGAAATTGTCGCAATTGATACCAATTACGACAGAAAAAAATCGTCATTTTTGCTCGAGTCTTAAGTTCGGATTTTCGTCACAAGTAAAAATTTCGTCACAAAATTTTCGTCATAAGTTCCGATGCGGGGCCAAATTTTTTACAATAAAATAATATATGAACTTCCGACGGAAATAACTGTCGTAAATTATAAACTTATGACAGAAATATCGTCGAAAATTAAAAAATGGGACCCACCTAGAATATAATAATAACAATACTTTCGACCGTACTATCCGTCGTATGTTAATAATTTATGACAATTTTTTCTGTCATAAGTTGAAATGCCCAGAAGCAGCAATTCCGTCATAAGTTGAAATGCCCAGAAGCAGCAATATTCAGCTACTTTTTCAGGTTTCCAGCATTTTAGGCTTCCAAATTAAATCCTATCACACATTCCAATCTACATACAATAATTTTGCAATCGAACACCAAAATCAAATATAAAATTTTACAACAATCATACACGCAATTAAACGGATCTAAATATAAAAATAACATTATTCACATAAATATTGTCATAGATCCATATTCAACAACACAAGAGTTTAAACCATTCTACAATCCTACATCAAGGTATATCATCTTACAAATTTCTATTCTCCTTGTTCTCCACATCACCTTCCTTCTTCTCCATATCTTCATCTTCTTCATCGTCTTACAAATTTAGTCTTTTTCCTGGAGTTCACCCAGAGCCCATATTTAATTTCAAATGAGATAATTCCTGCAATTTCATTAAAGATTCATATTATAGACGCAATAAACTACTCAACAACAAAAGATAGCATACGAATTGATAAAAAGCAAGTTAATTTCAAACTTGAAAGCGCAGACCTGAATTGATAGATCCAGAATGGCATGCACTCAGAGGACGCCCAGTGTACAAACTCTGTTACTTGTTGATTAATCATTCAATAATAAAATAATTAAGTTGTGACAAAATTTATTTTCATCGTAAATTTGGCGCGAAATTTACGACAGATTTGATACTTCGTCGTAAGTTAGGCGTGAAAATTCCTTCCGTCACAAGTTGGCCGTCATAATTGCCCAAATTTCTTGTATTGTTTGGTGATCTTAGATTATCAAACGGCACAATATAGCATTGTTGGATTCCTAGCTGATGTATCGGGGTTAGGTTGTATTTCCTTTTGTATTACTTGTGTTGCATTTTATAATGGCCAGAATTAATATTAATATTATTTGGTTTTGCCTGTAAAAAAAAAGAAGAAAATTATAATCTAATAAATTAGAAAAGGTTGCATAAGAAATGAATTTTAAAAATAAAATTATAATCTAGGAATGATATAATTAAAAATGATTGTATTAGAATTTAATTAAAAAAAGAAAATTAAGATCTGAAAATGATATAATTAAAAAAATGTTGCATTATAACTGAATTTTATTTATTTTTTTATTAGTATTAAAAAATTCATATTTACTATTTGTGCTCTATATTGAGATTTATAAATCAAATTTGGATGATAGTACACTACACACGAAGGTCATAAAATTATTTTTAATTTAGTGATGATTTAATAATTATCATTCAAATGGAAACAATTAAAATCTCAAAAGAAAATATAATTACAAATTTTAACATTAATCCTATTCAATGTAGAAAACATAACTATATATGATTTAAATCATTGATGTACACCTTTTCTATTTCAATATAAATACACTTTTCAGTTTAAAAAATATTTAAAAAATGAAATATTATTTTATTTTAGATCCAACAGTTTTTATTTATTTATTTTAAGATCTAACGGTTCTTATTTATTTTGTCGTACTAAGGACTAGAATACAAATTATCAAAATTTTGGAAAAAAACCCTTTTGCACCTATTATTAAAATTGTATATGGTTGTTAGTTGAATTATCTTCAAATAATAATAAGGTTACTTTGGTAATCAAAATGAATTATAATTAAAATTCATAAATCAAATAAAATTTTCAACGTAAAATCAAATTTGAAAAATTCAAGATATAATACAAATATTAAATCGAACGTGTAAAATCTTACATGCATCATTTTTTTAACAATAATATGATATGTAGATTAATAACATATTATATCCTTATATATAATAAGTGTAAGAGGGATCTTATCCATAATTTTGGTTTGGTCACTGTACCGCCAAAATAATCTCAACCGTCGAATATAATATTTTTAAAAATAGACGATCAAGATTATATCATATTAAAACGAAAATTATAATCTAAAAAGAATATAATTAAAAAGATTGTATTATAATTGAATTTTAAACAGATTTTTTATAATCTGAAAAGGATATAAGATTGTATTAGAACTGAATTTTATTTATTTATTTATTAATATTAAAAAAGGTTTATATTTACTATTTAGGCTCTATCTCGAGATATAGAAATCAGATTTGGATGATTTTACAATCCACGCGAAACTCATAAAATTATCTTTAATTTAGTGATGATTTAACAATTATTATCCAAATGAAAACATTCGGAATCTCAAGAGAAAATATAATTACGAATTTTACATTAATCCTATTTATTGTAGAATACCTACATTAATAATCATATTCAATATAGAAAACCTAATTATATATAATTTAAATCATTGACAAGCACTTTTAGTATTTCAATATAAATATACTTTTTAGTTTACATGTTAAAATATTAAATATTTTTTATGCTAGATCCAACGTTTTTAATCTAGTTATTTTACGATCTAACAGCTCTTATTTATTTTATTTTAGTTAGGACCAGACTACCAACTACCAAAATTTTGGACAAAATCCCTCCTACATTTATTATTAAAACTGTATTTGGTTGTTAGTACAATTACTATCATCAAATAATAAGAAGGTTATTTTGATAATCAAAACAAAATATAAGTAGATTTCCTAAATAGAATAGAATTTTCAATATAAAAAATCGTCAATTTCTTCTCTTTTTTGTTTCTTGGTAGCTTTAATTGGAGAAAATTGTTAAATCGTCACTAAATTAAAGATAATTTTGTTAATTTCACGTAGGCTGTAAAATCATCCAAATCAAGTTTTAAGAATTCAAGATAAAACCATGGTTGTAAAAATCGGTAATCGGTATAAATCGGTTGAGGTACCGATTTAAGATTAATCGGGTAATCGGGGATTAATCGGAAGGATTAATCGGAGTATAAATCGGATATTATAATAATATTTAATATATTAGTCTAATTTACAATTAAACATATCATTTTAAATAAATTCATAGGATTAATCGGATTTCAAAAATCGAATCGGTGGGTTACCTTACAACGGATTAATCGGGGATTAATCGGCTAAATCGGGGATTTTTAGAACCCAGGATAAAACACATAATAAATTGAACGTGTAAAATCTTAAATATATATATATATATATATATATATATATCAATTTAATAATAATAATTTGATATGTAAACTTAAAACAAATAAATAGTATAATAAATATTAGAAAAGGAGCCGTGCGTTGTACGGGTTATAAGCTAGTAAATTTCAAAAAAGATTATACTCTCTCGGTCCCTCTCATTTGTTTACAAATGAGTTGAGCACAGATGTTAAGAAAAAGTGTAAAGTAGTGTACAAAAGTAAGAAAAGTGAGTAAAGTGATAGGACCGATTAATATTTTATGTAATAAAGTGATTTTAGTGGAGGAAAATAGTGGGTATAGTTACTTTTTATATTATAAAACTTTAATATTTTGGATAAGTTTTGGAATGTAAAGAATTTATAGGGGCATCTCAAAAAGGAAACCGTAAATAAATTATGAGAGGATAGAGAAGTATAATCTCAAAAAAGGAACCGTGCGTTGCACAATTTATAAAGTAGTATGAATAAAGACTTTGAGTCTCGTTAAAGATGATTATAACTTCTACTAAAATTTATGAAGTTTTCTCATAAATTTGGAGCCAAATGATATGTGCCAAAAATAATTCTAAAAACATAATTAATGTATTATTAATTAGACCTAATATATTTAATAACGAAGTCCGATTAATAAGGTTAAAATTTCTAATTATATAATAAATTCATTATTAATATTTAAGCTGATTAAACATGCAACTCAATAAATGTGTCCAAGTCAACTTTTATGAAAATTGGCCTTTCAAGACATAAAATACAAGTGGGATCTGTTTTCTAAAAAAAAAAGGTCTAGAACTTCACGTCACATGACTTGTATACTCCCTCTGTCTCATCCATTTCTTTACAATTTCCTTTTTGGGCCGTCCCACCATTTCTTTACATTACCCAAAATAGTAAGTTTTAACACTATTACACCCACTACTTCACTTATTTTAACAATACTTTACACTATTTCACCTACTACTTAACTTATTTTAATAATAAAATCACTATTACACCCACTACTTCACTTATTTTAACAATAAAATCACTATTACACCCACTACCTCATTTATTTTAACAATATTACACCCACTATCCTTGACCTCCGTGCCCAGCCGCTATGTAAAGAACTGGCTGGGACGGAGGGAGTATATACCTATTAGAATTTTTAGATTCTCAACATTTACATAAGGGATCTCACCCCGAAAACTATTGTATTGACTTAAAGATACATTGACATGTTGGGAGGACGATTTGATAATGAAATACGAAAGCAATTATTAAAGTTTAAAACTCATAAATTTAACATGAAATATTATTTAATTTTTTTTCCACAACATATTTACAGAATTATATATTTAATATATTCTTAAAAACATAAAAAAGATTAACTAAATTACTATGTGAAAAAGAATACTCCCTCCGTCTCATAATAAGTTGCTCGTTTGAAATGTCGGGACTGTTCATAACATGAGACAAATTACTATTTTACGTCTAATCTTTAAGATCAAATATAGTCATGAGTGATCTTGTTGGATTCGTACTTATGAGTACTTTAATATAGTGAAGTTTTTATATTTAATACTAATGCGAAATTCAAGATATTAACGATCAAAAGTGTGCGTTGCCAAACGTGTCCAGTCAAAACAGGTAACTTATTTAGAGACGGTGGAAGTAGATCTTACAAGTCAATGGATGTAAATTTCCCATAAAATTTTGAGCTGGAAAAGGACGGAGTTGACCCTGTTACTCCTATACTTACATTCGTCAGAGGCCAGCTGCAGGTTGTATACTTGAATGTCAACTATCTTTATTTTGACAAAGTCAAAATTGTTAAAGTAATGAATTCATTTCGGAACATGTACAACTAGCGTGAAATAATATATTCACAACTCCCCTTCAAAAGCAATAAATTCTATCGCAATTATTGCAAAAAAATTTTATAATTATTTGATTAAAATAGATAATAATTAATATACCCATGACAAGGAAAACAACTAGTGATGGTTGTTTCAATTTACTAAATAAATTATAATATACCCCCTTCATCCCATTTTACATGTCCTTTTTATAAAAAACACACATATAAAGAAAACGAATTTTCTAGTATGTGCCCAAGGGCACATGCTAAGAATCCGTACTAGATTAGTTGTCAAATTTTGATTGATGAGGATATCATTAATAATGATGGATCCCCCTACATTCACATAAATATCCATCAATTAAAATTTGACAACTCATTAAACACGAATTCTTTGCCCTTGGGCAGACACTAGACAAACCCTAAAGAGAAAGGTTAGTTGGATAAAATTTTCCAACTAATACCCTTAATTAATACCTTGAAAAATGAGAATAGGGTTAAATTTGAAAAAGTCAAAAAAAAATTTATGTAGGGATAGTTTTGGAAAACTACCTCAAATTTGTATTGAAAGAAGGAAAGAAATATGTAATTTGGGACAAATTTATTTTTGAAAAGGGACATGTATTTTGGGACGGTGAGAGTCTATGATAAAATGTATTGAACGGTTCATATTCCTTTAGAGCTTTGTTATTTAGAAAATTACTTCGTTCCATTTTATATGTCCCTTTTACTTTCTATTGATTAAATTGACGAATTTTTGACTAGATATAAATTTCAGTCAAATTTTTATCAATTTGATCAATCAAAATCGGAACATATATTTTGAGACTATTTTTCATATCTACTGATGTAGGGTTAGGTTTATGTAACGAAACTTAGGGAAAAATATTTTTTTTTTATGTATCTCAACTTTACATTAAATTATCAATAAAAATAATAATAAATGTTATTATTGGTGGTCCTTAAGGAAAAATTTTGTATGATGATCTTTACAAACTCCATGTCCTAATAATTATTATTACAGATAATAATTATTATTATTATTTGGTAATTACATGTAAAAAGTGAACTGGCTGCTATATCCAAGTTAGTAATATTAATATTATTATTGATTGTGAATCCCTTTATATTATGAACTTTTAAGAATATTTAATAATGTCCTTTTGGGATTTTCAGGTACATTTTCGGGTACAAGGTTTTCTGGAAAATACAACTTATTTTAAAATATATAATGATCGAGTTTGCCAAATGAAATTGATTACAGTTCAAACTATAAGTAAATGTGATGGGTTTCATTTGTTTTTATCTTTGAAGTTTGCATATTTCACTTTCTTGTAGAAGTGGAGAAGAAAGTAGTTGCTCTTCAACCTTAAAACTTGTCCCATATAAGTTGGATTAAAGAACATATGTGGCAGCAGGTGACGCTCAAGACTGATTGTCTAGGAGTGGTATCCATAGCTCCGTATCTATGATCTCAACCTTTGGTCCTGTCATACAGGACTGTAAACACTTGCTTCATGAACTGAAGAACGTATTTGTTTTCTTTGTTAAGCGATCCGCTAATATAGTGGCAGATAGTTTCGCTAGAGCCTCTAGATTGTATCCTGGTCGTTGTGTCAGTATGGAGTCTAATTCCAACTGAGTTACTACCTATTTTGATTGCTGAAGTTAAAGTTTAATGAAAGAGATTTTCCTTAAAAAAAAATAACTTGCCAAACCGGTGGGTATGAGTTCAAATAAACTGAAAGCTGCTATTCAAGATTTGAAATGCCTAACACACATATAATCTACTCCCTTCCCCGATTTTATAATTTATATGATCCTTTCATTATATAATTATACCATTAGGGTTTAGAACTTTATTTTGAAGAAATGGGTAAAGGCAAATGGGATTAAATAAATTGACCAGAACAAAGTCGCACAAATATGTAATTTCACATCCAGAACTTTTGTATACTAAAACAATAGTACAAAAATGGACCCATTTAGCCCCTGTAATCGTAAATTTCATTTTCTAATTTAAAAGTTTTTTTTTTTTTTTTTGAAACGCTAATTTAAAAGTTCTTAAAATATTGGTTAGTGATAAACCATTTTTTATCACATTCTTTTTTCTTTTTTTTTTAATAGAAATCTATTCTCTTTTTTTTTTAATATAAATTTAAAGCAAATTTCATTAACTTCGAAGGAACTCAGCTGAGACAAATCCCCAACCGACTATATGCAACCAGGTTGAAAAATAAAAGGATATTTACCAAGAATACTAGATTTAAAGTTTCTTTTTGCAAAAATACCACCTTCCTTAATAAATTGCAATTTTACCAAAACAAAGTTTCAAATTGCAAAAATACTAGGCCCCTCCTCCCTCAATTTTCTCTCTCCTCCCCCTCTGATCAACACAGACGCCGTCGACTTTGTACTTTTTTTTTCTTTTTTTTTTAAGATGGGGGCTATTTGGGTGGATTTTTGTTTGCAACCACATTCAATCAAATTCAACTAAATGCAACCAAATGCAACTTTTTTTAAAAAATGTGGGGTGATTTTGGTGGATTTGGGTTGCAAGGCCCCGCCAGGGGCAATATTCAACTAAATGATTTTGGGTTCCAAGGCCCCGCCAGGGGCAATATTCAACCAAATCAACTATTTTCAACTATTTTCAACTATTTTCAACTAGTTGCAACTATTTTCAACTACTTTCAACTAGTTACAACTAGTTGCAACTACATATTATTGGTTTGAGTGATTTTGGGTTCCAAGGCCCCGCCAGGGGCAATATTCAATCAAATCAACTATTTTCAACTGTTTTCAACTAGTTGCAACTACATATTATTGGTTTGGGTGATTTTGGTGGATTTGGGTTGCAAGGCCCCGCAGGGGCATATTCAACTGAATGCAACTGAAATCAGAAATTAAGTTGCTGATTTCAAGTTCCATTTTTCATATGTCATTTTCGATCTCATTTTTGGACTATATATATATATATATATATATATATATATATATATATATATATATATATATATATATATATATATAACCCAAAAATGAGGTCGAAAATGACAACTGACAAATGGAACCTGAAATCAGAAATTTAGTTGCATTCAGTTGCAATTAGTTGCAAATTTAGTTGAATATGCCCCTGCGGGGCCAGGAAACCTAAATCCACCAAAATATCACCCATCTTAAAATATATATATATATATATATATATATATATTAGAGTTAAAAAATGAGGTCGAAAATGACAACTGACAAATGGAACTTGAAATCAGAAATTTAGTTGCATTCATTTGCAAATTTAGTTGAATATGCCCCTGTGGGGCCAGGAAACCTAAATCCACCAAAATATCACCCATCTTAAATATATATATATATATATAATAGAGTTCAAAAATGAGGTCGAAAATGACAACTGACAAATGGAACTTGAAATCAGAAATTTAGTTGCATTCAGTTGTAATTAGTTGCAAATTTAGTTGAATATGCCCCTGCGGGGCCAGAAAACCTAAATCCACCAAAATATCACCCATCTTAAATATATATATATATAGGGTTGGACTCCATAGCAAACACTTTATATAACAAACAATAAAGAACACCTCATATCTAATAGATCCATTGCCCCTGGCGGGGCCACCCAATACAAAAAGTTCTTATTTTTTTACCCTCTATCCATCCATCATCTCAAAAAAAAAATTAAAAATTAATGTTCATGACGATGACGTCATCAGTGACGTCATCATGAACAGTAAAATTTTTATTTATTTATTTATTTATTTATTTTTTGCTGGCTTGATAGAGGGTAAAAAAATAACAACTTTTTGTATTGGGTGACCCTGGCGGGGCCAAAGGATCTAATAGATCTAAGGTGTTCTTTGTTGTTTGTTATATAAGAGTGTTCTGTATGGAGCAAAGGCCTATATATATATATATAATAGAGTTCAAAAATGAGGTCGAAAATGACAACTGACAAATGGAACTTGAAATCAGAAATTTACTTGCATTCAGTTGTAATTAGTTGCAAATTTAGTTGAATATGCCCCTGCGGGGCCAGGAAACCCAAATCCACCAAAATAGCCCCCACCTTAAAAAAAAAAAAAAAGAGTACATTCGGCGCCTGTTCACAGAAAGAAGGGGGTAGGGGAGGGTTAGGGTTAGGGTTAGTATTTTTGCAATTTAGAAACTTAGTTAGTAAAATTGCAAATTGGTATTCTTAACAAAAATAAATGTGCAAAAATTTACTTTTTCCTATTTATTTATGAAAAGAGCCCAAAATAAAAAAAATGAGTTAAACAATTAGCCGTTTTTTGTCCGGATCATTTAACGTACTGAATACAAATATTCTTGAAGTTAACATGAATTCGATGGTCTCCCGATCAATGCAGCCTACACCAATTTTTGATGTCATCCGGAACACTAGCATCACAATTAACCTTTACACAATTAAATCTATATGTAGTCTAGTTCTCAAATATTTCAATTGCACTAACTGAGATCGAAGGTACAGATGCCCACATAGTATGAACAATCTTCTGTTGTAAGAGGTGAGATCTTTCGATTTCCACCACCGTTCCATTCCAAACCACTTCGATGCGAGCATTCCAGATCCCCAAAACATCATATTAATCATGCTCAACGAAGCAACTAACACAAAACAACTTAAAACATACTAAACTATCACAAGGAGATATGGCAAACAACCCTATAAAACACACCTCACCTTGGGTGAATATCATTCAAAGAAAAACAAGATCAAATTAAGAAAGAGGGCCTCTGCCTCCATCGCCAGAGGGGGAACACTACAAGAAACTTCAGCTAAATTTGACTGCACAAATTCAACTGGTCTAAATTCGACCGTATCCAGTCGAATTTAGGGTCAACTCCATTTAATTAATGGTCAAACATAAATTCGACTACATCCAGTCGATTTTAAGGGCAGTCGAATTTAGAGGTTCGTCGAATTTATTTCCTGCCTAAATTCATGACTAAATTCTAAGGCAGTCGAATTTATAAACTCGGGCAAAGGCAGTCGAATTTATAAATTCGACCGGTGGTAGTAAATTTACTGCCACATGAGCGATCTGCGTGAAACTAAGTTTAAGTGGGAAAATTCCCGCCTAAATTTTGCCAAAATATTTAAAATTAAATTCGACCGGAAACAGTCATATTTATAAATTTTACTGCAATCAGTCATTCTAATTAGAAAATTGATTTCCAAAATTATTTAAAAATTATAAAATTAATCCTTAAATTATAAAAACATTACCACAATATCCTCATAAGATGAACTACAGGTTAAAATTTAGTTTACCCACTTACGACAATTTTTTTAACAAATGTAAATAAAGTGTTGATTTTATATTTGTTAAGAAGTTTGGAAAATTTTAATAAATACTTACCAATTTTAAAAAATTATGACTTTTTTATAGTATGTTTTGATAACATATCATATTCAATAAAAATGATGAGAGACCGTAATAGTGTGAGTTAAAAAAAACCTTACCAATACGATGTTTTGTTATTGAAAGATTGAAATGTAGGGTTTAAGGTTTGTGTTTAGAAGTTACTCATTTCATATCAAGGGTTAGTAATTTGGATTTGTTTAAATTAAAATTTGAACCATCCAACCGTATGGATGTTAAGATTATTATATTTTAAAAGTTTGTACAAAAAATCAATAAATAAAAAATAGCGCATGTTAAATATTATAATGGTCAAAAAAATATGTTCACTTATTTTCGACCTACTCCGGTCGAATTTATAAATTCGAGGTCAAATCCTAGTTTGTCGAATATATAAACTCGACCGAAGACAGTCGAATTTATAAATTTGACTGCAACCAGTCGAATTTACAGCCAGGTCAACAATCCGCGTGAAACTTATCCAACGATCCAGATTGAACATACTAACATAATAATCCAACAATCTGTATTCATCACATCAAATCCCACACATTTATATATAATTACATTCTTCATTCCGTTTCACATTCCTCCCCTTTCTCTCCCTCATCTATATACACATATATACATACATATACACAAACAAATACAAATATATATATACCCAATCTCTATATTTCTTTCAAACATATATTTTTTTCATATATACATACTAACACTTAGAAAATCAACTAGTGGAATGTCAACTTTGGTGACAAAAACAACTCTGGCTACTCCTATAACTCCAGTGACCATACAAATTCTGGCAACCAAAGAAATTTCGACAATTTAAGCAAATCTGGCAAATAAAACAATTTGGATGTTTCCATGCAATTAAATTAGGAACCTTGAGTTTGAGTTTGAGTTGAATTTGTAATAAAGATATCTTTTAAAAAAATATTATAATATTTGATATGAAACTGTTGTTATTCTTGAATTAGTTTTATATATGAATTATATTATATTTGTGTTGATTAGTTAATTTATTGAAACCTATCAGCAAAGGCCGCAAATACTTTCAAAATAATGCAGTTGAGAGCAGCAGAAAGCTGCTGAATAAAATTGACTGTTCTCGTTCGAATTTATAAATTCGACTGAGTCCGATCGAATTTAAGGTACCTTAGGTGCCAAATTCAAAATTTACAAATTTTTAAATTTTTTCAAAATTGCGGTCGAATTTAGGCTAGTCGAATTTATTAAATTCGACTGTTTTTTGCTAAATTCCACCAAGCTAGAATCGACTGCCATTTTGCAGTCGAATTTAGCTAAATTTGACTGGATCCAGTCGAATTTAGTTAAATTTGACCGCAAATTGGCAGTTGAATTTAATTTTTATTTCCAGTTATGTAATTATAAGATTAACTAAACTAAAATAAAATAATAATACACAGTTGACAGCATTTAAATTTTATTTTTTTGTAGAATTAATATAATGAATGTTACATTAAAAATGTAACAACCCGAAATTTTATGAATTATCATTTTTATTATTATTTAAATACTTTATTGGTTGTTCTATAAAGGAGGATTAAGATTGTGAATTTTATGATGAAGTGCATCATTGAATAGTGATTTTGTGGATGTATAGTGATTTTTGAGGATTAAGAAATTTTTCATGCCACCTATGTACGAGACATGGCATGGATATTTCGAAGTCATATTAGTAATCTACGAGGTAAATAACTGTATGTAAACGCGATCAGAATTCAGAAATTCCAAACTTTATTTTTATGGTAAATTGGATCGAGCAGTGAAGAGCATATCAATGTGAACAAGACAAGAGATTTATTATATCAAGGATTTTTTTTATTAAATATGATTTGAGGATTTAGAACGAAAACCTTCGAGTTAGAAAAACGAGCGTTCTAGAAATCGCTAGAACTTTAAATCGAGATTAAGCGATAAAGCGAACGCGAAACAAATTATAGATTAAATACGTAACGAGATGAGAAACCATGCATGTGCATCTAGGGTTTTTATTAAGTGAATTGGTGGAAAAAGAAAACAAGGAAAAAAAAGTGATGAGGTGTGTGAACAAGAGCAAGCCACAAAGGCTACATGTCATCACATTTTGCACACCACACAAGTTTAACAAGAAGCTTGTTAGTCACAGAGGCATGCCTGTTTACATCTAATAACAAGCCTAATTGTTTGTAATGCTTTGCATTACTTACATGACCTCTTAACTGAGGAAACCTCTAGTTGTAGAGTTTCTATTTGTTTTGTACTTGTAATAGGCATCAAATCCTAGTTGTGTAACTGTACTTATATAGTCAAGAATAATGCTTGAAAGAAGTTCCAAGGTTCATGCCTCAAGCAAGAAGATAAAGACTGTCAAATAATCATAGTTGGTATTTGAAGAAATGGAGAATTTGCCTAAGTACCAATTCGAGAAGTACATTTGTCTATTCGAGAAGTCTAGCATTCGAGAAGTCAGAGATTCGATATCTGAGAAGACACTGTTCGATATCTCTGAATGAACTGTTCGATATCTCATTCGATATATCAGAGATTCGACATGTCTAAATACTCTATTCGAGAACTCAAGAAGTCAACAAGTCAAAGTGGTATTCGAGTTCTCAAAGAGTCAACAAGTCAAAGTTCCATTCGATATCTCAAGGACTCAGAGAGCTATTCGATATCTCAAGGATTCGACAAGTCAAGTGGTCTATTCGATAACTCAAGGAATCCTAGAGAAAAGTATTATTTGAGAAGTGATTCGATATGTCAATCATATAGTATTCGAGAACTCAGAGTTATCTAATCCTAGTTCTCGAATCAATCACTTAGCCACTTCTCAAATACATTCTTGGAGACAAAATACTGAAGAAATTGTACAAGTCTGAAACCTGCAACAAGCCAATGCACTTTATGGACCACAATCTGTAACGTGCTCTGGAAAGCCTACAAGGAAGCTTGGAGAGATATAGAAGAGACAAAGGGCTAAAGAAGTGGATCTGAACAAGCTTTGCAAATTCAAATCTGTAACCGTTTGGACACTTACTCAAAAAGGATAGCAGACTAGAAAGTAATTTGTTTAGCTACCTTATTTGTAGTAAGTAGGTTGTATCCATGTTCTATAAGGATACAACCTCACTTCCTTAGTTATCACTTTTTGAGGAGTCAAGTTTTGCATACACATTGTTAGACATATCTCTCTGAGAAAAATGAAGCTGAGAATACTATCATTTGTATTCACAGATTGTAGCAACCTTTATCTAATAATATATTAGATTAAAGTGATATTGTGTCTTGTGTTATCTTTTATCCGCACCTAAACTTTGCACACACAAACACTTATCTGCTACACAGATTCAAGAACGAAGAAAAGTTCAAGAATCCATTCACCCCCCCCTCTGTATTCTTTTACCGTATTCAATACTCAACAAGTGGTATCAGAGCGGGCTGTTTATTCAAAAACAGAAAAATGTTCATGACTTCGAATATACCAAAGACTACAGGAACGGTGAAAGTCCCTAAGTTTGACAAAGAAAATTACAACCTCTGGAAGATAAAGATGATGTTGTTCATCAAAGCCTCTCATCCTTTGTATCCTGAGATTCTCAAGAATGGCCCCTTTGTTCCACAACAAGAGATACCTGAGAAGACTGTTGGAACCATAACTGTTCCAAGATCTTATGTGGCCAAGGAACCATCTAAATGGACATAATCAGAAATTAAAGGAGATGGTTGCTCTTGACAGTCACCTCATGTTGCTAATTATTGATTCCATGGACATGTCAATGTTTGCAAACATTGCATCATGCACATCTGCCAAAGAAATGTGGGATCACATTGAGGTGTTATTTGAAGGAACAGATGAGGTCAAGGAAAACAGGAAACAGATACTGGTCACACAGTATGAAGCTTTCATGGCACAGCCCAAGGAAAGCATCACTGAGATGTTTGAGAGATTTCACAAGCTAGTTACTGAGTTGCAAGATGAATGGCAAGTTTTACAACACAAAGGAGTTGAACATGAAGTTTCTGCTTTCTTCACCAAATCATCTAGAGCAAAGGGTCATTTCTCTAAAGGAAAGATATTTGAACAAAGTTACATATAATGTGCTCTATGGGGTTTTAAAAACTCATGAGCTTGAGTTGCTTTAGAAAAGGGCTATCCAAGCCAACCAAGGCAGAATGATAAACACATCATGTGCCTTGATTGTCAACAAATCTATTCAAGAGCTAGAAGCATCTACAAGCCAGCTAAGGATAAAGGAGAAAGTAGATGATGAAAAAACTGAAGCTGAGGTTAGTGAACCTGTTGAGGAGAAGGAGGAAGAAGAGTTTTACACTCTTGAAGAACTAGATGGGATGGAAAACACTTCATATGCTTTCATGGCCAGAAAATTTCCAAACATCAGATTCAAAAGGAATCAACCCTTCAAACCTAAAACCCAAAACCATTCATTCAATAAGAACAAGGCACTTGTGAAACCAAACAAGAATAAGTTCAAAACCAGCCATGTGGATAGGTCATCTGTAAGGTGTTATAGATGCAATGACCTAGGGCATTTTGCCAGTGAATGCAAAAAGCCTAAAAAGAAGGATAGATAGTTTCTTGAGCTCGAAGCTAAGTATGAGGCCCTTCTGAAAAAGCAGACACAAGGTAAGGCCTACATAGCTGAAGGGAAGTGTTGGGATGACTCTGATAGTGATGGAGAAGAGCAGGAATTTTGTAACTATGCCTTGATGGCCAATTCCAAGGATGACACATCTTCATCAGACTCTCAAGTACCATTTCTCACTACTATAGACATGTCTGTTTCTGAGTATAAATGCATGATTGAACAACTATCTGTTGAGATGTTTAATATTCATACTAGTATGACTGCTGCTAATGAAGAAATTGCTAAACTGTCTACTAGAAATGAAATATTAACCAAAAAGAATGAGGAACTTGAGCTAACTGCAATGCAAGTAGAAAACCTTAAGAAAGAAGTTGAATATCTGCAGAATAAGGTTCTATGTGCTAGTCAAGTTGAAAAGGCCCTTAGGGATGAACTAGCTAAAAATGAATTCAAACTGAAAACTTTTAAGAAATCATCTGGTCTAGTACAATCCTACTGTGAGAAGATTCAAGCTAAACCCAAGGCTACAATTGGACTTGACTATGACACTCTTAAACAGAGGAAAGGCTATGCTGTCATTGAAGATGACATTGTTGTTCAGATGGAAGTGCCTCAGATTTTGAAAAAGGATCAGACTCCAATTTTTAAAGAATCAACATTTGAAATTGATGAGGATGCCTTACTCATCAAGCAAATGTTGAATGATGAGGATGAGGCACAATCTAGTGAACAACAAGCATCCTCTAAGAGTGAGAGTGTCAAGCCAAAAGCCAAGGAGCCAGTAGGTGATAGGTCAAGACCTAAGAAGTTTGTTAAGTTTGTTTCAGCTGGGAAGAGTGAATCTGAGAAGAAAATGACTAAGAAGAAACAGAACAGAAATGGCAAGTTAGGGATTAACAAAGATAACAACTATGCTTATATGCCTAATGCCCCTAAGAAAACTTGTCAGAATTGTTTCAGTACCAATCATTTAACTCATGCATGCAAGAAACCTGTTGGTAGTGTGCCCAAACCTTTCTATGATTGTTCTGTGCCTTTAAGACATAGAGATGCTCCATTTTGTGATAAATTTGACTGTATCCCATGCAATATGAATGTTATGACTAGTTGTTTCAATTTGAGAAGACAATTCATTGATGGTTGTATCAGTCACAATTCTCACACACACTACACAAGGTCAAAGTCTTCAAGTCCTCCTAAAGCTAGGAAGGTACCTCTGTCACCTAAGTCTGAAACCTCAGGTTCTAAGACTTCTAATAGTGACAAGAAGACTATACACCAAGAAAGTTGATAAGCATGTTGTTTATGATAAAACTGTTTCTAAGTCACATGGACCCAAACTAGCTTGTTTGGATACCAAAGGAGAAGTAATACCATTGTGTTTGCGGGGCAAAAAAAAAGTGAAAAGAAGGTCATGTGGATTTTGGACAGTGGATGCTCAAATCATATGACTGGTGATATGGCCCTGCTATCACAGTATGAGGAGAAAGCTGGCCCAATGGTTGTTTTTGGAGATGACAACATGGGTAACACATTGGGATATGGCAAGTTGAAAGTTGGTAATGTCATCATTGAAGATGTAGCACTGGTCAAGGGACTCAAGCATAATCTGCTAAGTGTTGGTCAGTTTACTGATAGAGGATTCAAAGTGGATTTTGACAAGGATGAATGTTTGATCACCCACAAGAAGACTAGTGATTTTGCTCTATCTGGAGTAAGGAAAGGAAGCTTGTTTTTAACCAATATGGACTCTGCAAACAAGGACAAAATTTGTTGCTTCTACTCAAAAGCATCAAATGAAGATTGTTGGTTGTGGCACAAGAAATTATCACACCTAAATTTCAAAGCCATTAATTCTCTAGTCAAAAGAGAGTTAGTGAGAGGCATGCCCACACTTGAATTCTGTCAAGAAGGAGTGTGTGAGGCTTGTCAAAAAGGAAAAATGAAAAGATCAATCCACAAGTCAAAGACAGTGACATCAATAACCAAGCCCCTGCAACTCATTCATATGGATTTGTTTGGACCTGTCAATATTATGTCACTAGGAAGAAAGAAGTATGCCTTGGTGATGGTTGATGACTTTACAAGTTATACATGGGTGGAATTTCTGGCATCAAAAGATGAGGCTCCACAAGTAATCATTGAGCACATAAAGAGAGTTGACAATGAAGCAAAGGCCAACAATGCAAGTGTGATTGTATTAAGAAGTGATAATGGAACAGAGTTCAGAAATGCCATACTTGAAGCATTCTGCAAAGAGAATGGAATTTCTCAACAATTCTCAGCTCCAAGGACTCCACAACAAAATGGAGTTGTTGAGAGAAAGAATAGAACTCTAATCGAGGCTGCTAGAATAATGTTACTTGATGCAAAGATGCCTACATGTTTTTGGGCTGAGGCTGTGAGCACTGCATGCTATATCCTGAACAGAAACCTCATCAACAAAAACATTGGAAAGACACCTTACAATTTGATGACTGGAAAGAAGCCTACTCTAAAGTATGTTCATACTTTTGGAAGCAAATGCTTTGTATTGAAGGATAATTCTGAATATGTTGGAAAGTTTGATGCAAAGGCATTTGAAAGAATTTTTCTTGGCTACTTTATGGAAAGAATTGCATACAAGGTTTATGTCATCAGTCAAAAGAAAATTATGGAAAGCACAGATGTGACATTTGATGACAGCAAACTACCTGGATTAGAAGAAGCCAATGATGAAGATAAAGATCCATTGAAGTTTGATAATCTAGATGATTCTGATGAAGAGATTGAAACTTGAGTTGAAACTCAAGTTCAACAAACTCAAGTGAATGAAGATACAAGAGAAGAATTTGTGCAAATCAATAGTGGAGAAACAAGCATCCAAGACATACCTGTGAATAGTGGGAGCATCACATGGGGAGGAAATAAGAAAGATCAGGACTTGGATGATGAAGCAACATCAAGAATGAGAAATCAGACTGAGCATTCAAGGAAATTGGATAGATCACACATTGCAGAGCAAATTATTGAAGATTCTAATGCAAGAGTAAGGACTAGAAGAGCAACTCAGAATGAGTGCCTCTATGGCTGTTTTCTATCTCAGGTTGAGCCTAAGAAACTTGATGATGCACTGTTGGATCCAGATTGGATTATTGCCATGCAAGAGGAGCTGAATCAATTTGAAAGGAACAAAGTATGGGAACTTGTGCCTGCACCAAAGAATAGAACCATTGTTGGAACAAAATGGGTTCTGAAGAATAAGATGGATGAAGATGGTGTAATGGTAAGAAATAAAGCAAGGTTGGTTGCAAAAGGATACACTCAACAGGAAGGCATTGATTATGATGAGACATTTTCCCCTGTTGCTAGA
Organism: Kitagawia praeruptora; assembly: GCA_037693485.1. Classification (NCBI taxonomy): domain Eukaryota; kingdom Viridiplantae; phylum Streptophyta; class Magnoliopsida; order Apiales; family Apiaceae; genus Kitagawia; species Kitagawia praeruptora. The sequence goes on from CM075352.1 coordinate 156,524,305, forward strand.
TTGGAAGTCATCAGAAGATTCCTGGCATTTGCTTCTCATTCAAACTTTAAAGTTTATCAAATGGATGTCAAGAGTGCATTTCTGAATGGAGAGTTGGAAGAAGAAGTTTATGTGCAACAACCACCTGGCTTTGAGGATCCACATTTCCCAGAATTTGTCTACAGATTGCTTAAAGCATTGTATGGACTTAAGCAGGCTCCAAGGGCATGGTATGATACTCTATAACAATTTCTCCTTGAAAATCAATTCACTAGAGGCACATTGGACAAGACACTATTTTACAAGAAGCATGGTGATGATATTATCCTAGTTCAGATCTATGTGGATGATATCATTTTTGGTTCTCCAAATGAGAAGCTGTGTGAGAAATTCTCTAAACTCATGCAGAGCAGATATGAGATGAGTATGATGGGAGAGTTGACATTCTTTCTTGGGTTGCAAGTTAGTCAAAGGAAGGGGTATCTTTATCAGTCAAACCAAGTACATCAAGGATTTATTGAAGAAGTTTGACTTGGAAGACTGCTCACCTGCAAAGACAACCATGGCCACTGCCACTAAATTGGATGAAGATGCTAAAGGCAAGAAAGTAGATATCTCAATCTACAGAGGCATGGTTGGTTCTCTACTCTATCTCACTGCAAGTAGGCCAGACATCATGTTTGCTACATGTTTGTGTGTAAGGTTTCAGTCGAATCCAAAAGAATCACATTTGATTGCTATAAAAAGGATCTTTAGATATCTGAAGGGCACTCCAAACTTGGGTTTATGGTATCCTAAGGACACAAGGTTCAATCTGGTTGGTTATTCTGATGCTGATTATGCTGGATACAGAGTGGATAGGAAAAGCACCTCAGGTAGCTGCCAGTTTCTTGGACAAAGGTTAGTCTCTTGGTATAGCAAGAAACAACAATCTGTGTTAACTTCTACAGCTGAGGCTGAATACATAGCTGCTGGAAGTTGCTGTGCTCAAGTGCTTTGGATTAGAAATCAACTTAGAGATTATGGACTTGTGTTGGAAAGAATTCCAATCATGTGTGACAACACAAGTGCAATCTCTATAGTTGCCAATCCTGTCAATCATTCTAGAACAAAGCACATTGACATCAGATATTATTTCATTAGAGAACATGCAACTAATGGTACCATTGAGTTGCATTATGTCTCTACAGATAAACAACTAGCTGACATATTCACTAAGCCATTAGATGAAGCCACCTTCACAAGGTTGGTTAGTGAGGTTGGAATGCTGAATTCTTCAGATTCTAGCTAAGTGAATATACCATCTAGATTGTTGGAGCAGTAAACACTTACTTTATCTAAATTCTCAATATTTTTGGAGTAAGTGTTGGCTGAAATATGATTTATAAATATTTCAAATCTGTTGCATTTGTTGGAAAATCATATTTTGTTAACTTGAAATTTCTATGAAATTTTGAGAAAATCACTGTTTAATTTGCTAGAATATTCTTCATTGAATATGACTGGTAAATTTTAAAAGATAGTGAAAATTAATTTTTGTGAGTGATGAGTATATTTCGATAAGTCAGACTTCTCGAATGGTTCACTATTCGACATCTCTAACAAGTCTCATTAGAGTACTCTTGAGTTCTCGAATAGAGTCTTTTAGAGATATCGAATAGAGGTATTTTTGACTTCTCGAATATGGTAATTGAGTTCTCTAATGACTGAGTTCTCGAATACTATATTTGAGTTCTCGAATCATTTGAAAAGGCTGAATTCTCGCTGAATCTCAACCGATTTTGGATTTTTGTCTAAAATTCTAATTCACTCATAAAAACACATTTTATTTAATTTAAAATTATTTCTAAGTTAGATAACTGCCAGCTGTGAGTTACAACCTGCTTGAGTTATCAAATAAGCCTTTCTTGACTTATCGAATAGTTGTTTTCTACTTCTCGAATGCCTGACTTGTCGATACAAAACATATATCTAATCGACAATTCAAGTACTTCATACTTATACAATTCTACATCTATTCGATTCATTTCATTCGATTACTCAAGCATCTAAACTCCCAAAACCTCTGAATATCCTAACTGCCAAAAGCTAAATTTCTTCTTCAACCTTTACTCTCTCTTCTCTCTGTATCAATGGCAACCGTGAAATTCAACACCAAATTTATCGCCTTAACCAGTGATGTTGAAGCACCCAATGCGAACTTCAAGTGCTTTGTAAAGTGGATGTCTGAATCATACATCAAGGATGCACTCTCTGCCAACCCAACTCTGTATCTAGACATCCGGGAACAGTTTTGGGGAACTGCTATTGTGGAAGTTGTAGCCCTAGAGAGCGCAATAACGTCATATATCATCTACTGCAAGATTCAGGATAAGGAAATCACTATCACCACTGCAGACATGAATCAAGCACTGGGCCTACAACAAGAGTCATATGACATACTGGCCACAAATACAGAGTTGGAAGAATTCTTTGAATTCATCAACTACTCAGATGGGATCAATCTTGGAAAGCTGAATAGGAAGAATCTGAGAAAGGAGTGGAGCTATGTGTTTACAACTCTCCTACAAGTCTTCCCTGCCAGGAAATCTAGTTTTGACCAAATTATTGCACCTGCGCAGCAAATTGGCTATGCCTTAGCCTATGGGAGAAAGATAGATGTTGGGCAAATCATTCTCCAAGAGCTGTATGGGAGACTCGGTAAGAACACAACCAAGAGAGGTACTGACATTTTCTTTCCTCGCTTTATTCAATCTGTACTTAATTTTAAAAATGCTCAATTGATTGAATTGCCTGGGATAGATAGAAATAGAATAGGCTATCCTAAATCCATGACCAAACTCATTTTTGGTAATTTGGAGACTAGGAATGATGTGGATGTAAGACTTAACATAACTCCCCATATGGAGGGTTTGTTTAGGACTTACCCCCACAACATGCTAATATTTGATTCAAAATCTCAGTTAGCACAGCCCAACAAGTAGAACACAATGCTAACCTAGGGCTTGCTAACCAACCCTCTCAACCAAACACTCTACCAAACACTGAGCCAACTGCATCATCCTCTCAAAAGGGTGATGCTAGTAAAAAGGAGAAGAAGAGAAAATAGGTTGCTTCTGCACCTTTGACCATATTATCAGAAGCAGCACTGGCTGTTGAATTAGGTTTAGAAAGTGAGGAACCTGAGTCACCCTTAATCAGGCCAAAGAAGAAGAAAGCTAGAACCACCTCTTCAATCACACAAATGGCTGAAGTTGTAAAATCAGGGGCACACAGTTCACTAGATGTATCCTCTCAACAGGGTGCATCTATAGAATCAAGCATCCTCCCTAATGTACCTATCTGTAAAGAGTCAGCACCTGGGAGTGATAAGGCTGGCACAACACTGAGTGGAGAGCACATCACATTTGAAACTCCCTCTATTTCTCAGGGGGAGTTGCCAAAATCTATTCCACAAGACACTTCTCTTCCAGAACCTACACCTGAAATTTCTTTGCAGCCTGCAACTCAAGCAATTGAGGAGCAAGGACTTGATCATCAAGAATTCTTCTATCTTGATTAGCCAACAAATTCAAGTGACATGGTGCTTGACACTGTGCTCACCACCCAAGCACCACATTCAGATGGTGAGGGAATGCTAGTTGGGGCATATCCTGATGACACCATCATAAACACAGAGGATTCACTAGTCTTTACTAGAGACTCTGTGCCTGTGTCAACTACTGTTGTAACTCCTCCCACTCCTGTGGAGACAACAGTAGTAGAGTCATTCCATCCGGTTACAGAAGTTGCATCTGTAACTGAGGAGTCTAGCTTGCCTAGCCCTAGCTCTAACTTCTTGTCTCAATGGCTGAAGCCTGTGCAACATGACAGTGCTTCAGGATCAAGGTTTGTTCCACCTCAATTGACGGTTGAAGCACTTCAAAGCTTAATTGTGGATCAGATCCCTAAGTTCACAAAGATTGCTCAGCACCTTCTCGCTGCAAACATGTCAAATCCAGATTATGAAGCTATTCTCTTATGCCATAGAGATGATGTGGAGATGCAAAAGGCTAAGATAGTGGATGATACTGAGAGAGATGGCAATGTGGATGCCTGGCTACAAGGAAAATTTGACATTCCTCTCTCAGAAAGCCTTTAGTACATCAGAGAAGAGTACATCACTTCACTAGGGTCCAATGCCAAATCTCTCTCACCTAGTGATGTGTATGAAGCAGTGAATGATAGCTACAAGGGCATTCTCAAGGCTGCACACTACCTTGGCAAGGGTCTAAAAACAGAAGTTCATGAAGTGTGTACAACCACAACCAAGGAGGTGCATGAGATAAAGAGGGCTTTTGATGCCAAATTCCCTCCATTGGAGACTCTACTCAAGGACATTCTAGCATTCAAGTCTACCTGTACCAAGATGGATAATGGCTTTGCTCTACTAAATGACACTGTTATAGGTCTGGGGAATAAATTTCAAGCTCTATCTGATCAGACCACAGATGCCAATGCCATGCTGAGGACCATGTTCAAAAATCTATATGGAGACAAGCTGATTACTGAAGTCCCATTGCATGATATGACTAGGTTTGAAGTGTAGAGACTTAAGGAACAATCCATGTCTGGCTTCAAATCTACTGAATTATTCACCAAGGTCGATGCTCTTGAAAAGGAGGTAGCTTCTCTCACAAAGTCTAATGCTCATCTTACAGACCAGGTTGCAATTCTCAATGAACAGTTGGACACCCAAGCCATTACCACAGCTAATGTCCTTCTGCATCAACAATCTATGTTGTCTGCTATGATGAAGCACATGGGTCTCCCTCTCCCTGAAGAATCTTCAAACCCAAAGGTCACTCCTAAAGCCTATGTGCCTGACAACAAGCCTAAGGGGGAGAAGAGGACAAGGAATTCAAATCCAAAGGGGGAGAAACCTAAGGGGAAAGGCATACAGCTAAATGAGGGTGGTCACCAAAGGGCTAAATCTATAACTCGTGTGCCAGGAAAAGGGAAATCTAAAGTTGATGAGCCCCCAACCACTCTGCTAGTTGTTACTCTACCAACTGTGCATGTCATTACTCCAAGTGGCCAGAAACAATCAATCACAATCATAGTGGTTGCAGGGAGCATGCCATCTGATAAACCTCCGTCCTCCAAATCTGAAAGTGCCAAGCCTGTAGAAGTAAAGGTGGTTACTGAGGCTAAGCTACAAGAAATTGCAAATCAAATGTCTATCATGATGAAGCATTCTTGGAGTTTCTGAAAGTCTCAAGGGAACAGGCTAGTGACACTCAATTTTATCTAAGGAGCTTGAAGGATCAGATTGACTGCCTCACTATCATACCCAGGAAAATCAATAGCTCATGGTTCAAGGAGATAATGATGGTATCCAATTCAAAGATATGGCATCTAACCTACAAGACTTTTCAAGCCCTAAAACACTCTGAGGTAGATGCACTACTTGAGCTTATTGAGAAGAGAAATGAGAACAACAAGAGTCTGTATGATGACTTAAGGAATGATCAACCTTCAAGGCTGCCAGAAGTGATCAAGAAGCCATGGACAATCATCTATCAGTCTGGCACCAAAATTGAAGATATAAAACAATTGGTCATTCCCATTGATCTCACTTCTAGAAATCACAGACTTGTAATTGCTATCATTGATCAACTACAGAAGAAAAGTGGAGTCAGAAATGCTGAAGAGATAGAAGCACTGCACATCCTCAGATCTTTTAGAGCAACTGGTGCAATTCCAGAAATGGCCCTACCTAGGAGAAATAAGGATGATGATTCTGAAGACAAAAGTGATGGGAGGAGAAGACATCACAGGAGAGATAAGGTGATGAAGATAAGAAGAAGAAGAAGGATGACAAGAATAAGAGAAATGATGATGATCAAGGTAAAGTCTATGAGAGGAAAAGTGGAAAACGGCAAGCCTTAGGCGTTGCTGACAGTAACCTCACCACAACACAAGACTCTAAGTCTAGGGTCACTACGCCATAAACAGCCTTTGGTAACACCACGACTGTGTTACCTTAGACCCTAAAAAACGTTACCAAAGGCCAAAAAAAGGCTAAGGTAACACCTTGGCTGGGATAGTTTTGTCCTATGTAGCCTTTGGGGTCTAAGGTAACACTCCGACACACATAAGCTAACATAGGCAAATTCGTTACCATAGACCTATAAGGTAACACACTAAGCAATTCTATAGCAACACCAAATCTATGTTACCTCAGATGTTATAATTTTGCAAAATTATTAATTAATTATGTAGGTCCCACATGTGGGCCCTACCAAAACGGCCCCACCTGTACGATTTTGCAAAAAAAAAAATTACTATTGCCAATATTTTTGATATACAATATTAAACCCAATATCAAATTTCCAAGGCTTTGATAACAATGAAGGTGGAAAAAAAAATCATGCAGGTGGAAGGAAATAAGTATATAGCCAATTCCATAGCATTTAAATTCAAGCAATTTGTACAACCAAATAGTATCAACATTTCATATACCATCTAATAGAACTGGTACACAATACCACCATATACACAATCTAATTGCTTTCTTGCACGGGCCAAGTGTTAGCATTGACAATACAATGTAACGCATAAAACTTTTGTTGATATTTGCACCTCTCATCTCTACATATTTGCTCATCATCAGTCATCATCTCTGCATAAGAAACTTTCTTGTTGTCTGCAGACAGGCCACTCCTATAAGAAAATCCCCAAGTTGTCAAACATGTTAAGACCGCAAACAGATGTCAATATGGAATCAGGCAAAGAGACAAGACAATGAACTAAAGACTTTTTTACGTGCCAGGCTTGCAATAACTTAGATACACTTAAAACTGCACAACCTAAAGTGACAATCATCCGAGAAACGACTAACCCGAAATATCAACTATACCTTTTGGAGTATCCTCCATTAAACTGCCCAGACTACCCTTTGACCTTTTGATAGGCAATTTTTCCTTCCCCTCAGACACCTTTCCATCTGCTTCTGTGCTTCCAGGAGTATTACCCTGTATGTCGATGTCATTCTTCAAGTAGTCTAGTTGACAACATATATCTAGTTGAACATTTTAAAAGGAAAACAAAACAAATCTAACTGAATTACAAAAGCCTCAGCAGCACCATTAGGAGATGGCATCGCAAAAGGACTGAATGGATAAGATCCCTGGTGGTTTGGTTTACCAAACATTAGTATCTAACAAAAGACAAGGCAACTAGCCAATCACAGCAACTACAATCAAACACAAGTTACCGGAGGCATAGACGGGTGTGCATACATTCCACCATGGGGATACATAACATATGGATGTGGTGGAGTGCCATATGGCGGCATCATATGCTGCACATTAACAATTAGCGAAAACTAATCACTTACAATTCAGAGTTTTATAAGGCACCAGATTTAGAAGATCAATTGAAAGCTTTGACAGTCCTCGTAAAGACATTGAGGCAGTATGAAATCCCACTAGAAGGCCCCAGATCACGGCAATTACAGCTTGTATAGCTTATGATAATAGCACATATCTGAACATTGTGATGTATTTTTTTTCCCTAAATGTTTTTCTCATATAGATTAATAACTTGAGTATATCAGGGGTCCGATCAAGTTATCCTATATTCTTAGAGTCATTTGCATATTGCATTTGAAGGCAACATACCATCTGGTTCACACACTACTGAAAAAGAATAAGACTAACACACCGAATTCCAAGTAACAATCTGCACATAACTATACATGGCGCGGATCTATAATGCAGCACATGTGGAAGATCAATTGGTTTTTACAAATGGAATCTACAAAAGTAATATCTAGTGACTAAGTATTAAAAGGAGGGAGAACTCCTGACATAATACTCGGAAAATCTTACGAGTCAGAGTCACTCTCGCCGAATGAAATCAGGTGAATATATCACTCTTTACCAAGAAAAAGAAGTGTGGCTACTACTGAAATAGTGATACAAGAAATGTGCGATGAATCTTCTTTAGGGTGACACAGCAAATAATAGAGTCAATCCCCAAATTTTATTTTTACTGCATAAGATTGATGATACCTAGGTTTTCTTTCATACTTAATAAAGCACAAACAAAACATGATAACAGTAAACATGATAAAAGCATACCTGAACGCCCCACATGTAAGGATGAGGAGCTTGGGGACTTGACGCCATGTACCCGTGTGGAGGCATCGGAGAATATGCCTGAAAAAAACCAAAACAAACTAAGCTGGAAATAGATCACACAATTTTTATTGACAAGAAATGTTTAAGTAATACCTGAAACCCAGGCCAGTCTGGAGTAACGGGGCCACCAGCAACAGCAGCAGATGATGATGCCTGCTCCTGAACATTACCAGGAAAACTAACGTAATTTATATATGATAGATGTACTAAGAGACATAGTATGACAAGAAGTACACAGGAAAAATATAAACAAAAATGTAAACAACCCATTTTGACCAGCGTAAAAGGTTTCCAGGTTGAATGTATTACTTCTATGCAGTGTAATAATCTTTACACTTGGAAATAGATGGCCTTTTGGAAAGTCCAATAGAGAATGGAAATATGTCCTGCACCTGCATATGTCAAGAAAAATAAAATTTGAGACTTCACAGAAATACAAGAGAATGACATTTATACATAGAAGTATAGAACTCAGACAAAAAAATCCAAGCAACATCTGCATAGAACATGAAACTAGTGAATGCATACTTCCTGAAAATAAACGCAAGGAAGAAGGTATCTTCTAATGGCTTCGCACCCACATCAGGTTCATACATATTCAGATGTAAATTTCACTAGAAAACCAACAATTAACGTAGATACATCAGACTTGCACCCTGCAGCAACTAATCAGATGTAAAGTATAGTTATAACCAAACATAAATATCTCCAAATGATAGCTAACATGTTCCTATTTTCATGGCTAAGAACACGTGAGGACTTGAATTAGTGAATAATTTACAAAACTAATTATTTAACTCCAACAGGAAACATCATAAATCCATTCATGTTCAAATTCATTAAAACAAAAACAATCCAAATTGCAGTCATGCGTACTCTTTATGGACCTGGATCATTGTCAATCCCGAAAGACACTACTCATACACATAAAAACATTGCAAGAACAGAACTTACTAGGATATTTACTTCTAGGTTTAGCATAAGGCTGCAAATCCTCACTTCACGTTTCCCCACAACTTTCTAAATATAGCAGGCTGTACCAATTACAAGAAGAAAGAAACCATGAAACAATAGTCTACATATACAAGGCTGCATGGTATAAGCGGAAAATTGAGCAATAACAAGATGCAATACCTTTTTATCCCCGACACCAATATTTAAATCCTCGTTAAAACTTATGTCCATTGCATCGAGATTGAGTATGGAACAGGGAAGTGCAGGAAAAGTCATGTCAAACTGCAAATCAAAAAGTTAGACGAACAGTGAGTGGTTAAGAAACAGAGCAGAATTAAGCACAAGCTATTTATGAACTTTTCTTAAAATGCAGAACCTTTAACATGGAGAAACCTTTTGTCCACCCATGTAACTCCACTCTCCGTCTCTCCCAATTTGAATTCTCGATCAGTAACTCCACTCTCTGTCATCTATGGTGTAGTGACAACATAATAGCACCGAAATTTATATTAGCATAACCATATCAAACTATAAACATCTGGCTCAATTAACAAAACAGGCACAAATTCAGATTATAAGACTTTCTAATAAACTTATAAAAGCTAAAGGGAAACCCGATAAACTGTCAAGAACATGAAGGAATTGAAGTAAAAAATTTAATACAACACACAGACATTCATTACAAGCTCATATAATGGACAAATCGGACATAAAATGCAACAAACCTCAATTGAATTGCTGCTGAGAGAGACATAGTAAGAGAGGGAGAGAAGAGGAGACAACAAATGGAGAGACATATATACAAATACAATTACAAATCGAAAACATAGAGAGAGACATATACAAATGTAAGTACAAATTGAAGAACATAGAGAGACAGATAAATAAATACAAGTACAAATCAAGACATAGAGAGGGAGCAAATACCTAAATCGAAGTTGGAACACAGAATTAAACCCGAAATCAAACACTCAATTTGTACGAGGAACTCCAAATTGAAGCCCAATTGAACCCTAATCTCGTTGAACCCCAATTGAACCCTAATTTCGTTGAACTCCAAATTAAAGCATCTTGTAACGAGAGAGAGATAGAGTGTGTGCGTGTGTGTTTGTTTCCTGAACTATGTGTGAGCGAGCTTTTCCCCAATTGAGCGAGAGAGAGAGACAGAGAGGTGAGTGAGGTTATAGAGAGTTAGTGACCTAAATTGTTTTTCCACCATTTTGATTTGCCCGCTTTTCCCGACTTAACCAATTTTGGCCAAATTTTGATTTGCCCGCTTTCAATTTTTTTTGCCGCCCCAGCCAATTCCCATTTTTTTTCCAAATTTTTATTTGTTACTCATTTTTTCTTATTTTTTAATATTACAAAATTTATTAATTTTTATAAAAAATGAATGACAATAAATATTATCATTTTAATTATTGAATATTAAATTAAGTTTATTATACCATGTTATTTTCTCCAATAATTCTATTGATGAATTTAATCAAATTTTAATTGTTTTTGAATATTACTTTTTTTAAAGATATTTTAAATAAAATTATTAAAAAATATATTGATATTGTAAAAATATAAATAATTCAAGTATTTGATAGAATAGTATTTTTATAATAATAAATTCAGTGACTTGATTAAAATTATTTAATTTTAAAATTTAATAATTATTAAATCGTTAATTATAAATAAAAGTCAAAAATATGTTAATTATACTCTAAGGTAACACAGCCCTTGGTGTTACTAAGTTTAACACCTTACACAGCTATGGTAACGTACCTTTAAGGATAAGGTAACACCAAAACTAGGGTGTTGTAGTAGGTACAAAATTTCATAGCTATGGTAACACCCGAGAAGGTAACACCCCCCCCTAAGTGTTGTAGAAAGCCATCTATGGCGTAGTGGGTGAATACTTTTAGTAGTGACCTAGCAAAATCTACATCTATGGCTTCTGCAACTGTTTTGCCACCTCAAGAAGAGAAGAAGATTCAAGTCAAGAAACCATCTGTGTGTTTCAAAAAGCAAACTGCTAATGGAATACTACAATGGTCTACAAACAAAGGTCACATGCTACTGTCAGGCAACCATGTAAAATGGATCAAATTCAAACAAGCTGCAGGAAACCAAAGCTATCCAAATCAAGGACTCTGACAATTTATCTAGGACTGAAACTCCAACCACTAGATGAAGATTTTGATGAAGAGCAACTGCAATTTTTAAGAGCTCAAAAGATATGCTATGCTGCAATTGTGAATGACTGCCTTGAAATCAAATACACTGATGGAAGAGAAATGAAATTCAAACAAGGGGGTTGTTAAAATTGGGGCAAGTTATATGAGATAGAAAGAATTATTGCATTGTTGGATTTTAAAGACAAGGTGGAGAGAGTATGGAAGCTGGAGTTGATTGATTTTGTGAAAATGAAGAGAGACTATGCTGAGAAGATAAGGAAGGGATGCTTTGAGAAATGGCTAGAAAGGGAGAAGGAGATTGATAGGTTGGAAGTTGAATCAGAAAAGCTAAGGGCAAAAGGGTTGTGTAGAGTTCAATTCAATCCCTATGTGGTGAAGTATAGGAGGAGAAATGGAGATAATGTCAATATAAGAATGAACCTACTCATTCACTATACTGCCAACATTCTAAAGCAAGTACTTGAAGATTTCAAAAACTCTATTATTCTTGAAGAATTGGATGCTATGGCAGAGATCATAAGGGCTATAGATGAGAATGCAAGAAAGGAGAAAGAAAGGAAACAGAAACCATATGATGATCTACAAGCCAAAGCAATGGAGATTGAATCAAATGAGAATGGCTAGTATTTCATCATACTATAAGATTATTCATCTTGTAATTTCATTCTTGTGTTCAATCAAATTTCATACCTGTATTGTTCAAGTTTTATCTTTATGTATGTTAGGCTTGTTATCAGACATGAAATTGTGACTAAGGGTCTCACTCACAATTTGGGGGAGATTGTTAGTCACAGAGGCATGTCTGTTTACATCTAATAACAAGCCTAATTGTTTGTAATGCTTTGCATTACTTACATGACCTCTTAACTGAGGGAACCTCTAGTTGTAGAGTTTCTATTTGTTTTGTACTTGTAATAGGCATCAAATCCTAGTTGTGTAACTGTACTTATATAGTCAAGAATAATGCTTGAAAGAAGTTCCAAGGTTCATGCCTCAAGCAAGAAGATAAAGACTGTCAAATAATCACAGTTGGGATTTGAATAAATGAAGAATTTTCCTAAGTACCAATTCGAGAAGTACATTTGTCTATTCGAGAAGTCTAGCATTGGAGAAGTTAGAGATTCGATATCTGAGAAGACACTGTTCGATATCTCTGAATGAACTGTTCGATATCTCATTCGATATCTCAGAGATTCGACATGTCTAAATACTCTATTCGAGAACTCAAGAAGTCAACAAGTCAAAGTGGTATTCGAGTTCTCAAAGAGTCAACAAGTCAAAGTTCCATTCGATATCTCAAGGACTCAGAGAGCTATTCGATATCTCAAGGATTCGACAAGTCAACTGGTCTATTCGATAACTCAAGGAATCCTGGAGAAAAGTATTGTTCGAGAAGTGATTCGATATGTCAATCATACAGTATTCGAGAACTCAGAGTTATCTAATCCTAGTTCTCGAATCAATCACTTAGCCACTTCTCGAATACATTCTTGGAGACAAAATACTGAAGAAATTTTACAAGTCTGAAACCTGCAACAAGCCAATGCACTTTATGGACTACAATCTGTAACGTGCTCTGGAAAGCCTACAAGGAAGCTTGGAGAGATATAGAAGAGACAAAGGGCTAAAGAAGTGGATCTGAACAGGCTTTGCAAAGTCAAATCTGTAACCGTTTGGACACTTTCTCAAAAAGGATAGACAGACTAGAAAGTAATTTGTTTAGCTACCTTATTTGTAGTAAGTAGGTTGTATCCATGTTCTATAAGGATACAGCCTGACTTCCTTAGTTATCACTTTTTGAGGAGTCAAGTTTTTCATACACATTGTTAGACATATCTCTCTGAGAAAAACGAAGCTGAGAATACTATCATTTGTATTCACAGATTGTAGCAACCTTTATCTAATAATATATTATATTAAAGTGATATTATGTCTTGTGTTATCTTTTATCCGCACCTAAACTTTGCACACACAAACACTTATCTGCTACACAGATTCAAGAACGAAGAAAAGTTCAAGAATCCATTCACCCCCCTCTGTATTCTTTTACTGTATTCAATACTCACCAAAGCTTGGCAAGTTTTTGTCCAAAAAATGAAGTATTAGATGATGTGTATCAAGAGATACCACATTATATTACAAGACACCACACAAAAGCACAAAGCAAGAAGCCAATCCCATTTTCTTCATTTTCGTCAAAAACCCACAGCAGCTCAGTAAAACTGCCATAGCCACTTCGTTACTCACTGGAAAATCATGTTCTATAGGTTGTTGGAAAGGTATTGAGATGCTCTACAACTTTTATTCAGGAGGCTCGTTCAGAAAATCATGGTAAGAACCTCGTTTTTCTAGTTCTTTCAAGAGGGGTAATGCTGACTCCGAAAATTTTTAACTTGTTTCTTGATTTCTATTGCAATTTAAGGAAGATAAAAGTGGATCAAGGCTCCCTTAAGGCTTAGAAGTTCTTAATATCATGTTTAAGGATTCAAGGAAGGTATAACTACTTCCTCCCTTATGGCCATGGCAAGTTTATGGTTTGATATTTTGAGATATGCATAAGTGTTAGTATGAATGGTGTTAGTTTCAATCTTTGATGAAAAAATCTTGAGAAGTGATGTTGTTATTATGATGCAAGCTATGTTCTTGGATTGTATAGTCTTATATATGTCAAAGATAAGAGTTTTGGTGAATTTGATGGTGATAGTGGAGTTCGTAATGAATTATAAAAAGGATGTAGTATGTAAAGTGACTTGTTAGAAATTTTGAAACACCTTCTATTTAGAACTGATATTCGGACCCTCATATGTTGTCCCCTGGAAACCTACCATACATGATTGAAAAGGTCTTGCCTTGTAGTTTCTGGAAATATAAAGCTCATTATGAGGTGATTTATGGTAATGGAATTATGACCAATTTAGTGATGAGTGGTCTTGAGAATAAAACCGCTGGAATTGCACAAAAATTTGAATTTCCCAAGTTTACAAAAATGTTAGAGCGAAGTGCGCGCGGGTGAAAAATCACACGTGGAGAAAGTTTAACATAGTTTTAATACGAACATTAGCATAGTTAGAATTTAGTAATTATTTCGAGCCGAATTATTGATGAGCATGATTATGTGATGTTAGGGATATTTAGGAGGGTTAGTGGGGTAAAAGTGCGGAGTCGCCAGGGTGGTGTCGTATTTCTAAAGTCTTATGATTTAGTGGTTTTGCTAAGTCCTAGGATGCAATGTGAGTATAAATAACATGCTTGTATGTCAATTAAGATATGTGTGGCGTCGGTCAGTGGAATGGGAAATGTGTATAGCAGCTATGCATTGGATTATATGTGACAGTTTAAGTGGTATAGGTTAGCACTAGTTGCTAACCCTACTTTGTTTTCAATGTTATAGCATCCCGATATAAACCAGGACCTTCGCAGTCGCATTTACATTCGTAGTCGCAATTGCATTCGCATCGCTGAGGCAAGATTTCTATCCTTTAACTATTGGCTTCTAAACCATATGATATTGTTCGTTATAAAATGTGTGTGTATATATATATATATATATATATATATATATATATATATATATATATATATATATATATATATATATATATATATATATATATACATATATATATGCATAGACTAGATATGAATTGAGAATTATTTTGAGAAATGCAAGGCTACCCTAAGTCTTATATGTATAAAGAATTATGAACCCCTAGAATAGGGAAGATTAATTAGTGAAGTGGATTTAAATGAATGATATATACTGGAAGATAATGCATATATATATTTTTTATGGAACTGAGATATTGCGATATATATATATATGAAATGATTTATATTATTATCTTTGATCTTCCATGAGAGAAGAATATTTCTTAGCCTTATAAAAGTATTATTTTTAAATCAGAGAGTAAGAGATTATTAAATAATCAAGCAGTTGTTAAGGCTTCTTGGTCTAAAAGTGTATTCTCTTTGGTTAATAATATTCCCTTGTGGATAATAGATAATTAATGAGATAACGGTTGATATAAATAACAATATCTTGAACTTTCAAGGATTTTAAGATAATGAAAATTATAAAAAGGTTTCGAGGTTAATCATGAATGTTATATAGAAGTATTTTGAACTTCACCTTATATGTTATATTGAAACTTTGTTTATATTTTATATAACAAAGGTTTAAAGTTTATAAAAAAAAAAGTTGAGACTGCGAAATGATATAATGGGATAAAGGTCTGATTCTTTTCCCCTATTACTCCTATTGAAGTATATTCTATTTTTATGAGTTGATAGTTATTGGTAAAACTTGTTGGGCATTATTTGCTCATTCTTGTTGTTTTAATTCTAACTTTTCAGTAAGGTAGTTTGGCGAAACTTATCCGCACAGTTCGGAAAGAGGAGAAGCAAGACGTTATTTTGAAGATGACTTGACTCAGGATGTCTGGATCTAGTGTAAGATATATTTTATGTACTTGGACTTCGATAATTATTATTATGTATTAGATTAGTTGTCCTGGTATACTTCTTGTCGAAGTTATACCAGTGATTTAAGATTTGATCAAAGAGATTGTTGTAAAGAAAAAGTTTTATTTAATGGAATTTGGATTCTTGTTTCTAGCACTATAACCTAAAAGATCTTGGAAAGTTGGGGTCACGGATGTTATATTTAAATTCTGGACAATTACAAGGAACATTGTGTTATTAAACAGGTGATTTTATTTTGAGGATTTTCGCGTAACGACCAAATCTCCTGACCCCGGATTTGGGGGCGTTACAAAAAAAGTTCTTGGTGGGATTCTACAAAGATTTTTTTTAGTATTATGTCTAACGATTCTGATCAGTTTGACTTGAAAGTTTCCATTAATTATTATAATTGTTTAAATTAATTTTGAAATATATTTTGATATTTTGTTTCTAAAAAATGTGCCTTATTTTTTTCAATAAAATAATGTGCACTTAAATTTTTTTTTGGGGTTTTTTAAAGTTACTAACAAACTTTATACGAATATATAATTGAATAATATTTAGTTATGTACAATGTGTTTTTTTCGGTAAAATTATACTCCCTCCAATCCATTTTTTTACAATTTGTTTTTGGATATACCTTTCAATTCTTTACAACTTTCCAAAAGTATTAAAGTTTAATAACTACATCCAATGCTTCCTTCTACTACACTCACTTTATACATTATAAATTGATTGATCCTATCAATTTACTCGTCTTTCTTACTTTTCTTCACTATTTTACATATTTTTCTTAACCTTCATGGCCAATTCATATGTTAAAAAATGAAAGGGATGGAGAAAGTATGTATTTTATTTTATTTTTTTGTTTTTTTAAAGGTGCTATTCACTTTTTTAGGAAGGTGTTTATCAACCAATAAATTATACCCATATTTTACTTATAATAGTATAGTGTAGATAGGTGGTATATTTATTTTTCTTTTTATTTTCCTTATTTTAATTTGTTTATTAGTTAAATAAAATTATATTAAACTTGTTAATTTTTTTTGAATGAGCAGGCTTATACGCAATTGAGTATAGGTTCTTAAGAAATCTCGGGATGAGCGAGAATCGAACCCAAGATTTAGGATGACAAGAGATAAAATTTAAACATTTGAGTTATCTTATCCCGTTCAAAATTATTTAAAAGATTTTGGTTTTCTGAATGAGTTTGAAAAGAAGTTCAAGATTGGTGGAGAATTCTAATAGAAATATAATTTAAAAAGCATGTAAAATATGTAGTTTATTTTTCTTAATAAAATTATATAAATTTTAATTTAATAAATTAAAAATCAACCAATAACCCAACTAACAAAAAATCAACTAACTAATAAATTATATATATCGTTTATTAATTAATTATATTTTGATTTGTTTTTTGTTTTTTGGAAGTTAATAAGAAATTTTTGGAAAGTTGTTAACCAACTAACCAACCAATCAAATATAACTTATTTTACTTATAAAATATTTGCTTATGACCCGTGCAACGCATGACTCTTTTTCTAATATTTATAATTATATTATTTTTTTTAGTACTTATTTATTATTAATTTACGTATAAAATTGTTGTTAAAAATTGATATATTTAAGATTTTACACGTTCAATTTACTATGTGTTTTATCTTGAATTCTTAAAACTTGATTTGGACGATTTTACAACCCACGTAAAATTAATAAAATAATATTTAATTTAGGGATGGTTTAACAATTATTTTTCAATTAAAACTACCAAAAAGCAAAGGAAAAAAGAATTTAACAATTTTTTATGTTGAAAATTCTATTCAATTTAGGAAATATACCTATATTTTGTTTTGAATATCAAAATAACCTTCTTATTATTTGAAGATAGTTGTACTAATAATCGAATACAGTTTTAATGTAAGTGTAAGAGGGATTTTGTCAGAACTTAGGTAGTCTCGACAAAATAAATAATGATCGTTAAATCCTAAATAATAAGAGAGAATTACCAAAATGCCTATTTTTCACAAGTTTTTGTCCAAAATACTGATTTTGAAAAAAATGGCCCGAAATACCGACGGGATACGGAGAATCGTCCTCCGTATTAGCATAATACGGAACACCGTGTTCCGTATTATGCATGATACGGAACACCATCTTCCGTGTTAGCATGATACGGAACACGGTGTTCCGCAACACCCCATGATACGGAACATGGTGTTCCGCAACACCTCATAATACGGAACACGGTGTTCCGCAACACCCCATGATACGGAACACGGTCTTCCGCAACACCCCTTATATCACGGTAGACGGTGTAGCGTTTTCAGTCAGTAAAAAGGGCCAGCATGGCTCCCATATGAATATTTTGGGCCATCACCCAAATAATAATAGATGAAAAACGTTGGATCTAGTATAAAAAAATATTTTGTATTTGAACATGTAATTTAAAAAAGATATTTATATTGAAATACGAAAAAGTGTATATCAATAATTTAAATCATATATTATTAATGTAAAAATTCGTAATTATAATTTTATTGATATTTTGAGGGTATCCATTTGGATAATAATTGTTGAATAATCACTAAATTAAAGATAATTTTATGAGTTTCGCATAGATTGTAAAATCATCAAAATCTGATTTCTAGATCTCGAGAGAGAGCCTAAATAGTAAATAAACTTTTTTTTTTAATATTTATAAAAAATACAAGAAATTCAATTCTATTACAACTTTTTTTAATTATATCCTTTTCAGATTATATTTTTTTTTAAAATTCATTTGTAATACAACTTTTTTTAATTATATGCTTTTTAGATAATAACTTTCTTTTTAATTTGATTTGATCTTGATCGTCTATATTTAAAAATATTAGATTCGATAGTTACAATGACCAAAATTATGGATAAAATCTCTTTTACGCGTATTATACCTAAGGATATAATATACTCCGTCCGTCCCACCCATTTGTTAATAAATGAGTTGGGCACGGAGACCAAGGAATAATATTGAAAAAGGGGAAGTGTGAGAAAAATGAGTAAAGTGGTGGGTCCCATCAATATTTAATGTATAAAGTAAGTATAATGGGGAAAGTAGTGGATGTAGTGGTGGTTCCATTAATATTTAATGTATAAAGTAAGTATAGTGGAGGAAAGTAGTGGATGTAGTTAATTTTTATATTATAAAAATTTATTATTTTAGGAAAATTTAGAAATGTTAACAATTGGGAGGGACACCCTAAAATGAAAGTGTTAACAAATGGATGGGACGGAGGGTGTAATAATAGTTTAGTATAGAAAGTAAATGCAACTCAATTTAATTCATACCCACTGGTGTCCAAGTTATTTGGGACCGTGACTTGAGGACTTACCATCCCAAGATCATAGATTCGAATTTATTCGAAGGCACGGAAGTAAGTGGACTGTCATGCTTGATGGATTAGTCGAGGTGTGTAAAAATTGACCCGGACACCAAATTATAAAAAAAACTCAATTTTTATTCGTTGTATACAGAGGGGTTGTTCTTTCATCAATTTTAAAAAATGGCCCACCGCCCTTTGACTTCATTGCTTCTCCAGTTCTCCAAGTAACGTTGTACCCACTCTCTCCAACGAAACTCTGAATTCTTTTTGACAAACCAACATACAAAGTATCGCCTTGTCGTCTGCCAGAGTGCCAGAAGAGTTCCCTGCATTTTAAGGTACTTTCAATCTCTACTTTCTTGATTACATATTTATTGTTATAAATTTGATACTGTGTCCATAGCAACTGATCTCATCAGCCAACAAGGCTACAATTACCTAATTTTTTGATTATATTCAAACTGTTGTGAAGCTAAGAGCATCCCCATTGGGCTCCCTATCCCCATCCCAAAAATTTATTAAAAATAATAAATTCTCAAACAAAAATCATAAATATCTAAAATTACCAAAAATGTTCTACATTCCATTTCTCATTTTCCATTCCCATACCCCCAATATTCCTTTTTATATTACTTCTTTCTTTTTTTCCATTTAAATTTTAACTATCAAAACTCACCCAGTAAAGATGGGGACTCAAAACTTGTCCGCAAAATTAGTCCCAAAATGGGGAACGGAATGGAAGCCATTTTTTACATAAAAGTTCTTAATTCCCCTAAATATTTGGGGATAGGATCTTGAATGTGGATGCTCTTAGAGAATAGGCCTCATTTGTTTTCTTCTTAATGCATGTTAATAGGAATTAACTTAATCTTTATAACATAATTAAGAATATTTGGTTTTGAGTGCAGTTAGGTAGTTTAAGTGGTAAGATTCTGGATCACTTCCAAGATCTAAATATTTAAAAAAAATGGTTTTGTTTTAATAACTTCTGAATCATTAGTGAATCATTAATAATTTCTTAATAGGTAAGAATGTAAAATTCTGCTCAACGATTAAGAACTTCTATTACCTTACTTTGCAAATTACTTTACACGTACTACTTCATACTGGCTTTACATCCTTTGTCAATATTTAATAAATATTATTATTAGGAATATTAGCTTATTTTTTTAGGGTAGTGATATATATATCCACACCCTGAAGTGATGGTTGAACACCCTAATTTCCATTTAGACTAAAAAGTCCCTAACAATGAATAAAATATATTTAGTTATTTCTCATATTATATAAAGTTTTTTTTTATTTCGCTCAAACTTTTAATTTTTGTATTTGTTTCTACAATTTTATAAATGTATTTTTTGTTTGCATATTTTGCTAATACTAAATATAAAAATTGATAATTGTTGACTTAATTAAAATGGTTATATAATTTTTAACAAAATCAATAATATTCTACTTCGTGGTAATGATATGTACAATATATATATATATATATATATATATATATATATATTAATTAATTTATTTATTTATTTGATGATTTTTGTTGAATTAATTGGTTCCACATTTCATAATATTTAATTAAAAAGATATTATAATCATGTAATTTTAATTTGTATAATCATAAATAAATATATTGTTCCTCAAAAGGTTAAGTTGAGTGTGGAAGCACATTTTAACACTTCAGCTCAGATTATTCGACTAGTTAAACAAATTGTTTAAGCACAACTATGATTATATTAATTTTATCACAATATGCTAAGCTGTAAAATGCATTTATCAATTTAACAATATTAGAATACGAGAAAATCACTTCATTGATTTTGAATAAGAACAAAACATGAGAAGTTAAACTTAGTATTGGGGTTGAGGACATTATTGTCAAATAATATAATAAGGGTGTGCAACCATCAATTGGGGTGTGCATATATCACCATCCTTTTTTTTAATGTTAAATCATTTAATTTGAATTGAATTTTTTAATACATGTATTTTGTAGGCTTAAATTTTTATATGATATGATTTGATAATAATTTATATCTGCTACCCGTGGTAATTTTAGAAAAAATAGTGATTTTAGTTAGAAAATATAGAAAAGTTGATACGTAATTAGCATAAAAAAATAATCGTGATATGGGCTAAAAGTAAGCCCTAAAGACATATTTAATGATATATTCAATGAACCTAGTTTGGTCCAAATACAAAGCCCATTAATGAGGCCCAAAACCCAAATTCAATATTAAATTCGTAATTAATATTGAAGGTGATTAACAGCTCATCAATAAAAGTCAAATAAGGATATTACTCCTACAAGATGTAGCCTCCAAGGCACCTAACAGACTTGTACAAGGCAGGTGTCTACAACCTTCCTCAAGGAGGTGACTTGTCCATCAAGTCTCCTAACCCTACTCTATATCTTAGGCTCCCAACGCCTATATAAAGGCCTAACCCCTCATTCCAAAAACTACGTTGTGGCTTGATTCTCTACCTCGAGATACGTAGGCAATCTGTAAGGACCGATCAGTCTTGAACGCGGAAACAACCCTTAAAGCTCGAAGCTCACCAACCCTAGCCGCAATTTAATAACCTAGTTTTTATTCCACAACATGTGGCACCGTCTGTGGGAAGACATCAAACACGAAGAACAACACCAGCCTCAATTGAGGCAACCACCGTTACCTCTGTTCCACCTGTCATCACTGAACAAGGGTATGTACCCCATCAATAGGGCGACCACTCAACCTCAAGTTTCTCAACCTATAGGGACGACTCCCCATGCTGAGAGAAATCTACCCGTGGTTGTCCAACTAAACCAGGAGACCAACCCTCTTCAGATGGTGGTCACTCCCTTTGTCAACCATCCACTACCTCCGAGGGTGCAGATTTCTATTATAGATCTCCTTAGAAGTACGAATCCGGCATACGGGTTGCCTAACTACCCCCGAATACTCGAGATGTTGGACCAAGCGACTATGCCCTGCAGATACATGAGCCGTATCATCCTCCTTACATTAGAGGCTTGGCTATGATCAAGGATATTATGACTACTCTGGTCCTTATACTGATGATTATTCATCTGAGGATGACGATCGTAATCAAGCCCCGAGGAGGCGACATCCAAGCAAGGAGCATATAAGGCGTACTCGACGAATCCATGATGGACCCGCTATGACAGCCGCTGAGAATATCAAGGCTTATGAAGCCGAGATCCAGAAGCTGAAGGACGATATAGAAATGAAGCACCAAAGACAGAACCAGAACCGACCCCCTCAGAGGTCAGGAGGAGTGATTCCCTTTGTTAATTTGGAGAGACCTTCGAGGAGAGAGAGAGAAGGATCGAGGTCCCAAGAGGTGGAACTACAAGGGCAGAAGTTCCTAAGGGTGATCCTCGAAATTTGATACAACTTGGAGATCCTGATGATCCCACACCCCCATTCACTGAGGAGGTGATGAATGCCCACGTCTCCAGAAAGTTTAAGATGCCTACAATAAAGGCATATGATGGAACGGACGATCCCGCAAACCATGTGAGAACGTTCTCGAACGCACTGTTGTTGCAGCCTGCTAGTGATGCTCTCAAGTGTAGGGCGTTCCCTCAAACCCTGACGGGCATGGCTCAAAGATGGTATAGTCATATGCCTGCCAACTCGATTGGCACTTTCAAGGAATTGAGAACGGTCTTTATCAACCAGTTTGTTAGTGGGAGAGTCCACGAGAAGAGCTCCGCATCTCTCATGAAGGTGATACAAGGCAGGAACGAGAACCTAAGGGACTATCTCAAGCGCTTCACCAAAGAGACGCTGAATATCCCTGATCTGGAACACAAAGTAGCTATGATAGCCTTTCAGAATGGGACGTCGAATCTTTTCTTTCAGATGTTGTTGGCAAAGCATCCCCCTGAGAGCATGACTGAGCTCCAAAAAAGGGCGAGCAAATACGTAAAGGCTGAGAAAAACATGAGGAAAGTATATGTATTTACCGTAAGTGGTGAAGACGGGAACTCTAAAAAGCGTAAGACAGAGCAAGAGTATGATGCTAGGGACAAATATCCCCGAACTAGCAAAGACTCCGACTCTGCTCTAGGACCAAGGGTTGCTAAGTATGCAAGGTTGAACACTCCAAAGAGTCGAATCTTTTGGATATTGAGAAGGATAAGGATTTCCGATGACCGAAGCCACTCATGGGGGATCCCTTAAAAAGAAACAAGAATCAATATTGCAGATTCCACAAGGATGTGGGGCATGACACTAATGATTGCAAGCAACTCAAAGATGAGATCGAGTTCTTGATCCGTAGAGGGAAGTTGAGCCACTTCACTAAGGGTGAAGATCGTGGTAATCAGAGAAGAGAGTATGATAGGAGCAACGATGATCGAGATCGCAAATATATATGATAGGAGCCACTTCACCATATATATTTTTAAACACATAAAATATTTTTTTATAAAACAAATATAATTTTATAATTTTTTTTCATTTTTTCT
The DNA here is from genome assembly GCA_037693485.1 of Kitagawia praeruptora. Lineage (NCBI taxonomy): Eukaryota > Viridiplantae > Streptophyta > Magnoliopsida > Apiales > Apiaceae > Kitagawia > Kitagawia praeruptora. Next base: position 156,547,913 of record CM075352.1, read on the forward strand.
GAAAAATGATTTTCTAAATATCAAAAATACCCCTGTCAAATTTTGAAAAGAAATTCAAAATTAACAAAGAATAATTATTAACGGAAAAAGTGCAAATAACGAAATTATAAGATCTGAGATGCAAAGTGCCACAATTTAAAGTATAGGACCATTTTGACAAAAGTGACAAAAATAATGGGTGCAAAGTGTCAATTCCTCTTTATTAATAGGGATATTCATAATATTACCATTGTAATATTGACTATTGTCATTAGTACCTTCACTTTTTTTACTACTCCCTTCGTCCGCGGTCCCTTTTGGAAAAAAAAATTGTCCCTAAATAGTTGTTCATTTCTTCATCCAATGTAATTTTTGATAAGTTTTTCCAAAATTTACCCCTACATTCCTATTTTCAATGTTTGACTAATATGCACATACAAAGAACACAATTTAATTTGGTTCATTTATTAAGGATAGACAAGAAAACTAATTATTCAACTAGCACTTTCTTAAGATGTGTAATTTTTTCAAAAGACACAACTAAAAGGGAACGGAGGGAGTACTATTTACTGTTTCCAAGATTTTTGACCTGTGGTACACTTTCCTTAGCAAAATGTTACTTAGCAAAATGTTCGACAAACATTAAATGTACAGGGATACAACAAATACAAATAAAATCAAAACAAATAAAAGTAAAAAAATAGTGATACCAGCTTTAAATAAAAACCGTAGAAGGGTATAGTATAAAACATTACAAAATATATATTCAAATAAGATATATAATTCATTTATATAAGCTTTCAAAATTATATAAAGATTGTTTTAACTTATTACGCTAAAATAGTCTTCTATAGGTTGAAAAAATAGAAAGGTAATATATTTTGACGAAAAATGTAATTGGTTATAGTTATTATTAGTAAGTACTAGCTTAAATCCCATGCAATGTACAAATTTCTTTAATATTATATTTTTTAACTTGTACTAATAATTTTAAATTATGAATTTTATGGATCTAAAATTTTTAAATAAAATGATTTAATTATGATAATTATACATGGTGTCCGTTATATTTTCAGAAAAAAGAGAAATTTTAATTAGAAAATATAGAAAAAATAATACGTTTTATCTCAAAAAGGTAAGCAGTTAGTTATTAGTTATTACGATAATTTACAAAATAGAAAACGTAACGTTTTTTAGCTGAAAAAAATTAGTTTGGCATTATTAATTATAGTAATATTAATAACATTTTTAAATAGATTTGCTTGTACTATTTTTGAAAATATGAGAAATTTTAGCTACAAAAAATATAAAAGAAAATGTGTTTCAGTTGAAACGGGAAATTAAATAGTTATTGAAAAAATAGTTGAAAGCTTTAACTATTGGAACTTAGCAGCGGAGGATGCAGTTGTATTTTGAGGGGATCGGTTTAAATCTTCGATTATCATTGTTATGAAAGAGGGGAATGAATAGGTTATTTATTCCCTCCGTCCCAAAAAGATTGACACACTTTCCTTTCTGAATGTCCCAAACCTAATGAACCTATTTTATTTACTATTTTTTAACACTACTTTTCACTATTACACTCAGTACTTCTTCATTTTATACTCTTTTTTACACTATTACACCCACTACTTTGTTGGGGAATTGGGTGATTATTACTTGGATTTTTCTGAAGTCGTGTGAACACTTTCAGATTGAAGTTATTTGTGGTTCAACCAAATAATTCAATCGGATAAAGTCAGAAATTCTGCAAGAAGAGAGAATGTATTTTGCTGTGTATTTCAGAATGAACCTGTGTGTAAAATGATCAATGCCACACCCATTTATAGATGTCAACAGATGTGTCTTTTGCCAATAGACACACCTCAAGATGTGTCTTTTGCCAAAAGACACATCTCATTTCCAACAGTCATGTCCAATCCCAATAGACACACCTCAAGGTGTGTCTTTTCCAATAGACACATCTCATTCTAACAGATGTGTTTGATGCCAATAGACATGTCTCATAAGCAATAATTCTGAAATCATAACGAACTCGAACAGAGCATGCACTCCGCATTCTCCCGACTTGTTCGATGTAACATTACGATTACATTGATCAACTAGCCAATCCAATTACACTAAAACATCCAACAATCCTCCCCCATTTTAGCGTAATCCATGATTAACTAAACAAAATCACAACAAACGACAAACTTATGCATAAATGAAATATCGTGACGATTGAATTTCACATTAGTATATTACACATTCCAAATATTCGAATATCAAGGTATCACTATGGATTGAACCTTTACTATTCATATTGAATACATGAAGATAATATACACATAAATTTACATTCTCAAATGTTCTTACTTGACACTATCTTTTACTAGCCTAGTGTCCTAATCCTTCATAAGCATATCAAAGCCAAGTCCAAACTTCTTGAAGCGGCTAAACTTCATGCTCATATAGGTAGTTCTTTTATTCTCGCACCTGCATATGCAATTTTTCAAAAGAACTATTAAGAAGATAAACTTCAACCTCCTTAACTTGCAGGTCTGAACACATACCTTGGGATGATGCTTTAATGTGTTCCAATCTCTAAATGTTAAGCTTTCCACATTGAATTCAGCACCTAATGTCATATTAGATGGGAATTGGGTATCTCAACATGAGAGGTTATTCGATGGACTTTAATCCCATCCCTACAGCCGACTTGTGCACAAGATCTCTACTCAACCCTTTGGTTAGATGATCGGCTAAATTATGTTGAGTTCTTATAAACTCCACTGATATAACACCATGCATGATTAGCTCACGAATCATGCTATGTCTAACACCTAAGTGTCTAGACTTGCCTTTGAACACTTGTCTATAAGCATTAGACAAGGCAGACTCACTATCACACCTGATAGATATGGGTGATATCGGTTTAGGCCACAATGGAATCTCATAAATCAGATTTCTTAGCCATTCAGCTTCTTTACCAGCCGCTGATAATGCCACAAATTCAGATTCCATCGTTGAATCAGTAATGCAACTTTGTTTCTTCGATGCCCAAGAGATAGCACCTCCCCCAAGAAAGAATACCCATCCACTTGTGGAAGAATGATCTTCCTTATTGGAAATCCAACTTGCATCTGAATGACCTTCAATAATCGAAGGAAATCCAGTATATGTCAAACCATAATTCATGGTTCCTTTCAAGTATTTGAACACTCGGCTTAAGGCTTGCCAATGATGTGAACTTGGCTTGCTAGTATACCTACTAAGCTTTCCAACAACATAGGCAATATCTGGCCTAGTGCTTATCATGGCATACATGAGACTACCAATAGCCCTTGAGTATTCAAGTTGAGATACTGCAACACCCGTATTAGGTAGGAGTTTAATACTAGGATCAAGAGGAGTGCTAACAGGAGAACAATCCTTAAAGTTAAATCTTTTCAGAATCTTCTCAATATAATGAGATTGAGAAATCGAAATGCCATTGTTCTCACGCTTGATCCTTATACTAAGAATCACCTCAGCCTCCCCCATGTCTTTCATATCAAAATTAGATGACAAGAACTTCTTGGTTTTATCCACTTGATTTTGGTCAGTACCAAAAATCAACATGTCATCCACATATAAATAAATTATAACTCCTTTACCAGAAGCATCAAATTTGCTATTTACACACTTGTCTGCTTGGTTAAGAAAATAACCGTTAGACAAGACCACAGTATCAAATTTATCATGCCAATCTTTCGGTGCTTGTTTCAGACCATAAATTGATTTCTTCAATTTACACACCTTGTTCTAACAACCAGGCATAACAAACCCTTCGGGTTGTTTCATATAAATCTCTTCATCTAATTCACCATTCAAGAATGCAGTTTTCACATCCATTTGGTGAATGACAAGGTTGTGTATAGCAGCAAGTGCTATTAACAACCTAATAGTGGAGGTTCTAGCAACAGGAGCATAAGTATCAAAATAATCAATCCCTTATTTTTGTCTAAAACCTTGGATTACCAATCTGGCTTTAAACTTATCTATGGTACCGTCCACCTTCATTTTCCTTTTGAAGATCCATCTGTTTCCCAATGCTTTACAGCCAGGGGGCAGATCACTAAATTCCCAAGTATTATTATTCATGATAGAATCCATTTCATCTTGGATAGCTTCTTTCCAGAATGCAACATCCCTAGATTTCATAGCTTCGCTAAAAGTATTTGGATCCTCCTCAATAACAAAACAATATTGGTATTGATATTCAATTTCATCTCTAGAGCCTTCTACTAGATAAAGATGAAAGTCATCTCCAAAAGACTTTGCCTTTCTAGCTCTAGTACTTCTCCTTGGTTCAGACGGTCCATTCACATCTTCAGTAGAAACTGAGTTCCTACTAGAAGAATTCTGAAGCATGTCCCTTGGTCTAGGTATAGATGTAAATCTATTTTCATCAAAAATAGCATCTTTTGACTTGATAATCGAGTTCACAGATACATAGTCATTAGATTCTAACACATAGAATCTATATGCTATAGAATGCTCAGTATAGCCAACAAATATGCAATCTATACCTCGTTCACCCAAGTTTCAGCTTTTGGGTTCAGTGAGTCTTACAACTGCTCTACATCCCCAAACTCTCAGAAAACTTAATTTTGGTGACTCTTTATACCAAAGTTCATAAGGGGTAATCTTATTCCTCTTACTAGGAATTCGATTAAATAAGTGACAGGCTGTCAACATAGCCTCACCACAAAATCCCTCACTCAAACCCGAGTAGGATAACAAGGAATTAACCATTTCTTTCAAAGTCCTATTCTTTCTCTCTGCCACACCATTTTGCTGTGGTGTATAAGGAGCCATGGTTTGATGTATTATACCAGTAGATTGAAAATAACCGGATCATAATACTCACCTCCTCTATCAGTACGTAGATTTTTAAGATTGGTACTCTGATGTAGCTCTACTTCTTCTTTATAAATTTTAAAGAAGTGAAGAGCTTCATCCTTAGCATTCAATAAATATACATAGCAATATCTAGTAGCATCATCAATAAAAGTAACTACATACTTTTTATTTCCTAATGATGGTGTAGAATGGAAATCACACAAATCACTATGTATTAATTCTAAAACATCAGACACCCTATTAACCTCCTTAAAGGGCTTTCTTGTTATCATTGTTAACATGCATGTTTTGCATTTTTCATTGTCTAAGTCAATAGCAGGTATGAGACTCATTTTTGACATATCCTTTATTCTTTTGTAATGTACATGTCCTAGTCTAGCATGCCATAATTCTGGTTTGTTCAAATTATTGCTAGAACTAGTAGAAGCCATGCAAGCAGATTCATCAATAAATGGAGTATTTACATTCAACATAAACATACCATTACACAAATAGCCAAAGCCAACAAAAGAGCCATGTTTTGACAATATATATTTGTCACATTCATAAACTTGTTTATATCCACAATTGTTCAATACAACACCAGACAAGAGATTCTTACGAATCCCAGGAACAAACAACAATTTATTTAACAATATACATTTGCCAGAAGTAAAAACTATCTTGACATTTCCTAGTCCTTTGATCGGTTCAGTTGCAACATTTCCCATCTTTAAGATAGATCCATCTTCGATTTGTTGAAAGTCTATGAACCAACGAAGATCTTTGCATACATGACTCGTTGCTCCTGAATCAATCCACCAAGCAACATTGTCATCCTGCACTTAAAATGCCTCAGATATTAGTGACACATAATTCTGACTAGAATTACAATTTTGCATTAAAATCTGACCTTGTTGCTTTTCTGGATCCTTGGATCCACTTGGACCAGCATTTTGCTTGTCTTGCTTGCCTTTACCAACCCGACAATCCTTCTTGAAATGTCCAGGTTTGCCACACTTCCAACATGCCATCTTAGGCCTTTTGTTAGAAGAATTGTTGTTGTTTCCTTTAAACTTTCGTTTATCACCCTTGCCATACTTAGAATTCTTTGAAGATCCACCATCTTCAACCATATTCATAGAAGAGTTACCGACTTGGTTCTTGCCCTTAGGATTATTCTCAATTTCTTGAGTCCTCAAAGCCTCTTCAATTCTGAAGTGACTTCCAAGTTAAACCAGAGTCATATCCTCTTTGTTATGTTTCAAGGAGTGTTTAAAATCCTTCCATGATGGTGGTAGTTTGTCTATAACACCAAAAAATGAGATAGATTCATCCATCTTCAGATTGTGTTGAGCAAACTGTCCCAGAATTCTTAACAATTCATTGTATTGTTCCATCACAGGTCTAGAATTGACCATTTTGTAATTCATAAAATTACTGACCAGAAACTTCTTACTAGAAGCATCTTCTGCCATGTATTTGGATTCAAGAGAATCCCACAATTCTTTTGCTGACTTAACATTTTGATATACATCGAAAAGGGAATCAGACATACCGTTTAAGATGTGACCGCGGCAGATGTAATCAGCGTTTTCCCATTTGCAACGCCTCCTTGTTTGTTCAGCGGTTTCATCCTCAACCACTTTTGGAATGGGGGTACTCAAAACATATACAACCTTCAGCGTTGCCAATAGAAAATGCATCTTCTTTTGCCATCTTCTAAAATCCTGACCCTCAAACTTGTCCAACTTTGCAAACTTGTTTGTCATGTCTTTTGCAGATTCAGAGTTCGCCATCTTCAGAAAATAACTAACTTCAATCTTTGTTGGGGAATTGGGTGATTATTACTTGGATTTTTCTGAAGTCGTGTGAACACTTTCATATTGAAGTTATTTGTGGTTCACCCAAATAATTCAATCGGATAAAGTCAGAAATTCTGCAAGAAGAGAGAATGTATTTTGCTGTGTATTTCAGAATGAACCTGTGTGTAAAATGATCAATGCCACACCCATTTATAGACGTCAACAGATGTGTATTTTGCCAATAGACACACCTCAAGATGTGTCTTTTGCCAAAAGACACATCTCATTTCCAACAGTCATGTCCAATCCCAATAGACACACCTCAAGGTGTGTCTTTTCCAATAGACACATCTCATTCTAACAGATGTGTTTGATGCCAATAGACATGTCTCATAAGCAATAATTCTGAAATCATAACGAACTCGAACAGAGCATGCACTCCGCATTCTCCCGACTTGTTCGATGTAACATTACGATTACATTGATCAACTAGCCAATCCAATTACACTAAAATATCCAACATACTTTCCTCAACTATCTCAATTCTATTATTAAATATTAATAGTTCACACCACTTTATTCACTTTTTCAACTAACTTTACTCTTTTTTTACTACATTTTCTTAATCTCCGTGAAAGTCAAAGAGTATAAAACAATTCGGGACGGAGGGAGTATGAGTTTAACTACAGAGTATGCGCATTTGTAGAATGCGAATAGGACCGGTTAAAAAAGACACATCTAACGACATTAGTTAATTTGGGCAATGAACATATAAATAATAGTTATTTTGGGCATTTTCTCTAGTTTGATAGAGGCTTAATATCTAAATCTTAATTATAGTAGAATCAAAATTAAAATCTTATTTTTTGTTTAAGTTTTAACTATTAATTTTTTATTAAATTAGTGTAGGATTAGTATTCTACATTAGAATGTTTTAGAATAATTTATGAGATTCCTCATTAAAATTAGAGAGTTCTCTCTTGAAATTCAAATAAAAATGTTTGCTATAATCAAATAAGAGGTAAGAGTGTTTTTTGAAATTTATAAAACATAGGCTAGTATAAAGGGTTTCACTCACGAAGATAAGAATACCATGATACTCTATATCTCATAAAAAAATGATTGTTGAAAATTTAGTAACAATTAAATTTAAAATAATTCTTTTCTAAAAAATCATTAAGATTAGATTCTTAATGAAATTCATGTTGGATTATGTGATGCTTTTACTTATGCTTTACAAAACTATTTCTTATGTTATATTCGCTCCGTCCCAATTTATCTATTATAATCAAATTAATTGAACTTCTTATTGTCAAATTGATTTAACTTTGATTGTAAATTAAAAATCATTCATTTTTTATGTTGAAATATAAAAAAATTTATATTAAAGTATATTCGATATACTTTTGAATGATATAATGTTTATAATTGTCTTTGATTATATACTATATGAAATTTTCATTTAAAATTTGATCATAAAAAGTCAAAAGAAAGATAAATTGGAACAGATGGAGGATATGTTAGCTCTTTAATTAGCCGCATCGTCTAGCTCACTCCCGTTGTACATTATACCAACTACCAAGTACTAACGTATGCTTTTGTGATGCTTAGTATGTGTAGAAGTGAAACCAACGTTTTTTTTTTTTTTTTCTGTTTCATACTTCTCGATGGTTATTCCTGTCACTGGAACTGTATTTAATGGTGTGCTGTGCAAGCATTGGCTAATGCAATTCAAGCAACTGCTGAAGTTTATGGACTTCAGCATGAATTCATGAAAAAACTTTTCAAATAATTCATGGAAAGTTAATTTTTGAAATTTTCAAATTTGGTTTTTTTTTTTAACTTTTTTTGAAAAATTAATTCATGAAAAGAAAGTAAATGGCCAAATTTCGGATTTAAAAAACTTAATAAATTTAAATTTAAACTCATTTAAGTTATTAAATTTGGGAAAATTGAGTAATATATAAATGTAAACTCTTTTTTTTGTTGTTATAAATTGCGCAAGTTCCATATTATCTAATTTGCTATTTTTTTTTTGTTATTTCCATATTATTTTTTTTGTCGGGGATTATTTTTTATTCCCCGTCCCCGGCCCAAACGAGTAACGGGGATCCCCGCGGAAAATCGGGGAATTTCATTTTAAACAAAAAATAACATTTTAAATAATTTTAAACACTAACTACTTAATTAGTGAGTTTGAAACAATTTTTAAGCACTAAATTAAGATTAAAAATATTACTTAAATAAACAATTATAAATAACATGGAAATGAAGTTATTTAACTAAAAACATATAAGATTAAAATATTATTTTATTTCCAATATAAAGTATTGGAAATTCGTATATATTAATATATATATATAGGCCTTTGCTCCATAAAGAACACTCTTATATAAAGAACAATAAAGAACACTATAAAATCATTTATTCCAATAGATCCATTGGCCCCGCCAGGGGCACCCAATACAAAAAGTTCTAATTTTTTTAGGCTCTATCCATCCAGCAAAAAAAAAAAAAAAATGAAAATTTTACTGTTCATGATGACGTCACTGATGACGTCATCGATGAACAGTAAAATTTTCAATTTTTTTTTTTTTTTGCTGGATGGATAGAACCTAAAAAATCAGAACCGTTGGATCAACAATCCAACGAATCTGAAACCGTATGTTCCGTAAATAGTCTGGTTACACCAGACCGGACCCCATTTGTATTAAACATAACTCTAACAATGTTAGGCCCTTAGCCACATCCCTCCCCTTGTACATTGTACATTTGTACACTTCTTAAAAGACTTCATTTTACGAATGATCAAAGGTAAGTAGAAAATAAAGTAAGGTTATTCCTACTTTCTAAATATGCTGAGAGCATTTCCAATCACATATTATGTAAAATGATTAAGTAAATAATATAAATAATACTTAGCCATATTATAGATAAAGTGTTTTGTTTCCATGTTAGCTATAGCTTTTAGTTAAATTTTAAAAATCAATACTTTATTATAATACAAAAGCAACAAAAAATTGTAAATTTGAAAGTAAATGAGATAGAAAATTGGTAGGAGAGGATGTGGACGTGTTTAGCTAATGTATTGAGAATCAGCAGATCCTTTCATGAGTATGTATTATTGATACTATTTGATTGCTAGACTTTATAGCTAATGGGTCTCCATATTGCTCTTAGTATGTTGTAGAAAAGGAGCTTACGTTTTTTTTGTTTTTGTTTAGACTTCTCGATGGTTCTTGGTATCTTTGGAACTATATTTTCTGGTCTCCAAGCAGGGGCTAATATAGTTGAAGCATGGGCCACACTTCGTGGACTGAAACCTCCCAAGCCAGAGAATGTACCTGATCGTGTCGTAAAGGTCTCTGCACCTAACATTAATGGTTTGGAAAAATTGGAAGATCCACTGGAGGAAACTCGTTCTTATCTTACTCATAGACGGGAAGTCAAAGGAATTCAAATTCATGGAATACTGGGTACTGGGAAGACAACTATAATGCAGAACTTGAACAACCACGAACTAGTTGGTCCAATGTATGATATAGTTATTTGGTTAAAGGTTTCGTCAGATGGACCCGATACAATTAATGAGAGGAAAAACTTCAGCGTTGAAAAATTACAAAAGGATGTTATGTCAAGACTAAATCTTGATTATAAAATCCCAGTCGACCATTACAGGGACGAAATTAAGAAAACTTTGAAGGACAAAAAGTATTTGCTACTTCTTGATAATGTCAAAGATGCTTTAAGTTTAGATGAAATTGGTTTTCCTGAGAATTGGGAAGAAAGAGGTAGCAAAGTTGTATTCACCACAAGATTCAATGGTGTTTGGCGCTCAATGACTGATCGCTCTGTTGAAGTTGGGTTACTAAATTTCAAGGACGCCACAACAATGTTTTCTAATATTTTGAAAATCAGTGGCAGTTCCATTGAGATGAAATACATTCATCAAGCAGTAAAGCACTGCGGTTGTCTTGTTACTGCAATTAAGATTGTAGCAGATCATATCAAGTTTGAAACGGATGAACAAATCTTGAAAGATAAACTCGATGCGCTAATAACGTGGCCGAGGGATGGAGATGATATGATCACAGAAATTATTAGAACTATAGGTTTTTGTTGTGAGGACTTGACGAATGAACAGAGGGGTTGCTTTTATTACGGTGCACTATATCCAGAAGAAAGTAAGATATACAAAGATTGTTTGTTGGATTGTTGGATGGCTGAAAATAATTTCGTCAAAACCAGGGCTCATTGGCGCAATTTGTTGAAGCATCTGAACGACAGGAATTTGTTTGAAGAAGATGAGCACAAAAAATATGTTAGGATGCACAAATTGATCCGACTTTTGGCACTGTATAACTTGAAAACTGATGGGCGGCATATATGTTTGGTACCATCCAAAGACGTATCTTCAGATCAACAAGATAAGGATTGTTGGGAAGGGAAACACTGGATTTCCTTAGCTGACGAAAAATATTTGAAGTCCTTTTTAGACAGTCCAGGTTGTTCAAAGCTTTCCACACTTTTCTTACAGGGGAATTCAGATTTTACAAAGTTTCCTGATTTATTCTTCATCAATATGAAAAGTCTTCGTGTTTTGGATTTGATGGGCACTAGTATTGAGTCGCTCCCAGATTCTTTGGAAGAGTCAAAAGAGCTGGCAGTTCTCGCTATCAGTGGAACAGAAAATATTTCAGAAGTACTTTCTAAGCTGGCTGAATTGCAAGAGATGTTGATTGATACAAAATCCAAAAAGGAAACTTTCGACTGGCAAGTTATTAATTATGTTACGAAAAGTGTTAAAACCTTGAGAAGTCTTCGGTTGCGGTTTCTTAATGACGAGGTTGTGGATGTCTGGGAAGTGGATGATGGTGTCCGGAAGTTCTTTGGTAACCACATTTCGAATGATGCTGAATTGGATAAGTTATTTCAAAGGTATGTGGAATGCTACAGCGGTGGAGTACCAAGTTCAACAATTGTTAACTTACTCTCGATGCCGGATGCACTAGTAATAGCTAAACGTGACAACCTCGAAAATCTACAGATGTTCAACACTTCACAGTCTCCTGCAATTCTAGTAGAGAATTGTGAGAAAATCAAATATATTTTGGGTCCCGTAGGGATACTGTCAAGTCTGGAGAAACTGTATCTGAATGACATGGAAAAACTTGAAAGTGTGACGTTTGGCAAGTTCTCTCTTGCTAATTTTGGGAAACTGAAAACTCTAGAGTTAAGAAGATGTGTACTGTTAACCAATATTATTACTTCAGATGCTATGCTAGACGAAAAAGAAATGTCTACCAGGACTGGACAGGAACATATCGTGTTTCCAATGCTAGAGAAACTAGTACTTGTTGATATGCCAAAACTTGAAAGTATTTGGAGGGATAAGTTATTACAGTTCCCAGCTTTGACTGAAGTTGTGATAAGTAACTGTCCTGCAATGAAGCATTTTCCTATTAGCCATACAAATTCCAAGGAGCTGAAAATCATTACAATAGAAGAAACCTGGTGGGAAGCTTTACAGTGGGAGGACGATGCGGCTAAAAAACATTTTTGCCAGTATCTGTTATTCGGTAATGTTTTTCTCAATTCAATTTCTTGCACTAGATTCGGTAATGCTTTTCCCAATTCAATTTCTTGCACCAGAATCTGCCAACCTTTTTCTTTAATCATACTGTCATTGTCTAAGTCTATATATTTACCTATTTACCTTGTGACATCTACCATGTCTTACTTTTAACTTTTCCTATTAATGTTGCTTATATGCAGAGTCGGCTTTAAGTCCAATCCGCTTATGTTTTCGAATTGGGGCACTGTAAAAAATAAACTTTTAGGGGCGCATTTTTGGTTTTACAATAAAGAGCAAAAGAAAAAAAAATTATAATATGTAGGGACACAAATATATGAAAGACTTATGATGATTTTGCTAGCAAAATTATTAAAAGAAATTTTTTTCTCAAAATTTGTATACTTGTTGGGGCACAAAAATTTGAATCGCTTGGGGCTTACAATTTCTAGGGCTGGTCCTGCTTCTATGATTATCAGTATCCACGGATTTTCTGTAAAAGTGTACTGCAATCGAGGATTCTTTTTGGTCTAGCTTTGTTTTATAAATGCAATTTCTTTATCTGCACATATCAAGTTTGTGTCTCCGTATTGATGAATCGTATGCATAAACATATTCTTTATCATCCATAGTCTAAGATACTGAATTGAGTTTTTTGGATCTAAGAAACACAATACTCACCCTTTATTTTAGACTTCCATGTTATTTCGACACTCTAATACCCTTGTTTTCATGTTACTAGAGGTCAAACAGGTAGACGAAATCCCGCCCAAACCTGCACTGATGGCAATGATGCTCAGCTGAAATGACGGGTGCTAGAAGACGATGTCTTTCCTGTTCTGTTATGTATGTTTCTTACTGTTATACTGTATGAACTCTGTTCTGTTATGCTGATCACATTGGCGTCTATGTTTCAGTAATCGTGTGTCAAACATTATATGGTATCATGTTGTAGGAACTTCTTGAAGTATTGAAGAACTTTTAATACCTTACCACATTTTATATGAACTTTGTGATTTATCTATAATTGTTTGATGAATAAGTTAACCGCTTGCTGCATGTTGAGTAAGAATAATTTTATTTTTGCATGTTATGAAATTAAAGCAATGTTCTTATTATTTTCAACTGTTAAACTCAAATTTTTACAACCGGATAGATGAAGATTCTGAAGGGAACCCAGCAAACATATACTTTCTGGTAGTGTTTTCAAATTTCACTGTCTGATATAACCAGTGAAGAGAGTCTTTCAAGCCATTCAATAGACTTGAGAATTTCAGCTAGATTTGTACAACTAGGATACTCAGATTTTGAAGGGATCCCAACAAACATACACTTTGTGGTAGCCTTGTCAAACTTTTACAGTCGGCTATAAGCAGTGAAGAGAGTCTCTGAAGAGATTCAATAGATTCGGGAATTTCAACCAAATTTGTACTACTGGAGAGATTCAGGTTTTGAAGGGATCTCAACATACACAAACTTAGTGGTAGCTCTGTCAAACTTTTGCATTCAGCTAGAACCAGTGAAGAGAGTTTTTGAAGCAGATATATAGACTCAGGAATTATAGCCAAATTTGTACACCCAGAGAAATCCAATACCCGTTGATGGCATTTTCTCAAAGAAGGAAGATGGAATATGACTCAAATCCAGATTTGGTTGCAGGATTAACCTTTCAAGATCTGGGAAGCTTAGATTATCTTGGATCTCGTTGATTTTAAAATTACTTAATTGCATCACTTTGAGGTTCCTCACTGCTAAAAATTTTGACTGCAGTAATTTATACTGTGAAGCCTTTTCTAACAGACCACGTTACTCTTTAATGTCAAGTAAAGTACTGTCTTTTCCCAAAAAATTTAGTTATGCTTCTGTTCTGCATTAGAAAGTTGAGACAGAAATACATACGAAGGAGTCGTGTATTAGTGTTGGGTGTTGTCAACCCAAGTACCACATCGAGGAGAAAAGAGATAATTCTCTTGTATACAGAGCAGCCGAACTCCATTAGTATGAGTCCTTTTGGGAGTTACCCAAAAACAAATCCGTGCGGGCTCGGTCCAAAGTGGATAATATCATACTATTGTGGAGTTAAAGCCTTTTTAGCAAGCCCAACAAGTGGTATCAGAGTCCATGGTTCGGTAATTGGATCTTGGGATAACGGGTTGCGGTTGTTTGATGTGGAGGTTCCCCTCGGTGGCGATTGGAGATCTGTTAGGTTCCTTGTGTCGAAAGTCTTCCTAAAAGGTGTTCAGGCGGCGGGTTGGTGTGGCGGCGGCGGGTTGGTGTGGCGGCGGTGCAAGATGTTGACAGATTGGGGTAATTAGATCTTGGGGGTAACGGGCTGCGGTTGTTCGATGTGGGAGGTTCCCCTCGGTGGCGATTGGAGATCTGTTGGGTTCCTTGTGTCGAAAATTTTCCTGAAAGGTGTTCAGGCGACGGGTTCCGCGGGTGTGGCGGCGATGCAAGATGTTGATAGATTAATCGCAGGTATAAGACCACAGGTTATGTGGTTCTTGGTTTGAGGGGAGGATTGTTGGGTGGTGTCAACACAAGTACCACATCGAGGAGAAAAGAGATAATTATCTTGTATATAGAGCAGCCGATTAACTCCATTAGTATGAGATTTTTTGGGAGTTACCCAAAAACAAATTTGTGCGGGTTCGGCCCAAAGCGGGCAATATCATATGGAGTTAAGCCCTGCAAGATGTGAGATTGAAAGGTTGGGCTAGTTTTTGGTGCTAATGTGAAAAATTCGTAGAAATTTTTCTGGTTGCATTAGCTGTTTTGTTTTTGCGTTTCCCGGAGTTCCAACGGTCGGATCGTCCTGAATTTTGGACAGCGTCTTCCTTACTCATGTATCTAAATTCTGAACGGTGGAGATCGGATTTGGAGGTGCAGAAGGCCTGTTTATTGAGGTAGGGGCAGGAACTTTTGCACCACGGTGTGGATTAAGCTCCCCGTGGTGAGGCGACTTGGAGCGGGTATTTTTGGCCCAAAAGTGTTTTTGGGTTAATTCTTAAACTAGGCCCATAGTTAATATGATATGTAAACGGTAGTGAATTAGCTAGGTTTTAATGCTTGTGATATTGTATACAGAAAACAGAAACGTATCAATATATACAAGAAAAAGGCTCTTTCACTTGGCCAACAAAATTCCTTCTTCTTTGTGTGTTTACTTTGATTATTGTCTTGTTATAGCTTATAACTTGTGGTCGTAGTCTTCTCTTTGGAGTGTTATTCCGCTGCGTCAAGGGTTGTCCCTTGTTTGGGACCCTACAATTGGCATCAGAGCTAGAATCAGATTTGGGTGGTAAAGCTCCGATTTGAGGTGTTTCTGGGTTGAGTCTTGTGTGGTGCACACAAGGTGTTTGGTGAAATTCCTGAGAGAGACTGGTTGTGTAACAAGTTAGGTATGGCTTCTACAGGCGGTGTAGTCAAAGTTGGGAAGTACGAGATAGAGAAATTTAATGGGAAGAATGATTTTTCCTATTGGAGGATGCAGATGAAGAATTTGCTTATCTCGCAAAAGTTACACAAAGCTTTGTCGGGTAAGGCAAAGGGGGGCAAGGATATGTCGGATGAAGACTGGGAAGAATTAGATCTCGAAGCACGGGCTTCAATCATGTTATGCCTCGAGAGAGATGTTGCATTCTTGGTTGATGGCGAGAAAACGGCTGCGTCTGTTTGGATAAAGTTGGAGTCCAACTTCATGACGAAGACTCTAACTAATCGGATCTATTTGAAGTCGAGACTATATACTTGCAAGATGGAGGAAGGGTCATCTATCCGGGACTACATCAACAAGTTTGATAGGTGCATATCAGATTTGAAGGATATTGATGTGGAGGTAGGTGATGAAGATCAAGCACTTCTGTTACTTCTTTCGTTGCCGAAGTCATATGAGAACCTTGTACAAACATTGATGCTTGTGGGTGACACTCTTACGATGGATGATACTAGAACTTCACTTCTAGCGGATGATCTTCGGAAGATTGCAACTAGCAGTATGGATACTAGTGGTAATAATGAGCAGGCACAAGGGTTGTTTGTAAGGGGTAGAGGCAATGATCGAGGAAAAGGTAGGAGAGGTAAGTCTAAGTCAAATTCTAGACCTCCTGCGGAGAGAAAGTGCTACAAGTGTGGTGAGTCTGGACATTATAAAGCAAATTGTCCTAATAAAAGGGTTGCATGGAAGAAGAACAAGAACAACAAGGATACCAGAAAAGTACAAGAGAAAGAGAAACAAGAGGTTGGTTATGCTTCGGAGGAAGGGGTCAGTGATGATTGTTATTCTGTCACATGTGAAGGAGAAATCACAAACAGGTGGATTCTCGATTCTGGTTGCTCTTACCATATGTGTCCGAATCGTAATTGGTTTATAACTTATAGAGGCGTCGAAGGTGGAACCGTAGTGATGGGGAACAACCATGCTTGTAAAACGGTAGGACTTGGTTCTATAAGGATTAGGATGCATGATGGAGTGGTAAGAACGTTGACGGATGTGAGACATGTCCCTGAATTGAAGAAAAACCTTATTTCTATTGGTGCTTTGGATTCTGGTGGGTGCAAAATTGTTACACAAGACGGTGAGATGAAAGTTGTTCGTGGTTCTTTGGTAGTGATGAAAGGTATTTCTCGAGGAAATCTTTATGCGCTTTTGGGCACAACGGTGACTGATAGTGTGGCAGTTGCAGCTACTGGCAGTGGTGGAGACCCATGTGAATGCACTAGGTTATGGCATAGGCGGCTTGGGCATATGTCGGAAAAAGGTCTAAATTATCTTGGTGAAGAGGGTTTGCTGAAGAACTTGAAAAAGGCTTGCATGGATTTTTGTGAGCATTGCGTGTATGGTAAAGCACACCGGGTTCAGTTCAAGGCAAGTAAACATAGAAGTAGAGGTATATTAGACTATGTGCATACAGATGTTTGGGGTCCAGCTTCAGTCACTTCCAAGGGAGGCTCGAGGTATTTTGTCACTTTTGTTGATGATTATTCTAGGTATGTTTGGGTGTATTTCATGAAACATAAGAATGAGGTATTCAACATATTCAAGAAGTGGAAAACAATGGTTGAGAACAGAACTGGTAAAAAGTTGAAGACACTGCGATCTGATAACGGTACAGAGTATACAGATGGTGCTTTCAAGGAGTTTTGTGATCAGGAAGGCATTGTTAGACACTGGACAGTCAGAAAAACACCACAGCAGAATGGGGTTGCGGAAAGGCTCAATCGCACATTGCGGGAAAAATCAATGTGTATGCGATCCTATGCTGGTTTGGGTAAAGAATGGTGGGCGGAGTCAATTAATACAGCTCGCTATATTGTCAACCGGTCACCTCATGCATCTCTAGATGGAGATGTACCTTATAACGTATGGTCTGGAAAACATGCAGATTATGGGAGACTTATAATTTTTGGATGCACGGCCTACTACCATGTTGACGAGGGAAAACTTGATGCGAAGGCCAAGAAGGCTATATTCTTGGGGTATGCAACAGGTACAAAAGGTTATCGTCTTTGGTCTATTGATGATTCTAAGTTTATAATCAGCAGGGATGTTACGTTTGATGAGGACACTATGGTAGCTTCTCCGAAAGCTAAGGTGACTAGTGGTGGTGACATTGAGACTTCTAAGTCTCAAGTGGTTGAGATAGAATCTGCAAGTCATCCAGGTTCTAGTCATGTTCAACAGGAAGATCATGGAGACACTCATGATGATGAGGATGATGAGTTTGAATATGAGACTATTGAGCAAGAAAATGTGCAGGCACGCGAACGACAACAGTTCGAGGAAAGTTTGGCTTCTGCTAGGCCAAAACGGGCATACAAACAAGTTCAAAAGCTTGGGTCAGATAAGCCTTTGAAACACTACGGGCAGGTTAATGCAGTAGAGTATGCACTCTCGGTGGAGGATGATGAGCCTATTTCCTTCAAAGAAGCTATTCGGAATTGTAATAGTGAGAGTTGGTTGGCAACGAAGGAAGAAGGGAGCAAGTTTCAACATTGCTTGGACTTGCTGAATATCATCCGGTGTTGAATGCCCTTCGGGGCGGTGTTGGGGTGAGGTGGAGATTTCACCCCATTATGTGAACTACGGTGGCTTGATCCCGGTTAAGGGTACGTAGGCAGTCATGGTAATATGGCGCAGTCGGTTGGGGTTTACATATCAAGGCTTTCATGGTATTCTCAGTGTTCGTCCATAATTTGAGGTTGATCAAATGATGTACGAGGTGGAGAATTGTGAGATTGAAAGGTTGGGCTAGTTTTTGGTGCTAATGTGAAAAATTCGTAGAAATTTTTCTGGTTGCATTAGCTGTTTTGTTTTTGCGTTTCCCGGAGTTCCAACGGTCGGATCGTCCTGAATTTTGGACAGCGTCTTCCTTACTCATGTATCTAAATTCTGAACGGTGGAGATCGGATTTGGAGGTGCAGAAGGCCTGTTTATTGAGGTAGGGGCAGGAACTTTTGCACCACGGTGTGGATTAAGCTCCCCGTGGTGAGGCGACTTGGAGCGGGTATTTTTGGCCCAAAAGTGTTTTTGGGTTAATTCTTAAACTAGGCCCATAGTTAATATGATATGTAAACGGTAGTGAATTAGCTAGGTTTTAATGCTTGTGATATTGTATACAGAAAACAGAAACGTATCAATATATACAAGAAAAAGGCTCTTTCACTTGGCCAACAAAATTCCTTCTTCTTTGTGTGTTTACTTTGATTATTGTCTTGTTATAGCTTATAACTTGTGGTCGTAGTCTTCTCTTTGGGGTGTTATTCCGCTGCGTCAAGGGTTGTCCCTTGTTTGGGACCCTACACAAGATAATGTGTTTTTTATACTAATGAGTGACCACACCCATGGAAGATTGATTCCTAGTTTTTTTTTCTTCATAAATTTCTTGATGAGATATCAGAAATGCACAAATTGTTATGCCTTGAGATAGCCTGATAACGTAAATACACAATTTGCATACTGAAGTGGAGTTAGCAAATCCACAAATATACATGTACTAGTTAAAGTTAACCTGACAATTGTCAAATATTATTGGCAAAAAATAATAACAATACTAAATAAGTAACGATTGTCATTTTTGTCTGTTGCACATATAAGGAAACAAATTCCCGTTAATGCAAAACAAGTCAGAAAACCCTGCAAGAATTTAATTACAAGTGACATAGCAAACATATGAACTACGTTCATTAGAGAGAAGTTATAACAGGATCTTACTCATGTAGATTGTTTCCTGCTGTAAACTACATATTTCAGTAATTGAAACTGACAATTATATTTAAGGGTAAAGTTCAAATTAGAACTTTATTCTAAATAAGAACTTCAGATCAATATCAGTCTTGGATATTGTCTAGTCAACCACGTGTGCAGTTAATACTGTATATCAGTACGGTGCAATAAATTTAACAAGTTCACTGTACTAGTTCATTCTAAAGGAACGGACTAATGATGGAAAAGCTTGAATTATATTCATCTGAGTAAAACTATACTCCCTCCGTCCATTTCATTTCTTTACACTTTCTATTTTGGGCCGTCCATTCCATTTCTTTACATTACTAAAAATAGTAACTTTTAACAATAAAATACATTATTACATCCACTACTTCACTCCACCTTTTCAACCCTTTACACTATTACACCCACTACTTCACTTATTTTAACAATAAAATTACTATTACACCCACTACTTCATTTATTTTAACAATATTACATCCACTATCTTGGTTTCCGTGCAAAAAGCAAACGTAAGGAAATGAAAAAAACAGAGGGAGTATATAGGTTACAACATCTGTAAATGAGTCAGCTAAGATTATTACAAAACAGAAGATACAGGTTAAGATAATGGTAGTTGATGTAGCTGAGGTGGACGATAATCTTGACAACAATCATGTATGGTAAGCATGACTGTATAATAGTAATAAACATGTCAGTCTTAGTAATACTTTAATATGCCCCCTCAAGTTTGGACTTGTATCCACAAGACCTAACTTGGATAGATGATTTTTAAAAACTGATTTAGGAAGAGGCTTCGTCAAAGTATCAGCTAGTTGATCAGCACTGTGGACGTACATGGGTAACACAAAGTTATTTCTTCTGCACTTGATCATGAACGAAATGAAAATCAACAGCGATGTGCTTCATCCGGCTATGAAAGACAGGGTTGTGACATAAGTATGTTGTGCCTACATTATCACAGTAAACTGTCGGATTGTCTTGAAGAGGAAATTTTATCTCACGGAGAAGATTGACCACCCAATTGGATTCTGCAACTGCATCAGCAACTGCGCGATATTCAGCCTCTATCGAGGAGCGAGCTACAGTTTTTTGTTTACGAGAGGACCAATTTACCGGATTATTAAATATAGAATGTAGCCTGAAGTTGATATTCGATCATCATGATCCCTTGCCCAATCAGCATCACTATAGATGCTTAAAAATGGTGAACCATTGAGTAGAATTTTGAGACCATATGACTGTGTATGTTTTAAATATCTCAAAAGTCTTTTCACGGCTTGCAATGATCAATAGACGGAACGTGCATGAACTGAGATAGTTTATTCACCGTAAAATTGATGTCAGGCCTAGTGAAAGAGAGGTACTGTAATTTTCTGATCACTTGGCGATATACCTTAGAATCAGTTGCAGGAGCACCATCGTGGAGCGTAAGAGATAAAGAACTACTCATAGGCGTTGACATGTCTTTGTTTTCATTCATTTTTGTGTCGTTGAGAATGTCAGAAATGTACTTTGACTGCGAGAGAATTAATCCATCTTGGCAAGGTATAACTTCAACACCTAAAAAGTATTGGAGAAAACCTTGATCTTTGATTGAAAATCGAGTAGCCAAAGCTGTTAAAACTTGCTTCATAGAATTTAAATTGTTTCCAGTAACAATTATGTCATCCACGTACACCAAAGAATATATGATAGTGCCAAACTGATTGAAGATAAAGAGAGAGGTGTCTGATTGTGATATATGAAAGCCATATGAGAGGAGAAAGTTGTGAAGCTTATTGTACCAGGTGCTTGAGGCCTGTCTTAAGCCATAAATGGATTTTCGCAATCGACAAACATGAGTTGGCATATCAAGATGTTCAAAACCTCTTGGTTGGCGCATATAAACTTCTTCTTCTAACCTTCCTTGAAGGAATGCATTATTCACATCAAGTTGGTAGAGTGGCCACTTCTATTTAACTGCAATACACATTACAAGACGAACGGTTGTAGGCATAACAACTGGACTAAAAGTAGATTGATAGTCAATACCTGTGCGTTGTGTAAAGCCCTTGGCGACAAGCCGAGTTTTATATCGTTCAATAGTACCGTCTGACTTCCGTTTAATTCTGAAAATCCACTTATTATCAACAATATTTTTCGTGGGATCATACGGAACTAAATCCCAAGTATGGTTTTTCAACAATTAATGCTTCATACTCAATTTTCATGGCTTCCCTCCATTGAGGATATTTTTGTGCCTGATTGAAAGTGGGTGGAATGAAAGAAGGTGATGTATGGGCCATGTAGTCAAAAATTTGTTTGGGCTTGTGAATGTTATTTTGGGCTCTTATAACTGGCCGATGAGAGGTTATGTTAAGATTAGGATTTTCTGGCTGTACAGGGGAAGAATCAGATGTGTGGTTGATTGGTGGGGGTGAAGGTGGTGGTGGTGGGGTTTCAGTGATAGGGGCTGGATTGTTTTGTGGGCGACGTCGACGTTCATAATGGAGAATAGGTTTGGCTTGAGAAGTGGTAATTGAGAAGCTGGGTTGAATTGAATTAGTTGTTGATAGCCTGAGTTGAATGGGATTTGATTTGAATTCGGGTTGGACATGACAGTGTGGGATGAATCAGATGTGTTTCCATTGTTAAGAGAAAAAAAATGAAAAATTATAGGATCGATGCTCGTTAGAGAATTAGAGCTCTGATACCATAAAGGAACATACTAATGCTGGAAAAGCTTGAATTATATTCATCTGAGTACAACTATATATAGGTTACAACATCTGTACATGAGTCAGCTAAGATTATTACAAAATAGAAGATACAGGTTAAGATAATGGTAGTTGCTGTAGCTGAGGTGGACGATAATCTTGACAACAATCATGTATGGTAAGCATGACCAGGGGCGTAGCTACCTTATAGGTAGTGGGGTCAAGTGACCCCATATTAAAAAATTTTTTGGTAATAAATGTAGTAAATTTTGGTAATTTGACCCCATAGAAAAAGAAAAAATGACCCCATATCTTGAAATAATTAGTAAAATAGCAAAGAATAAGTAATTTTTATGTATATTCCTATGTATTAAACTAGGCAATTTTCAATTTTTTTTATGCAAATGAGGCTATTTTATTCATTTTAGCTTCTTTTATAGTTATTTTTATCACTTTTATATAGAAATGGTCAAAAAACATGCAAAAAAATTTTTCCCTGCGGGGCTCAAAAAACATACCCAAATATTGACCCCATATGCTAATTTTCCTGGCCACGCCCCTGAGCATGACTGTATAATAGTAATAAACAGGTCAGTCTTATGTGTCAGCTGGTATTGGTAATCCTTTAATACATTCAAGGTTCTAAATTTGTATATAGAAAGAGAAGTGCATTGATCGCCTCTAAATTGAAGTTTTAAGGAATTAAAAACCAACACACCATCTACATGAATTTATAAGGAAGGTTAAATTTTTAGTTGCCATGTTAATTAGCATTGCATTCTTCCACCAAGATGTGTAGGGAATTTCCATATTGTGGTGCCAACTCATCCAGAAAATCTCCGTCTCTGTCAATTTCAGAGAAAGCACAATGTAGATAAAGAGGGTGGTCATTGCTCCATTCTGGTTCATTCCATTCTAAAGCTTTCCACCATTCACTCTCTCCTTTAATTTCTATTTACTCTTTACTACACACTCCCACAGAAAGAAGTCTTTTTGACTTTGGGCAATCGTAAATTACTATGCATTCTAGTTCCGGACCAATGCTTAAGCCACTGCATATCTCACCAACTCAGGCAAGTAGAAATGTCATGATTTTTTTTAATCTAGGGAGAGTTCCTTTGGATGCCAATTGAGTTGAGTCTTCAGCTATTAGGCTTCTGATTTTCGGGCAATTTTCAACTACTCTCTCTTTTAAGTTATGTAGATCTCCTATAGTAGCAATGGGGTAAAAACAGTAGTCAAGTTTGGGCACATAGGCAGATCCAGTACCTTCAAAGAATGCGAGCAAACACCAACACCTTGGCCCATTCCAAATTACCTCTAATACTTTAGGTAGTGAATGGCCAAATATTCGAGTGAAAAATGATCATCTCCTTTGTTAGCTACCCCGCTATTTAAGTTACTACCATAAAAAATTGTTTGCCTCTCATTGCAATCCACCAACAAGCAGTACTTCAACTTATTTGATTCCTCTAAGTTGAAGCTGGAGAGACTCTGAATAGTCCAAGAGTAAATTACATAGTGGTGGCTGTATTTTACACCAATTTTCAAAATAGTGGCCAAATTTTCAGATTCTCAAAAGAGTGGCCAACTTTTCTTTCCGATTTTCAAAAGAGTGGCTGCCGTCAACTTCCGTTAAATTATCACCGTTAACTAATATAGTTAAAGAATAAGTTACAGAATGGTGGTCATACTTTACAATGATTTTCAAAATATTGGCTATTTAATGATTTTCACCGTTAATTATTTTGAAAATCATTGTAAAGTATGACCACCATTCTGTAATTTACTATTTAAATATATTAGTTAACGGTGAAAATTTAACGGAAGTTGACGGCAACCACTCTTTTGAAAATCGGAAAGAAAAGTTGGCCACTCTTTTGAGAATCTGAAAATTTGGCCACTATTTTGAAAATTGGTGTAAAATACAGCCACCACTATGTAATTTACTCATAGTCCAATGACCATCTAGATACAAAGCATGTGCATGTTTTAGTGCTTCAGCAATCTTAGTAGTGTCGTCCTCGCCATTAACGTATTTGAGACATTTCTTTAATTTCAGGAATTCCTCTTCGAGGTCACATGGTAGACGAGATATGGAATGCTGAGCTCGAGGACCAATAATGATACTGAAATTTGATAAATTTTGGTAAATAGTCAACTCATCGCTGTTCCACTTGAGTTCTAGAAGATACCTGAGAAGTTCAGTATTTTGGAGATACAACTTGAGAGTTTTCAGCTTTCTTAGACCAGGCAGGTCTTCCATAATAGCCTTCATTGCAGCAGTGCACCATACATCCTGTGGATCAACATTATTGCTAAGTTCCTCCAACTGAGTGAGTTTCGATAAGATTGTCTCTGGGATTATGGCAACTATTCTCTTGCTTTTTCTGTAGCTCTCAGCATGATACAAGGAAACCTTTAAACACTTCAAGTTAGTTAACTCTTTGAGTTCATCTGGCAAACAAACAAGATCAGTTCCTTCAAGATCCAAGACTTTGAGATTCCCAAGTGTGCCGATTTCTGGTGGTAGTTCCATCAGAAGTGCACAGTGTCACAAAATAAGTTGTTCCAGTTTGAACAATTCAGAAACAGATGGTAGGAAAGTTTTTATACTGGTATTTGACATGTCTAGAACTTTCAGAACCGGCATTTTCTTAAAGAAATAAGAAGGAATATGATTCCTATGAAGGTTTGACTGCAGGAATAACTCTTGGAGATCCGGGAAGCTCAGATTATCTGGAATGTCAGGGAGTTCGAGATTCCTTATGTGGATCACCTTGAGGCTTACTGCTACAGATTTAGAATTCATATTGCACTACCTTTTCCAGCAAGCCAAGTAATTCCGTAATGTCAAGCAGAGTACCCTCACTTTGATGGAAATCTAGCCGTACTTCCATTCTTCTATCACAAAAATTGAGGCATGGACATGAGTACATTAGTGTAGGTAGAAATTGAGGACATAGTTAGGTCTAAAAACTAACAATTTACTAAGATCATTTTTTTTAAAAATAACTTTATTTACAGCATTTCTTTTCATCACAAGTAACTTTATATACAATAAAAACTATTTTTTATCCAAAAAAGAATGATAAATAATATATAAACATCAATAGCTTTTAACGCATTTTGATTTTTTTTTTTTTTTGAAAAACTCAAACCAGGCATGAAAAACCAAGGGTGGGATTTTGTGATGAAGGTAATAATTTGATGAGGCATTTCTTTAACTGGTTTAATTGTGTCAAACATTTTCCTGCTATCAAAGATATTTAAGTAAAGGTATTGGGGGACTTCCTCAGAAGCCTGGATGGAAGTTGAAAATGTGTGCATAGAAACTTCAGGCGCATGGAACTCCAATAGGCTTGAGCATCCAGATATATTGAAATATTTAAGGGATCTCAGCTTAGTAATAGTTTCTGGTAGCTTTGTCACACTTTCACAATCTGCTAGATTCAGTGAGGAGAGACTCTCAAGCAATGCAATGGACTCGGGAATTTCAGACAAATTCGAACAACCAGATAGATCCAAGAAATTAAGATTCACAAGTGCGCCCATTTCTTCTCGCAGTTCTTTCAGAAATTGACAACCATGCAAAAAGAGTTTTTCCAGTTTATTCAATTTTGAAAAAGAAGGTGGCAAAGTCTTTGTACTTGTGTTTGACATATCTAGGACTCCAAGGGCCGGCATCCGCTCAGATATTGACGAAGGAACGGAGATTGAATCAAATTTTGATTGCAGGAACAAGTTTTCAAGATCAGGGACGCTTAGATTATCTGGAATATCAGAGAGATTGCAATTCCTTACGTGCATCACTTTGAGGTACCTTACTACAACGGATTTTGATTTCGGTAGTTTAGAGTCCAAAACATTTTCCATTAGGACAAGCAACTCTTTGATATCAGACAGAGTATACTCACTTCCCGGAAAGTCCAGTTGTACTTGGAAAAGTTGTAAAACATTAGGACATTACACATAAACAACATTCTAGTAGGTAAAAATTGAGCACAAAACAAAGCTTACACATTGACAGAAAAAAGAAATGAATGATTCGACCGTATTTCTTTAGTGACTTTCATGATAACATTGACAGAAAAAAGAAATGAATGATTCGACCGTATTTCTTTAGTGACTTTCATGATAAGACACACTGTTCAGACAGTCTGATGATATGTATTCGTAATAGTCCATCTTGTCGATTGAAGTTAAAAAAGGTCTAGCTTGTTGGCGTGATGTTTTGATGATGAATACAAATGGTGCATTGTAATACATCATGTGTATTTATCTAATCTTGTTTTGCAGGAAGTATTAATCAATGATTAAGGGGGAGCTTTTAGCTAAATCACATATTAGTATATAATCATCAAAAAGGGGAAGATTGTTACCCTAGTGTGTTTTGATGTTATATACAGCAAGCTGATTGCTTATCTTGTATTAGGTTCACTATATCTAGCTCACAATTATATGATTGAATCACTTGATATATCATTTGCATATATATGTGTTTGCTATGTATAAGTATACTCTCTGGTAACTTGGTTGGTGATATGGAAATGTAGAGGTATAAAGCCATCTATCTGTTTAGCTCACCAGAACCAAAACAGCAAGCTGTCCTTTCAAATAGCATACCAGTTTCACAGCTGATTTCAGTCTGGCAGTTTTACCGAATATCAAAGATTCAAAGAGCATCAAGTGGAAACTATGTTAGGATTAATTGTATGGGTCCTCTGAGTATATATGAATGTATAAACTCCCATACCTCACTCATGCATGGAGACAAAACAATATTCCTTATGTTTATTTAATGAAAAGTATATCATATGAGTATTTTGAGTGGAAGTGAAGTGGGTGTTTAATTTAATGAAAAGTAGAACTTTACTTTTATAAAATAAACATAAGGAATATTGTTTTGTCGCCATGCATGAGTGAGGTATGGGAGTTTATATATTCATATATACTCAGAGGACCCATACAATTAATCCTAACATAGTTTCCACTTAATGCTCTTTGAATCTTTGATATTCGGTAAAACTGCCAGACTGAAATCAACATGCTGTTTGTGAAACTGGTATGCTATTTGAAAGGACAGCTTGTTGTTTTGGTTCTGGTGAGCTAAACAGATAGATGGCTTTATACTGCATTTCCATATCACCAACCAAGTTACCTGAGAGTATACTTATACATAGCAAACATAGTAAACAGATATATATGCAAATGATATATCAAGTGATTCAATCATATAATTGTGAGGTAAATATAGTGAACCTAATACAAGATAAGCAATCAACTTGCTGTATATAACATCAAAACACACTAGGGTAACATAGCTAAAATCTCTCGCCTAAATTCTCGGAACCTCAAGGTCTACAAATGCAAGCATTTCCGATATTTTGATTTCTTATAAAGAAGAAGACAACATTATTAAAATTTTGAGGTAAAAGCTATACATATGTTATTCATAACCATGTAAATGTGTTATATATACAACCAATTAGACATTTCTAATATTCTTAAAAAGCCTTTACAATTCAAAAATCAAAAATATTTTGACGAGGTATTAAGATCTACCTCGAAATTCGTGTATAAGTTTAGACCCAATATAAGAACATATAAGAAAAGAAAATATTTTGATGAGGTAAATATTTTGTTTGACGTTCCTTGCAGATCATATTTAAGGACTGTTGTTTTGTTCTCCAATCAATAATGAACTGTTTGAGCAAGTTACCCTCACACTAGTGCATTAGGTGATGTTGGCAATAACTATTTCAATCTACATAACACTTAGATTAAAGGCCTATGACTTTCGTGACTTTGTTTTGTGTGCTTGCCAATGTATTTTTATGAAAAATGTCTAGATTTTTAGACACTTCCTTCTCCCACAATTCATAAAATTCTTCTTATGCGCAGGAATTGAATCAGGTAGTTTCTAGAAATAGGAAATGGGTGGTTGAAGTGGGTGTGATTTCTATGAAATTAAGAGGGGAAAACTGTGACTATGACAATGCAAGGTCAAAGGAGGAGAGGGTGGCTTTGCGAACGGAGATAGGAGTGCGAGACGACCAAGTAAATACATTGCATTTCATTCCTTGCTCCAAATCAAGAGCCCGATTCTCCTGTAAGTACCTTCGCCAATCGGCAAGGGAAATCAAAAGGCTCAGCCAACGAAACTCATTAGACCAGTTACTCGAGAAAATCAAGATATATTGCCATATTGGCTAAGCCTCTTTAGTTCCCTTTGTAGATTTTTGGTGAGGTGACAGCGGTCTCCAGAATAATATTTATCTAGAATTGGGATACGGGGCTACTTAATAGAATTCTCCAGAATAATATTTATCTAGAATTGGGATACGGGGCTACTTATTAGAATGAATACTATGCAAAGTGCTTGAGAAACGGCCTGTTTGGATTCTATCATCTCTTCTCTTTCTATATACTCCCTCCGTCCCAGCCAGTTCTTTACATGGCGGCTGGGCACGGAGGTCAAGGATAGTGGGTGTAATATTGTTAAAATAAATGAGATAGTGGGTGTAATAGTGATTTTATTGTTAAAATAAGTGAAGTAGTGGGTGTAATAGTAATTTTATTGTTAAAGTAAGTTAAGTAGTGGGTGAAATAGTGTAAAGTATTGTTAAAATAAGTGAAGTAGTGGGTGTAATAGTGTTAAAACTTACTATTTTGGGTAATGTAAAGAAATGGTGGGACGGCCCAAAAAGGAAATTGTAAAGAAATGGATGGGACAGAGGGAGTATAATAGAACATAATTTTGAGCCAATAAACCCAATGTGAAATTACAGTTATACCCTTACAATTTATAAAATTACATGAAATGTCATCTTTTTATTTAAATAAGAAAGAATGCCATCCTTTTATTTAAATAAGAAAAAAAATGAGTTTTTGTGGTGAATCGAACCTAGAACCTCCTCTACACAAGTTATCGTACCAACCACTGTGCTACATGAACTTTTTTGTTTTGAATTAAAAATTTTTTTACATAAACCCGACCTCTCCATTATCTTATTTTTACTATTATTTTAAAAATATTATATTTTAGGTTTCACAATATGGTACACATCCATTCATTCTTCTATTATCTATTACTACTAGTTTATAGCCCGTGCAAAGCACGGGTTACTTTAATTTTTTTATAATTTGTTTATAGTGTAATATATTATTATAAATATTAATTTTTATATGTCATGGGAAGAATTCGAACCTTACATTTTTGTATATAATAATTTTTAGTATTAAATATAAATTAATATGTTGTTGGCGGGAATCGAACCTTGGAACTCTGTATATAACAACTTTTAATATTGTTATATCTAACGGTTATGATCTATTTAAGATGACGACGTGGATGAAGGGATTTAATTTTTTTGTTATCAGAATGGTGTTCCTTATTTTTTTTATAGAGTAATTAACACCTAATATTAAGATTAATTTATTTGGCGATATGGAATATTTTGGACCTAATATTTTTATATGTTCGACATGTCTTGTTTTCTAAAGATTAATTTCATAAAACAATTGTTAAACATTTATTAATATTTAACAGTTACTATATGTAATTTTTATTTTTTCCAAAACATAAATTTGAAAGCAAAAAGCACTATGAAACACCCCCCTCACGCATCAAGTCTTCTGATTTAAGTTTTCAACTTTGTAGCTATGGAGCCCAGGCCAGACCCAATAGTAGTCTATATATATGAAAGAAATAGTACTGTAAAGAGGTTGGACATTGTAATATCACTTATCAGAGAGGAGAGTCAGTGATGGAGTGATTTTGGGGTTTGTTTTTGGGCGTGTATGATATTTTTTTTATTTTTAATTCTTTTTTGATAGTTAGATAACCAAAAAAAGGATAACCAAAAAGAGGGGATAACCAACTACAAATTATATGGAATATTTTGTACCTAATATTTTTATATGTTCGACATGTCTTGTTTTCTAAAGATTAATTTCATAAAACAATTGTCAAACATTTATTAATATTTAACAGTTACTATATGTAATTTTTATTTTTTCTAAAACATAAATTTGAAAGCAAAAAGCACTATGAAACACCCCCTCACGCATAAGTCTTCTGATTTAAGTTTTCAACTTTGTAGCTATGGAGCCCAGGCCAGGCCCAATAGTAGTCTATATATATATGAAAGAGATAGTACAGTAAAGAGGTTGGACATTGTAAGAGCATCTCCAATGGTGCTGACTAAAATGGTTGGTTAAAATTATATAAAATAACGATTATGTAAAATTTGTTGAATCTGCAAGGAATTATACTTCAATGGAGTTGCCTATAATGATTGGCTATATTTTAAAAATCGTATGCTATAAATATTTCAGTTTTTAAATATAGAATATATTTTTTCAAATATGGTAATAGATGATGTGGAGTTTTCTTACAGGTCTCTAGCGATTCGACAAATATAGCCGATATGTAGGGGTTATCTATAATTTTAGATAACATGAATGTACCATTGGAGATGTAATTATTTTACATATTCTTTAAAATATTTAATTATGGTATGTAATACACATTTTTAGCTAAGGGTTTTCAACGATTGGAGATGTTCTAATATCACTTATCAGAGAGGAGAGTGAGTGATGGAGTGATTTTGGGGTTTGTTTTTGTGTGTGTATGATATTTTTTTTTATTTTTTATTTTTAAATTCTTTTTTGATAGTGGGATAACCAAAAAAAGGATAACCAAAAAGAGGGGATAACCAACTAAAAATTATACACCTTTTTGCTTATTATAGTATATATAGTATAGCTATATTAAACATCAACACAAGGGCAAAAAGTTCCATTTTAATAGCTGTGAAATTACTATTTTACCCCTATTTGTTGAAAATTAACAAAAATGTCATCCTTTTAGTATTTGTAGAAAAATTAGTTGAAACTATGTTAGTGTTGAGAATCGAACCTTTGACCTTTCACTCTTAAACTCATGCCATAACCATTATGCTACACTTAATTTTGAATATATTTTAAAAATCTTAAAAGATAAACCACATCATCTCCTTTTGTCCCATTTTTTTCCCAACTATATATTAAATCTCAATACAATTGCAAAAAGTGCCAATAAATTGGTTGCAAAATTACTATTTCACCCTCATTTTTTGGAAATAACAATTGTGCCACCCCTTTAAAATCCATGTAAAAATTGGAAGAATTTGTGTTAGCTTTCAGAGACGAGCCACCAATCTCGTTTTAAGAGGTTCATCATACAACCACTACATTAGTTTTCGAGTTTTCTTAAAAATCTTACTCCCTCTGTCCCATCCATTTCTTTACAATTTCCTTTTTTGGACGTCCCACCAATTCTTTACATTACTAAAAATAGTAACTTTTAACAATAAAATACATTATTACATCCACTACTTCATTCCACTTTTTCAACACTTTATACTATTACACCCACTACTTTACTTACTTTAATAATAAAATTACTATTACACCTACTACTTCATTTATTTTAACAATATTACATCCACTATCCTTAATCTCTGTGCCCCAGCCCCATGTAAAGAATTACATGGGACAGAGGGAGTATAAGATATCACGCCATTTTCACTTAAATTATTTTCATTTTTGTTTTCGCTTTTGAGTTAATAAATGTTAGTTTACATTATTTATATAATTCCATTATTTCAGTTTTAGTAGTTTTATTTATCTATATACTAAATCATCTTATAAATTTTAATACACATCTATGTTTTCGGTTAAATATATATTAAATATATTATTTATAATTCATATATTTATATTATATTATATCTCTGATCATACTTTATTTGAATTAGTTGATAATGTATACCTAAAAAATAATATTGAAATTTGATCCAATATAAGGAATATAGTATATGCAATGTATTTCATTATTCATTACTTTGATCATTTTAAATTAAGAAAATTAGTTTTAAAATTATTTTTAAATTATACAATAATCATGTTTATACATTTATCACATTCGTTTCTTAATAATTTTTTTTTTAAAAATGTACACTTATGTTGTTTATATTTTCTAAAATAATCTACACTCTCTTTGTCATTATCACGGTTCTAAAACTCCCCAATTTAGTCGATTAATCCCCGATTAATTTTATGTAAAGTAATCAACCGATTCGATTTTTGAAATCCGATTAATCTTGTTAATTTATTTAAACTGATATGTTTAATTGTAAATTACACTAACATATTAAATATCATTATAATATCCGATTAATATTCAGATTAATACTTCCGACTAATCCCCGATTACCCGATTAATCTTAAATCGGTACCTCAGCCGATTTATACCGATTCCAATTTTTACAACCAACTCATTATAAATGATTAACATGAAAAATAAAATGTTAAGATAAAATTCTTGGTTATACATGAATGTTACTAAGTTTGGATTAAAAAAAAATTCACAAACATTTATTTCTATGTATATATTAAATTATTGAAATAAAATACAATTTTGTTGAAAAAAAAATTTTTTTTGGTTAACCATATATATTCAAGTTTACATATATCCTGAAATAATGTGATTGTTAAGCGAAATATTACGTAATATCTAATCTCTTTTTGGATATAATATTTGTAACACCCCCAGATCCGGGGTCAGGGATCTGGTCGTTACGGTCTCAATGTCCATCCACAAAACCAACATAATCTAAATTACAAGCTTGTGACCCAAAACAACAACATAAAACACACCTGTTATAGTCCCAGAGATGAAGTCAGAGTAACCAACAATATTATTAATCACAAGTTTGAGTTCTTACAACCCAAAGAATTACAATTAACCATTACAAACTCTTTGCCATCCATTTGTATATGCCATATAATAAATACACTTGATACTCAAATGCTAACAACTAGCCTACCAGTAGCTACCTCTTCAGCAATGGTAGCTGTTGTGCCCAAAATCCGCCTTGGGCTTGATTTAAGGCCCATTAAGAGTTCATATCCGGATTGAATGGTTATTAAAGGATAGGCTGGGCTGGGTATGGATATGGTGGCCCGATATACCTTAGAGAAATGAGGATGGTGTTATCTGGATCGGGGTTCGTCCATGGAGGGGTTCAGGTGTTTGGACCTCAGTCAGGGGTACTACTATGCGGAGGCTTGACAAGGGTTCATTCAGGCAGTAGGCCTCTACACATGGGTACGCGCACGTACCCTGACGATATACAGAAGGCAGCTCTGCAGCTTCCTAAATTATAGGGGAATGGATAAGGGACGCCCCTAACTGACTTAGGGATAAGTCCTGGACATCAGGTGCAGATAAATAACATCTGTTAACCTAGATAATCATTATATATACATGGATGGAGATATATGATGGATAATCATATATTTATGGAGATAATTATGGATTAATAAAGGAGTAACCACTGGATAATCAAATCAGCTGGGATAATTCATGAAATCAGTTCAGTTAAGGAGGATAAAGCTTATCAAATCGTGGCTCAATCATCAAGAACTACATTGGACTTGATCCCTTATAAATATGAGGGTATGTAGGCCATTTGCAGGAGTTAGACACAACTATACACACCTCTAACACAGTTCTGGGCATCTTCTTCGATTGAGTAGGATTTACTCAGTCATAATTGCCCGGAGACCTTGCAAATTCAGTCCAAAAACAGCCACAATTCCCCCTCGGTTCAAGGCAGTTGAACCCTGGCAGTCGGCGTACGAACCTGTCTTCACGCCGATTTCTACGCGATTCTCCGTTCTTCCCGCAACTACCTCCAAGAAGTGTTGTACCAAATTTCCCTCACAACATTTTTGGCGCTAGAAGGAGGGGACTTTGGTTTAATCTCTAGAGGGAAGAGATGTCTCAGGATTCCGGTGACATGCATACGCCGGAGGATGAACGGAACGATTATGAAAGTGAACATAATGATGGAGTCACGAATCAAAAACTCCAGGAGAAGATCAAGAAGATGGGAAAGAAAATAAACTCTCTGGAAAAGAAGTCCGAGAAGTTGAAGAAATGGAAACAAAAGCATAGTTCCACGGACCACAAAGTGAAAAGGAAGGTGGTTACCCCAATTCATTTGGATTTTGATAGTGATGCTGAGGAGCCTGAGAAGGAGGTCTCAAAAAAAGACTTTTCTGATGTGGAGACTGACCAGACAAATCCGGATTGGGAGGATAATGAGGAAGAGGTCCAGGAGTCACAGGGTTCACCCACACGCAGCCTGAGTGTCTTTGACAGGCTGGGCAATAGGTTGGACAGCAAGGACCTACGCCACAAACTGGATAGGAAAAAGGATCGGCAAACAAGGAAGACCCAAGATGGGAGGTCTCAGTCGAAGGGGTCTCAAACCCACTGGAGGGAGAAGTCTGACTCCAAATCTGGCAAAGGTACCAAGACGGTTGAAGATGAGAGAAGCGGCAGCTCCCAGCACAACCCCAAACCTGGTAAGGGTTCCACTAATGAGACTGATGAGGATAGAAGCCAATTTACCGATGGTGAAAATGAGCATTATAAGGTCAGAGATCTACGCGAAGCACTCAAGAAACTAAGGGCGGAAAAACAGTCAATGGAGGGCCTAACGGTGGCTTCACCCTTCACGAAGAAGGTGAGGGATTCACCACTCCCGGCAAAGTACCGGGGGGTAGGAGACTTAAAGTTCAGTGGAACCACTGACCCCGTTGAGTACCTTAGCCGGTTCAACACTGAAATGGAGGTATACCAGGTCAAGGATCTGACGAAATGCCGTTTATTGGCTGCCACACTACGAGACAGTGCCCATCAGTGGTTCAAAAGGATACGTCCAAACTCAATACGGTCTTGGCGACAGATGAGTGAATTATTTGTAACTCAGTTTCGGGCTTCGGTTGCATTCGCACCCCCGGCCAATACCCTTGCAAACATCAAGCAAGAGGAAAACGAAACCCTCACTGAGTATTTCAAACGCTTCAATGCAGAAGTCCCGAAGGTAAGGAAAGCCACTGATGAGACATACAAAAACTTCTTGATTGCGGGTGTACGCCCAGGAACTGACTTCTGGAAGGAGCTGCAAGGCCAGGAGCCCAAAACTTTAGCAGACTTTTATGCTAGAGCTGAAACCCATAAAGTGGTGGAAGAATCAATGGCAAAACTGAAGAAGGATCGTAGTTCTAGCAGCTGGAATAGGAGCAAGAGAAATAGATCTTACAGTCCTAAAGACAGGGGGTACAATAAGCGAACCCTCTACGGTGGAAGTTCCTCTGCTAAGACAACCCATCACAATGAAAAGACGACCCCGTTGACCGTGAATGCAACTGGTACAGGGAGAACAGTAAGCTACAAGTACCCAACTAAAAGTTACTCCCGAGGCACTGCCAAATATGCGGAGTACACCCCACTCGCTACTTCTGTTGAACATGTACTTGAGGTAGGAAGTAAGGCTGGAATGTTCAGAAAGCCTATAAAGAACGGACCCCCAGGAAGAAAGGATATAGGCCCATACTGTGCCTTTCATGATTCTAATGGACATGGGACGGCGGATTGCCGCCACTTAAAAGATCACATTGAAGACTTGATCAGAAGGGGATACCTTACGGAATTTGTGGCCCAGGAAGCAAAGAGGTATAAAGATGATAAAGCAAGTAAGGAAACTGAAAGGGTGAACCCAGAGCGCACTACAAGGGCTAATAGTATACGTACCATCATAGGCGGACCCTATATTGGGGGTACGAGCATGAATGCCAGGAAAAACTACACCAGGGAAGCCAGAGGTACACCCCTCACAAATGTATACCACTTGACCGAAAGACCCCCCAAGCTCTTTAAGGGGGAAGCCGCTGATATAACGTTCACTGAAGAGGATGCTAGGCACGTTCATCATCCCCACAATGATGCACTAGTGGTTAAGGTTGCGATTGGAGGCCTGAAGGTGTACCGAGTGTTGGTGGATAACGGAAGCTCCGTGAATATTCTTGCATATAGCACTTACCAGAAAATGGGGCTGCTAGATAAGGAAATGGCTCCTTCTTATAATGAGTTATACGGTTTCACTGGGAACCCCGTGCAGATTGTTGGACGGGTGAAGCTTCCTATTACTTTGGGGGAGGAACCCCGGTCTGCCACACAGATAGCCGAGTTCATGGTGATAAACGAAGGCATCTCCTACAACGGGATATTGGGAAGACCATTACTTAAAGAGATGCGGGTGGTAACCTCAATCTATCATTTGTCTATGAAATTCCCCACTCCAGGTGGAATTGGGTGTATACATGGATGCCAATTGGATTCTAGGGAATGCTATGGTAAGGCATTACGTGCAGCTGAGCAGTCTTGCAAACACCTGCTATTAATGGATGGGGGTCCTACAAATGAACAATGTTACCGTTACCTGGAACCAATGGAACAACAGGTGGACGAACCCCCATTTCAGAAGGGGGTGAAGTCGGTAAGGGGAACTTGTAATGCTATTATGTCCCTACAGAGTCAAGGGAAGAAGCCTCACTGTGATGCTGCTTTTTCTTGGGGAAAGGATAAAATGTTAATGCTAGAAGCCCCAGAATCTCGGGGTACGGAAACGGTGGAACCCCTAATCAAGAAGATGATTGAGGAGGTCCTTAATGATGATATTGAAAGTTTTGATGATGAGAATGGCTCGATGAAAATCACAAAGGCCAAATGGCCCGGAGGGAAGCTACCAGAACATGGCCAGGGGTACACTCCCTTCATATCCGGTACAGGCTACAACTATCGTAGCATAATGCCTTTTGGACTGTCGAACGCTGGATCAACCTATCAGAAGTCAATCAGCTTGACACCTATGGCTACAGGTCCAGTCATAAAATGTGGCCATGATTTCTTGGAAAACGAAGACAAACATCATTTGCATCTGAATATGGTGGAAGGGAATCAGGGAACTTCACAGTTAAAGCCTGAGGCCCATAAAATTAAGACTCATAAGTACCCCTACGGCGGGGTTCAGATGCCACTCTTGGCTGGCGATTTGGTTTTAAGGAAACAGATGCCCAATTCAAAGACTTCAGGACATGGACTCTTTGAGGCAATCTGGGAGGGCCCTTATGTGATCACATCGGTCCTAGGGGAAGGCACTTATCACTTGGCAGGTTTGGATGGGAAACTCATCCCGGAGGCGTGGAACGCTGAATATCTCAGGAAATATTACCGGTAGTTGACTCCAGGTGATACTTATCGTAGGCCTCTTTCAGGCATAGGAGAATAAAGGTAGTTTATTAGTTATAACTACCACGATCTTAGGACCAATCGTTAGGATTTTCTTTTCTTTAGGATAATAAAGTGCTCGGGGGGTGTGAATGTACGCCTACCTGTTGAACACCTACTTTGATTTAATTGGATGTAATGAAGTCAACTTGTTCTTTGCTTTAATTGCTGTCTCATGTAGTGGTAATGCATGCATGCTTTATGTGTTACTTGCTTTTCTTACGTGCTACGTGTGATACTTGCCTTGCTTATATGCTACATGTGTTACTTGTTTCGCCTACGCATTGCATGTAGAGGTTACGACTGCTTGTACCTAGTTCTTCACTATAAGTATAATTATACTAAAGAACTCGGGGGGTAGTAGGTGGATACTGACCTCGGATAGGATAGCCTAATTTTAAAGGAAATTTAAAATTTTTCGGATTTAAATCGCATGTGGATTACGTGCGCAAGGCAGGATTGTAGCACATGGATTATGTGCTAATTGATTACACGGACTATATGGAACATGTATGGATTATACATGAATCAAGGCAGGCACATGTATGGATTATACATGAATCAAGGCAGGCACATGTATGGATTATACATGAATCAAGGCAGGAACATGTATGGATTATACATGCATCACATGTGGATTACATGTGAATGGGTTGGAACCCCAAGGCAGGCTGGACCTAGGGACACTAGGCCAATAAAGTTCCCCCATATTGGAGGTTCACTCGTTTGAACCCTGACCAGGCGTAACGCCGGTAAACTTTCGTGTAATCACGTTGGTGGATAACCAACCCCGTTTCGGGACTCATGTACAGCTGTGGAAGCTACGTACAAATTGACAAACAACCTCGCCACGACCCCAGGGAAACTGGGTGAGTAAGGTTAGAATGCTAAGGACTTTAGCGATGTGAGGATATCACATTGGGTTGGCAAACAGCTTCACCACGACCCCAGGGAAACTGGGTAAGTGAAGTTCAACTCTTGGAAACTAACATCATTAGGAAATTAACATTATCATAAAACTAACATCGTTACGAAGTTAACATCATAAGGAAATCACCCGGAAAGGGATTTAGGCACATCTTGGGGTACGACAAGTGGAACACATGTCTCCCCGGATAAAGGTCCCTATGGAATATAGGGGTAAACTTCAAGGCAAGGATTTGGAATGGAAATGGCAAGCCCAGTTAGGAAACTGCTTGGCTACAAGGATTGGATATCAACTATATTTAAACAGGTTTGTATCATGGCATAACTAAGGATACGGATGGAAAATCTATCTTCTCAAAATCAGGAAACCTCATAGGAATGAGGATGAAATTTGGTAAAAGGAATCCCTATTTTAAAATCTATGCATGTATCTGTTTATTTAACCATTATGCAGGATTGTCAAACTTCTTTATCCTAGGTTCACTTCTGGTAACCTACTTGGCAATAATGCTTAAGACAGGAAAAGCTTATGTCAAAGCCCAAGGAATGCCAATTTCATTAATAAGGCAGCATACGCCTACGAAAGGCATAAGCCCCCTTACACGTAGCCCAGGCTACAAGGGGCGTACCCCGAAGGCTAGCCGGGGTTCATCCATCCTAACAAGGAACATGACACGGCTTCTCTATAAGGCATGGCATGACAAGGCATCCACACATATGTGCATATGTGTGCGCACAAGGTGGACATACCACAGATACATATAAAGGGAAAGCATGCAAGGTTCATAAACCATCTACTTAGAGTTCAAAAGAAACCAATTCAGAAGTTACGGGTACAACTTGCGAGGCCTTCCGAGGAGCCCGCACCCTCAAAATAACGAGTTCACGGCAATCAATGCCAAAAGAGTTCTTAAAAGTTCAATTAAAAAGATTGCATGGAAGAAATTACTGGATTTGCTTGGTTGGAGAGACAGGAGGAGTCACACTAGCTGGGGGAGTCTTTACAGCTTCAAGTCCAGGCGGGGTGACTTCCACCTGGGTTTCCACTGTTGAACCCCCAACAAAAGCTTCAGTTGTCTCAACCTCTACAGCTTCCACTACACCCTTCGCAACAGTATCTGCGGGCACCTCATCATCCCTGTTCAAGGGAGCTTCGGTCATGGCAACCTTTGGGACCTCGAGGGTTTTCTCTTCTTTAATCAGGTTGACGGCGTCCACAGCATCTTGGCCCAGGAGCGCCCAATCCAGGTTAGGGAAGGCTTCGTATGTGGAGGCCATGTAGTCCTTGACACCAGCTTGGTATCCTGCATTATACTCTTTGTCCCCCTGACGAGAGAGAGCAACCTTATACTTAGCAATAATACCCTGGAGGACCCTCATCTTTACTTCAAGTCTGTTTTTGTCTACAACCAGCTGTTCTTTTTCCTTATCAAGCTTGATGGCCAGGGTGTTCAGTGTCTTCCTCTCCTTCGATAAATCATTCTTCTCCTGGATCAAAACGGTCTCATTCTCCTGGAGCTTCTTGTTCAAATCCAACATTTTCTTCTTATCCTCACGGTAAACCTTCGCCTCGGAACGTAGCCCAGTAAGTTCTTCACGGATTTTGAGGTCTCCTTTGGCAGCTTCAGCCATTTGACGACTATATTTCAAATGTAAGAATAAGCTCTGAGCATTGGCTAGGGACATTGTGTCGACAGCTTCCTCCATACTGATCTTATCCCACTCCCGAATTGATTGCATAGGGGTACGTTCCTTAATAGAATCAAGGAAGGCTGTGAGGGAGGGGGACAAAGCAACATCAAAAGGGCTACGCCCTGGATCACCCCTTAGTCTTTTGCCACTTCGAGAGCCGGAAGCACCAGAAGGTTCAGAAACTCTGTGAGAAGACCTTTTTCTGGAAAGAGTGGATTTTTCAGCAGGATCCGGGCTGGTTTTGGTGGCTGGAACAGGAATTTCTTCCTCAAGGTCTACGTTCGCCTGCTCTCTCTTTGAGACATTCTTGCTCGATCTCTTGATGAAGGAAGGAATGGGGAAAGACATCTCTGCAAACAAATGAGCATAAGGTAGAAGGTGTTAGCGGCAAATGAGGGTATGGCAACAGGATATATAAACAAAGAAGATGCATCAAACAAAAATAAATGTATCAAGTATGTATATAAAGCATGCGTGGTCTATGAAAGGTAGGTACGTTCAGAGACTGGGGTACGTTCATGAACCTGTTTCACAAAGGATTCCCTCATCAGGATTCATCTCAACAGGGGTATGAGTAACCCCCTGTGCTATAAGGGTACGTTCGCAGCTGAACCCTAGGTTGATCAAGTTTTCTTTGGTTAACAAGCTGGAGCCGTCTCCTAGCTTTGCACATCTTTTCAAGGCCATTTTT
Organism: Kitagawia praeruptora; assembly: GCA_037693485.1. Classification (NCBI taxonomy): domain Eukaryota; kingdom Viridiplantae; phylum Streptophyta; class Magnoliopsida; order Apiales; family Apiaceae; genus Kitagawia; species Kitagawia praeruptora. The sequence continues at coordinate 156,588,559 of CM075352.1, forward strand.
GCTCGTTCCAACTCAACTTCTTCCAGAGGAGTTTGTTCTGGCATTGCTATCATATACAAGCAAACAAAAAATAGGTATATGTATAATATGGCTTCACACAGAGGTACGCTTAAAAGGATGATTACGGAACTATGAAAACAAGTAACTCACATGGGTCGAGGTTGAAGTCCTTTCTGTATTCTGGGCAATCATAACAGTATAAAAACTGTTTGTACCACCCTGACATACCTTTCTTATTCCCTTTTATACACCGCCCCTTGTGGGAATTCCAAGTTGTAAGGTAGAAGAAGCCTGTGGTTTTTCCAGTTTCTTTGAGTTGGTAGAAATAACCTAACTCACATGCTGTTAATTCAACTTGGAACATGGTATCGTAAAGGATGAACATACAAATCGCCATGCGATAAGAGTTTGGTGTTGATTGCATTGGTGAAATGCCATAAAAGTCTAGTATATCTGTGATGAAAGGATGCAGAGGTAAAGACAATCCCAACCTAAAGAATTGGGCGGATAACACAGCTTTGGGAATAATTTGGTCAGGGTTGAAGTTAGAAAAATCATGGCACCTCTCATGAGGTCGGGGTACGACAAGTGTGCACCCCGGGTTACATGCACTCAATAGGTTCTCTAGTTTCTGGCTGGTCATGATTGATTTCGTGTTGGCACAGTGCAGTAGGCTCTCGCTGGGATTAGAGGCTTCAACAGTCATAGCCTCATCATGGAGTTCATCTTCAGAGTTGGAGCAACTGGCAGACTTGGATGGTGGGAACATATGGCTTAGAGAATCACATTCCTCTCTTGGTTCAAATGTGTCAGAGCTAATGGAAGTAGGGTTCATTGGTTCACGGCTTGAGGATTTAGCTTTCATGGAAATCTGAGCTTTAATGGGGTTAAGGACTTTGATCTTTGACCGTGTGCGGCCACTAACAGAAAAGGACAGTGGTGGAAATGAGGATACCGGGCTTGGGGATGAGAATGAATTTCCTTCAGAGGTTCCCGTCTGGGGGGTAGCCTCCTTAGTCACCGAATTCTGGGACTGGGCGGAAATGGTTTGGCTGGACATCTGCAAAGGGGAAAAGCAGTGTCAGCACGTGGCATCGGACACAAACCAACAAGGTGTCAACTCAAATAAAAAGGCAATGAAATGAAGGAAGGAATTGGAGACCCTGGGGTGTCACAGGGGTTCCATCAGGCGAACCCCACGATGAAACAAGGCTTGGACAGAAAAGGTCATGGGGGGAATTTCATCAAACACCTACAGGGCATGTAAGGGACGGTAGCCCAAGTGGTCTCAGGGGTGCAACAGTATGACCCCCAAAGGGCAGGAAATCAAAATCAAGTCGCAACAGGCCAAAATCTAGAGAATCTAAATATGGCATGGCGAGTCTACTCGGATTACAAACACAAGTCTAACAACACATCTAAAGGCTCATATATCAATAAAAGTAACAAGATCCGCAATCCATCAAAGGGTGCACTAGTGTGTGTATACATACATATGTGTGCATATAAACAAGCACGGACGATTCAATTCAATTATAAAAAACAACATGCATACAAAACGGAGAAGAAGAGTAAGCCGGAGCTAACATGCAGAACGAAAGAAGCATAAAGGGGCAAATCCAATTGGGTCACAAAACGTGGGTTTATCAAAGGATGTGGGCATATGTGTGTGCATCTATATATGTATGCATAAAGTTACGCATAAAGGTATGGAGATCTAAGTGAAAAAGGACTGGAGAATACCTTTTTGTGGCCGGAGGAAATCGTGGTTCTGCGCCTCGTCGGAGATGAAGCCGTGGAAGATGGAACGCCTCGGGAAGAGAAAAGGGGGTTTAGTGTTTAAGTGGTGATATGAGGATGAAGGGGGAGAAGGGCGTGAGTACACATGAATATATAGGCGTATGGGGATATGAACTGGACAGATGGCAGCTCTTGGTGGGATACGTAAAAAAAATATATGTAATTGTTAAAAGTTTGTGAAAATAAGAGGAGTTGAATATAGACGGGTGGAAGGCCCGATGCATGGGGACTTATGGCGGAGATGAAGAGTTTCTACAGGATTCAAATTTTGAATAAATTGAGTCCAGGTATAATTTCACTTACTTATGATTTATCATTTTAAGGAAATTTATTCGAGGTAAAATTCTTTTAATTATTATTCGGAGGGATTGATACGTTTCCTGAGGTGCGTAGCTTGGGGGGTTCAGTGATGGTAACCCGGTATGGAGACGGTTCAACCCCAGGGTTCAAGCATAAAGGTACAGTCATTGGCACACGAGTTTCACGACTGAATCCCTTGTTTCCTACAAAGAGTTCGCTCACGTAGGCTTAGGGGTTTGCATGGAACGAGGGTGTAGATGAGGTACGTGCAATATAGGTTTCTCTTGCCTTCAAAGGCTACAAGGAACCGGGGGGTAGTTGTTGTGCCCAAAATCCGCCTTGGGCTTGATTTAAGGCCCATTAAGAGTTCATATCCGGATTGAATGGTTATTAAAGGATAGGCTGGGCTGGGTATGGATATGGTGGCCCGATATACCTTAGAGAAATGAGGATGGTGTTATCTGGATCGGGGTTCGTCCATGGAGGGGTTCAGGTGTTTGGACCTCAGTCAGGGGTACTACTATGCGGAGGCTTGACAAGGGTTCATTCAGGCAGTAGGCCTCTACACATGGGTACGCGCACGTACCCTGACGATATACAGAAGGCAGCTCTGCAGCTTCCTAAATTATAGGGGAATGGATAAGGGACGCCCCTAACTGACTTAGGGATAAGTCCTGGACATCAGGTGCAGATAAATAACATCTGTTAACCTAGATAATCATTATATATACATGGATGGAGATATATGATGGATAATCATATATTTATGGAGATAATTATGGATTAATAAAGGAGTAACCACTGGATAATCAAATCAGCTGGGATAATTCATGAAATCAGTTCAGTTAAGGAGGATAAAGCTTATCAAATCGTGGCTCAATCATCAAGAACTACATTGGACTTGATCCCTTATAAATATGAGGGTATGTAGGCCATTTGCAGGAGTTAGACACAACTATACACACCTCTAACACAGTTCTGGGCATCTTCTTCGATTGAGTAGGATTTACTCAGTCATAATTGCCCGGAGACCTTGCAAATTCAGTCCAAAAATAGCCACAATTCCCCCTCGGTTCAAGGCAGTTGAACCCTGGCAGTCGGCGTACGAACCTGTCTTCACGCCGATTTCTACGCGATTCTCCGTTCTTCCCGCAACTACCTCCAAGAAGTGTTGTACCAAATTTCCCTCACAACAGTAGCTATGACCTCAGCGATCATTCCTCTGACGGCTGTCACCTGCTTACGCTGAGTGCGCCTTGCGCAGCCATCTGATCTAACTGTTGTTGTGATATAAATAAATAAAGCAAGGGTGAGCAATAGCCCACCTAAAAGAATATAACTGAACAGTAATAATATATACCAGTTCAAAATATCTTTGATACCATATGCCATGCATTAACGACCGTATTACCAATATAAGGTATGAGATGTAGTTACAAAGTAACTTAAAATATAATTGATCTGAAGAAATATCTGCTATGGCAAAGATAAGCAAGATATTATCAAATTTTCATGATAGAGGAACTTGCTGGAAGAATATTGCAATTCCAGTTTAAGTACTTTTCAAACCTGCCAACAATGATAATGTTGCAGAAAATTTCCCAATTTGGAAGATGAACTAATACGGAAGCTTTGCCGCGCCAGGAGCCACAACATTTACGATGATCAGTCGCATGTCATGCTCCCCATCATTTGTTCTCTACATGTAGAAGGAAGCACCGACGGATCGCCCGTCCTCTGGAACCCCCCGGCCAACGGTTGGGCCATTAATTGCTGGACCGGCGCCACTCGGCCACTTACGCGTCTCCTAGTTCGAATAACATCCATAACTCTGAAACATAAAGTTCGTCCCCCTTTCCCCAAGTATAGTACTTATTGATAGGACTCCACAAAGTAGTCGTATCTAATTGGAAAAGAAAATTTCACCAATATTTCCCAAGTTGATGCTTGTTAATGGATATAAACTTGTTCCATCAATCTTACCCCTCGAGCGTTGAGGAGGTAACCAAACAGACTCATATCGATGTTTAAAAGAATCAAGATGCGAGTGACAAGATAGTTTAGCAAGTATAGGACCGGGCAGTCCAATAAATAGCATCTCTCAAGTGAGGCCCCCTTATATATTTTTGGAAGTTGAGCGAGAGTATTTAAATCTTCTTTAAGATAGATTTAAATAAAAATAGAGTTTTGGGAACCTCCCCTTGATAAAAATAGTTATAAAATACTCCAAAATATTTTACACCATATCTGAAGGTGACAGATAATCTTTGAATAATATGAATCATTATAAAAGAACTTAAAAGGATTTAAATAAATATTCCAAGAATATTTATTAACTCAATATTAATTAAGGAATATGAATAAATCATAATATTACTCGTAAGTAATCCTCGAATGAATATTTAGAATTATTTACTAAATAACTCTCTTCTTTATATGAATATTCAAAATAATATTCATTAATTAAATAAACTCAAATTAATGTTTAAAATAATGTTCACTAAATAAATCAAATCTTAAATGGATATTTGAAAATAATAATGTTTATTGGTGAAATAAACATCCCTTGGATATTTGATATAATATTCATTGAATTAATAATGAATATTCAACTTAAGAATGATACTTATTGATGAAATAATTGTCGACTGAATATTTGAGACAATATTCATTAAATAAATAATGAATATTCAATCTTAATAATATTTATCGAAGAAATGATTATCGAATGAATATTCGAAATTATGTTCAATAATTGAATCGACTTTAAATGAATGTCGAAGATAATATTTATCGTCTCAAGGGAATATTCAAAATAATATTTATCGATGAACTGGAGTTCGAATCAATGTTCAACTAATATTTATAAAAAAATAGAGATTGAATGAATATTCGAAATAATATTCATTTAAATAAATAAGGCTCGAATGAATATTAAAATAATATTCATTAAATAAATAAACTCGAATGAATATTCAAAATAATATTTATCGAAGAAATAAGAATGAATATTCTCTAAGTAAATAACTTAACTGAGGGTTCGAAATAATATTCGAATATTAAATCGACTTTAGATGAATATTAAAGATAATGTTCATCGAATAATTAAATATCTGATGAATAACCCGAATAATATTTATCAAATAATCTCAAAGGAATATCTCAATAATATTCACCAGATAATAAATGGGAAATATTTACTTAATTATTTTCCTCTGAAAATAATGTCAATATATCAAGAAATAACGACTCCCGGTCTATAATCAAGGAATGAGGTTCAGATGCCCTTCGTTTAAGGGTCTTAGAAATTTCCGGCTTATAACTGATATAATAACTATCTAGCTCATAAGCCAACAATAATTCAGGGAACAAGTATATCAATATGACTTTGAAAGTAGGCATGCATGCTATGGCATATGTATAACAGAAAGCATATATATATATATTCACAACAACAGTCTTTTAAAAAGGATTTGAAACTTGCCTGGAAATCGAGTGTGGGTAGGGGTAGTGGTAGCGTGTCCCGGATCAGTCTGGTGATCTATAAAGAGCCAAGGCATTCGGGATTAATCACTTAACACTTTACAAGGTTAAATATAAACTTCACTTAAGTCGAAACACGTTGCTCGAATTATTTCGTTATACACCTCTTAGTGTAACTCTTTTTATCACCGATGCGGTTCGCCATACGTTCGCTATTATAACCCGTCATTGCACCCACACTTAACACATACTTAGGCCATGTAAGTCTTAAGATCGATTAATTAAGAATCGAGATTGTACTACAAGTTTTATCGCCCGTTTTCTAAGTTATTAACCAAAGTTATAATCAAGCATGCTTCTAGGGGTTCGTTCGCGTTTAACCTTGATTCGAACATTTTTATAAAATTGGAAAACGATCTATTCGACATGTGGTTTTCTCCCACACCTTCCTTTTTACCTCTAATATTTAATTATCAATATTCACCACTGCATTACTCGAGTTAAGGGGGTTTAAATACAGTTACCAACTTTCGTTTACGATTTCGAACCACTTTTATTAAATCGGCCATATCTCCTAAACCGTATATCCGTTTCATACGAACTTTATATCAAAACGAAGCTTATAACATAATATAGCTTATCATGGCAAAATCCGGGACTGGACAGTGTGTATATGCTACTGGTATGCACGGATTTCAAGGGTTAACGAATTTTCGGCATTACAACGGCTATGTTTAAACGTTTTCCAAAATTCAAACCATCCAATGATCATGGTTTACACTCCAAACAACACATACATGTTATTTATCCATGAACTAAGACCAAGCAATGTCTTTCCGTTCATCTAAACTAATTTAACATTTAACAAAGCCCAATCATAATCTCAAGGTCCTAAACATGCATATAACCACTAAAACTTCATAAAAACTCAAGATTAATCCAAAGGTTTCAAGTGTTATACCTTGGTTTGAAGCTTGGTAATGCTATTATACTCTTAAAACTCTTATGCCTTGCTTATACTATCCTTTGGAAGCCATAAATCAAAGATCAAAAGCAAAACAAACATGTTAGTTACTATTCATCATCACTTTCATAAATCTTTTGAAAATGTAAACCTTGAAGGATGATGCTAAGATTTTGGATTTACCTTCTACAAGTCTCAAGCTTCATTTTAACCTAGAGGTTGAAGTGAATGGATGGTGGCAAGTCTCCCCCCCTTTTTTCTTGTTTTAGGTCGAGAGCTTTTAAAGCTTGGTGGTGGTGGTTTTGTTTTTGTGTTTTTCTTGGATATGACTTAATACATGTATTATTATGTATATAACTTGGATGCATCTCCTTTAATGTGTTGTCAACCATCTATTGGTGCCACTTGTTGATATATTACTTGTCCAAGTGTTGGCTTTACATTAAACAAGTCCATTTTTGGTTAAATGCTAAAGAATCATCCTAGTTGTAGTTGACTTACAAGTATGCCACTTAGGTTCTTCTTTTTCCACCAATTGCACATGTATGCATCCTAATTCTCTGCTTGCTCTTTTATCTGGGTATTGCTCAATTTGATTGATCGTTCGAGGGAATAACTCATTCGTTTCTAGTTAGGATTTTACCGGAAACATTCTTAATAATTATAATACCATTCCCCATCTTTCTTAATACTTCTCGAAATTAAATTCCTTAAATCCCCTTAATAAATACTTAAGTCTAGCAAGGTCCAGGGAATCTCGGAGAAAAATAAAAGTGTTGCTTTTCAGAATCCGATGTCGTTTACATACACTTATTTCGCCCCTGGATCATGAATACGAACTCAGAATTCCGTTCTGAATACTTCTATATAGCGTCGTCTAATAATATTCTTATTTCTACCAAAAAAACTATTCATTCTTTATTCCATCCTTATTCCTTATATTTATAATAATGTCCTTGTTCTCTTTCGGGCATTCCATAACCCTTATACGGAATCACTGGACTAACAGCAGATATTGATTTGGATGACACAAGAATATCTCCTACCTCTCTGGAGTGCCATAACTTATTTCTTAGGAGATAGATTATTCTAATCTAGGTTGTCAACCCATTGCATTCTTCATGACATATAATCATTTAAATCTATACCCATTCACATTTATTGTTAATACCTTGTAGTCGGAGTCACTGTTCATTCTTTCCTCAATATATAAAAAGTTTTAATTCTACCGAAAATTCGGGGTTCTTACAATATTAAAAATATAACTAACATAATATGCTTTTTCCAGGTTGATCTGATGTAGAATGATATGAACTACAATTTTATTATTTGTTTACATGCCCATTTTTTCAAATTCTTATTTGCAACCTCAGTCTATTTCCTAGAGGAATTTTGTTTTATAGGTTCATGACCTGTGCGAGAACATTGTATTATAGACTTGCAATAGAGATGACATTAACATAAGCAAAATCTTATAAGATAAATCTCGCCATTTTCACGTAACATATTTTAATGAGTATGACTTGCGGTTAATTGTGGACGGTTGTAATCGTGTTGATATGGAAAGCAATGCCTATTGTTGTGGGAGGATTTTAGCACAACTACGTGGAGGCCGTTGCTGGAATAGCGCCGTTGAATATGGAATCGTATAACTGTCCAGAAAGACTCACAACTATAGATTTGAGGTTAGCCGCCCAGGAAGGCACACGGCTAGGGGTTACCGAAGAACACGGGAAGGTGTTTTTTTGATGATTGGGACTGAATCTGCGGGATAGAGCTCAAGGACCATATGTTGGCCAGCCAAGAACCCTAATTTGACTGTGTCACACAAGAGTGCACGTGCTCTAGCTACTCAAGGAGTGTAAAGTGTCGAAGAAGATCCCGCAAACTGCCTACATACCACTATTTATAGTGGATCAAGCCCGTATGTAGTTCTTGATTGATAAATTCGGTTATTTGTGATGAGTTATCTCGTATCTGATGAGATAATGACTGATATTTATGTATACCAACTGATTGTGATATAGTTATCAGGTTTCCAAGCCTTATCAGGACTGTTGGAAGCCTATCCACTGATGTTTATCTCATGAATGTATGAATTATCAAGTAGTAATGATGTATATCTTTGAATAATCGTGTAATTATCTAATATGAAGTGTATATTGGTTGTAGAGACGTGCCCCTAAAAGATAGGAGGCTGTCCTTATCTGAATCTGTGATTCTGCCAGGCTTTCGGGGAAGCTGGGTACCGCCGGTAGCTAGGTTCCGGTAGCCCTGCTGGCTGGCTGTGGTAACCGTACTGGAAGCCCTATCTGGCATTGTCTAAAAACGTTGTTAAAATCAGATAATAATATTTAGTCACCGTTGTGTGACTACTTTTGAAGCAATATCTGATAAAAACACTTATCTAAGTTTTACAACGCTTTTTAGGAACATTGTAAGACAACTTGTTAGACAACACTACTTTCCAAAATCGTTGTAAAGCAGATGTCTATTTTAATCTTCTAGACAACACTTTTTAAAACTGTTGTAAAATTCATTATCAGACAATACAATTTTGAGCATGAATAATAAACTGTTATTTGAAAAATTTAGCCAACATTTTTTCGTCGAAACGTTGTCTAATGTGTGTCGTTTGATTCAGTTTTTCTTGTAATCAAGTTATAGTTGATGATTTTTTGCACTGTCCCCCTGAAATTAGACTATTTTTGGTGTTGGTTGTTTGTGACATAGTTTCAAATTAAAATAGTCTCAAATAGTATAATTATCGGAAATAGCACATTGAAACGCTACTTAAAGTAACATTTTCATACGTGTTTGGCGTTTCTGTATATAACTCTTATGAAAATTCTTTTTTTGCAAAAAAAAAAAGTTAGATAATGCCACTTAAAAGTTCTATTTTAGGAAACATTCAAGTTAATGTTAAACATGCATTTGTATGAAAGAGAGCCGATTTCTTATGTTGGGTTAGTGGATTATAGAAGTAAGGCCCATTAAAGAGCAGTCCTAGTCCAAAGGCGGTGACTTCGAAAGTACAAAACATCACTACATGACATTAATACAAGACTTGCTTTTACATGTGCTATTGTTAAAGGAGCATTTTTTCCAAGTATGCTACTCCGAACATTTTTATCTAAAAGTGTGCTATACAATTTGTTTCTCATTATTCAAGGTAATTTTATAATTATATATTCAATTTGCACACTCTTCAAATTTTACTAATTCAAGTTATTTTTATAATTACATATATGATTTGTACATCCTTCAAATTTTACATTTAAAATCTTAGTATCTTACAATTGTCTACCCAGGTCATCTCACATCAATTTTTTTATCTTTTACATTTCTACAATAGAATAAAAGAAATAGTGATAGTGATGGTAAATATATTACATAAAAATACATATTTTATGGATCATTTCATAATTTTATAACCAACAAATAATAATAAAATAATATGAAGAACCATTTTTAGGACAATTTATAGAAAACATATAATACAAAATATTTTAAAGAAAAACAACAAATATTAATAAAAATATAAATAAATAGTTTAACATTATATAGTGATAAAAAAGTACAATGAATTAGATAATATAAAAATAGAAAAACACATTATAAAATTAAAAAAAACATACTCATTTTTTGTTTTATATATGATAAACCTTGAAAATTATTATACTTGGTCATCAACAAATATTAATAATCTAAAAATATATCAAATATAAGTAATTAAAATGTGATATTTAACTATAAAATACATGCATTAGTTCAATCTATTACAATTTAAAATAACCATACAAATAATTGAAACAAAGTCATTATTATGATTACATCATTCGAATATTTAAGCATGCATTAAAAGTTAAAAAAAACAAATAAATAGTAGTATGATTAAAAATATGCAAATGTATCTATGCATGATATAAAATAGAATTTTGAATTCAACGGAAAATTAAATAAATATCAAATAAGAAAAAAGTGTAAATTTTAAAAGTAATAAAATAAAGACAATAAAGTAGTGTATTATTTTGTCTTCTCTAGGACGTTCTAGTATATTCTAGAACCTTCGATACTAGCTTATAAATTTGTTTCTAATTATCCCAAAAAATTAAGTAGCGGACACCATCTATGTAAGAATGGGTGGTAAGGACTAAGGATGAGGTAGAGAAACATCCTAAAGAATATTGTATCACTCATCCCTCATTTCGTACATATTATTACTCTTTTTCCCCCCATTTTCCTTTTTCCTCCTGCAAATTCTGTGTTTCACGAGAGAAAATACCTAAACAATAATTAGAGGAATTTCTTCCATTCCTCTAATTTTAAGTTCAATTTCACGACTTTGTGCAAGCGGGTAAGTCATGGTTTAATTAATCATTTTAATTTTGATTTATATAAGTATGTTCATATTTGTATATGTGATTTACATTGATCAATCTTTTAAGAATTGTTTTCTTTATGAATCATAAATTAAAATTCATTGGTAGAAGAGATTGTTATGTTTGTTGGTTATAATAAACTAGGTATGTTTAGTTGTTGGTTATAATCTCTGTTATAGAAATCGGCCGATTTCTGAAAAATCGCCGATAAATCGGTCAAAAATCGGTCAAAATTTTGAAACCAATTTGGCCGATTTTGCAAAAATCGCCGATAAATCACCGATTTTTCAACCGAATCACCCGATAAATCGTAAATCGGTTCTTCAACCGAATAATTTCGATTTCCGAAATCTGCAACACTGGTTATAATGGACTAGGCATCCAATTTTTTACACGAATGAAATATTATCCTGAATACTTTTTCTATTTCTTTTTCAACATTTTCAACATTAATGATTAGAAATTTAACATGTCAATTAACCAACAATCAGAAAATAAAGTACCATCTCATGTTTTTGTGATTAATTTAGGTTTCAATTAAATTTCACATAAATATCCAAATCAAACAAATATTTTAATCCAAATTTAAATAAATAAAAATTGTTTGTTTCAACATCTCGATTGAACAAGATTCAAATACCTGAGTTCTAATAGACAATATTTAAATCTACTTGACATGAAGATTTTTCCCCAAATGCAATTATGAAAGTATTTCTAATATATTCAATTTTTATTTTTATTTTTTACCCAGAATTCTCAAATTAATTACATTTTCTTGTTTTTCTTATGAAATAATTACAGGTTCACAATGAAAAAAGCAACTCCAAAAATTTACTATGGAAAGTTCCACTAGTTGGTGCGGAAAGCAGTATTTATATAATTAAAAATAGGCATGAGAGAGCAGAAGATTACTTTGATCTACTCAAAATATTCTTTTCTCTTAAGGTCAAGAAATGTGGGTTTGATAAATCTTATATGCAGATAATTGGAAGGGATATTGTTTCTCTTCCCAACGAATTTATTCGAACCATTCATGTTGAATTTCACCAATAGAAGAGTTATCAAGAATAGAAGAGTTATCAAGGATGGTGCGAACATGCTTGTTGTGAAGAGAAACAATATCCCTTCCAATTATTTTCATACAAGATTTATCAAACTCACATTTCGTGAGCTTAAGAGATAAGATTATTTTAAGCAGATCAAAGTGATCGATTCTCCACTCTAATGCCCAATTTGTTGATAAATACCCCCCTTGAGCTCATCAATTGGAGTTGAATTTTTGTTGACCAACATATAAATCAAGACACATGTTGAGAAATTGAATTTTGAAGGAAAAATAGAGACCAGAAGATTTGAAAGAGAAATAATCCTAAATCATCATTTGTTTAATTATATTTAATTAAACAACTAAAACACTATATTTAATTATAGCATACATACATTACTTCAAGCCGTTACAAATTGAAATAACCATACAAATAACTGAACCAAAATCATTAGCATGAATACATTATTCGAATATATAAGCATGTATTAAAAGTTAAAAATACAAATAATAGTAACATAATTAAAAATATAGAAATATATCTAGGCATGATATAAAATAGAAATTTGAATTTAATTGAAAAAATAAAATAATTATCAAATAAGAAAAAAGAATAAAATTTAAAAGTAAAAAAATTAAAGACATTAAAGTATTTATTATTTTGTTTTCCTCTAGTTATTACTTAGTTGTTGGTTAAAATGGACTAGGCATCCAATTTTATTTTTTTTTTGGATTGAAATGTCATTCTTAAATTTTCTTCTATTTCATTTTCAACATTAGTGTTTAGAAAATTTACATGTCAATAAAGATAATACCAAAAATAAAGTACCATCTCATATTTTTGTGATTAATTTTGGTTTCAATCAAATTTCTCATAGAAATCCAAATCAAACGATATTTTAATCCATATTTTAATCAAATTGTTTGTTTCAAGAGGATTGAACAAGATTCAAAAAAAGTCATATGATGACTAAGTTCTGATAGACATACTGTATTTAATTAATCTACTTGACATGAAGATTTTTCCCCAATGCTGAAGGTATTTCTATTACAATCAAGTCCATTTTATTTTTTTCACCCAAAATTCTCAAGTTACTTTATTTTTTCCTAATGAAACAATTACTAGTTCATAATGACAGAATAACTCTAAAAATTTACTACGAAAGGTTCCACTAGTAAATTATAATTCATGCAAAATTTTCAACTAAGTCTTTTTCCAGTTTATCCCATATATCCAACTTGCAAGTAACATTCCATTGAAGCAGTAATTTTTTGACCAGTTACAAGTCATAATCTGGCTAAAATAAAAGAGGTTGGACTTGTACTGAGAAAGCAAGTAGAATTGGGGCGGAACTGGTAGATTTGAGATATCTTTCCTGACTTTTATCCCATACAATGCAGCATTTGGGATTATTATGTTAGATCTAAATAAATAATCACATATCATCTTATGTAATATTATCAAGGTTACATGATAAAACTGTAGTACGGAAGCGTACCTGATTCCATGATAGTAGATTAGGTATACGGATTCGGAACTTGATCTTCCACAGACTTGATTCGCCTCTAGCCGTATCTCTCTCTGTCTGATGGAAATAGAGGAGTAGAGGTTGTGAATAGCCTTGGGGACCAAGACCCTATTATGTTCTTTATATAGTACTCTAATTAGATCCCATTAACTCTAATCAGATTACTATTGGGTATTACACATTACAAAGCCCATACCGAATAAGATGTTATTGGACACTTTATTTTAGATCACTTAATTAGTCCAAATAAAATAAACATTAAATATAATTGTCTTTAATTTGTAAGCCCACAAATTATTATTAGATTATAAAAAATAATCTAACAATCTCCCACTTGGGCTACAAATTGTTCCTGTTGATACAAAAAATATATTAGTTTTGTATCCAATGCAAGAACCTCTATGTTCGCATCCGAAGGCTATTTTTATATGGGCTTGTCTATGTTCGCATCCGAAGGCTATTTTTATATGGGCTTGTCTAAATCTAATGAGTCCGATGCATTGGAACAACCCATGAAATCGAACCCAATACTTAAGGCGGTGGAAAGAAATTATATGATCAGAAACCAAATTCTAGAAGGATCCACATACTTGCCGCCAAAGACAATATTATCTCAAATATGGAAATTACTTGCCGTCAAAGACAAAAGACATGGGCCGGGCCTAATATTGCCAGAAATACTATCTTAAATCGAATAGAACTACGTGGACTTGATCCCTATAAATAGGGTACGTAGGCACCTTGAGAGGGATCCGAAAATCACACACCCTATTACAAACTCTCAAGAGCAGTCCCAAATATCTCAAAAACCCTAATTTTGTATTCTTATATTTACATCTTTATTCTTATTATCTCTATCCGAATACCCAAATATAAATTTAATCTTGAAGCTTTGTCCTTGACGAAAATCGGCTTCAACATTTGGCGCCGTCTGTGGGAATCGTTTAGAGAAAAGAGAAGAAGATTCATCAATCACCATTAAAGCTATATAAAAAGTATCAAGCATTAATATTTTCTGGAAAACAACCTTCGTCCACGCCATCCGAAGGCAATCACCAATGGCTCGTCAAGTGTCCAGTCAAACTGATCGTCGCACCTATTATCCATTCACCAACTTCATCGTTGGCGGAACCTCTCAGCGTGACGAATCCACCATCACCCGAATTGTCATCGACAACTACGGTCGCAAAGTCCATCTGAAGAGAACTTGTCATGAGGGTCATCGTCAACAAGGTGAACAGCGACCTCATATCATGGATGCAAGAAATATCATCTTGGCATTAAGAGGCAGATCCAATACTCTGGAGAGAAAAGAAGATACACCCATAAGGGGAAGAAACCTAGAACCAGAGTTCAATCGTGCGTCGGACGACGTTTATCGAGAAGCATCGGAAGCAAAACAACGTGAAATTGTAAGGCTCCGTGATGAAGAAATCCAGAGGAGAATTATAGAATTGGAAGATAGAGAAAATGAACTAGCCGATGAACGATGCCGATTTCTAGAGAACTTAGGCGAAAGAACATCCCCACATGGTAGGTCACATAATCGACAATCTTCTACAGGTGACCGATGACCAAGGAGGAGAAGATCTAGATCAAGGGATCGGCATCATATAGCACCTGGCGGCTCACCATCCCGTGGAGGCACTCCTTCCAATGATGATTATGATCGTGGAAACAATGGTCGAAGGAACAATGGAAGTCATGGCAATGGACGTGGTAATAATGGTGGTTACGAGGACGATGATGATGACCGAAGGAATGGGTATGATGCTGATGGTAGAGGCTACAATAACAACCAATCTGATGAAGCAACTCTTTTACGAGAGCAATTGGAAAAGTTGGAAAGAAAGATGCGAGGGGGAGGAAACGAAGATTGCTCAACAGTATCACCATGATCAAAAATATCAGAGACTATGTTCCAATGGTTGGTCATGTTATTCCAAAGATGACTTATTACAATGGAAAAACTGTTCCTAGTAAGATTCGAACCCTTGATCTCTAGCATGAAAGTG
This sequence comes from Kitagawia praeruptora, assembly GCA_037693485.1. Taxonomy (NCBI): domain Eukaryota; kingdom Viridiplantae; phylum Streptophyta; class Magnoliopsida; order Apiales; family Apiaceae; genus Kitagawia; species Kitagawia praeruptora. Next base: position 156,604,077 of record CM075352.1, read on the forward strand.
AGGGTATCCTTATGAGCATGTGACCCAATATGAGAGGCATATGAAGTGTGCTGGCCATGATGAAATTACCATGTGTAACATGTTCGAAGTTTACTTGAAATATGGTGCGCAAGGCTGGTACCGGACTCTTCTCCCCAACTCAATCTATTCATATCAACAACTAAGGTCTAAGTTCCTGAAGCATTATGACTACAATAGAAGGATCGGCCAGATGACTACTTCTCTCAACAATGTGAAACAAAGATCCGATGAGTCTTTGACATCTTATATGAAGCGTTACAAGCAAGAATGTGAAAAAGTGTCATCGTTGGATGAAAATCAAGCTATGGGATTCTTTTACAGTGGCCTAGACAACAAGAGAAGCAGAAAGTTGTTGAAATCGCTATTTAATTTTCCTCCTGCAAGCTTGAACGACATGTACACCAGGGCAGAAAACATACGCCGAAGAGAAGAAGCCCTTGGCACGGAAAGCCCAAAAAGTAGTGATAAGTTATCAAAGAATGATAGATCTCCAAACCGCAAGAGGAACTCATCACCCGATCGTTCGAAGATTGACCGATCCAAAGATAAATTCTATGCAAATTGATCAGCAGAGAGGAAAAAGAATAGGGACGAGACTGTTTTCATGTTGCTCAACACAAACGAGTAATTCATCATCATCGTCAACATCAGATAAGCTTAAATAAAATGATGTTGATGAACCAATATTCTATTTATCTTAGTAGGATATTTATTTGAGTATTTATTAAGATTTCCATTTTGTTATGTGCTATGTGCTAAGCATGCTATGTGTTATATATCAGTAAAATTTTAATTTATTTCATATATGTTGTTGTGCATGTGTGATTTTTATTATTATGATAGAACTTAGTGGCTTAACTTTATTATTATTGACAAGCCATTGGGGACTGAAAAATTTATCCAACCCAAACAAGTGTTCACCGATGGTCACTGGGGACAACAAATTCGATGGACTCCCGAATAAGTGACCAATCGTCAAACACTTGGGGGGCATCAAACAGATCTAATCCTAAACTTGTGACCTATCGACAATCAACTAGGGACAAAAATTTGACAAGTCCCGACTTATGATCTATCGACACTCACAAGACTCGTGACCCATCGACAATCAATTGGGGGCCAATATCAATTCAGTGTCCCAACTTTGATTTGTCGACACTCACTTGGGGACAAGAGAATCTTCGGTCCCAGACTAGTGATACACCACTTCAAAATAGAAGTACTGCATCACTTTGGGGGGAAGGAGATATAGGGCCGGATATACGCTTCAGTGCGAAGCTATGATGGTCCACCCGCCAACTTTTAAAGTTGGGAGATGAGAAAGTGGTGATCTACAGTTTTTTAGATTTAACATTTTATAGATCACAGAGAATATCTCATCGCTGCATAATCTGAACCAAATGTACTCATATGGACTTTTGAGGATTGGATGCAGAAGTTGAACCGAAAAACTGCGTTTAGTGCTATGATGGTTCAAAGCCACACAAAAGTCTGATGGAACGTGGAATGATCACTTAACCATTGGATTAAAGATGATAGCAAACGGATCCAATCATACTCGATCCAATGCAAACACAAAGAAGATTATATCTAATTATGCTCGTTCCGTTGCAAATAGAAAGAAGATTATAAACGCAAATGTTTGGAGTAAATTCGAAGAATTTTAAAGCATCAAGGAAAGAATTAGATCTGGCTATGTAAATGTTGCATCGGCAACAATTGTCATTCCAATACACCAAACTACAAGATCGACATGACATATATATCGAGACACTACAATTATATTACTTCCAATTACAAAATCATGGAGAATCTCCTTCTACATGGTGTTTGAAATGAAGGCATTCGAAAAAGATATGTCTTTGGATTCATTCAAAAAAATATCTCTCCCGACCTCAAGATACGGATGAAATTTTCAAAGGATCTCATGGTGATTTGAAGCTTGATAGAAGCAGAAATCTACAATTTCAAGAAAAATTGGTATCCGATGACTAATCAATGTTAGAAAGCATAAGGAGAAAATGTATCTGATATATGGTTGATCAATACTATAAAGTATCGAAGGAAATGATATTCTCCACGATGTCCGTTAACAACATTCTATCAATTGTGGGTTATGAAAATCACTCTACTCCAAAGATATAGAATATCAAACAGTGGGCTTGTTTCATATGTCCAATCATTCTTCTACGCCCAATGACTTTGTTGTCTCCAATGAATTTGCTGGTTATATGAAAACAAGATATGTTTCGCCAACTTTCTGGATCCAATGGTGCTGATAAAAATACTTGTCAACAATGAGGACGAAGGCTTCATCAACAAGAACAAAAGTAATCACTTCATCAATCCGGGATTCAAATTAAGCTGTGGACCAAAAATATTTCTCGAAGGCAAACCTCCAAAAAATATTGGGGACTTGTTGATACATATTACCGAAGACTAGAAATGGTTGCCAAAGACTAAAGATGTTGCCAAAGGTTAGAGATGTTGCCAAAGGCTAAACTATTCAACATTTGCACACAAAGGCTATACTTGTTAATACTTGTTTCCAATGACTAGACTTGATGATTTATGTTTTCGAAGGCTATTCACATATGGGCTCATGTTGTGCAATAACTATTACATCAAATATTGAAGTCTTCGGGTGCGGATTAGAATATGTTGTCTCCAAGGGCTATATCGAGCTTTTCTGCATCCAAGGGCTATACTTTAGTTTTCAGCGTCCAAAGGCTTATCTGCGTCCAAAGACTTATCTGCGTCCAAAGGCTATGCTTCAAAAGTAATGTAAATTCATCTTTTATGTTCACATGAGAAGGAAAATCTGGAGACCCGCGCAAGCCTAATTAATTATCTATTTGGTATTTTATTGCATTGGATACATCAACGTACAAATCAATTAAAAAGGAGTTGTGGCCAATGCATTATTGTGGACAATGCAGCTCCCGTGCCAAAATCAATTACGGGACTTCTATTGTGCCCGAAGGCTTATTATACATTCAGTGTTACTCTTTCTCCGAAGGCTTTTTAGTTTTTAAAAGATTTGTCGCGTCCGAAGCTTCTACTGCGTCCAAGGACTATCATGTATCCAAAGGTACATGCAGTAAAATAGAACAAGAGCTATAAAGAGGAGGCCACAAAATTATTTAAGTATTTATTGAAGCCTCGTCTTCAAAAAATACTGGGGACCTGTTGATACAAAAAATATATTAGTTTTGTATCCAATGCAAGAACCTCTATGTTCGCATCCGAAGGCTATTTTTATATGGGCTTGTCTATGTTCGCATCCGAAGGCTATTTTTATATGGGCTTGTCTAAATCTAATGAGTCCGATGCATTGGAACAACCCATGAAATCGAACCCAATACTTAAGGCGGTGGAAAGAAATTATATGATCAGAAACCAAATTCTAGAAGGATCCACATACTTGCCGCCAAAGACAATATTATCTCAAATATGGAAATTACTTGCCGTCAAAGACAAAAGACATGGGCTGGGCCTAATATTGCCAGAAATACTATCTTAAATCGAATAGAACTACGTGGACTTGATCCCTATAAATAGGGTACGTAGGCACCTTGAGAGGGATCCGAAAATCACACACCCTATTACAAACTCTCAAGAGCAGTCCCAAATATCTCAAAAACCCTAATTTTGTATTCTTATATTTACATCTTTATTCTTATTATCTCTATCCGAATACCCAAATATAAATTTAATCTTGAAGCTTTGTCCTTGACGAAAATCGGCTTCAACAGTTCCAAACAACAATTACATTCAATAACCATAAGTGCGCACAAAATTGTTTATTCTTTAGAAAACATCTTCCTTAGTCAATCTGGTCCATCTTATATATAAACATGGAACCAAAGCGACCTTCGTCACATTGTCGTAACTCGATCCTCAATGATCACCACATAAATATATTCAATGACATAGATCAAGTATGGATGTGTAACTGGAAATTACATGCAATGTGATCTCAATCATGCCTATTTCCAATTGGTCCTTAATATCTTAGTGAGATCAATCTTTAATCTTTCAAACTGAATGTCAAAGCCACAATTGAAAGATACAGCTCGTATAGAGCAATAGAGAGAATAAAATAAATAACTTTATTCTGCAGAATACTCAAAAAACACAAATATCACCATAGTGTCAATAAAAAACTGAGTACCTAATATAAGAATAAAACAAAAAACTCCCACTAAAACTGAATATTCTCCAATGAGACAACACCCATATGAGCAGTATGCCCAAAAAAAAACTTTATGGTGTCAAAAACTTTAGTAAGTAAGTGGGTCTGCTAGCATAGAATTTGTTTTTATATACTCAATAGACACTAATTGATATTGCATTCTCTCTACAATGACTTGATATTTAATGTCTATCTGTTTAGACATAACAAAAAAACTTAACCAGAAGTAGATTTTCTTGTATCTACACAACCAACATAATCAGAATCAGAATACATAATGATCTCCAAATTTTCCGATTTCTGTTAAACGAGCATGTAATATTTTTGTTCTTTGCAAGTACCTTATAACCCATTTAATTACAATCCAATGATCCATTCCAGGGTTACTTGAATATCTGCTTAACATACCCATAATGAATGCCAAAATCGGCAGGGTACAAACCATACATAAGACTCCCAATAGCCGAAGTATAGGGAATGTTCTGCATCTCTTTTCCTTCAAGATTATTCTTAGGGCACTGTTTGAGACTAAACTTATCTCCTTTAGCAACAGGAATACTTTACTCCCACTGAATGTGTGATATATCCACAAGTGCCATTATTGTCTCTACTAAATGATCTACTAAGTGGCACTTCATCTTGAGCTTGTTGAGTTTACTCTTCTTGAGCATCATCTTGATTTTGAGTAGGAAACTGTACAGGTATATCCACATTGTTGTCTTGAACTATATGAGGCAAAGAAACTGATTCTTCCTCAAAGACAACATCCCTGACTTTTATCTTCCCCCTCAAACTCAACATTCTCAAGAAATCTAGCATTTCCCGTTTCGAAAAAAGACTTTGTCAAAGGATCAAAAAACTTGAAACCTTTCGTTTTTTCAGGATACCCAACAAAATAGCAACTAACAGTTCTTGAGTCCAGTTTATTTTCATGCGGCTTGTAAGGCCTTGCCTCAGCTGGACAACCCCACAAAAAATAATTGATTGACCACAATTCATAAGGGGTTTTAGCTATTGCTTTGTTAGGTACTCTATTTAGTATGTAGGCTGCAGTCTTAAGTGACGTTGTTCACCGGATCCGTCATACCGACCATAGTACTCACCACCACGATCAGATCTGACAGCTTTAATCTTCTCACAAAGCTGATTTTCAACTTCGGCTTTGAAGACTTTAAACACGTCAAAAAATTGTGACTTTTCATGAATTAAAAATAAGTACCCATATCGAGAATAGTTGTCTATAAAAGTGATAAAATACTGTTGACCATTCCAAGAAGCTGTAGGGAATGGACCACATTATATCAGTATGTATCAACTGTAAGACACTAGTACTCCTATTTGCACTTAATTTCCTTATGTTTGTCTGTTTACCCTTAATACACTCAATGTGTGACGCCCCCAGATCCGGGGTCGGAGATCTAGGCGCTCACGGTCCATTTTCCATTAATAACATACTTGTTCTTGCACATAATATAAATAAACAACCATCGACCCCACAATAAACTCACACCGGACACACACACACACACAGGTTAGAGTCTCAGAAACGTCATACACTTGATTAAGCAAAAGTAAAAGTTTTAGAGTTATTACAGACCGAATTAAATAGCATTTATGCTACCAGCAACACTTCGATATGAAGCGAAGTTGGCGGCTTGAAAGTTTGTTACGGTACACTGCCTTGCACAGGTCATTCTTATAAATAAAACGTACTAACAAAAGTTGGCAACCAATCCGGCTAATGGGGCCTACCGGTGGAATCTCAACTGCAGCCTGGGGTCTAGTCACCTGCTTTCGAACAGTCTGACAGGTTCTTGCCATATCTCTTAGCTATTGTGTTTGTAAAATTTAAAAACAAGCAAGAGTGAGCAACTATAGCTCAGCAAGAATATATGTATAAGGTAAGCAATATAACATTTCATATGTATAACAGTCATTAAACTCGTTTGTATCAATCAGTTATAAGATCATTTGTCATTATTGGTAAATTTCAAAGGTGCACCAGTACGTGCCCTTATTT